>JADMLD010001284.1:0-1200061 GCA_017589585.1 Phylloscopus whistleri | reverse complement strand
TTAGCTGTGTTTTTTTTACAGTACTGATCTGAAGTTCATGGTTTAGAACAGTCTGCATGGTGCTTGTTATAAGTGATAGTTTATGTAATCATTTTGTCTGAGGTGTATTGTGAATATATGAACCTGGACATGAAGCAGTAAGACACAATAGAAATCTCTCTTTTCTGTTAACCTCTTCTGTGCCGCTGTAGCTTTTCAATGTTTTCAGAGTACAGAAAACTCTTGTTATATGGAAAACTAACAAATAATGCTTACTAAGAAGTAAATTCCAAAGAAGTAGATGTTTTTTATTCTGTCTCATGTTATGTCTCCAGGTGCCACTATCTACCATAAAAATGTAAATGGCTTACAACATCTTTCACTGCATAAACGCATCAGCAGTCTCTGCTGCTGAAGAATGGAATATTAGGTTTGAAAATAAGTTATGTTTATTAAAACAAACAAACAAAAAAAAAAAAACTTATGGGATTTATGCAACTCATGGTCTTTTCTATTACAGAACTGTAAAATCTCTTTGTACAATCAAACCAGAAATACAAGGATATACAAATGAAGCTGAGAAATGTGAATGTCATTGTAATAAGGTTGTGGTTCTTTTCTTCTAGGAATGGTGAGAAGTTTTGGGGATAAGGAGAGCATGGGGGAGAACATTTGCAAAAAGCAACATCTAGCTTGGACATAAAGGAAAACTTTCTAGGTGCTAATTGCTAGGTTAGATGTGTCTTGGAAAACAGGGGTTCCTCTTTTTTCAAGTCACAGACAGAGTTATAACATATCTGTTAAATTTTTGTCGTCCTTAATCCAGTTAGAATACGTAAACTCTGTACATTGCTGAGGTCCTTTCTAGCACTACTTACTCATTTCTAGTATGTGAACCACCATTTACTGATGAATGCCACCATTTACTGACCATTTGCTGATTCTTCTGGAGTGTTTTGAAAATGACGAAGATCAATCTCTCTTTTGAGTGCACCGATGAAGAACTGGAATTAAATTGTAAGTCTGCTGGGGAGGTAATACAGAAGAGAGTACCAACACAACATGCTTGTGAAACATTGTGTTGTTGAGCAGATGTGCCTTTGCATTTTGCACAAGCTGGCACTTTTTCAGGGCATGTAGCTTGCATAGCCCTGAATTACCAAAGACAAACAACAGTATTATCTTACACTTCTTTATAACTAAATGGATTGACACATGTAAAAAAAGAGAAGAGTACTATAAAATTGGTCTTGTACAGAATTCTTTCTATCAAGGTGTCAAGATCTGTCATGCACTCTCCTGAGTAAGTGAATTTCCATATTGTTCTGTAGTCTCACATAATGCCCAATCTTTATGGTTTATAGTCATGCTACGGTTAATGAGATGCTGTGTCAGTGTTTCTGTACTTTCTGGAGAGTAAAATTCTAGGAGATTATTCTTCAGTACTCTCTTAAAAAAAGACATGAGCTGATAAGAGCACACATTTCTGGCTCCTAGGCTTTGTTTCCAGCTGATTTGTGCAGGCTGCTTTTAAAATAGCTTGATATCTGTGAGAGCAGAGGGAGAACATGGAGGAGGTAGCAGTGCTGTGTAACAGATTAGACCTGGTGCTTCTTGGACCAGACTGAAAACTATAACTTTGTGGTAAAAAATTAAATTACATCTGCTTGTTTGCTTAGTTTTGGGATTTTTTTTTTAATGTAAAATTTAGTTGCTGAAGTATTGTAATTTCTTCTTACCTTTATGTAACTTATGATGCTATTAAAATGCCTGAGTGGTTGCAGAGGTGGACCCCAGTAGATTATTACTCATTGTACACCAAGAGTTGCACAGGAGAGTTCTCAGAGCAAGAAGTGAGAAAACTGAAAGCATTTTATTATGCTGTACGTACAAGGACAGATGCCATGCTTGGTGTTCTAATTTTTTTAAGAAAATGCTAATTTGCCTGGTCTTTGGTGGGGGATGGAGGTGGGGGGGTGGGAGGGCACTCTGAAAAGTAATCACAAGAAGCAATCAGAGGCACAGTAACTGCAGTAAAACATGGCATGTTTAACATGACTCATGTACAAGAGGAACTAAGGAACTAACTAAAAATTAACAAGAGAACCAAGTGTTGACTGAAATAATGGAAATTTTTAAGAATGGGACAGACCGGCAAAGCAGAGCTGGAGGGAGAGAAAAATTTTAGGCCATGGATGACGTGCTGTTGTGAACAGACTACACAGTAAGGTTGCTCTTTAAGTCAGCAGCATATTATTGACAGTTTAGAAGGAAGTATTAATCGGGCATTCAGAATTCTTCCGAGTTTGCAGTAAGGTCTTCATACATAAAAATGATAATGCAAGTTGGTCTTAATTTAGAACACTTTTATTTCTTGATTTGAAAGACAATAACTTCCTTGCAGTCTGAGATTCTTGAATTAAAAAGCCAGGTTTTTCAGCAATGTTAGAATGATTAAATAATTTAAAAGAGGGTTACTCTTCCACATTTTATGGCAGAAAAAAAAAATTCTAACAGGAATAAGGGCTTCTATGGGGATGTAGGCACAGGAAGGAGAAACTTCCACTGATTATATATAAGGTGGATATTGTCCTTCACCCTGAATATAGTGTCAGGTCTTCTGATGTTCTGTTTTGCTGCTATTGAAATCACTGTTAATAGTTATGCTGAAAATGACACAAAAGCGATGATAACAGCTTTACCTATGGTATATCTTTGCCTTTTGATGTTTTTTATGGTTGCTATTCAGTCCCCTCCACACTTCATCAGAAGCCAGACCTGTGCATCTCCTGGGTGACTGTACGATAAACTGGGCTGAAGGCTTTGGGCTCTGCCTTCTGTGGCAGAGAGGGGAATTTCCAACCCTCTAGGACTGAAAACAAGGGTTCCCTGGGGTTTGCAGCCTCCCTCACTGGTAACCGAAGTTGGAAGGAATATTTTGAATGTATCTTTCTCTTGTGGCACAGGATATTTTTTCAGCTCTGTGAGATATTTAGCTTCTTACAAAAACAATTTCCTTAGTACTGTTACTATCATCAACACACCTACAGGGAATGATAAGATACAGAATTATTTGTTGTTACAAAAAGGAGATTTAGATACAAATAATCACTGCTAGCAGTCATGCCTAACTGTTTACTATAGAAATTACAGTGCAAATGCATCCAGGAATAATATTAAATCTGAAAGGATGGCAGGTTCATTAGCTTATCAAAGAAATTTCCATTATGAAGGGTCATATGGAATAAATGTGATAAAGACTCCATATAGGAAATGCACCACTTATCTGGACAAGCATGATAATACGTAATAATATAATAATATGATAATGGATATAGTTCTTACCTCCTTGGATATGCAGGGACTCATAATGAGACAGAAAATCAAAGAAATAAGACTGACATTAAATAATCTAAACACACATGGAAAGTAATGTTAATAGTAAATTTTTGAAGTGACCTGTGATAGAATATGTAGGAGATGTATCTTACTGAACATTAGATAAAGTCACTCTTGAAAGTTTATCTGGGATCTTTCAAGCTACTGCTCAGGAAAACATTCTTTGCAATACAGGGTGCAAAAGTTGCTCTTTCAAAACTGTTGTGTGTAAACTGCAGTTTCTGGAGAGAATGTTGAACAGGAGATAAAAATACCCTTCTGGCAGTGAAAGCCAGTGAAAAATCCTGTGTTGTTTTATTTTGATTTTATAAAAATCTTGTCTCTTCTCAAATACTTTGAACCAGTTATCCAGTTGAAAACAGGATATAAAATCTGAATAGCTTTGTCTTCCAACTATTTATATCAAATACTTACATACATCATGAGCTTTAAAACTCTAGTTTTTTATGTTATATTATGTATTGCATGTTATACTATGCAATGTAGTGCTGTTTTTGGGGAAGTAATTGAATGCAGAAGTGTGCATTCTTTTCTTGTTACGATGAGAAAATGCACCCTGGGAGAGCTACCAGTGCTCTTCAGAATAGGCTAAAATCCAAAGGAGCCTTGATTAGCTGAAAAAATATCTAAAATCAATCAGGTAAAATAATCATGGACTAGTTTGAAATCAAAATAAAAAGGAGAGGGAAAAACACTAAAATGGTGAACAAAAAGCTGTCTAAGATGTATTTTTCCAGTTCAAAAAAAAAAGGCAATATACCTGGAAATTTTAGACAAATTGAAATGGAGCATTAGCCAACCGCGTGATGTGGTGAAAAAGGAAATGAATAATGTGTGAATATGATTTAAAGGAGTGCTGTTTGTAAGACACAAGAGGCAACTATTTTATTAACTGCAGTGCATGTTCAGGGTATTGACTCTGCTTTGTGACTTTATCTTTTAGGAAGGATCATAAACAGATGAGATTTGGAGGAAAGTAATATAAATAAGGGACCTGTGAATTGTATTAGGTATCAGAGAAGCCTTGAGAAGCTGTCAGAGAAACCTTGAGAAGTCTTCTGCAGTGACTAAGGCTTCACAGTGTGGAAAATGCTGCCACCCAGAGCAGGAAAAAGAAATTTTTTTGGTTTTCAGGAGGGCCTGGTCTGATGAGAAATTTGGAGGAAAAAAAGTGAAGAACTCCAAGTGTTTAAACATGAAAACAGCCTGCTAAGCTGTTTTGTATCTAAACTCTACCACTGGAATTGATTAAGTTCAAAATATTTGTCAGGAATGGCCAAAGTAGATGTGGTCCTGCATGAGACTGAGAGGCTGGCACAGGTGCCTTAGGAATGTGATTTACAGCTCCTTTCCGTCTACGGGGGTGGTTTACGTTTCACCATTATTACTTTAAAAGTAGCTACCGAGCTTTCGCGCGTCAAAGTAGTCACCTGCTTTCGTTTGTCAATTGTTTTCCTACAAATGAGCCGTCATCGACATACTGAGGGTTTTGATAACACATATGTTACCAGCTGTAAACATTGCAGGTTGCTCTTGCCCAATCACACAGAAACAGAGCTCTCACATCACAGAAAAGTATAAGTTTTGGCTTTATTTGTAATGTCGAAATGATGGAAAAAAAAATCAGCTGGTTTAGTGAGTGTAGCAAAAGTCTCATGAATGGCAGCAGAGCTAAATGAGGAGGGTACAGTCTCAGAGCAATATTCCTTCATTGCTCTGCCTTAAAACATGCCAGGCAGGAATAACTATAACAATGTTTTAGAAGCCTTTTGCCACAAACAGGGCAGGTTTTAGACATATACATTCCATTGCACTGTGCCTGTTACAGTCCCCTACTCAGCCTGTGCAGCTCGTTAATTCACTAATGCAAGAATTGCACCAGCCTGCTTGAAGTGAAGTGGTCACATCCACACTCTTCTAGTGGGTTTAAACCACAGCAACCACCAAAAATAAAATAAAATAAAATAAATAAATAAAATAAAATAAAATAAAATAAAATAAAATAAAATAAAATAAAATAAAATTCTTGGACAGGCCAATTTTATGACCTGAATTTTATTCCGTTTTCTGAATGAGGTAATGAGGTACCCCAGAATCCACAAATACGACCAAAGTATTGGTAAGGCTTTGTAATGATAACAAAAGCTCGGATTCTGAATGGGACTAACATCCGGGCAATTTGTGTAGCAACTGCCATCCTGCTGAGCTTACCCGCTTCTGTAAGTTTGACATCGAAACACAGAGAATAAAATAAAATAAAATAAAATAAAATAAAATAAAATAAAATAAAATAAAATAAAATAAAATAAAATAAAATAAAATAAAATAAAATAAAATAAAATAAAATAAAATAAAATCACTCCCAAGTTCAGCCAAGGCTAAGAGCTAAGATAAAAGATAGGGGCACCAGCAGCAGGACGGCGTGCGCCCTCTGCCCCGGGCGGATGCCCAGGGCAGTTCGGCTGAAGATGCGGGATGAGGAGGAGTGGAAAAGAAGCCTCCTCCATCTCTCCCTCCCCATCTGCAGCGGGGTAGCCGCCGCTCTGTTGACCCTCCCCAAGCCTCCGTGGAGACTTGGGCGTATTTCTATATTTATATATACACACACGTATACATATATGGGCTGCCCTGCCCCGGCGGAGCATCCTCCTCGAAACATAGCCGCCGCTCTACTCACACCCACGGCGGAGTGCCCCCGAAGCAGAGCCGGGGAGAGCGGCGGAGCATCCCCCGCGGCCCCTGCGGCAGGGGTATTTTTCCTTTTACCCAAAATGTGGGGAAATTATTCAGAGCAGGGTACAGTAATGAATTGTCAGAATTCACAAATCCAGCTCTCTTTCCAGCTGGAGTAGGTATCCTTACGGCTGCTCGCAAACCTCTTTGTCATTCCCACCAGGTGGCCTTTGGCAGCAAGGACAATTCCATCCGTGCTGTCTGCAGTGACTCAGAAAATACCAAAGCGGCCAAACTCTTAAAAAATATCAGGGGAAAAAACCTGTTAGAAGGCTAGCTTATTGTGTATAAGCCTGGAAATAACTTCCTCTTACTGACTGAAGTGTGTTTACTTCCACGACTTGGAGCTGCTCTGGTAGCTCAGGATTCTGCCTTGTGATCTGTGTGGGGCTGATGTGACCCATTTTCTCTTACCTAAGGGAAGAAAGTTGCCTTGAGGGTTTTCTTTTGGAGGGTCCCTGATGCGCCAGTGTAGTCCTTAGTCTACGTTTGTTTGTAGGTGGAGTATCACCTGTGAAAGAAACCTGTTGGCTACTGATTGCTTGGGCAATTTAAGCCACTTAGGGTCCATGATGTGCTGATGGTCTCAGTCAGGTTTTCAGAATGGGAGCCTGGATAATTTATGTGTGCTAAATACAAGCTGAATGTAAGAAGTCATTGCTAAATGAGCTGGACGTTAGGTGACAGGTGTATTCTAATACTGGTTGGGAGATGCACACATATGTGTGTGTACACAAAAACGTATGTGTATGTGTTTCTGTTTTTACAAATGAACGCATTTATATACACAGGAATTTTTAGAGAGAGGTTTTAACTACAGGCTTCTGCATTTTAGTATTTTTGCCAATTTGTGAAGTTTATAGGGAGAGTCAGCCAAAAGGTGATAGCAAAAATTGGGATTTCCTGCTCTCGTTCCTATGGTTAGTTTGCTTATCTCCTAAAAAAACAAGTGTGAATGCCTTACTGGATCATCCCGTGAGTCTGGCAGTGACGTTTCACTTTCTGAGTAAGTCTGGGCGGTAGTTCCTTGAACTGGAAAGCAGGAAGTTGGTCTTAGCAGTTGATCATGTGCAGTTCAGTTAACAACTGGTTAACAGCTTGGAAATGCCACGTTGTCACTTAAACCTGTCTTCCCAGCGCAGTGGTTTATGAGGAAACCTGTAGCTGCTGATCCTGATGACACGCCACGTGTGGCTCTGAGAAGGGTTTTGGGAGCAGGAAGCAGTAGCATGGGCTCACAGTGAGGACAGCAGCCGGGGAACTGGAAGCTCTGCTCTTCTCTTATCAGGCCAGCCCCAGTGTGTCACTGGTTCTTATCAGCCCTGGCAGAGCCGGTTTCTGATGCATTGAGCCTCTACAGTCCTGCCATAGGGTGCTATAGGGCCTGGTCCCGTTGCCTCCTGCTTGCACTTAAAGAGGGGTTGCCAAGCACCTTATGACATATGGGAACAAGGCAGGGCAGCGGTGAGAGACAGCGAGAAGAGAGACGATGCTGAACCTCATCATCCTCGGCCTGCATTTCTTCATCTGCTTTCTCATCTCCATTGCAATCTGGTGGGGACCAAAGGTACAGTGCAGCTCTCTGTGGCTCTGCACACACCTGCAGCCAGAGAGACAACCATCCCCCATCCATGATTCCCCTTTCTGTGTTTATAAAGACCTGTTTTAGCCTTATTGTTCTGAGGAAATGAGGTTGTATTAGGAATTTGGGAAGAACTGGAACACAGTAGCTAATTGTAAGTAAATTTAATGGGAATGTTGCCTTTGTCATAAAACTTCTTATATTCTCTCTTGTGAGAGGGAGAGTCTGTTATATGTTTCAGATATATAAGAGGCGGGATGGAAAGGCAGGCACATTTGCTAAAAATATCAGGTTGAATACAGCTTCTCAATAAATAATGTTTTCTTTCCTTCGCAGAATATTTTTTATTAACTTAAATATTTTCATATTTCTAGCCATAATATTGTATAAAGTGTATTGGATTTACATGTTTTTATATGTTCCCATTGCATATGTGAACTGTATAGTATTTTACATTTGCCATCCTTATATTTGTTTGCACATGGGTTTTGAGGGGTGAAGGTGGTTAAGGTGCAGAGTAAATGAATAGAGATTCAGAGTTTATCTTGCCTCATCCTGAGGTATCAGGTTTATAACAGCTTTTCTTTGTCCTGTTTGTTCTATTAGTGAACATGCCAACTGAGCATTATCACCAAGCTCTCATTCTTTTCTACATCTGGATGCTAATAGTCTTTCACTGAAATTTTTCTCCCTTGCCCCACATGAAATTCAAATGTGAATTGTTTTATAAATGACCTTTTCATTTATTTGTATGTGTGTTTTGAGGATGTGGACTTGCACAGCTCAAGCACAGGAGGAGCTGAAATAGAGCCAGATGGTCTTATATTCGTGGGCAAAGAAGAGGACATAAAGAAGTGCCAAAGAATAACAGCCAAAATCGATGGTAGAGAAATTGTTGTTTTCTACCATGAGGGGAAATTTCATGCTCTGGACTCTCGCTGCTACCGTAAGATATTAGCCTGTGTGATCTCAGTGTTGTTAGAGTTAAGTATAAAATCTGCTGCATAAATTAATATAGTGTTCTGTCATGTTTCAGATGAAGGAGGCCCTTTATGCCGTGGAGAAATAGAGGTATGTAAGCAAAATAAAAATAGTACAGAGGCATAGAGTCATGTGAAAACTCTAATGGATCTTTTCTAATGCTTGTATCTGAACACAAGAAAAATAGTCGTATACATAGAACAGCTGACAGCCATATAACCAAATTACCAAACATGCCTTTTGTCCTAGAAGATGACTTCCTAACTTTTCTTCTTCTTCCTGCAGGATATCGATGGACAAGCGTGTATTGTTTGTCCTTGGCATAAATTTAAAATTACCTTGGAAACAGGAGAAGGATTGTATGAAGGAATAAATCCTCTGGAGCCATCACCAACACCAAAGTGGCAGTCAAAAGGAGTCAAACAAAGGATTCATAAGGTCACAATAGACAATGGAAATATTTATGTGAGTCCTCCAGATTTGTCTGTGAGCTTTGACTCTGATTATTTTGCTGACCTGTACAAAAATGGTGGTGAATTAGCTATGGGAAAACAAAGCCACTCAGAAGATGCAGAGTAGGTCACGGCCAGACAGCAGCATCCTGGGGAATGCACAAACGAAGAACCTTTGTTGGGAAATAAAAATGTACAGTGCCATGAAGATTGTCTTCAAGTTAAATTCTAATGTTAATATTATTTTAAAGCATTGAAATACATAGAAAATAGTAAGATTAAGAAGCCCTGCATTGTCAGAATGTGACTGATCTTGTGATGAGGATTTTTTTGCACTTGCATTTCAAAAAAGACTTAATTACAGCAGAGCACCTCACAGTATTTGGTATTTTGCTACAACTATTTTAAATTTTAAGAGGGGATATAGTATACTACATTACTACATAGTTTAAGGTAGATAGCTGTAAAGGTTATCTTTATATACTTAACAGTTTATACTTCTGATGCCTGTGGCAAAAAAGACATGAAAATTTTTAACTTTTGAGATATTTCTGTGATCTCTAGGTATTTATTAAGTACCACAACGGGAAGCACAGATCTTCAGCATATTTTGGTGCACTCTTTTAAGCCTATTTGTGTATTACTACCTTGAGTATATAGAGGTATTTCTTTTCCTTCTTCTCACTGAACTCCTCTTTTTATTTCAGCAAATAATGTGGCAAGGATTTGTTACATATAGCTTGTTTTTCCTGATTCTGTTGGTTAAAGAGGGAGCTGTTTGGTGTGATATGTGAACTACTGGCCCTTGTTCACTTGTTGTTTATTTTAACCACATTTTTGTACATTCATTTGGAAAAAAAAGTGTAGAAAACAAAACCTGTGCTTTTCTCTGTGAGTTCACTGTACAAGATCAGATCTGCCCCAAAAACCCCTTTCAAGGAAGTTTCTCTCTGAGCTCTGCTGCACTCCAGGGCATGGTGGGTTCTGCTGTTCAGCCCATGGAGTGCAGAGACATCCTGTGAACACAAAGCGTCACAGAATTATTGAAGCTGGAGAGTACCTCTAAGACTATTGAGTCCAACTGCTAAATCAGTATTGCCAAGCCCACCACTAAACCATGTCCCCAAATGCCATATCTACACATCTTTTAAATACACCATTCCACATGTCTGCAATTATTCAGTGTGGGGTTTTTGTGTGATTTGTTGGGGTTTTTTTGCAAAGTTCATTCATAGTCAGGTTCAGTTTGAAATGCCTGCTCTTCATCTGTAAGTTTCTCTTGTGTTTGCAGCAGGCAGACTTGCTTTTAATATATGTCACAGGTAATGCCTGTGTCAACACTGTTGTTTGTACAAATGTGTTTAGAAGTAGTGAGGCAGAAGGAAGAGTCAAAGGAAAATTTGTGCCGCATCAATCACAATGGAAATAGCAAAATGCACAATCAATTAATTTCACGACATCTAAATTGAGAGAACCTCATCTGGTCATGCCTTCTTGACATGGTTTTTTGCAATTGAAACGGGAAAGTGGCACCTTGAAAGTGCTGTTGAGGTGAACTACCAAAGTTTTGCATTTTGTAAGAACTACAGCACAGAAATGCTTTTCTTGTTATCTTCCTCCTCCTTCTCCTCCTTTCCCTGACCACTCAGCCAACCAGTGCCAAGGATCAGATGCAAATGCCTGCCTTCTGTCAGGTGAATCACATATTGATTTTCTGCTAGAAACTGCTGTTGTGTACTGTCCAGTTCTGTGATTTGTTAGGGGTTTTGTTATTACTGTTTATTTGCTTTTAAATGGATATGTCACTTTCTCCTCTTGAAGATACCGGGTAGATGGCAGGAAGGTGGAGCAGGTACCTTCCTGCCATTTACCCCAGCTGATGTCCCAAGGGGCTGGGGTGGTGTCAGGGGGATGGAGAATTGCTGCTCTTCCCTCCCTCCTCACCCAGGTACCTGCAACTGTGATTAAACTTGACTGCAGACACTGTGTCCTAGTAAAAGACATGGATCATATAAAAGGAGAATATTGCAAGATCTTCAGGTATGCCTGCGTTAACTCATGTGATTGCTGAGATAGTGTGAGAAAGGATGCTTGCTTTTAAAACTTCAAGGGTTTGTTAAACCTTAACAAAATACAACAAAAGACTGAATAAGGAGAAGGTGCAGTGCTGGAAGCATGGAACTAAACTGCCATGTACTCACCCACAAAATGACTGCTCTGCCTTTTTTACCTTTGGTGTCGCATCAAGTAACTCCTCTTCACCATTGGTGAAGGCTGCTTTCTTGCAGCCTTGATTGGAGGTCAGGTGCTGCCATGCCAGGCCTCCTAGTAACAAGCCTGCCCTCCCCCCAAATGCCTCATGCAAGGAGCACAGGTACCCTCTACATACACAGCCCTTCCTGCCTCCTATCCTGACTACCAAAGCCTTCCCTTGGCAACCATACAGGGGGAAAGGGGACCATGGAGAGAACAGAGGATGTCCAAACAGCAAATCACAGTAACGTAACTATACATTAAAAAAACTTCTCATAACATACACATAATATTCATCCCTTAATTGTGTGAGCCAATCATCACATTACTCATCTATAACAATAGTATTTTATAAAGACAGTACGTTTCTTGAAGTAGTGCATAACTTGAAATTGACTCTTTAAATTAATAAAAATGCATTTCAGTTTAAGAAAGCTCTGACTCTGAACAATATGCTATTATCTGTATGATATTTAGAAGAATGACGGAAATAGGAAGTTTTATTTGGAAGCTTCCTGAATATGTTCATATTATTGGAAGAGTGCTCAGGATTTTGCAGTATTGCATTTACTGGCTAAGATTCAGAAAAGTGTTTATTCATGGGCTTACTCTTTTTCATATTGAATAAATGCAGCTGCAAGTCTGGGCATAGGTAAATCCTTTTTCTTCAGTACTTCTCAGGCATAATACCTATCTGCAAGCTTTTATGGTTGTTTGAGGTGGTTTGTTTGTTTGTTTGTTTGTTTGTTTTGTTGTTGGTTTGTTTTCAGTTTGTTTTGGTGGGTTTTTTTAAGTTTTCTTTCCCAGGAAGGTTGCATTAATTTAAAATCCAACCTTTGCCCATTTGTTCCCCTCAATTTTCCTGTTGATGATCACAGAAGAAACAGAAAATTTTTAACTTAAGCAGGTGTGAACAAAGCAGGGAAGGTTGGTGGGCAGTTAGTTTTTTATTTTATTTTACCCTTTCCTCTTTTCCCTTTTTCCTTTTTAATATCTTTTTTTTCTTTTTGTTTCTTTTTTATTTTTGACAGCAAAGAACAAAGTCTTCAACATGTTAAGGTCACTATGTTTAAAAAAAATACATGGACTATTCTGAGCTTTGAAGTGCTAGACTATGCACCTAATTTGAAAATAATTTAAATATTTAATGTCCTATAGTTGAACATTCTGAGTCTCTTATCTTTGCAGCCCTTTCTGTGTTCCTAGTTATACTGGTAAGGGTGCATGAAGACACGGAAAGCACAGGGAGGGAGACTAGGTGTGATGAAGTCACGGCAGTGATGCTAAGGTGGCATTTAAGGCACAATGAAGAGACGAGTAGCTGTGTGCAAGGGGTCAGTGATTAAGTGGCTGGATAATTACCACTTCCTAAAGAGACATGTTAATGACAGCGATCAATCAAGTCATTACGGGAAGACTGTTTGTGGGGAGGGAGGTTTAGTTTAATTTGACAAATGAACAAATACCATCTGTTTTTCATCACACATCAGCCAGACAGGGAGCAGAGAAATACATATACATTCTGTGCTTTGGAATGAACATTTTTGTGATGATTCTGCAAGACATTCAGGCTCTGTAATAAGCAAGCAGCTTGAAGACAATAAGTTATGTTTATGCTATCATGGAAACATCTTTTCAAGAAAGACAGGTGAAGACTATGTAGCAGTTTGAAGTGCAGCATGAGCCTGGTCCTGATGTACCTGCGCTGCAAACCTTGATTAGACAGTATTGACTGTAAGGCTGGGTGCTGTCCTTTTCCTTCTATTTGTGTAGTGCCTTGTTTTGCAATGCTTCCCTGGCTGCACTCGGTGTTGCACATTAAATTAAGGACTCCTTCAATGTAAAACGTGCTATTAAGTTGGGACTAAGAAGTTCATGATCGAGCATGGTACTTGGGGGAGAACAATTTGCAGAATGGCAGAACATAGGGAGAGAAAAATGTTCATTCTGTAGGAAAACAATTTAAAGAACAGTCTTTCACCATTGAAGCTCTTTTCAATGGCTTTCTGCAGTTCCTAATTTTTTACTTAGTACTGGAATGAAATCAGTTCTGAATTTTGCATCTCTGGTTTCTGAAATTATCAAAACTGTGAAAAACGAGGTTCACTTTCTTAGAAAAATCTTTAAGTTTAATAAAAACAAAATTAAACAAACAATTAGGAGACAAATAAAGCGAAAGTTCTTGGCTGGGGTGCCTGGCATACAACCATGAGACATTAATTTTGAAGAATTAAGGATTTTAAGAAAGTTAAGATTATAGTTGCTGAATTAGCTGAAGTAGGTAGATAAGCTTTGTTTGCAGTTAACAGAAGCTGGATCTTAGACAAGCTCTCCCGGATCTAGTAACTCATTGCTTGTCAACTTTACGTTTATGTAGCTGTGCTTGTAATGAAAAACAAAATGTGGTAAATAGATCTCAAGGAGACAAGATAGTTGCAGACTTCCCATGCTTGAATGACCCATTAAACACAGGAAACTATAAGTTCTACCAAGGATTCATTTATCAAGTATGCATTGAAAAGTTAGAAAGGTCAGAATGAGGAAGACTCATTTTACTTCCTCATCTCTAGTAACCCCTCCCCAGAACAGACCTCCGACTCATTTCAGAGAACAAACTACACATGCTTAATAGCCTTTTTGTCAATTAGCATACGAAGCAGAGAAGAGGAAATTACAGGAGTATGAATATACATTTGTATTTTGTATATTCAACACTTTTGCAAATAAAAGCTTTGTAATTAACTGTGATCTTGGCAGTGCACATTAGGGAGCTATCCCACACGCTGCGTGGCATCGCAATAAACATGCACTTTCTAACTTTAAACTGTTAGAGAGTTTTTGTCCATCATAATTGGATACCGATATTAGACCAATATTCATATTTTAATAATTCAACCAGAGAGCACACCTTAACCCTTTAGAACCATTATTTAAAAGGATTAGTATGTTACATATTCAATAGACCTAATGCATTGTTCAAACATTCCTTTGAGTTCAGATGTTCCCTTGGTTTTGGTTCCCCCTAACCTGTCCTATTTCACTAAATTAACATTTTATTACTCCTTGTAGATAAAGCTCTTGTTGGCGCCTTTTAGTTGTCCTATGTCTCATTCTTCTTGATACCAGGAGATCAATAAATTCCTTCTCATAGCTTTGGTTCACCACTATCTTCATCTGGTTAGTTCAGGAATGCAGGAGGATCCCTTCTACCTCCTGGTCTGGCCAGATTAGATGTTACAAAAACAGTCTTTTAACACTACATTACAACCCCAAAAATATACATATTCGTCACACCACTATTTTAAACCCTGTTAAAAAGAAACTAGAGAGAGAGAAAAAACCCACCTTCCCACGTTATACATATAGCATTCATTTCAATGTTTTCAAAAAGCCAACTTTATAATATGTATTTATAACAGAAGTATCTCATGTAGTTCAAACACTGGTTTGCTGGTGGTACAAACACTGACTATGAGAGTCAGCATTCACCGACCCCCATCACTCTGCCCCACAGGCTTAGCAGCTGCTTTCCAAGATTACTGGGGGAAGCAGGAGATGGGAAATGGAAAAAATATAGTGGAGATGTACCTCAGCCTCAGTGTGTGTGTGTGGAGGCTGCCTTTCACTGGCAGAACGGTGCAAGAGCTGCTGCCACAGCACACTTGACCACTGGGGTCTTCTGCACTCCAGCTGCACCTATGGTGTCTGGGATCCATGGTTTTCTGTTAGGCCTGCAAATTCAGCCAGTTCCATCAACAGGTGAGCAGGCACGATGCTGAGGAGGAGGAGTCAGTAAGGCTTAAGAGGGTGTGATAAATTGGGTCAGTTCTTGGAACTCAATTCTGCAAGCACCGTTTTTGATGTGGCATTTATCCATGCAAACCCATGGATTTCATTAAGTGGATTTTTTAACTGAATAAAGACTTGAGCACAGTTTTCAGCCTCTGCCATCTATAAACTACTAAAAATTAAAGTGACAGTTTTACCTGTAGGTAAAAAAAAACTGGAAAATCAGTGCAGTTGCCTTAATCAGCCCATTTGTGACTCTTCCTCCGTGAGATGAAGAGAGTTCCCTGACAAGCAGTTGTGATGCTCGAACAGTGGAATTGTTCTCCTGAGAGATGTCAGAGAAGTATGGTTCATTGTTGCAAACCATAGTAGTTAGAAAACCAAGGCTTATGAAGGAAAGATGACTCCAGAAATAATTATTCTACTTGAAAGTAAAATATGCGTTATCTTGTTAAAACAAACAAAAATTATAATTCATTTAACTGTTCAAATTATAAGCAATTTTTGCTGTGGCTGTGGTTGACTAAGGACACAGATAATGCAGAGTTTACAAATAAAGATGATCCCTCTTTATTAAGGCAGCCACTACAGTGGAAAAAATGATGAAGTTTTTGCCCCTACTGAAGTAGATCTCTGGCACCTGAAGGTTTTCTGATTTTTTAAATGTATATGAGTTGCTTAATGAGAGGTTTGACCTCTGCACACATATGTCCTTCCTTGATTTTAATTAACATCTAAGATTCACATTCAAGGGGAAACTATTTATTTTATTAGTGTGTGCTCAACATCCCCCCCCCCCCCCACCCAAAAAAAAAGAAAATTGCATGTTTATTAGGCACAGATTGCTCTAGGAAAAGCTGAGTACTTGTGTAGCTTTGTTTTGGTCCAGGAAAGCACAGGAGGGTAGTGAAGTAATGGCCTCACTCATATTCATGACAAGGCCTTGAGTATTCTTGGTACTACTGGCTCAGCACCCAGGAGACTAGCCATCATCTAAATTTGAAAAGCCATGGGAGCTCAGAATCAGCAGCATTTCCCTGGAGGCTGTGTCACCTTGCAGTGCTCATGGTATTTTTTCATGAGACTCAGCACTGAAAGAATACCTGAAGCTAACAGTTTGGACAGCTAAATAATTTTGAAGGTGCAGGTGTTCACACCAATTTTCATTATCAATTTTCTTGTGCTAAGCAGAATGGGGGTTTGATGTTAACTAAATGGATATGCAAGGTCTTGCACCTGCATCAGGGCAATGCCAGGCACGAATACAGGCAGGGCAGAGAATGGTTGGAGAGCAGCCCTTAGGAGAATGACTTGAGGTGTTGGCAGATGAGAAGCTCAAGATGAGCTGGCAATGAGCTCAGACAGCCCAGAAAGCCCAAAAAGGTCCTGAAGCAGAAAAAACAGTGTGGGCAGCAGGTTGAGGCATGTGATTCCACACCTTGACTCAGGTGAGACCCTACCTGCAGTGCTGCACCAGCTCTGGCGTCCCACTATAGAGGGATGTGGGCCTGTTGGAAGAAGTCCAGAGAAGGCCACAAAGATGATCTGAGGCTGGAACACTTCTGCTATGGAGACAAGCTGAAAGAGTTGGGGTTGTTCAGCCTCGAGAATAGAAACTCCTGGGGAGATCTTAGAGTCCTTTCTGGTCTGTAAAGGTACTTCAAGAGAGATGGAGAGGGACTTCTGACAAAAGGCCAGGAGTGACAGGACAAGGGAAAATTGCTTCAAACTGACAGGGGGCAGGTTTAGATTAAGTTTTGGGAAGAAATTCTTCCCTGTGAGGGGGTGAGGCCCAGACACAGGTTGCCCAGAGAAGCTGTGGCTGCGTCATCCTTGAAATGTTTGAGGCCAGCATGGATGGGGCTTTGTATGAGCAGGTCTAGTGAGTGACATCCCTACCCATGGCAGGGGTGTTGGAACTAGACACCCTTTAAGTGTCCCTTCCTACCCAAACCATTCTGTGATTTTATGATTTTATGCGATGTGATACTCTGGTTACTTTTCCCATTGATTTTAATAGCTGATAGCTGTGACACTGAAGCAGAAATAAGCATTTGAAATATTTCCTAGTTTTGGCATAGAGTATTATTCTTCTATTTAAAAAGTGCAAATAGCCTAAATTAAACAATAAAACCACTAAATGCGGTTATGGTATTTAGCCAAAAACTCTCCCTATAACTTCTTACTGCAAAACAGAAACAGGAAGGAACCCAAAATTTCCCTCCGGACAAAGAAAATAAATCTTGACTTCTTATCTTTTGAAGTTTAAATGGGACAAAACCAGAGCTGTTCTAAATTCCGTTCCCGAGATAACAGATAAACGATGAAGCACATGGCTGCTGCCCCTTGTTCAGGGCAGCAGTTTTGCTCTCCCTCAGTGGTGATGGGCTGTCCTGTTACTGCAGCTGTGACATATTTACCCTCTCCTTACCTGTATAAGGCAGCTTGTCAGAAAGCTCTCGAGCCCTCCCCATCCTTGGCTCTGCAGGACTCACCCTAGAACACGTGTGGCTTGGTCCACTAAGTCTTAGATTTGCTTGACAGCCTGAGTCTAAAGGGTTCTTATATCAGCAGATTGATCTGGAAACACAGGTTTACAGTCTTTGGCCTTGTGGAATGCACAATAACAAAGGAACAAAGCAACTATAAAGACAATTTATGGGGTTTTATGTGTATTCTGTCCAGAAGTGAGTGTTCTCCAGACATCCAGTTAATGTATCCTGCAGGCATTCCTGTAGGGAGTGTGGGTATGTGTATATGTGTGTGTTCCATTCAGAAGCTGCCTGCAACTTCATGAGACTAGTTGGCCCAGTCTCCAACAGCATTTTAGGCACTTTTGCAGGTTGATGTGCTCCAAACCCAAACTCTCAGCTCTCCCATCTCTGGAATGCATTAATTCTGCAAACGCATAGGCAGTTCCCCCTGCAATTCCTACCTGCTGTTCCAGTCTTAGGACAAACCACATTACCCATTAGAGATGGTAGGGGAAAGGAGGAAGGAATCTTTTGTCACTGTCACACCCCTCCAAGTCCCTTTCTTTAGGAGTTGCAGGTGGGAAGAATATCAGTTTATTTAGACAGAGTTGTTCCAGCTGAAATTAAAAAAAAAAAAAAACAAAAAACCAAAAAACAACTTCACATTGACAAACTCCTAGCATTTAGTTTTAAACACCTGGATGACATGCTTTGCAATGTCATCTCTGTACCTCAGGAGCACTATAAACGTTAGTTAAGAATGAATACTGCTAAAAAAATCACCGTCAAGACCTTTCACATATCACCTATCTCCAAGTTTTCTTGCAGCCAGGGAAATGGAACAATGGAAGGCAAGCTGCCCAACAACGAGCAGAACTCTGGCCTTTATTTCAAAAGAGAGGAATTGAGTTTCTAAAACAAGCTTCCTTCACTCCTTGTAAGCTATTTTCTAGCACAGCAGCACTTGACAACTTGCACATCTGAGCTGACTACAGCTGTATCCCATCCTACTGAATGTGGGGCATGTGTGATGCTTACTGCTGAGATGGGATCTTGCCATGACGCTCTGTGGTACCTAGGAATGCATCCTAATAACACGATTATTTTATTTAGAATTAAGGGGAGTCATGGTATATGGTTATGCATAAAATTCAAATTAGGCAAGGTTTCTAAGTAGACAAAGCCAGGAGGCAGGGAATGGTAAATTGTAAATGAGGTATCTGGGAGATCCTGTCTTATAATCCAGCTTCAAACAAAAAATGTAGAAGTCTTAGAATTAAGGGTATTTCAGCACCTGTAAATCAGCAGTGCAGCAAAGCTACTGCTTTCTGTGGTGATCCCTGAACCATCCACAAATGACAATTCATTGCCTTGCAGAATGTGCAGCTCCTAGACTGCCTCAGTTACCCATGCCTCCCCTTTGGGAAGTCCCCTTAAGAGACTTTCTTGTAGCTCAGGGTGATCAAAAATGCTTCAACCCATGAGACTTTGCAGTTCTATGTTAATGTTTCATGCCCTATTGGTTATTTCCCTTGTTCCTGGTTTTTACCCCTCCTTTGGTTCCTTTTTGGATCCTTTCCCTGATTGGTACCTTTCCCAATTCCTTTCCCCATAGGTCAATGAAATGGTTATGAAACCTCGCCCCTGGCTACCCGATATAGTCCTTCTACCCTGGGGCTGTCTCTTTCCCCTTTGGACTTTGTGGAATAAAGAAGCTCTCCTTGAGATCGGAAAGACCCTGTCTTGCTTTTACTCCTGTGTCACCCGGGGTGGCAAGCACGGCTCTGCTGCTCAGGCAGCTTCACAAAAGAGCTAATCACTGTACACCTGAGAGTGCCTGTGCCCCCACCAATCCAGGTGTCTTTTTAAAGACGCTGCTGACGAGGAAGGTCGCGGCACCTTCATCACTGAACCAGACCGTGACAGCCTCCCCCTTGCCTCATATGCCGCTTTCGAATAAGCAGTTGCCTATGGGCAACCTCTGGCTTGTTGACCCTGTGTTCCTGTTCCCTCCAGGTGGCTGAGGAGTTGCTTGTGGCCAACTCCTCCTTTTCAAGTGGATACCGGCCCTTGTCCAGCACACTGGCCACAATGCAGCCACGAGCAGTGAGAGAGGCCTCCAGCAACCCAGCCATCTATATGGGGCCAAACCTGCTGAGCTCAGCCAGCAGGATAAGGCCTCCTATTGAAAGCCATGATGGAGTTGATGGAGAACGTGTGTCTAAACCGACCAGCTGCAGCCTTCCTGTCCCACTAGAGTCTGGGTGCCCTGGCAGCCTCTTTTCTCCAACAAATGCTGATAGGGAAGTTGCTGGAAGAGCTGCTCTGCATCCACAGCCTTCCATGCAGTGGGCTGCTTCACAACTTTTCAGGCATTTGGGTTGAGACCAAGGTTTTGATGTGTGCAGGTGAAGGTGCTGGTGGAGTTTGTGGTTGAGAACTATGCAGGGAGGTGACGGCTGGCCTCTCCTGTCCATCAACTGAGGAGACCCCCGTTGCCAGTGACAGATACAAGGAGGAACTAGAGTGCTGTCACAGACTGAGGCCTGGGATTCCAGAAACCTCAAAGTCAAGAAGACAACAGGGAAAGGGCTCTGGGTGGGTTTTGCTTCAGATGCTCTTAACTTCCAAGAAGACACTGCTGCACACACTTGTGCGTTGTAGACAAGCATTTGGAAGAGTAAAGCAAAACAGCAAAACAGATGGGATTACAGGCAAAAGCCTAGATGGATGCATCGTCCTCTCTGCCAGACATCCTCAAAAAAGATGGGGGAGACACAGGGGTGGAATCCAAAAGGCAAGTGTATGTCAGCTCCACAAATACTGGAATAAGGTGTCTTGGGTAGTGAGGAACTTTCTGCTGTGCCTCATGAAAGCTCGTCTCTTGTGATTATGGGATTCCTCCTGTCACTGCAATAATACATTGTAACCCAAAATGGGGGTCCTTTTCTCTAACATATTAGGAATGTGTTTAATCGAATTCCAAAATTTTCTCTGGAAAAACAGAGAAAGCATAGCTGCAAACTTCGGAGGGTTTTTGCTCAGCTCCTCCTTCATCACAGCTTCATCCAGTCTGTTTTTGGGGTGGGTGGACTGTGCAAGATGTGAATGATGAAAACCATCTTCTCTGCAGAAGTGAGGTGGTGATTTGGCAATTGGTCACTTGCACCTCCAGGCTGTCTTCTGCCAAGTGTTAATGCCAAACTGCCTGGTTTAGGCACCTCCAGTTTTGTTTCCAAACACCCCTGGAATGTGGCAGAATCTATGTGTAGGTGGCAGATGAGCCATTCAGAGGAAAGGAGCTCTCTTTGGTTAAAAACAAGAACTGACTGCAGTGAATACTGTCCCTGCCTAATTGCACTGTGGGGTGGACAGATTTGCAGGGTCCCTTCAGGAAAAAGAAAATCAAAAACAAACAAAAAGATTGGAGGCCAGGGAAAATAAGATGGAATGCTGGCCAGGAAAGGAGGAAGAGAGAAGAAGGGGACAGAAAAAATGCAGGAGGATCCAGTAGGTCAAGAAGTCCAGGTGTATCCTAGGCTCTGCTGCCCGTCTTTCCCAATTCTACATGCTGCTCTTAGTCATAATGACATGGAGCTGTGTCAGAATGTGTTAGGTTGGATATCAGGAGAAGGTTTTTCATCCAGGGATTGGTTTAGCACTGGAACAAGCTCTCCAGGGAAGTGATCATGGCACCAAGCCTGACAGGGTTCAAGAAGCCTTTGGACATGGTGGGATTAATGAAGCTGTGCTGTACAGGGCAGGAGCTGGACTTTAAGATCCTGATGGGTCCCTTCCAGCTCTGGATATTTTATGATTCTAATTTGGCCCAAATTTCTGGCAAGGTTCAGTAAAGAACAGCACTGTGCAGAGTATGGAAAGAACTCTGTGGCCCTCCACCCTGAGTCCTGGTGTGTGGTTACAGGGGCCCCGTGCACCTCTGCACATGCACAGGGCTCTACAGGCATCACCCACAGGGAGAAGGTGCCAAAACTGTCCCATCACCAAAGCCAGCACTAGTTCTCTTCTGGGCTATAGTGACTCTACGCTGGGTGAGCTCCTAACCACAAAGAGCACTGGCTTGGTAAGAAGCCAGGTAAGGACCCTAAACTTCAGCAGAATGAACTTCAAGGTGTACAAAGAATTAGTGGATGAGATCTGCTGGGTTCTGTGCTTAGGAACAGAGGACCTGATCAGACCTGACAACTCTTTAAAGATACTTTTCTTGGAGCAGAAGACCTTTCCAAGCTGATGTGTAAGGAACCAAGTAAGGCAGACAAGAAACCACCACAGATAAGCAGGTATCTGCTCCTGAAACTGAGGAGTTAGAGGGACACACTGCCAGTAGGAGCAGGGACTGGTAGCCTGGGGAGAGTACAGGGATACTGTTTGGATATGTAAGGATGGGATCAGGAAAGCCAAGGCAAAAATGAAACAGGACTTGGAAAGGGTATGAAGAGTAACAAAAAGGGATTCTATAAGGACATCAGTTGGAAAAAAGGCCAAGGACAGTGTACCCCTGATAAATGAGAAGGGAGAACTGGTGACCGCAGATATGGAGAGGGCTGAGCTACTCAGTGTGTTCTTTGCCTTCAGTGGCGATCAGGTTTCCTTGTCTCTTGGTTCCCTGAGACTACAGGTGGGGGTTGGGGAAGTGAAATCACCCCCATTGCCAGTGAAGAGCAGGTTTAAGAGCACCTGATGGAACTGAATGGGCACAAGCCTATGGGACATGGTGAGAGGCATCCTAGCACCCTGAGGGATGATATTGTTGCCAGGGCACTCTTGAGATAGTCGTAAAGTCACAGAAGTCAGGCAAAGTCTCCAGTGACTCTAAAAAGGAAAGCATTATTTGCATTTTTAAACAGGGGACAGAGGAAAACCCAGGGGACTATTGACCAATCTGGTGGCCTTCTGTGATGTAGTGACTGCAACGATTGACAAGGGAAGACTGATGGGTGTCATCTACCTAAACTTCTGCAAGGCCTTTGACATGGTCCCAAACTACATTCTCATGTCCACATCAGGGAGACATGCAACTGGAGGTGGACTGCTTGATGGACAAAGAATTGGCTGGGTGGATTGAGTTGTGGTCAATGGCCCAGTGTCCAGGTGAAGGCTGACAACAATTATGTTCCTTGGGGCTGTGTTGAGGCCAGTGCTCTGTACTGGTTTTACTGATGACACAGTGGGATTTAGTGGACTCTCAGCACTTGTGCAGATGACACCAAGCTAGTTGGTGCAGTTGGTGCAGAAGGATGGGATCCAGAGGCACCTGGACAAACTTGAGAAGTGGACCCCTGACCACCTCATGAGATTCAACAAGGCAGATGCTAGTGCTGAATCTGTGCCAGGGCAGTCTCAGATGTAGCATAAGTGTGACCTGGAGAAGAAATCCTTGGGAGAAGCCCTGTGGAGAAGGATGGATGCTGGTGTATGCTGGCAGATGAAAAGCTGGACATGAATAATCCATTTACAAAGACACCTTTGTTTATCATATTTGTCATTTTATCAGAAGCTATTTCTCACACCAGATAGAGAATTATGATGCAGCAAAGGCTCTAAGCAGCTGAACACCTCTGAGAGTGGGCTGCCCCTCTGGAGTAAGTAATATGAGGGTGCAGGATAATGCAAGAGGCTACAAGACTAAAATTAAGTGAATTTCTCAAAGCAGTAAGAACAATATTCAAATCCATGGAAAACATTCAGTTATCACACACTGTTCATCTTCTCTTGCTGCCTTGATAATTGCTTCTGTATTTACAAGTATGCAGACAGAAAAGGAGGCTGAAAACTAGAAAATACCAGTGAAATCATAACAGAAAGGAAAACAAGAAAATAGAAACCAGGCAAGTAAATTAAAAAGGAAACAGCTGATTGAAAGACTAACTCTGAACTGGATCTGTGAATTTTAGTAAATTTTTCATAATTTTTAAATTATGAAAAATTTATAAATGATAAGTAATTTTTTTCAAAATATGAAATGGCCATCGAATGGCAGATGTCCAACACCTGTATAATGAAAGTCAATTAACAATGTGATATGTCTTTTAATTCTAGAAAAGTGCAGTTGTATAAAAAGTGTTAGAAGGCAACTTCAAACAGGAAACTTATGAAGATCTATTTATGATTCAGTGAGACCTTACAGCTTCAGTAAGTGAATAACTGGGGTTTTTATGCAGATATTTTTATATCTAGGTATAATCTTTGTTCTTTAATTTTCTCTTAAAATGATATTAACTTATATGTTTTGCTGACATTATTAGATAATTTTCATTTAGCATAGTGTAGTGGTTTAAGGCAAATTTGGGAGGAGAACTCCTAGGGAAACTCTTCTTCTCCTCTCCTCAACCAGTTCGGGAGAAAACTTCCTCAAAGAGAATATGGAAAGAAACTTGTTTATTAAACTGGCAAAAACACTCTTCTAGCACAATAAATTGAACAATACCAGATGACAAGAACTTTGTGCTGCCCGGGACAGATGACAAATTAGAGAAAACAAAGTTTTTCCTGTAGATGGTTTCTGGTCTCAGCTCTTCTTTACTTCCTCGCTGGGAAAAAGTTGCGGCACTGGAGAGATCTTGGTGGGTCTGGTGCAGACTTCTCCAGAGCCTCCCCCCCCCCAGGTCTTCTGTCTGGGGAGGTTTGAGCAGTCCAAAACTAGGCAGAAAAAAAGGAAAAAAAGGAAAAAAAAAAAAGAATAAAAGGAAAAAAAGAAATCTGAAGCTGCTCAGCCTTAAGCTACGCTAACTAGCTACAAAGCAAAAGCAAAGCAAAAGTGAGTGCTGAAAAAAAACCTTGCTGTCTGCATGCTGGTGACTCCCACTCTTCAAGGCTAGTCCAAGAGGTTTCCAAAAACAAACTGTGCATTTTTCTCCCCGCTTCACTCTCAGATCCAAATTAAAGGCACAGAGTGTAATATCCAACATAAACCCAACAGACAACTGGAGATACATCGTACTGTCACCCCAGGACACACAGCTAATGAACATTATCTGCACTCCTGTTGTAAGTTTTTTGTAAGAAAAAGTGGACACATGATTTTAGTAAGAAAAACTAAAAACTTACACATTACTGAAAAAATGTGTGGGCAGGCAAAGTGCCAAGCTTCTGTAGGAGCACGTTAAGTAGTTTGAGGTACTTCTCTCTGTAAAATTCACGTGCTGGGTCACTCAGTCTTAAGCGCTTATCCGTGGGATCATAAGGTGGATTAAAATAGCTCAGAACTTTCAAAACACGCTGAGTGTATGCCACCCCTTCCTTGACCCCAAATAGCAGCAGCATCTGTGGCCAGGGTGGTGCTTTCCCGAGTGCCCTGTGGGTGAGGACACCCAGGTGGCAGAGATTTGTTGAAGGGGTTTGATCAGTATGTGTGGCCAGGCAGTCCCAGAAGGAATCTTTCCCTGCTCTCTACGGAGGATCACGTGCAACCTCCCCATTCTTTGTGTTGCTTGCTACATGTCCACCTCTCCCTGCAGCTCAGCCTCACCACAAGTCCAAGTCAACAAGCCCTGGGGAGGGGAACCAGGGTAGGCTGGTGTGGGGGGTGATGCTCCTGTGCATGACATAACGGTCTGTGTCCACCTTGTGGCAATGGCTTCCCTTTCTAAAACAGCAGAAACAACATATAAACTACTTCTTTTTGATCCTTTGACCTTCATTCTAATGCAATTTGTAACACTTGTTAAACAACAATATGAGAATTGCAGGGTGCAACTCTGCACCTTCTGTTAGGGATTTTCACCAGTGTGAGTGGGGTTTCTTCTTCCTGCAGCATGTCGTGTTTTCAGCCGTTCACCTCTGAAGCAGGTTGGGGCATTTAGGCACCAGATGGGTACCCTCCTCATGGCACGGGACCTTGTTTCTTTCACTGCCAAAGGCGGCAATGTTTTCGGGCAGTACTTGTGTGTGACATCTGCAGCAGCAGACCTGGTTCTTGTTTTTCCCATCTCACCCTCAAAGCATTAGCAGCTTTCCATAGCATGATAGTTGATTGCACAGCTCTGTTCTGCCACAAACTGGATCTAGTTTTAAATTTAAAAGTGACATTTTTCTTTCTCCTTCTCCTCTCATCAGATAATTTCCCACCCCCTTCACATTTTTGTTTCACTATTTCACTGATGCTTTTCTCCTTGGTCCTAAAATTAAGAGCCAGACATAGTTAAGGGATAAAGAGTTTTTACTTCAGTATTTAGTTTACTTTGGATTTTTATGGTGCAGCTCTTTGCCAAGGTGGAATATACTGAAATGCATACACATGGTAGATCTCATATACAATTTTATAGACCTTGCAAATTAGCATATCTAACAAAGATGCTCCAATGAGAGGTTTGAATGAATAGTATGATATCTCCTTCTCCTGAAGTATTCCCCCTTAGATGGGCCTAATCCTAGTTTACAGGATATAATCTAGAGAGTACCTTGGTTTCTCAAGATAGTGTAGGACTTTCTGGCCCCCAGGTGAGCGGCCTTTAGGATCGTAAGTCTTCTGGCCTAACAGAATACCAGGACTATGCTAAGTTATCAGACTTGAGGAATTACAAGTATGCATGCTAAGGGGACTGAGAATACGTAAAAGGTATATAAAAGAAAAGACAAAAAATCATCAGGGCATCA
This sequence comes from Phylloscopus whistleri, assembly GCA_017589585.1. NCBI lineage: Eukaryota > Metazoa > Chordata > Aves > Passeriformes > Phylloscopidae > Phylloscopus > Phylloscopus whistleri. The sequence goes on along the minus strand of JADMLD010001284.1, from coordinate 1,173,803 downwards.
GCACTGATACAGACTCTGATACAATAAGACTAGAAGAAAAAGTACTAAAGATAGATGGTAATAAATGGAAGGAATTAGATAAATTTTTTGAGAACAGTCATCAGAAACTCTGGCAAGAAAAAAAATTAATTGTATTTGGGATCTGTGTATCATAGGAGGCCACCAATATATTCAAAACTCTTTTAGCAGGACCTGGGTAATGCCAAAGCAGTGGGAGCACCTACCGCTTCTGGTGAGATGACACTGACTGTGACAGAAAATGAAATCCAGGGAACAGCACAGTTTGTTAGGAAGCTGTTGGAGAGGCTCCAGTGAAGTCCAGCATGACCGGCATGTGGAGGAAGGGTTGTAAGTATGCCAATAAAGGGGGTTGTGTGGGTGTAATAATCCTCTTGCACTTTCAAAAAGCCTTTGAGAAGCTTTTTGCAAACTTATTAAACTTTGTAAAGAAAATAAGTTGCCACAAGATTGGATGAGAGGCTGGTTTTGGACTTGAAAGGTAGTATAAGAAGAGGAAGTGAGGGACAGGGCTTAGTCTTCACTCTCCAGGAAGGAGGAGATTTATGTAGTCAGGGGATAATTCAGGTCAGAAGGGACCTCTGGAAGTCATCTAACCCAGCCTCCTCTTCAAGCATGTCTAAAGGGCTAAGGTTGTGCAAGGACTTCTTCAGTGAAACTTGAATATGCTCAAGGACAGCCATTCCACAACTGATACAAAAGCCTTAGAATTTGAGCTGTTTTTACTTGATGCCTCCACCAGAGATGGTTAGAAAGCAGTCAACGGTGAAACCTGCTGGGCTGGAGAGACATTGGGCTCTGGCTGTGAGTGCCTGTGCCATCCCTGAAACAGACTTGAACATGCAGGGTGAGGTTGAACTTGGTGGTCCTTAAGGTCCTTTTCAACTCAAACCATTCTGTGATTCCGCGTGGAAGTTAAAAAATATTGCTTCCAAGTTTGAGCAACACTACATGATTTTTCTGGCATGGTTGTGCTGAAAAATACTGCTGATCCTGAACACTGTCTCTCCATTCATTTCCCACACACAGATGGCTTTTGTTAGTGGGGATGTGGCAGATGGCTACAACAACCAAACCCTTCTTTTTATTTGCTGGTGCTTTGAACAAGGGGTCTTGGCTGGCAGATCCTGAAGCAGCCATGTCTAGTCTGGACAAGCACCAATAAAGCCAAATCTATCACAGGATTTTTTTTTTCCCAGTATTAGGAAGAAACAGCTCTATACAGCAAAGTGTATTACTGTTATATGGAATTATATTCTATCTTTGAAAAAAAGAACAAACCTGGAAATTTATCTTTCCTAGAACAGCCCATTTTCTCTTGCACCTGAAGCTGACTACACCACCAGCAGCAGGAGCAGCTTTGTGCAGTGTACAGAATCAGTTAATGAGAAGATTTGGCAACAACTTTGACATCAAGTACATGAAATCTCCTCACTGTCCTGAAAATATAGGCTGGATAATTCTTCATGGCTCAATGCAAGTAAGGCTACAGCTTCCACAAGGGAAAAATCCTCCTCCTTGACTTGCCTGCACTTATCTCCTTGCACTGGCTAATATCATTCCCCTTTGTCATTAACGACTATGTATTTGTTCTCAGTGCTTTATCTGAGGTACTCACCAGAAAGGTACAATGGAAGAGGTTTAAAAAAAAAAGCTTCAGCCAAACTACACAAGACAGAATATGCGATTACTTCCTGGACCCTGTCAAAGACTCCCTTTTCTGCAGTTTAGTCTTTGTCAGTAGCCATAGCAAACGCCTGCTGGCTGAAAGGTCTGCTCGTCACAGAGTATTCAACTTTCCGATTGCCAGAAAATAGTCAAGCAATCCTCCGTAATCCTCTCAGTTAAACAGTCTTTTACAACTTTCCCTTGCAGTGCCCATGTAACTTGCAGATTGTATCTAAGGGTGCCAAGCAACTTCTTTATTTGTGGTATTTATTATCCTGCCAAAGTGAACTAATTTCCTTTACTGTGTTGTTTGTTTATTTGAAATGTATTGCACAATCCCTGATCAATGCAAGCAAAAATGGGGTTAGGGACCTATTCTGACAGGAGAACAGACAGCATTCTCATCCCATTTTAGAGCTTGCTTTTAAAATATTTTTCAGTCTTCTGATTGCTGGAAAACGGTTATTAAAAGAGTTCGGTGTATGCTTTAAGTGTATGCTTTTAGTCTATGTAAGCTTTAAGTGCTGTTCATCAGCTGAGATGAATTTCACATGCACCACCTGCACACTTTGCCAAAGCCTATACTTCTGTCAGTCCCAAGTAGTTTCCCAAGTGGTTGAAGGAAGAAGTGAGAGGAAAACAGAAGTGTTTTCTGTGACCCTACATCTCAGTTGGTACTCCTACCCTTGGCACCCCTGGACAGGACTAGGTCTGCAGCAACGAATAAGCTATGTTAATTGGAGTTTGGGTTAATTGGGTCATTCCTCATTAGTACTGCCTTATATACCAGTCTGGTTTTTCTTGGTGTTACAACTATTTATCTTGGTGTTACAACTATCTATTTGTATGTTCACAGCTGCACATGTATGTATTTATAATCTGTATGCATGTAATTTCAAAATATGCTTATATAAATCTGTGTATGAATATTTGTCTGTATATGCATGTGCACATTTATTTAAGTATTTAGCTGTTTATGCATTTAGCTATACCAGGTCAGGCTCATCAGCGATGTGAAGAACTTTTCTCCCAAAGGTTTCCTCATTTTCAATAGGCATATCGTTAAAAGTGCAAGTTTAAGAATTCCAAGGGATCTTCCATGACCTTTAAAAAGTACACAAATAGCTATGGTTACAAAATTTTGAGTGCTCTGTTGAGTCACAACATCATATACCCACTCCGTGGATGGACACCGCTGGGGCTATGGATGTGAAGGGTGATACATCACAGTCAAAGGACCATCTGGGGAAAAAAACAGTGGTTTCCTGTGCTACTTTTTAAAACCTAGCTAAGAAACACGTATTCTAACTTTTTTTGCAGGAGGAAACAAAACCACAACCTCCACTTGTCATTTCTCTTTTAGTTTTCTAGAGCAAAACTAGATTGAAAAGCAGAAGCTAGAATGGGATAAAATGTGTGAAAACTAACAGGTTGGTAAATTACCTGTTGTTTTGTTCTTTGGATTTTTTTGGTTTTCAGTAGTCCCTGTAGAATTTATAATAAAAATAAAAAATAAAAAATAAAAATAAAAAAAATTAAAAATAGAAATAGAAATAGAAATAGAAATAGAAATTAAAAATAAAAAAATAAAATAAAAATAAAAATAAAAACAAAAATAATTAATTAACATTTGTTAGCAGATAATAATACTTACGTTTTATTAAAATGGTCTTGCTAATCAGTACTATATTGGTATAAAACTTTGGTAGTGACATCAGATGGCATCTCCTACATTTGCAAATAGTGGAATAGTAGTTTTCTCAGAGTATGGATTGTTGCAAGCAAAACTCTATTCATTATTCCATTGAGAATTGTATCAAGTCCTGTTTTGAATGAGTTCTTGCCCTTGGGATTAACAGCAGCATGTGTTCACATTACAGAGAGTATTGTGTATCATGTATTATGTCTAAAATATTTTTATTCTGTTTTTTTATTTTAGTGTATACAGTGGTATGTGACAGCAAATGGTATTTTTAGAATGGATTTGGTATATTTCCTGTGTAACCTCTCTAGGTGATCTGAGTTGGGCGTTGGGACTAGGTGATCTTCAGAGGTCCCTTGCAACCTAAATCGTCCTGTGAGTCTGTGATTTGTGTTTGTTTTACTATAATGAGAGATCATCCTTTTGGAAAATTGTGCTTTAAATATCACATGAACTCTAAAAAGCCTACATAGCATTTAAGAAATTATCAGCCTAATATTGAAAAGATATAATAATAACAATAATAACAATAATAACAATAATAATGACGACAACAACAACAACAACAACAACAACAACAACAACAACAACAACAACAACAATAATAATAATAATAATAATAATAATAATAATGTTTGAATACTTTAAAAGAGGGTGTTCACACCGCTCTCTCCTTTGGCTGTGACAGTCCCAGGTTCCTCTAGTGCAGACAAGTGGTAGCACCGTCCCCTGTTGTGGGGATGTTAGTCCTGTTCCTGCGGGGCGGCAGCAGACGCTGGTGTGGGGTGGGACACAGCTCTGCTCCAGCGTCTTTCCCTGATCCTGTTCACCTGGCTGCACCTGCTCTCGGCACGTCATCTCTCTCTGCCCATCTCGTCTTCGGTGCTCGCTGACGTCAGGATGCGATGGCCGTGACCGCCCAGCTGGAAGCTACTTCGCCTTCACCGACAGCGGCGGAGCAACGCGGCCACCACAGCCTGGGCTGCTGCCACTGCAGCTCATCCTGCTGCTGCTGATCCCGCCGCTGCTGCAGATCCTAATCCTGCTGCTGCCACTGCTGGTGTTATTGCGACTGCTGCTGATCCTGCGTGCAGCTCCGGCGTGCGGCTGCAGTCCATCGCCCAGACCAGCCAACACCAAATCCAGCTGGCCACAGCAGACAGAATGCGGCAAGAGTCCCCGAGGTCACCGCAGCGTGGCTGAGCCTGGACACCAAGGAATAATAAATCCGCTGGGGATTTGCAATTCAAGCAGCCTTTCCAGGTTTCTTTTCCGCTTTGCTCCCACCCTGCTGTTGAATTTGAGATCATGTATGTGTTTTGCTGTCGATTACAGGAGGGTGTTAAAATCTAGGGAGGGAAGAGGATTCAGAAGGATTAATATGTTAGTTTTGATTTAAGGGGATTTTATTTTCTTTCCCCTTATCCCTGCCCTAGTCTTTATTATTTTTATTTTAGGTCAGTTAATATTGTAGCTTTTGGAGATGAAAGAGATGGTTTTTCTGAGGATAGTCAGCAGCCCAGCCTGATCTGGAGCTATCTCGGGAGAAGTGCTCTCATTTCCCAGATCAACAGCAGCTTGTCTGCCAGTCATGTTGGAAGCCAAGTTTTTACTGAATATCAAGCCTGCATATTTGGAAATGTCAAACTGGTGGTACACGACTGTCCTGTTTGGGTAAGAGATCCATCTCAGTCTTTTTAACTGCACTTAACTGTGTGAGCTATTTCAGTAAAATGAATTCATATCTTAATTTTAAATGGGTTTCATTGTTGTGGGATTTTATTAGTAGTTTTGGTTGGGGTGGTTTTTTTGCATATAGTAAAATCTTACAAAATGTTACCAGGCAAATGCTGGGAAATCTCAAAGGCTACAAAAAGTTCTACATAAACAAGCCCCTGCCAGCCTCCCCTGTAAGAAGGTGGTTTTTTCAACTGTGTTGCTTAGAGGAAATTTTGTGAAAGATAATCCAGAGGTAAACAAGAATGCCTTCTTTGTGACACTGCATCATAATCTCTCTCTCCAGATATTTGTCAACAATAAAAAGAAATTTTATTTTTCTGTAAGAAAAAAGGCAGCAAGTTATCCAGCTGTGAAAAATGACAGATTAAAATATCTGATAGCTTGCAAAATACAATGTAGGGAACAGTTTTACTCCTCCTACAAAGAATAATCACATCTTAACATTATTACCTTTATCTGATGGTAAATAAAAAATATTTTGGTACTGTTACAAGTTGTCAGCACTTTTGTTAGTAAGTGAGAAAACTTAGTTTTGAGTGTGAGCAGATCAATGATTATGTAAGAAATTATACTGATAATCTAAATTAAAACATATTTAATGACTACTTAGTTGCCCTAAAAAAAAACCCCTCAGCTTACCAGCTTTTAGAAATTAAAACAATAATCAGTTTCAGCTCCATAATTTTATCCTTTGGGCAATTTTTGTACTCCTGTAAGGGAAACCTTTTGAAGAATCTGCAGGAACCAAAGCAGCTCCATGAAATACAGATTAGAAGCTGACAATCATAAAACTAAATTATCCAATTTAGCTGTCCCTCTGTTCTTTATTTCTTTTTGCCAGCTGTGCTTACAGACACCAGTTCAGATGGACTGGGGGATCCTGTTTCTAATCTGTGAAGCTGCATGTGACCTCCATGTGCAGTTTGCTGGAGTGGCCAGAGCGCAGCAAAGAGTAAAATCTCCTGAGTATAAATGAAGTCTGTAGGACTTCAAAGGCTGTTTCAGAGGGATGGGGGGTGGTAAGAGAGATGGGAAGGCAAGTGGGGGTAGCTGAAGAAGGGAAAGGAAGGACGTAGATTGGAGACAGAGTTGATGTGTTTTTACATTGCTTTAATTGCATTTCGCCTTCTGCAAAAGAAGGTTGTTCAGTTCTGGAGACCGTATAATTTCTGCCCTTCAAAAGCTAGCCTGTTACTGTCTGAGTCATAGCCTCAGTTTTTTTTCCTTCTATCAGCTAAAGGTGGCAGGAGATATATTACTGATAATGTTGAGGACAAATCAGCATTTTTCTCTTCATAAAAGACATTTCAGATAGCAGAAATGGACTCTGCAGGAGGTTATTTGTTATGCATAAAGCAATGTCCTTGCTGGGGTAAGGCAGAACAGGACTATTTCCCACAGTCTGGGTGCTTGTGGTTTACTATCAAGCCACAGTGGTTCCTTCAGGGCTGCTCCTTTGCTAGCCTGGGGAAACAGTGTAGAACAATTAAAACTGTTGACAGATGTTGCATCAAATCATATTCTGCATGGAAAAGGATCCGTATTTCATGTTACCAAAACAGAGGGGTGGTGGTATGGTAGGCCTTGACGTATTTCAGCCTTTACCATCTAAGCACAAGGTAGATTTGCGTTTTGCCTGGGATTTGTACCTCATCTACATTAAACCCATAAGATTAAGGCAAGACAGTCCTAGACATGAACTTGGCAGCTGAATACACTGATAATTGTGAGTCTCAAAACCCAAGGGTCCCCAGCTGCTCTTTGTTTCCACAGCCATCGGTTTGGAAACGTGTTCACACTTTTCACAAACACAAACCGTGTTGATATCGGTTTACTGAGTAGAGCTCCACAGTGAGTGGGGGGGATCCTTTTGCATGGCAGATTGTGGTGCAGTTTAATTTTCAGTGTGCTGCTGCACCTGTCTCTCAGTCCAGGACACTGCTCAGCCTTTTGGTCTGCAGGAGGGTCAGCAGGTCAGGTGTCTTTGGGAAATTATAAAGATAAATTCATGTTTGCCAACATGCAAACAAGTATGTTGTGAGGAGTTCTCCTGGCAGTTGAAGGGTGCAGGATGGTAATGCTGACTTTGGGGACCTTATAATTCATGTAAATATCACAGGGCTGTAGAGATAGTAGTGTAACACCACACTTCTCAAAATCTGGGGCAAAATGTCAGAGTTTCCAAGGACAGGTTGCTCTTTGTGTGCCACTGTCTGGGTGTACCACTATGGCTTGCTGTGTGTGGCACTGCTCTGGCAAAGCTGTGTGCTGTATGCATGGGACAGACGCATGGTGCACCAACATCCTTATAAATCATGTTGCTTCAAAATATTTTCTCAAAAAATGCAAACCTAGGATAACACATAAAGACGTAAAGAACTAGGGAAAATACATGTGCTAACATCTCTGCTGAATATTGTGATTTTAATAGCTGATCACTTGCTAATGCGTTCTTAAGCTGCTCTATAATAAGGCATATTGAATAAAAATGTCACAGTTTTTCTAATTTTGAAGGGGTAAATCTCTGTATGGAGCTAGTAACTCGTAAGGAGTACTTACTCGTAAGGAGTAATTTGCAAGATGAATTTTAAGATTTGCTTTGGAAGAAAACTGCTTTAATTAACACTGTGTTAGATTTGATAGTCTTCAGGACTGAGATGCTGTTTTATTTACTTGCATGTATTTTGGAATTCCACTGTACTCTGAAATTTTTTTATGCTTCTGCAGAAAAAATGCAGGCAGAATTTTTAATATCTAATAGCAAGAGAATCTTCCTCAAGTCCAGAATTAAGCATAGCATATAAGCTATAATTCATATTTTGATTCATTTAATTACAGTGCTGGAAAAGGGCAAAATAAAAAGTCTTTTGCAAGTGTTCCCTACTTGAAGTAACTCTTGTTCTCCCCTCTCTTACTTGGAGCAATACCCTAAGGATGTGAGAGTGCTTCTGCCCCGGCCTGGGGGTCTTGCTGCCTTTTTTAACTTTTTCTACTAAGAGCCACCTGGTTTTGGTTGTTTGTTTTGTTTTTGTGGATTTTGTTTGGTTTGTTCGGGTTTATTTTTCCCCATGGGAAACAATACCACCAGAATTTTTTTCTTTCCACTATTTTATAAAAAATACTCATTTTCTGGAGAATTACTGACATCATCATGTACAGAAATGGTACAAAAGGAGAAAATAGAGCAGCTGGGTTTTGGAGATTGCCTTGTGCAGGATTAGATGCTTGCAGAGGGATGGATGCTCTGCTGTGTCTGCTCAGGGCCTTGCACAAAGCTGCAGAACTCCACTAGTACACAAATATATTAATTGAACTTAAATATATTAACTACAATTTTGAGAAGGTGTTCAGTGAATTATTTTCTAATTCTCCCTTACAACAGCCTCATTCACTGAGTCTTTTTATACTTTTTCTTTGTTATTTACTGCACCAACAGAAGTAGTCCCTCGAACACTGTGGGCTTTCTTATGCTGACGGCGTCATCATAGTGTAGTTCTCTGGCTTTTTCCTATTTATCAGAATTCTTGTGCTCCTTGTGCTGCCAAGGCTGTCCAGCCCTTACTATGTCTAATGTAAAAGAATCTAAGCCACTTTTAGGTTTTATTTATTATTTTTAGAAATCTAGACACATTACTGCTTCAGTAAAAAATGACAGCTTGTAACTTTTCATTTTTCGGGATGTCATCCGTTCTCATTTTTAAGCTGAATAACTGAAGTGACAATTTACAACAAATGATCACATCCTTTGATAAATGATCCATAGTAAAAAATATTAGTAAATTCATTTATGAGAGAATGACACAGGCCAATATGAGCTTCCTTTGTTTTGTGGGGGGATGTTTAGGGGGGACTTCTGAAGGAGATACTTCCATCTGTGCTGCAGATTACTTATCTGAGTAGATTCAGGGGACTAGTAAATTATGGAGTACAGCCATAAAATTTGCCCTGCCGCAGACCTGATAAGAAATTGCAGAGGAATCTTGAAAAAAATGTGGGGAAGGCTCTGGTATGTGGTGTGGAGAACATCAGTGTGAATAAGGTTTTGGTAGTGGAGACTGGGTCTGTAAAGGAATCATGGGGAAGAATAACTCTCCAGTAATCCCAAAGCAGCTCTCTTTTGGATCCTGGGGAAATCCCAGGGGAACATTCCTACGGGGTGTCCAGGTGCACTTTTCCCCACAAAGAGCTGTTGGCATTGCTGCTACCTCAGATCCGGGGCTGGGCTGTTTGGACATGGGGACACTTATGAGCAGCTTTCAGAAAGAGCGTGGGCATTATGAGGGCACTTGCATGAGGAATTTCACCGTCATTTAGAAAGGCATTCATAAATCATTTTTAACAAAGTAAGTATTGTTGCCTTGAGGGATCATGTGACTTTGTAGGAAAATCATATCTTCAATGACTCTGAAAGCTTTATTTTCTACATTGAATCTTGAGAAGTATAATTTACTAATGGTAAGGATATGTTTTGAGACACTTAAAATGAAGGCATACAAGAAAAGAATGAAGATTTTTCCTAATATGTCCTGAGTGGAACAGCATCAGAAGTATAATTAATTATTATTAAAATTACTAATGTCGTATTAAAAAAACCCTAGCTGTGCAGATATTTTCTTCTTTTGCCAATAGCTGTCTTTGAAATGGAGCAGGAAGCATGATGAGGAGTAGCTGTTACAAAAATTTCATAGATGGAACCTGAAATTAAGGTTATTCCTGAATCTGAGTGGCTATTCATCATCTGGAGAAATTCCCTAATTTTTGCATGAAAGGTTTTCTAAAACCAATCATGAGGGATGCTCTAGAAGCTCTGTCTCAGGGATACCTTGTGCAAATAACCCATTGTTGGAGATATTTTTTGAGGATTTTCCTGGCACATGAGACTTAGCTCCTTTGTATCCTGGAACAAGTGAAAAACAATATACAAACAATATAAAAATACAATATTAAATTCCATAAGATGTTTCCATAAGCATTTTTTATTACTCATGCTTAAAGCTTTGCAGTTACAGTGTATTTGTGCACCTGTGCTTTACACTTTTCTTATGATACCACTTATTGTCTCCAATCTTGTAGAAATGAGCAGGTGCAAATCTGGGCTGATCTTGAAGAAAATCAGCTGGATGAAAATTGCAAAAGAACAGATGTGCTTTCTGTCTGCCAACAGAACAGAACAGATAAATATTCCATATTATTTTTTGGATTGTATTGTTCCTTTTAAACCTTTTTTGTGTTAAATATATACAACTCTATTAAAAATTCTCCATTGAGATCTTCATCAACTAAAGTGTACTGAAGCTGTCCCTTGAAAATTCTCAATTTTTGCCTGCTTGTGTGATCAAGTTCTCCATATGTCCATCTAGATGGCTGTCTAGAAGTACTGTAGCTGGTAGTCTTACTGCTAGAAATGCTAAATGTGCATATATGTGTAAATTTTATATTATTAACAGGGCCTAAATGGTTGTATTAAGTGTTAATTGAGAATGTCCTTAGCCTGGGATTGTAATAGCCTCTGAGTTGTCTCAAAAAACAAATATCAAGAGCAGTACACTTGACCTCCTCTCTTGTCAACATGGTTAATCATGTGAGAGCTACTCCTGGAAAATTGTTAATTGTGATTTACTTATTGCAGAATAAAAGCTTCTATTACAGAGATCAATGGGGACGCCTACTATAAATTATTTCCTGACTTATTTCTTTGTAAGGTCAAGACCTGAATTGGGAATGATGTGCAGACAGTTTAGGCAAATACTTGCTGACTTTGACTTCCATTAAGGTCATGCTATGTCTTGTAGTTAAAAGCATTGTGGCTACCTCATAAGATTTCAAACAATGACCCTTTTGATGTGATCAAAAAGAGTTATGTTGACAATGCAAGCCACACATTTATATTACTAATCTTTTATGTACTTGACTCTGGTTTTTAATGCTCTTATTTTTGTGACTTGCTCTTCAAAACTCACATTGATCCCCCCAGCCCAAACTTTGAGTTCTGCCCTTTTTGTCACTTCTTCTGTGCTCATTTATTCCTGTTTTCACACTGTCTTTATTTCATTACTGCTAATTTCCAATTTTTTCCTTAAGATACCAAATTCTTCTAGATCCCAAATTCTGCATAGCCTCATGCTATGCAGGGTTGCCATAGAATCACAGAATCCCTGAATGATTTGGGTGGGAAGAAACCTTAGAGATCATCTCATTCCAACCCCCTGCCATGGAGGGGTTGCACAAATGTGTTCTTGAGAGTTGTGAGTTCTTTCCTGCCATGGGCAGGAACACCTTCCACTAGACCAAATTGCTCAGAGCCTCATGCAGTTTGGCCCTGAACACTTCCAGGGATGGGGCACCCACAGCTTCCCAGGACAAATTGTGCCAGGGCCTCACCATCCTCTGTGTAAAAAATGTCTGCCTTATGTCCTACCCTCTTTTAGTTTAAAACCATTGTCCTTTGTCCTATCACAACAGGCCCTGCCAAACAGTTTGTCCCCATCCCCCTTTAAGCACATAAAGGGAAAAAAATCTCTCTCTTCTAAGAGACGATAGTATTTTGGGTTATCAGAGGGTTTTTTTCAGTTCTCTAGACCAGTTCCAGACTTCTCTCAAGTTTTTAATTCAACATACGTACAAAGCCAAGGCTTCCCCTGGTATTTTTGAGCTACCTTCAGGTGAATCAGAAATTGCAGAATCCCAGTTCCATGAAAAATACACAAGTAATAACTGTATATTGCATGTGGATACAGCACAGCTGTAAATTAACAGAATATCAAACAATTTTAGAGGTTAAGTCCTCAGCACAGAGCAATGAAAATTTCAATGTGAAGTTGAAAAAGAAAGTTTAGGTATGTGATTAAGTTCTTATCCTAAAGACATTAACAGTTGGTAAAGCTATGTGCAAGTTTTTGTGAGGCAGATAAAAATCACAATTAATTATTAAGTTTGTATTTAAAAGTTCATAGGTACATAGGATAATTCTGTGTAACCCTTTCCCTAAAATGGTGTGACTAATAATGTTTTCGTATGAATTGCTGAAAACCTCTACCACTGAAGGTGATTTTATTTCCTAAAGAAAAAAAATGTAAAGTAATTAAACTAGGAAAGTTTCTTCCTGAGAAGAATATTTCCTGAAAAACCCCATTTTCAATTCTTCTTGCAGAATTCCTGAATTTATGAAAAATATTTATTATTTATTATAGCAAACTACTTGCTCTCCAAACAAGGAAATTACAAAGCATGAAGTCTGGTCATTGTTGAATGTCTTCAAATAAGATCTAGTCAGACAAAAACATTTATGTAAAATTTTGCATTAAGAATATAGAATATTTTGTCCTTTTCTTTATAGACAGTAATTTCTTGATCTGTGTTTTTTCTTTTTAGGATATATTTGACAGTGACTGGTACACTTCCTACAGGCTCATTGGAGGAGCTGATATTATTGTGATTAAATACTCTGTTAATGACAAGACTTCATTTCAAGAACTAAAGGACAGCTATGTGCCAATGGTAAAAAAAGCACTAAATCATTGCTCAGTTCCAGTAATTATTTCTGCTATCGGTGCAAGAAAAAATGGTATGTATCCAGCCTCCTGTAACAACAGATAAAATCTCATTTTGAAGTTGGGTATATGTAATTTCAGTAGAAGCTGGATGTTTTTCCAAGCTGCTAACAGAAACAATTAGTCTGTCAGGATGACAGTAATATGCACATGTATTTTGGCTCTCCAGACTGATGTACTGGCAAAAACATTTTGCCTAATTAACCCCAGTGATGAAAGGCAGCCTATCCTTCTTTGACCTCTGCAATGACTCTTCTTGGGGAGCCATCATACATGGAGATTAAATCCAATAATTTGGATTAAGCAACATATGTTTGGGTATAAAGTATCTCTAGTGTATGAGATTAAAATTATATCCAGCTGTCTCAAAACACTGGAGAGTGGGTGGGAAAAGCCTTGAAATTTTCTGGGATTCTTTTCCTAAAGCAATGAATGAAAAAACACAACCCTGGCTTGTCTTTTACTTCATGACATTTTAATATAATAAGTGTTTCTGAGCATCCCTCCTTTTAATGAGTAAGAGACATGATGGCTGTAGATGTAAACATTTATTTCGTAATGTATATAGAAATATTAATCCACATGAAATATGTCCTCTGTGGATAGAAGGCTCAGTGTTGCCAACATTCTACTTATAAATCTTTATGCTCAGTGACTGATAAAGGACAGTTAAAGAGGTCCATAACAGTTAAATGTTTATTTTCTTTCATTTAATAATTCACTGATCATGACCAAAAGCTTTTATGCTCTGATTTAGACAGAAGTAATAAATCTCTCATTCTAAAGGGAAGGTCTTGGTAAATTGTTTGTTTTCCCCAAGCATTTTCTTACACTTCATGTTTAAGAACAGGATATCACCAAACTGAGTGACTCCTGTAGTGTTTTCTTTTCTCTCTTCCACTTTTTTCTGTCTTCCTCCTTAAATAACATGGCCATGGTAGACATCAGGCTGGACCTCTGGGTTTACCCTGGGGCCTGTCAGAGCAAACTGCTGTGCACGCACAGAACCCTTTTGTTTCTAGGCAGTACTTGTGAACACAGCGGTTTGCTCATACAGATTACTAAGATCTTAATCCTCTCTAGTGGTAAATGTTGCTGCCACAACAAATGATTAAAAAAAAAAAAGAAAAATCTGTTTTATTATGTTATCCATAGGTCTAGGCAGAGGACATTAATGCGGAGAATGCCCAGCACATTTGAAAGCACATCCATGGCTGGCAGTTTCTTACTGTCATTAAGCAAAGCTGACGCAATATGGCTGAAAGATTTTTAACATTTAAATGGCATAATTTTAAAAGCACCTATTTTTTTTTTTAAATATGTATAAAATATGTGTAAATGAATCAGATCTTGCAATTAGTAGAAATCCATCAAAGGTTGGTCTGGTGCAGAAATTTTCTTCTTCATAACTGTGTGTGCTTCCTGCTTGAACAGGCCACAATAATTCAACAGATTTAAGGGTGACATTCATGAATTGTAGCATCTGCAGGCTAGTACAAGACCTGAGCATGCAAAGGTATTGAGCCAAAGCCAAATCTAGCATCCAGAAGTCTAGCTGGACTTTTCTACCTTAACAGAACCTAATGCATACAAAGGTTTGTAGAATGACTAATATCATGATTTGATTAATAAGAAGTTGGGTTTTTTCTGTAATTACAGATTACTTATTATAAAATTACTATGTTTTCATTTCCCTCTTTGTTCTCCTCTAAGTAAGATGTCTTTACAGTTTCTTAGGAATCTAAGAATTATGCATTATTTGGACAAAATGGGGGGTTTTTTTCAAAACTTTTTAACCCAGGAATGCCTTGCTCCTGTCCCCTGTGCACTTCGGAGAGGAGGAGCTGTGTCACAACCTCTGAAGGAGCTCAGCTTGCAAAGGAACTTGGAGCCACTTACCTTGAACTGCACACTCTTAGTGACTTCTACATACAGAAATACTTTGGAGGAGTGGTGAGTGAGAATCTGCCGTTTTGGAAGTGGGGTGGAACATGAAGGAAGGTGCATGACTGATACAAGGGCTTCAGAGAGCCAGGGGAGGCACACCGTGGGCCCTTCCACCACGTGCCAGGTTCCTACCGATGCAAGATTCAAGTTAGATATTAGAAAGAAATTCTTCACTGTGAGGGTGGTCAGACACTGGAATGATCAGGGAAGCTGTGAATGCCCCATTCTTGGTAGTGCTCTTGGCTGGGTTGGATGGGGCTTGGAGCAACCTGGTCTAGTGGAAAGAGTCCCTGCCCATGACAGGGGGTTTGGAACTCAGTAGTCTTCAAAGTACTTTCCAAGGCAAACCATTCTAGGATTCATGATGCTATGTGAATTAGCAGTACCAAGGTTGCTCTGGTTTTAAGTAGGAAGATTTAGGAAAGCTATATGACACACTGCAGTAAGTTTTCCACTTTTATCTTGCTGGATAGCTCCCAGCTGAATGAGGCCACTACCCAAGATACAATTAGCATCTATTTTTGTGTCTGTCAATTCTAGGAAGATTAAATACACAACAATTAACCAAAATCATTTGAAAAAAAATAGTCTTTTAAATTGTTCTAGTTCTATATAAATATGGTAGCTTCTATATAAATATGGTAGCTATGGTAGAGTTTTGGGACTCTCCTGGATGACTGATAATAGTGTCAGTAGCCATAGCCCTGCACACAGAACCTGTTATATCCCTTATGATTTTACGTCTAGGTTGTTATTAAATAACAAGGGTTTTAAAAAATATATATTTCTTGTCTCAGCTGGAATATTTTATGATCCAAAGTTTGAATCAGAAGTCATCCAAAAACATGAAGAAAAGGAAAAAGATGCAGAGGTTCTATCGAGTCCAACCACCGCAGCTTGAACAGCCAGGTGCTCATTGATATGTGGTCTCTAATATAATTTCTTATGTGTGTCACTTTCTTTGCACAATTAATGTTTTTACTGCATTTTTTACTAACAATTGTTACTGTGAGGTGTGTTATGTATTGTCAGCTCTTCCTGTCATGTTGTATCATCTTTTAGTGATAGTTTAATTTACTTGGGGAGAATTGTATGACAATATAAAAAATTGCAATTGATTTCTAGTTTATTTTAGGCATAACTAATAGGAGTGGTTTTATGGTGGACTTATGAAAACATGAATTGATAAAAGCTTTACATAAAATCTTAACAGATTACAAAAGGAAGCCATTAGAGCATGAATTATTATTCTATGGTATCATCAAGAAATGTTTTTGTTTCCTGCAGATAAAACAAGAAAGAGAAGTATGCACCTTTATGTGATTTCTGAGCATCTGCTGCATTTGTTCAGTGAAAAAATTACTGAGTAGTTACCTCTAAGTCTATAGTTTTCTCTTCTTCTGTATTCTAAAAACTGTGCTCAGACCTTAGATTTGGAATACACAGTCAAAGTTTCTTTAGAGTGTAACTTTCTATAGAGGATTCATGAAAGGACAGACACTTCCTATTAAATTAAGTATTTCTTTACTTTCTTAATGTACTAAGTATTTCCATTATTAGAGTATTTATTCAAGATATTCAAACAGCTTATGAGAAACATCCTTATTGAATATCTCTTTTAAAAATTAAACCAACCTGATAAGGTCAGTTGTCCTATGGTTAGCACTTGCCTAAGTTTTACCGCATGACTTCTTTTGCAGAAAAGATGCCAATCCTGAAAGGTGAAGCCTCGCACTACAATGCAGACCTGCACAACCTGCTCTGCTGCTGCCAGTGTGCGGATGTGGCCTTCTACCCCGAGGACCTCAGCATGGCAGTGGAGGCTCACAAGATCATCCTCTGCTCTGTCAGCCACCTCTTCATGCTGCTGTTTGGGGTGAAGAGTCTGTCCGACACCCACGATGCCTCCATTGTGCAGCTGGCACAGAGCCTCTTTGCAGTGGAGGCAGGGGATCCCTTCCCCTCATCCCCCCGTGGTGCCCCACCTTGTGTCCTGCCAGTCAGGGTGGTGGTGAAGGATTCTGTGTTCTGCTCTTGTCTCCCAGACATTCTCCATTTCATTTATTCAGGTAGCTCCTGGGAGCAGATCTGGCTACTCACTTCCTATTGTCTCATGAAGGAATATGTGCATCACCTAGGAACATGGCTTTGCTGTTGTGAGATGAGGTCTCACCATGTTTCCACACCTATTTTATCCCTTGTGATTACTGTGCACAATGAAAAAAGGACCATCACCTATATTTAAGAAAAATTAAATTAAAGTCTCTCTTTGTCTGGAAAGACAGGTATCTGCCAGGGAAAGCTGGAGCTTCCCTTGGAATACAGAATGTAAACCCCCTCCTTCCAAATTATTATAACTTTGCAATTAGGGGCTTTCAGGCAAAGACTTGGGAATAGGAATAGCAGTTCTTTACTAGGAATATTAAAAATACAAATGTAGTAATACAAAAAAACAAGCAAGCAAACAAACAAAAATCCTAGAAACCCTGACAGAGTCAGAATATGACCTGATACCCTGTTGGTCAGGGTGTTGGAAGCAGTCCAAATAAATCCTCCTGGAGTAACAGATGTGTTTCTGTTGGAGTAGATGGGGAAAGGGTTCAGTGGTGGCAAGACAGGCTCAGTTTTCCTCTGGAATCCAGCAGAAAACAGGCTGCCTTGGTGTTCTAAATTGCAGGTTTTATACTGTAGAAATGCCTGGCTCCACACACTGGGTGGAGCATCTGGCAATGGGGTGATGTAATTTTATCAGTCATGTGATGAGCCTTAATGGCCCAACAACGAAGATACCCCCTGGAGGGAGGGTGGGTCACAGAAGAGATAAGGAACATTGTTCCACCTGGTTTTAACAGCTGGCCCATTATCAGAAGGCACCTGCCCCCTTCCCGCTGGAGTTTTGAGGAGTGGGTTATACAAGAGATAAAGGAAAAAACCCTCCCCAATCAGTTTCAACAGATGGAAAATAGAATACACATTTCTGGTTACATATTTCAACCCAAGACAATGTTATTCCAGATCTAATGGACCTAAATTAAATTATTCCATAGCTAACATCAATAACATTCAAAATTTCGCCAAAAAAATTTGGAGTTTGAGTCAGTTTCAGATCGTAGGCTTGTAAAATATTGCAAATGATTGCATGTTCTAAACACAAGGGCAAGAGTGCAAAGTTACTTAAGAAAACTAAAGTAATTTTTCTTCTGAGTATGGTGCAGCTGAAAAGAAAATAGTGATAAGTGGTTGGAGTGTGGAGACCTCTGATGTGTTGCATGAGTTCTGCTACCAGTTGGTACAGACTGTGACCTCAATTACATAATGCCAGCTATTAAAATGGCACTGATATTTTTTTAGTTTTTCAGATGTTGCTTAGAAAGCCTCAGCAGAGATATATTTTTTTTCCAGAAGTAGCCAATGCCTGTTTGTTCTTTATAAAATATTTTCCAACCTGTCAGAGAATCTTTCAGCTTTCAGTTGGAGTTTGTGCATGAAAGGCAGTTCTTTCCAAAAGAGTGACAAACATAAAGAACAGATGAAGAAGTTTTTCACTGAAAAAAAATCCCTGAATAGATTATTATTTTGTTCTTATCTATTGGAGACAAGGATAGGGGATTAAAACTGTATTTTCAGCAGGTGATGGATACAGTATTTTTAATTCATATAATAATTTAATAATTTGGGTTAGAAAAGACCTTTAGGATTATCAAGGCCAACCACTAACCAATTACTGCTAAGCCCATCACTTAAACCATGACCCCAGGTGCCTCCAGGGATGCTGACCCTGCCACTGCCTTGCGCATCTTGTTTCAGTGCTTGACAACCCTTAAGGTGAAGAAATTTTCCTGGTATTGAATCTAAAACCTCCCCTGGTGAAACTTGAGGCTGTTTCCTCTTGTTCTGTCACTTATTACATGGGAGAAGAGACTGTCCCCAATCTGCCTACAGCCTCCTTCCAGGCAGTTGAAGAGAGCAACAAGTTCACCCCTGAGCCTCCTTTCCTCCAGTTTGTTTTTGTCAACATCTTCATCTGTTACCATCTGCAGCTTGTGTCTACTGCCTTGTGTGCACTAATATTCCTTTTTTACCTTCCTTTATGCCAGCCAAGGACCTGTGGAATTGTGTAGTTGCAGGCAGAGCTCTGCTTTAGGTCCCAGATCCCAGCCTAAGGATCATTGCCAAAAGTTATTGTTCCTTTTGGTGCCTCACTTCATGAGGTGATCATGAAGGTCTCTTGAAGGCGCCTGAGGTACAGGCTGAGAAGAGAACAAATAATGAGTTTTTAGCTTTCCAAGACTGTGACGTGATGCCCATGAGGTTATAAACACTTAACCAGTGTGGTATAGATGCGAGCTAACTGAGCTGAGGATGCTGTGTACTGTAGGTGCTGATTCAGCCTCTCAACAGCAGAGCATCTTCAGGGCTGTGCTGAGTTGGGCTTGTCACTGAGCTTGATCTATTTCTGTTTCCTTTCTGTCCTGGGTTAGAATGGAAAGTTACTGCAAAGCCCCATGGTGGCTCTGTGACTTAGTCCGGCAAAGTGCATGAAGACAAATTATGTTTGGTTTTTCTCTCTTCGTTTTTCCAAGAAAGCTATTGAAACATCTCAGTGAATGTCATGGCTTTGACTGTGAAAACAAGAATAACAGAAATTCTACTGTAAACTTTGTTCTGGTTTTAGCTTTGAGTGCTGAGACTGTGCATGAAGTTTTTCTAGTTCAGACACCTACAGAATAATGCAGCCAGTGGCATGGGTAGAAGTTTAAAAATTTCCACAAATGTTGAAACATTAAGGGTTTTTTTCTGGACTTCTAACTGCAGTATGTAGTGACTGAACTAGGAAGAATTCATAGATTGAGTGTGAAAGTGAATGAGATGCTCTAGTCTGTTGGTACTTGGTTGCACTATAAAAAGTACAATGGAATTTTAATGTGCAAAAATTGTATCTTGTCCTTCATAAAGCAAAGATCTGACTGATTTGTTTATAAACGCCCTACCATTTCTGCAGGATGTTTGGTGTTGATGTCATCTTTCCTCTGCCTGCTGAGGCCTGTGCCTTGCTGATTTATAATCCATCTCCCCCTGGTTCTGTGATAGGTGCTTTCCAGTGGGAACGATTAGAAGAGGACATAAAAAAGAAGTTGAAGGATCCAGATAAAACAGAACATGTGCTTGAGAAAGTTAAATGCATCCTGAAAACTCCAGGGAAGGTACATCTAGCTCCCTTGGGTCACCATTAGTTACTTAAGTTTTTGAGAAATTGTTTTGTAGGCAAGGTTTTCTTGTCAGTCTTTGTTTTACACAGCCTATACTTTTTCATGTTTTCAGTGGGTTGTTTGTAGTCAAGTGCACAGAAATCCTAATGTAACATGCAGAATTAATGTAATTGGTAAAAATCACACAAGCGGGTATTCTAAAAGGATTATTTATATTCACAGCTTTGAACATTGTCTATAGGAAATAGGATTATGAGTTGCTAATTCCCATGTAATAGAGGCTGCCCAGGAAAGATTTGCTCCTGAACATATGCCAGAAGTTGGGCTTCTGCAGTAGATCCAGAGGGTTGGTTTCTCATATAAATGTGATGTGGAAAGCTGTCTGTAACTCAATGTATTTAATTCAGTAGCAGACCACACAAAAAATGTAACATATATCATATTATTAAGTTAATAAAAAGTCCCAATGTAGAATTAGTTTTAATATAGAATTAGTTTTAATATAAAATTACGTTTTACAGACACTTCCTCTTGGAGCTCATACATTCCCTGATAATATTGAACTTGGTCTAATGATTTCTGTTAATTTAGATGGGAAAACCTCTCAGAAGCTCTTGGAATAACACAAAATAGAGATCAAAAAGTTACTGAGCTGTTTTCAGCTTCTGACTGCTCTATCTTAGGCTTACCAGCCCTTACTGTCCACAGCTAAAATGTTTATAGGTTTGACCTTGGAGAGCCTGAAGACTTTTAAGATAGTGAACCTGAGCTGTTGTCATTTCTTTTATTCTGTTTTTATGCCTTCAGGGTACTCTTATTTCCCGTTTATGCATTTTTCTTTGGAGGCCAAATAGAAGGTATTTTGATTTTTCTTAGTAAAACTAAAAACATTATAAATTTCAGATCTTATTCATAAATTCAACCTCATCTGAATTTCACTTGTTACAACCTAGTAACAGGATTTTGATGTTATTCCTTTTTGCAGCTTTAGATTACATTTTTAAGGTAAGAAAACCAAAACTGAAAACTAACTGGGAGTACTGGGTTTTGGAGGGTCTTGACACTACCAGGAGGAGTCCATGAGCTCCCCCTTGCCTCTATGGAGGCAATTTCAGGACAATATAAAGAAACACAAAACTTTCAGCTGCCTTGCCTCTGTACACAGCGTCGCACTGCAGGGTGGGTGTGCGTCTCACCCCTGCCACCCCCAGAGCCCTCAAACCTCATTTTGCTGCAGCATTGGGTCTGGACAGGGAATGTATGAAGAAGTTTAGACTCCAGAAAATTGATGAAGCCCAACCTGCCTGTTGGGGCTGGATGAGGGTGCTATGTCGAAGATCAAGAGTACCAAGGAGAGACCTGAGATATGACTGTGGGGGACAAGAGACCCTTCAGAGCTGCTGCACCATAGGGAATAGGAACTTAGAAGAGAAAAGGTGGTTTCCAAGGAATGCACATGCAAGAAGATGTTGTTTATTTTCCCATATAAATGATGTCCCATAATACTTAGTTCTGTGGGCAGCCACACTTGACAGCACTTTATTACCAATTTATTTTTCAGCTGAACACTGTAAAGGACTGCAAATCTCACCAGATAAAACAGCTCAATAATACTTCTCTCAAGATATTCTTTAACACACCTCTGCTGGCTGATGTAATCTTCAAAATACAAGGTATGGTACCTCTCCTCCCTTGGCCTTCAGCCTTTATCCTTTTTCCCCTCTTCAGGAATGTGGAACATAGAGATGACCATGTTCCATGGCATCAAAACTAAAGAAATATGAGTGCTTTGCTGTCATTGTGGAAAGCAGGGAAAGCTTGTCCCTCTGGATGTCCTGTAGCAATGTCCACTCCCATGGTTTTTCTGAGCCTATAGGAATTCCCTCTCCCTGTCATGACACACTGTGCCTCCCTGATTGACATTCTTTTTTATTCTATTTTATTCTGTTTTGGTTTATTCCATTTTGGTTTGTATTCTTTGATTATTTTTATTTTATTTTATTTTATTTTATTTTATTTTATTTTATTTTATTTTATTTTATTTTATTTTTATTTTATTTTATTTTATTTTATTTTATTTTATTTATCTCACTCCTGTCCCACAAGCACTAGGACATACTCAAGGGCTCTGCCCAACATCACACCTTGGAAAGGCATGGGTTTCACCTCTATGCTTGTTGCCCTCACTGAAAAGACAGAGATTGTGGTTATTGACTCCTGGCCAACATCCCTCTGTCCATCTCAGGCAGGTGCTGGCTGTGGAAGCACCCATCTTGTCCCCACAGAAAACAACAGGGGCTGGCTTTGCTGTCCTTGCCACCCAGGTTTGGTGACCTGCAGATCTGCTGCCACTGACACCCACCACACTGCCTGATGTGCTGCAGTGTCAGGATTCAGTTTTTTGTCTGGAAATTAAATGTGTTCATCCTTAAAAAAAAAGATGTGATTGGAGAAATGTGTTGCATGCTTTTGTAAGAATAAGAATGAGATAGTTCTTAAAAGCTAACACTATTCTCAGTTTGTCCATACTCACCCTTCATGCGGAAATGGCTTCCAGAATTAGATAGTTGTTTAATTATTTTCAGATGTAAATCTCAGGGACAAATATGAAGCATTAGCTTCTCAAACATAGGCATGAAAGGACAAGCAGACTCTTTCTAGATGTTCTGTTTAATACACAGAAAAAGCTCCACAAAAGATATCTTTGAAAAGGACTGGGAAATACTGATTTTGAGCTCAATGACATGAACAATTCACCCCAGAGAGTCTTAGTGGGGAGCTGATGAAACCAGAACAACACTGTATATTTTATAGAAATAAAACCCAAATCTCTGAATGGGTTGACATGTATTTAAAAAAAAGATTCTTATCTACTAATAAAATGTGAAGTGTTTTTCCTTGTAATTGATACATCTTCCAAACTTTTTTCTCTAATTCATGAATCAGCATAACGGTATCAAAATTAAATAACTACTAAGAGAAATTGAAGGCCCTAATCTTAACCAGACAAATTTTTAACTTATTGAGCAATTTCTTGGATACTTAGCATTGCTTTGAGTTTTCTAGCTTACAGAAGTAAGGGAAACAGGAAAAATAGGAGCCATTTTGTCTATGTAAAGAAACAGAATGTGACTGAACTTCTTAATTAGTAGATAAATGTCCATTTGCAAGCACATACAGGACATATAGCATGCAGCTTAGACATCTTGAAAGTAGAAGTACAGGGGGTAGAAATAGAACAAAAGACAAAAAATACCAGAAGGCTTCAAAGAATTACTCAGGTGCCAATGTTGTGGTTAAAGACATAATTAAAACAGTAACTTCTTCGTAAGTATATACAGTATATTTATCTTGCATGTCAGTTGATTTTTTTATTATAATTTTGATTAAAACATTTACAGCCAACTCTAAATGCTCATTTTGGTTTTGGTTGCTCTCCTGACTGGCACTTGCTTGGCACTTCCTTGCACACAGAGCTAGACTGCTCAGTCTAGCTGGACTCTGGAGCCTGAAAGGCCTCTACCACCCTGGGCTGTTGGCCTCTCCAGATCTTCCCAATGTTGTAGTAAAGCAAAGGATTCATTTGCAAATAATAGAAAAATAATAAATTTCTGGAAAAGATCATGGTTTTTTTCGTAAGAAAACCATTCCAGAAATTCACTTAGGCACAATATTTAATCTACTTAAATTTATACTTAGTTACTGGACTTAATGGAATTTCATCTGGAAAAATTTGCCTTTCTCTGCTTTATGTGGTTATTCTGCTACAAATATTAATTACCGGTAGGGTTACTGCTGAACATAAATGACTCTTCATAGAATCATTCAGGTTGGGAAGACCCCTAAGATCAAGTTGCATAACAATTCATAGCACTGCATATTTATGGATGGGGCTGGAGTTTCAGTTAGTGTGAACAGATCTATTTTGTCTGTTCTCTTTTCGTTTAGTCTATTTCATTTTGGCTTAATTAATTTTTTGTTTGCTGATTTTGCTTTACTATTTGTTATTCCTCTTAACTGGTATGCAGTGAGGGTGTTGTTAGTTATTGTCAACTTTCAACACTTTAATCATGTTCAGTGGAGTGAAGACCTCCTAAGAAGACACGAGCTTTAAAATGAAGACCTTTCTTTGTTATATAAAGTCATTGTATATTTTTTTTTTATCTTGCATCCTGCAGGTGCAATGGTACCAGCCCACAGGGCAGTTCTGGTGGCCCGCTGCGAGGTTATGGCAGCTATGTTTAATGGTAATTATCTAGAAGCAAATAGCATTCTGGTTCCAGTGTATGGGGTTTCCAAAGACACTTTCCTGTCCTTCCTAGAATACCTTTACACTGACTCCTGCTGCCCAGGTAATTAAATTGTAAAATACAGCTCTGTATCTGTGACTCATTTTTCCACAGCAGGTCATTGATAGAGAATAATGTAGCAGCACCTATTTAATTGAAAAATGGCAATATTTGAATGTGCAATGTCTTGAGAAAGAGAACTTTTTTGTATTGTGCAATAAAAAAAGAAATCTGTCTTATACAAGTAAAATAGAAGAAATATTTCTAATAAAATTATGCATGTGCTCTGTGCTTGCATAACAAGTCTCAAAGAAGCTGCAATTTCATTTATGACCCATTATAATATTTTGAATTTTCTTTTTTACATTACAGTAATACTGCTTTCTAGTCTGGATTCTGTGTTTTATTTAAAAGTTATCATTTCTTGAACATACATATGGCTGAGTGTATTATAAACAAGGTTAAATTATATATATTTATATACCTTATTTATACATGTGGTTATCTTATGTGTATGTAAACCCAGAAAAAATATGTCAATGGGAGTGTTTGGCAAGAAAAATTGAGCTAAAATATTCTTTATGTCGTGACCTTTATCTTTTTTTATGAAAGAAAATCTGCATACTAAATCTAAAATATGATTTAAACACAGCTAATTTTACCCTGATATCATGAATAAATGATGTTGTGATACGTATTTTTGCTTTTGTTTTCTTTTGAAATAATTATTCCACCTTATTCTTAGATATTCCATGTTTCTTTTTTCACTCCACCTAATATTTTCTTGTTTATCAGTTTAAAAATGCAACCACTCCATGATATTCTTTTTTAAAAGGTCACTCTTTGCCTGTCTTTGGATTTTGTCTGTATTTTCTTGTATCATAAAAGTGCTTTCTGAAAGGGAACTTAGCTAAATCCATTTATTATCACTTTAAATAGATCAGTAGCACTTGACTCATCATCTTCAAGATCCATGATATTGACAGCAATTCTTTACACCCATCTGCCAAAAAGTTCTAAACACTTTTTTCTTCTTAATTGAATAGCTTATCAGGAAAAATAAGGTGATATGACAAACAAAAATAATTATAGTAATGAAAAATAAATCAGAGTGATCACAGCAGTCTGATTCTGTGTTTGTTGTTCAGTATCTAAATACAACTTGGTGAAATGTAGCTTTGATCATCTTGTCAAAAAAGGTAAAATAGATGTAACTTGTGTCTTCTTGTTTTTTAGTCAGTATTCTTCAAGCAATGTCTCTGCTGATCTGTGCAGAGATGTACCAAGTAATGAGACTCCAGCATATTTGTGAACTCTACATCATCACACAGCTTCAGAGCATGCCTAGCAGGGAACTGGCTTCCACAAGCCTCAGTATTGTTAGTTTGCTCAAAAAAGCTAAGGTACGTATTATCAATTATATATACATAATATCAAATGAGAGTATCTTTACCTTTAATAAGTTTTGTTTTTTAAGATTTTTAAAATCTTAACAATTTCTGTTCCCAAGGAAACATGTTGATATAAAATCTGTTTATTAGGGATAACTGGTGACACAAGGCTGGCCAGAAGAAATCCTTCAGCCTTTAATTGCCAAAGTTGCAGTCACAGAATCATAGAATTGCCTCTACCACTGTACCCAGGGCAGCCTGCTCAAAAGCTTGACAACCCTTGCCATGAAGAAATTCAACCTAAACCTCCCTGGCACAACCTGAAGCCATTTCCTCTTGTCCTGTCACTTTTTATATGGGAGCAGAGACCAACCCCCACTTGTCCACAACCTCCTTTCAGGGAGTTGTAGAGAGTGATGAGGTCTCCCAGAGCCTTTTTTTTTTTTTTCCGAGTATAAAAAGCCCCATCTCCTTCAGCCGCTCCCCATAAGATTTGGGCTCCACATCTTCTAGTCACACCCTCATCTGTGGCATTTCCTTTATCATGGACACACTGCATTAATTCAGCTTAACCACAGCTTCTTACAGTACAGAAGCTTGTGGTTTAGGCAAGTAAAGATGTATTAGTTCTCTTTTTGTCGAAAAGAAAATTATGTGATATGCAGGTGACAAGGGAGTTCCAAGTGGATAGAATATTGAGACAAACAATATTGATGCATAAAAGCATGAAAAGAAAAGAGACTGAAAAAAAGAGAGACAATAAAGGTAGGGTTGGAAAACAGAAGAGGAAGATAAAAATTAGATTGCAGGACATTGCCTTAACCAAATAGGATTTTCTGCAGAAAGAGGACACCACAAAAACAACATGTTACATTCCTTCCCCCCATTTCTGTGAAGCTCTGCCTCCCCACACATGACAAAATTTCCAAGATTCGTGATTCCTCAGGGTTTTTTTCTGCTTCTGGGAGGGAGACTTTTGTAATTTTTTTGGGGGGGGGGGTATTCACCTGTTTACATATTTGCATTAAATGACTTTTCCTTCATTATCTTCCACAGTCAAAACTTCATTTAGTAAATTGCTTAACGGTGGAAACCTGAAATCTTTTGATATGTGAGATGTGGTTCTGTTTCAGACATTAAGTGTTTTTTTGTCTTTTCTTTCTTCCCACAGTTTCACAATTCTGATTGCCTTTCAACTTGGCTTCTTCATTTTATTGCCACTAACTACCTCATCTTCAGTCAAAAGCCTGAATTTCAAGAACTTTCAGGTATTTTTCTGTTCATTTTGAAGAGACAAATATTTTGCTGAGATGAAAAGTGATGTTCTGAATAATACCATTTTTGCATGAGAAAATAATTAGGGTTTCATTAGCATATTTCAGCAGGATGTTTCACCACACTACTGTGGGATCAGCACACAACGTGACATAGCCAGAACTGCATCACCACCTTTTTGGTTCCTATTGGGATGGCCAGGTTCACACCCATAACTGAATTTGCTGGAACAGTTTGGTCATTGTATGTCAACCCCTTCATGTTATCTTCATAATTTAAATCAAGATAATGAGTCATTTTTGACACTTCTTCTTCAAGTACTGGGGTTTTCCTTGAAGTAAATAGGCTTCTTATAGTACACTCCAGTAGATCCCATAAAATGAAACGTCTATGGTCCATTCAAGTAAATAAATCCAGCTTCTTCCAGGGACCTGATATTTATTTTTCCAAGCATCTGTATTTGCTTCCGGTGGTGTAACTAGAGCATTTTGCTTATTGCCTGTGTGATTTTTCTTCACCTTGATGAGGGGTGCACCTCTTTGACCTGGATACATCTCTTTGACCTGTGACACCTCGTCACCTCGAGATTCAGGACAGCAACACAGAAGCACACAGTGGCTCTCTAAGGGCTTTCCAAGATCTGAAACCTTCACAGAATCAGCTGAGTTGGAAGAACACACAAGGATCATTGAGTGCAACTCCTGGCTCTGGCCAGCACCATTCCCAAGAGTTGCATCATGAGAGTATTGTCCAAAAGCTTCATGAACTCTGTCAGGCTGGTGCTGTGACCATTGTCCTGGAGAGCTTTCCAGTGCCCAAACACACCCTGGGGGAAGAAACTTTTTCTAATCCAGCCTAAACCTCTATGACATAACTTCAGGCCATACCCTTTGATCCTGTCACTGGTCACCACTGAGAAACGATCAGTGTCTGCCCCTCCTTTTCCCCTCTGTCTTTCTTCTTCCCCTCACAAGGAAGTTGCAGACCTCACTGAGGTCTCCTGTCAGTCTCCTTCGGGCTGAACAGACCAAGTGTCCTCAGATGTTCCTCACACAGCTTCCCCTCAAGGCCCTTTGGCCCAATGCTCCTTAGGACACTCTCTGTTTAATATCATTCTTATAATGTAGTGCCCCAGTCTGCCCCAGGACTTGAGGCAATGCCATCCCAGTGGACAGCAGAGCAGGACAATCCCCTTCCTTGCCTGGCTGGGACACCAGGGACACACTTGAGTCAGCATGAGTCAGCAGTGCCCTGGCAGCCAGAAGGGATGTCCCTTCTAGCTGCCAGGGCACTGCTGACTCATATCCAACTTGCCATCAACCAGGACCCCCAGATCCCTTTCCAGGCACTGCTTGCCGATGTCTCATTCCTCAGTCTGTCCATACATCCAGGGTTGCCCCATCCCAGTAGAGTCCAGCACTTTCCCTTTTTGAACTTCCTATGGTGGGTGATCACCCAGTCTTCTAATTCATTGAGGCCCCTCTGCAAGGCCTCCCTGCCTTTGAGAAAGTCAACAGCTCCTCCCAGATTTGTAGCATCTGCAAACTTGCTCAGTGTCCTTTCCAGTCCTCCATCCAGGTCATTTATGAAGATGTTGAAGAGCAAAGGGCCAAGGATGGAGGCCTTTGGAACCCTGCTAGTGACAGGTCACCAGTCTGATGTGACCTCAGTCACTGTAACCCTTTGTGCCTGACCTGTGAGCCAGCTGCTCACTCTTTACGTGATGTGTTTATCCAGCTGTGGGCTGGACATTTGTCAAGAAGGATCCTGAGATAAACAGTATCAAAAGCTTTACTGACATCCAAAAACATTACATGAACTGGCTTCCTTTTGTAGCAGCGTGTGGCAGCAGTGATCATCGTGTCCAGGGAGGTTCAGCTGCCGGCAGGGAAACAGATGGAACAAGTCTCTTTGTTAAGCTCGAGAATCCATTTTTATTCCCCCCACCCTGGACTGGGGAGGAGGTGAGGACAAAGAGGACCAGAGCAGGGGCAGGGTTGTGGGTTTTATTGGGTATTCAGGGGAGGAATCTTAGAGTTTGGGTCAAGGGAGGAGATAACAGAAGGAGAGTAAGATCAGGTTTCAGCCTCCTCAAAACGGGAGAGTCCACATCCTTTGATCAACTAAATGGTTACCTTGCCATAGAGGAAATCAGATTTGGTTAGCAGATTATTCCCCTGAAGAATGAAGCTCTGCCTTGTGCCCAGTTGAGTGCAGTTTGCCTGCCCTCAGGCTCCCCCGGGCTGTGGGCCTCTCTGCTGTGCCTAGGTTTGAGGCCCTCAAGGAACCAGGAACAATGGCTGCAAGCTGACTCTGGAATATCTGGGGTTAAGCGGATAAAAATGCATCTTTCTGCAAAAGCAGAGGGGATTCATCTAAATAATATGGGTAAAAGACACTTGTATGACTTTGTTAGTGATAAAAACCACATGCAATAGGAGATGAACATCTTGCTGAATTCTAAGCTGCGCTCCTCACCTTGTTTTCTGTACTGATCTTTCAACTGGCAAGGAATTAATATATCCTGCTTTACAGTTCTGTATCATAGAAAGTTCCTTGCATACCACATATGGCTATCCTCTAGGGATAAAGTATGCTCATCTTTAGGAATATCTCCCTACTGTCCTTCATGAGTATTGTACTCATTTTTACAAAATTTGTTTATTACTAACTTAGTAACAAGGAAACATTGTGTGGTAACTCTTACATCTGTGCCATAGCAGAGTTCAATGCAAAACAGGCAGCATTTATCTTCACTTTTGTACTTGTATTCATATCCCTAACATTTTTAATCTATTTTAAAATACTTTTTGAAGCCTGTGCACGTGTTCTCTATGTCTATATATTACATTTAATTCCTTTATTCTTCTAGTGGAAGAGCGCAATTTTGTAGAGATGCACCGATGGCCTTCAAACTTGTACCTGAAGCAGCTTGCTGATTACAGGAACTATATCCACTCTCAGAAATGCCACTGCACAGTAATGTGAAGCAACTGAATACATACAAAGTGCATCTCAACTGCAAAATTTTGGATTGGGGATTATATAGAATATAAAAACTGTGTCAAAGTGAAACCTGATGCTGACCTCCCCTGGAAATTACAGACATTCTTTGTTTTGCTAACAAATCACTCTGATTTTTACCTTGAAGCATTGAGAAATGTATATTGAAGATTTATTTTAAGCACAAGGACTTCATATTAATGGAGATTAAAGGTATTACAGGACAGTGCCATGATTGGTGCTGGTTCCCCTTTCTAATTTCTTTTTTGTTTCTTTTATAGTTTTTCATGGTTATTTGGGGCTGCTGAGCTGAATCTGTTGAAAATAGACTGGTTTTGTAAATCTGTGGTTTGCAGTACAGTACAGTAGCAGTGCAGGGAAGCTGAGAAGCCAGATCATAAGTTCTTCACCTACTTCAGGATGCAAAAATTTTCTGCAGTATTTGTTAGTTCACAATATAAAGGTTAGGCTTAAGAAGCATTGTAGTTACTATTAATTTATTACTTCAGAGAAAGCCTATAGTTCTGTTACAACCCTATGAGGAGATATTTTAATTCCAGAGGAATGCCTCTGCATCACTGTATTCTCTAGTGCCTCCCAAATATCTAAAAAATGACGTAATTTTTTCCTGCCAGTAAGTAGGCAAAGAAAGCCTATTTTAACAATCTGCGTAACACCTTTATTAGTGTAGTCATATTGTATTTTTCCCCATGAGGAATAAAGATAGGGAAAACTACATAGGCTCATAGCATATTCGTATGGTACTGATGGTCAGGGAAGAAAGACAGAGGGATGAACAGCTTTTCATGGGGTCTGAGTAAAAAAACTCACCAGCAGAAGTGACTTTTTTGGGAAAAGTGTGTCTTGTAATTGTAGGTCCCCACAATAGCTGCCAGCATAAATGTTAGATGTGCTGGTTATGGAGGAGATGACCCTCACAGATTTTCCAGTGCTGCCAGGGATGTTGGCTTTTGTGGTGGGACGTGAGCTCAAACCTCCCCAGCTAGGGATTCAGTTCAAGTTTAGTTATCATCATGTGCTCGTAAGCTACACCATGTGAGACAAACCTAGCTGTGGATTCTTTCTGAGATACAAGAGAAAAACCCAGGATATTATGACTGGTAAGATCCTTGCAGATGCTATTTAGCATTTTCTTGACCAAAATAACTTGTCATGCTGCTGACTTGTGTGTACATAGTACGTGCTATGCCAAAATGAACCAAGCCTTTACATGAGCATAGATGTTTTTCTAGAAGCAAAATCTAATCAAGGAACTAAAAGCCTCATTATCATTCTTGTACTTTCAATTCTGCTTTTTCCTCTGCCTTTTTAATTTAGTATGTACCCTGAGACTGTGGCATTTCTATCACATAAAATGTACGTGGAAACTGCACTTGTGAGAAGAAGGTGAAAAACAAATTGCTGGAGCTGAATATTTTTTTAAGGTATAATAATTGCTATATTTTTCAATATAGTTTTATAGGTAAAATGTTCTTTTCAAATTCCATTCTAGAGTCATAGAGATTTCTTTTTCTGGTGGTACTTTGCAGAGCTTCAGAGGGTGTTTCCTTCCCTATTTTTGTATACACACAAAATAAAAAAAGAGCTTATAACTCAGCTGGCTGCTGCAGACTCAAAATTCCAAGGTTAGTTTTATGCAAGAATGATTTATTTTTTTTAAAAAAAACCCTCTGCATATGCAGATCCTAGAGATCTTTAAAAGATGAATATACTTATCTCTGTCTTGCATATAGGAAGTCTAAAATATAGAGCTTACATTGCTTTTTCAAGACCATTAAAGAAAACTGAAATTATTAATCAAAAAACAGTAAGAAAGTAATATGCATGAAACTTACACATGAAAAAAAGTAGTCTTTATTGTTATATAGTTATCAAAATTTTAAGCAAAAATTAAATTACTGGATAAATATGAATAAAACTGTAAGTTTTTTGAAGCTTAAAGTAATGGAAAAATTTGTGCATACTACTAAACTACAGCTTGTCTAGACATCTCATGACAACCTTGGGTGCTTCTACCAGAATCCAGCTCAATTATCAAAAGTGGGGATTAAATTCTGACATCCTATGCAAAAGCGACACAAAAGCTTTGTGAATGTTAATCTAAGCTTCCCGTAGTCCTGCATTTTTAATGTTTTAAAAGCTTTCCCAGTTCTTTCATTAGGAGTTAGTCTGTTGCTAATGGTTTGTGTAGAGATCACACATAGGAAAGCACTGGTTTTAATTTTCTGTAAGTGTTTTATATGTATTTAAAAATAGGCTTAATGGAAATATAAACACTTTATATCCAAACCAGAGAAATATTTTGTTATTATACATTTTAGTTAGTGATAGCCACAGGTTTTATACAGAGAAGTCAGGCAGCATGAAAAAAAATTATTATTTATTCAGAGATTAATGCTTGCTACTATTCAAACAATAAACCAAGTTTCCATTTTACTGTGTATCCCCATAATGCTGCCTGTATCAGGTGCAGATGTGCGGTACTTGTAGACATAGGCCATCTGATAAATTTTAATTCTTAGAAGAAATATTACAAGAAATGCTTATTTTCAATCTGTAAGATGATTTTCTGTAGAAATGTATGTATCTTAAAGCTATTTTTAAACCTGATACTTTTAGTATTTAGAAACATGACTGAAAGTAAATAATGACCCTTTGTGAGTTGCTATTCTTATCTGGTTTTAGTGGAGGACTGTATCCATTGCAGATAGTCAACTTTAGGACTGTATCCATTGCAGATAGTCAGGAATTAGGGCATACTGAATTTGGTATTTATTTATGACTGAGTATGGCATAAAGTAAAAACTGCCATGATATAAAATCCCCACCTCATACTATGGAATGACGTAAAAATCAGAAACAAATTGAAAAAAGTTATTTAGGAAGTGGTTTTGAAGAAACAAAATGTTTCTGGAATGCTTCCACTGGTTCCAACACCTGCCAAACTCCCCTGGCACTGGCAGCTTTGGGATCAAAGAAAGAGCTCAGTGGTGAATTTGGATGCCCATGGCAGTATCTACAGCATTTGAAATTATATATTTAGGTTTAGGTTTAAGTAAAGATGCAACGCCTGAGTCCTTTATTAGAACTAACTCTCAGAATTAACTTTTAGAAAATATTTTTTCAATAATGCATTACACCCTTATTTTTGCATTCTTATATATGTGTGTTTGTGTCCCAAACTAGCACTAAGCTTTATAAAGACTAAAAAAAAAAACCTTTCTGCACCAGTAAGGTTTTTCACATGATAGTCAGAAAACCTTTGCTATTGTCCTTATGCCATGGCGTGTTTGATTTGAAAAAAAAACCTGTTAGCAAAAAGAATAACTATTTTTATTTTATGTTTTTCTTTTAGTGTGCCCTGAGTAAATTACGCATTTTTAGGTGGAATGTGTAAAATTTTGATACAAAATAATAATAAAAAATAATTCTAATCAGTCTCATGTGATTACTTATGGATATGTATTAGCATACTTGAGTATTACAATGGAGATATTTTTTGTAGTTTATTGGAATCATAGGATCATACTGGCTTGGGTAGAGCCACTTGGGTAGAGCTAGGGTCGCAGGAGACTTAAAGATCATCTTGTCCCAACACCCCTGCCATAGGTAGGGACACCTTCCACTAGACAAGGTTGGCCAGAGCCCCATCCTCACCTTGGACACTCAGCTCCTCAACTGAGCACCCACTGAGCCACAAGAGCAGCACTGAGCAGTGTTGAAAGCTGAAGGCAGTGTCTGAAAAGCCAAAGTGTGTTCAGGCAGCAGTGGGAGAATTTGGGAGGAAGGGAGGAAGGATTTGATTTATGAAGCATTGAAGAAAGAGGGAAGAAGAGAAAAATGAAGAAGAGATTAGATAGGAGAGAATCACCAATCCTGGGTCCAGCATTGATCCAGTCAAGGATGTCCAGGATATTGTGAGTCCAGGCTCTGTGGGGGGGTACCTTTTTATAGGTAAGTATATGTAACCTCCCAGCACATTTTTGTTACCTGTCAGACTTTTTTAGTGGTTCTAAAAACAAGAGGCAACAAGGACTCTTACCCCATCTTCACTGACAGTACTGTAAATATGTGGGAACCTGCTCATCTTTTTCCTAAAATCTTGTCTGGTGAAATTTTTGCCATCTTGTGGCAAGTGCAGAACTGTGAGAAATGTACTATGGGAAGGGATGCATGGGTGGATAATAATCATGCAGAGGATTGGCACTAACTTTGCTGTAGATGGCATCTTGTTTCCAGGGTTGTGATACGGTATTCAGCCATCAATGGTTACCAGAGATGATAACCAGTGGGATGTACCCAATTCCCTGCAGTGATAATAGGGGAAGCTCTGCTGGTGGAGAGCAAGTAACAGAGTATTTGCTGTCCTTGTAAGTCCACAGTGTCTCTTAGAAAACATGGCAAAAAGTGGTGTCAGTACAAAGATAAACATATCAGCCAGTCCAGGTGTCTTGGGTTATGGAACCTAAAATGTGTATTCTATTTCATCTGCTGAAAGCAGTTGGGGAAATGTTCTTCTTTATCTCTTGTAACTCTGGAGGGAGCGGGGCGGACGCCTTTTGATAATGGGCCAACTGTTCAAACCAGGTGGGGCAGTATTTCTTATCTCTTTCACCACCCGTCCTCCCTCCAGGGGAATATTTTCTGCTAACGGACCATTAAGACACCCCTAAAAGCACACATCCCCAAACTTACCCTCCCCAAAATAGTACATCTACATTCCATCATCCTATTGTGAGATGCTCCACCCAGTGGGGGGAGCCAACCATTCCTACCTGGATAAAACTGAGACGTAGGAACAGAAGCTATCTAGCTTCTCACCTGATTCCCAGAGGAAGACTGGACCCCTTTTCACCATCACTGGACCCCTTCTCACCATCACTGGACCCTTCTCACCATCACTGGACCCTTTTCTATAGGATCATCTCTACTTCAACAGAACCACATCTGCCACTCCAGGAGGACTCACTTCTGGATTGCTTCCAGCACCCTGACCAACCGGGTGTAAAGTTGTAGCTCTGAATCTGTCAGGGTTTTTCCAGGATTGCTTGTTTATTTGTTTGCTTGTTTGGTTGGGTGGTTTTTGTTTTCTACTACATTTGTATTGTTAATATTCCTAGTAAAGAACTGTTATTCCTATTCCCAAATCTTTGCATGAAAGCCCTTAATTGCAAAATTATAACTTGGCGGGGGTGAGGGGTTTACATTCTCTATTCTAAGGGAAACTCCAGCTTTCCCTGGCAGATAACTGTCTTTCCAAACCAAGACACCAGGTCTGCTCCAGAAGCCTCAGGTTGAAGACAGAGAAGGCAAACACCTAAGGCAGTGACACTTCACCCAAGTACAGAGTGGTTTGGGGTGGAAGGCTGAATTCTGGTCAAAACTTTATTTTAAAAAGGTTTGCAGTTGTTCTTCCTCTCCAGGTCAGTACTTCTGACTTTCCAGTAAAGTGATGTCTTCACAGAATGTTTTTACTGCACGTGTTTCACATTCAGTGTTATTATTATGAAAACAGCTATTTTGAAAGCATGTATCTCATTAAGTTTTGAAGCCATTCTTAGCCTGTATATGTGGCTGTCACATTTGGAGAGGAGGAGGAGGTTCAGATTGAGTGGTGGGGAAAACGCCACAACCCTCCAGTACTGAGATCCATCCTTTTTCTCAGTTCTGCTCCACTCCCAGCCTCTCATTCAAGGACTGCTGAAAACAATGACTAAGCCCAACAGGAATACCACCTCTATTAATCTTCATCTTGTGCAGGCTGCTGGCCAAGTCCTTTGCATGTCACGAAGGCAGATTTGGTCAGAGGAAAGCCAGCCCTGATTCTGACTTTTGTGGTTGTCAAGCTGAAGACTGTGTTTTAGGGTTTTTAACCTGAAAGATTTTCTGCATAGCCTGGAGATTCACTTGGGAACTCCAAGCTGAAGACATTAAATTCTCACTATTCTTTGCTCAAAAGGATAAAGATTCGAGGGTGGCTATAGGCTGTAAATGCACAATCAACAACTACCTACATTCTTTTAAAAGTTCAGCCATGCTCAGTTAACAAGAGAAATCAGCTGGACAAGCCTGGGTCATGACAGGCCCATCCTTTTGAGGGCCAAGGATAATCTAGGTCATATACAAAGACTTTCTAAAGACTGAGGCATCTTTTTATTCATTAACCTGATGAGTCCTGCTTTTTACTTCACTAAAATCTTCTTACCTGCAGCAGCACATGGGGACCACCCCATGCACAAGTGCAGCCTCATCAGCAGCACTGCAAGCTGGGATGCTCAGATCAGTTTTGCACCATGGGTTACCCCAACTGTAAGAGGCACGGGACAGAGGAGTGGTGACAGGCTTCTGGTGAAGCCAGCAGAACCAACCCCCCATCACATTCCTCTGCCAAGGACACTGTGCCCTGCCCCACCCCCAGGGGTCTCAAGCAGCCTTCTGGTCTTCAGGGATCCTGCTGCTTTGTTCCCCAGCTATGAACTTGCAGAGTTAGATCTGAGCTGCACAGAGCCTCCTGAGCTCATACAATCATTTTTAACAGGCATATAAAGCAGCTTTCCAGCAACTATAACTTACTAGATTGGTGGCTTTTTTGCTGTAAAATTCAGAAGAGCTTTTTCCACTTAAGGGTGGAAAGGGTACGTTGTTTTTTTTTCCTGTTTGGAGTAGAGGGTTTTTTATTTCTCATTTGGTTTTTTAAGGGATCTGGACAGAAATGGCAGCTAGAAACACGCAGACCTAATAAGTATGTGGACATTACACATCCCAAAGGTAGTTTACAGGAGGAGTGAAATGTGACCCAGGAAAAGGATGTGCCTGTAAAACCTCAGTCTCAGCCCACACTCCCGACAACAGCACTCTTGCACCCTCTGTCAACCAGCAGCAGTCATCAGGCCAAGGGGAGCCACCCCAGCAGAATTCACCCCCTGCTCCCCACTGCAGTGTTCCTTGTGCTGCTTCACTGCAGAGGTGTAGGAGCAAAAAAGGCCCCAGGTCTCAGAGTTTAAGAGGTGACATTTTCTTGAACTTCACTTGAAGGAGAACAGTAGGGCAACAACAGCTTGGGTGTTCAATCACAAAACACACCAAGATGTCTCAGGTATGGGGGCTTAATATCAATGGCATGGAGACAGTTGAGGAATTTGTAAAATACTCTCCAAAGAAGAAAGGGGCATTCACAGCCCCATCTGAGTGTTCCCAAATGTTGTCCTCCCTTAGTCAATTTCATATCCTTTCCCAAAAGAAGGTTATGGCATTGCTGGCCATACCTCCTACCCCGTCACCTGGATAAATAAACAGTACAAAACTTAGGAAAAGGACTGGACTTCAAAGTCCCCATAGATCTGTGCAGGGATCAAGATCTGTGTCACTCTAGAAAGACTAGTTGTGACAGACTATTTCTGAGAAAGCTACAAAACAGACAGAGTTTCCATGGGGACACTTCCACACAATTTTTCTTTAAAACCTATTGAAGTACCTCGCTTACAACACTTCTCTTTATCTTTTACAAAACACTTGCAAAGATCAGGATATTCATTGGCTCACTGACAAGGTGAGGCCACGATCTCCAAGCAGTCCCGGGGAGCTGGTTCATCTCATACTTTAGGGTAGGGCATATGCATTCATTCCCCTGTAACCCTCCAAAACAAGGTGATTTAGGGCGGGGGTTATCCAAACTACTACGCCTTTGGCCACTTTACACAAAGAGATTAAATTAACAAGAAAGGTCCAAAAACACCCCTATACTTAACAAAAAGAATTTCCATTTGCTACAACATTTTCTTAGAATCTGGACAACTTCATAGTAGAGGTAGTGGGCATCCACCCTCTACTGATAAAATTTATTTCAGTGTACAAACCTAAGTCTTGAAGAAAAGGATTTTGACCAGAAGAAAGATAGTCCAACCATAATATAAGCAACAATGAGAGAGGGAATTACCAATAGTGATACTTCTTTTTTGTTAAAGTTGAATACTAACTTCTATAAACTTCTTAGACTCGATAAATTTCCTTGGTCTAATCCTACATTTTTAAGAAATAATCTAGTACTCAATGCTAAGGTAACCTACTGTTCAATAACTAAAATAATCCTAAACCAACTAATATTCTATTTGAAATAAAAAAATCCAGAGTTCATAGATTTATCAGGCTGAAGCAGATGTCTGGTGCCAAGACTGCACTTACTGCTTGTCAAATTCAGATATGCAGCTCTGAATATGTGAGAGCTTTTTGTGGAGGTACTGGCAACTGCTCTTCATCTCAGAGTAGCTGGGGCTACCCTGTGAAGGCATGCAAACATTTCTACAGAGTTTAGAATCTGATGTCCTTTGCTTAAAAAAAGCCTTGAGCCAGACTCAGCAGTAAACAAGTCCTGCAGGTCTGGTGTCATACATACCTGTTGCATCTGCTGATAATCTGCTAGGATTTGATGAAGCAGCATCTTCAAGGAAAAAAACATGAAGAATGTTTCACTACCATCATAAAATTAAAACATTGTTAAAACAGTGAAAGTACACTCAGTTTGAGTCTAGTGATTTTCTTCTCTGTGAGCCACCACTCTTTTGAGAGGTTTGCAATAACAAAACCCCAACTCCCATCATCACCCAAGATCTGCAATTAAGCCTCTTAACGGGGAACAGAAGGAGCACATGCTCTAAAACTCTGCTTGGGATACCTCTGACCTTACTGTTTGTTCACAGGCAGCCCAAACAGGGGGTTTTGGGCAGGGTCTTGCAAAAATCAGACCCTGCCCAAGCAGTGTCTGAGCATATATATTAATTCTGCAGTTTCCCTTTGTCTCACTGAGCAGTACCAGGGAATCCAAAATAATATTGTATTGAAGCACAGTCTTCACGGTTTTGTCCTTCTTTACCTGATAGGTTTCAGACCCTGCAGTCAGAGATTTCCATTGTTCATGAAACTGCCTGAAGTTCTTTAGATCTTGTCAATACGAGAACATAAATTCCGGTATTCCTCAAGTCTGCACTGAAGTCATACTTGTAGCACTGGTGTTGCTCCAAGGAGACAATGGCTACGTATTTTCTAACGGAAAAATTAGACCATTCTTCTATGAGCGTGCTGTAAGAGAACATTCTGATATGTTTCTATTCCATGAAGCACATGTGTAATTTTATATCAAGCACAGGGTACTGTCAAACACAGACACCCAAGCTTCGAATCAGTCGATCTGTGACTGACGGTTTCTATGTTAAAGCTCACATGCTTCAAGAGAATGTAGTCAGGTCACTCTAGAAATCTGCCACATTTCTATGACACTTAGTTACTAATATTTTACATTGCAGAGGTTTTCTTCATTAGCAAGTGTAGCAGATTTAGAAAATATTTGCCCTCTTTTCAAATGTCAAAGAAACAACAAAAAAAGCAGCTTCAGGAAGAGGAGATATATTGCTAAATTATATTCTCTTCTTATGCAGGAAAAACTTAATTAAGTTACATTTACTTTTGAAAATCCATCTGCCATACATTTTTGGCAGGGATTGCATTTATGGAGTTCGGTGCACAGAACTGGACTTTTGAGCTACATTTTTGTCTGTCTAACGGCAAAGCAGAGTTAATGATAATATTTTATTCTTCTAGTGGACTGCAGTTACATCACTGGCCACTGAACAGAGGCATTTGCAATACAGCCAGGAAAACAAACTCTAGACAAGTCTGAAACCACAAGTACAAAATCCCAAACTATATCAGCTCCTAAGGAGGGCAAAATGCATTAATGCTTAAAGCCACTGATGGGAGTAAAACCTTCTTCATTCCCTTTTCCCTTTAATCAATAGGCATGATGTTTATCAAGCTCATGATACAAATCCAAGATGAAGCGGCAATGAGAATAGTAGATGCCGCTTCCCAACACTGTCACACCAATGTTTCTGCTCCTCTGGGCCTGAAGGCCTGGTTCTTCTTGGATGACAAAAACTCCCTCCATATGGGAATGAATACTTCAAAGCATCCTGAGATAATTTGTTGCAAGCCCTAAATCTTTCAGAAGCTGAAATTCAGTATCAGGGCAGACAAGGACTTGTGTCTATGATGTATCCCAAGACAGATGCCTCTGACTGGTAAGCTGCATGGTTTTGAAAAGAAAACTACAGATGCTTTTCAACATTTGGCAGGTACCAGAGAAGCAATAGCCTGGACTCCTGGCTTCTGATATCCTCTAGCAACAGCCCTAGCACAGGCCTCACTCAGCTGCTCCCCTGCAAGTCCAGACTTGCCCTCAGTCTTTGCGGAAGAATTGAGAATGGGACATCACTCCATGATCAATATGATCAAAGTGAGCCATTTATTGCAAAGTTACAGTACCTTTTATACAGTTTTCAGCTTCTATCATGCGTTACATGCTTCTTTGCAACTGGATATACCCTAAAAGCATGCGTTAGCCTTTTAGTCTGGATTGGTTGATGGTTTTGCACATACAGCAGGTTTATGCAGTCCTTTTTTGGCTTCTATCTGATTCTCACACTCTGAGGCTGTTAGCATCCTTTGTTCTTCTTTGGATGTGACTTCTGTCATCCCTTGTTCCTTCTTGTATGTGGCTTCGCTGCCCTTGAATGGTTACAGGCCTTATTTTTCCAGATAAGCTGGATTGCTCACATGTCCCCATTTCTGGAGGAACCCATCCTCCACAAGTCTTCCCATGGAGCACCTGCCTGTAGCCAAAATGACCCAGGGCTCTGCTGCACCTTCTCCAAAGTCTGCAGCTGCCCCAGAGCCCAAGGGCTGCAGGAGGCCTGACTGCCCTTGCCAACATCACTGCTCTGACAGAAGCTGGGAGCAATTTTCAATGTTTCACCACACACACACATTTCTCCCTTCCCTCCTGCACTGCAAATACAATGCGGGGATGCAGCACCACTGCTGCAGCTGAGTCTGTGCAACTGTACTGCAGGCAACGAGGGCCTATCCAGGCCTAACTCTCTATGGTGTTAATCTCAGCTCTTCCCCCTCAACCCACCCCACTTCACACCTTTTCTCCTCTTTCTTTCCATCCCTTTATTTCACATTTACTGTTAAATAACATCTTTATTATTCACCCCAGAATATAGTCTTGTTTGCACCTTAATTTGGGCAGAGGCTTCTCTTAATAATCAAATCTTTATACCATGGTTATCCACAGGAAAGCTCAAAAAAGCAGCACATTAATACCTTCACTGAAATCAAAGGGACACTACTGCTTCAGCCTCCCCAATTCTCTTCACTTCTTTTTTGACTTGGTATATTCTGCACGTGAGTGCTGGATTCTAGAACTCTGAAATTTGTCACTTTCTCGAACGTAAATGGTGCAGGGGAAAATGGAGCTGACACTTAAATACAGATATGAAGTACAATGGGATGTCAAAGCCAGCACTCAGGAAGAAGAGTGGCCACCAGCTGCTGGTTGGATGTGACTGGTCTACTGGTCAATCCTCTGCTTCTTGCTCATCACAGGACTTATGAAGCCAGAAGCCCAAGGCCATTTCTGGAACAAGAACTAAATAATTCATTAATCTATGATCAGGATCAGGTTTTGATCCCATTCTAAAAAAGCAGCACTTTTGAACTGACAATGGTTTTAAACACATCTTTTTAAATTAAAAATAGCTGTCAAAAACAGAAGACTTGCCGGTAAATATCCCTCTGTTGCATTCCTTGTTTCTTACCTTAGGACTTACCAAGTCCTTCTCCAAGTCCACAGTTAAAAGGCTTTGGGAGGTAGACACTCTCTGCAGCAGCTCCATCACAGCCTCCCCAAAATGGGGAGGTCCAGTTGGTTTTGTCTAGGTCCCAATTTCTGCTTGTACACACCAGAAAAAGACTCAGCTTTTGCTGTCACTCACCCATGTGATTTACTAAAGAGGCACCTGTCTGGCTTATGGTTTTATGTGCTAAAGACGAGTGCTTCACTGCAACAACCCTGGAGTTCAGGGTGTGATGGTTGGGTGTGAATTATCATCCAGATGAACAAAGACACCAGTCACTTGTCATGAAACATTTTTGTTTTTAGGTATAGTTAAATCTTAAATCCAGCAGACAACCCACTCTGTAGACTCAAAAGCTGTTGGCTAACAAGTCCTTAAATTTGCACAAGAAAGTTTCACTAGTGGTTACCAATGAGACCTTACTGTTCCTCAGCACACTTCAATCATCTCTCAGCTCCTCCCAAGAACATTCTCAAAGGTGCTGGCTCACAAGCTCCCTACTCCCACAACAAACTTCAGGGTCAAGGATGGAGGAGAACTGGACAGCCGTGCTTGCCCAGGCAGAGTGTGGGAGGAGAGAAATTAAGGCAGAGAAGAGAGAGAGAGAGAACAGAGAATATCAACCAGTCTGTAGATCCTGCTTTGTTCCTGCCACGTGGATAGTGCTTGAATAAACAATAAGAGTGAAAGAGAGAGAAAGGGAGAAGAGAGTGAGAGGGGCCCACCTGCCCCACCCTGGTGTAGCCTCTTACGTACAGTCATTTTTTGACACAGTTTTGTCACACATGCAGAGCCAGCAATTTGAGCACTTTTCCAGGGAATGAGTTGAGGGTGGGGACTAAGCTCAAGACTCCGGGCAGAGCAGGAAGTTGGCTCAGGATGTTGGAAGATGATACAAAATTTAATTTTTTTTTTGTATCTTTAGTCAGTCTCGTTTGCCCCAGGGGAATAGAATCTTAAGGTTCTTTTCAAAGGGCTATTTCATCACTCAAGGTGTGATGGTATTGTTATAAATGCATATAATAAAGTTGGCTTTTCGCAAATATTAAGGTGAATAACTTTGCTGTAAGGATGTGGCCTTTATTTCTGCCATTAGCAAAACCTGGACATGGTGGTGGGATAGCTGATGCATGGTTATGCTTGTAACTGGATGGCCTGTTTGGTTGGGATAACATCCAGTGACGATATGATGGGGACCCTGCTGCTGACATGCCAACTGTCAACACTGACCATCTGTGGAAAGTATGGACCAACGCCCAAGATGGAGGTGATAAGGAAGACACAGCCAAGAAACATGCATGCTCTAAAAAGGCGGACCCAAGGAGGGACCATGCTAAACAGTTCTGGGAATATGGAAACTAGCTTTTGGAAAAGTTTGAATATGCATGAAAATTTATGCATATGCATCTAAGTAATGCCATAGAAAGGGTATTTAAAGAAGGCCTCTGAAATAGCAGGTTGTGCACTTGGCTGAATGCCAAGTCACCCAGCCTGGTCTGGCTGTACTTCGCTTTACTCTATCTCCTAATTGTCTTATTTCTTTATTAAGCCTACTTCTTAAAATTTACCAGGAAAGTGAACTTCGTTTTTCACAGTATGAACATCTCAACTGAGAGTAGCACTGAAGACACACAAAAGATAATGACCATCAATGATCATTAACAACCATCAACGACCATTAACAACCATCAACTCTAAACATCAACCCTGGAATGGTCAGGGGCAGGGTCTGGAAAAGATTGATAGGAAATAAGAATGAGGACCGAGTTAGCTTTGGAGGCAAAGAAATCCGTAATAAAAAGACCAATAAATAAGAAACCAATAAATAAGAAAACAAATACTAAAAACTCCATAACTTGGAACCAATGAGCATTGAAACATGAGTTTCTATGGGATTTGACTGAATAAATATCTGAAAAATCTAGCAAAGTGTCATGTGTCATGGAATGATTTTCTCTGCACACCCAGGCTATATGAAATGGATTAAATGATTTCTGTTGAAAATCTTGACCAGAATAAAGTAATTACTTGAACATTTTAGTGTTTGTTTTTGGAGTTTTTGTTTTTGGAGCATTTTTGGAGCGTTTTGTTTTTTCCCACAGTTTCAGTGACAAAGA
The DNA here is from genome assembly GCA_017589585.1 of Phylloscopus whistleri. Taxonomy (NCBI): domain Eukaryota; kingdom Metazoa; phylum Chordata; class Aves; order Passeriformes; family Phylloscopidae; genus Phylloscopus; species Phylloscopus whistleri. The sequence goes on along the minus strand of JADMLD010001284.1, from coordinate 1,130,179 downwards.
CAGCACTGCTCCATCCCTGCAGGACCCTGTCTTCTTGATCACAACCTCCCTGTCACACCTGTCAGAATGTCTGAAGCAAGACATACTTAGGCTTCCTCCTGCACATTCACATCACAGCTTTTACACCACCAGCAAATGTGTTAAACAATACACAGTACAGAATGTTAAAAATGCACAAAATACCTGAGTAGGTCTTGTTGGAGCATCTCTCCCAGAAGGTCACAGAGTTGTTGCTTGGTTGCTGCCAGTGGCGTTCTGAGAGAGAGCTGATTTTCTGTAAGGATGATCCAACATTTCAGGTTACAAGGCCTAGGCATCAACTGCCATAGTTCTTTCTTTGTAGGGAAAACAGATGTTCAATGTCAGGACTCGAGTAAACAGCATAAAGCTGAGTTGAGGGAGCTTTAGGCCACATATCAGGAAAACGTTCTTGCCCCAGAAGGTGCTTGAGCACTGGAACAGGCTCTCCAGGCCAGCAGTCACTTCACCAAGGCTTCAGGAAGAATTGGACAACAGTCTTGAGCACCTGGTGTGATCCTTCTGATGTCCTGTGCAGGGCCAGGAGATGGACTCCATGATCCTGATGAGCCCCTGCTACCTCAGCATATTCTAGGAATCTAGGCTTCATTTCCCAGGCCTTTTTTTCTGAAAAAGGCTCTTTTCCTTTTCCTAAAGACTGAACTTACCTAGAAAGTATTAACTTCAAATTTTGTCTGTCTATTTCAGTATAGCCAGGCCAATTGTTCTGAAGGGTTTGAAACAGATGTTCCTTCAGACTGAAGGAATTATCCTTTGGATTCAGGTTGGCTACCTACACGCAGACATTAAAGAAAACAAATGTTCATTATGGTTGCTATAGGCAAACTACAAAAATATGATTGGTCCTGAACAACTGTTTGTGAGCACCCAACTCAAACTAAACAACATCTTTTAGTAAAGAAATGAATTATTCCTCTATCATATGAGTTTTAAGCCATATCAAAGTTTTACCAGTTGGAAAATACCAGGTAACTCTATACATATCTAGCAAGTGTTCCTTTGAAAACAACATTTAATGCTACAATGTATAGGGTGAGGTGGTCAAGCCCAGAGTCCCTCTTCATGTGGCAGAGCCAGGGTTCATTCCAGCAAAGTCTCCTGCTGTGAGAATGCACTACACATGCCTTGCTGTATTCCTTTGAAACACCACCAAAAGTTTTCCTTTTTTTATCTTTGAAATCATGATGAACACTACTAACTAAGGTCTGTGTTGATGTCTGTCTGACCACAGCTTTAAAAAATTTTAAAAGTAACAGATACCCAGAATCGGGAATTCACATCTTAATATTAGAACAAGGTTGTGTTGGAAGGGGAGAAAGACTGTGTATCAGTTCTCAGCAAGCTCAGGCTGCCCATATTAGATTTATAAAAAATAAAACCCCACTTGCTCTGATGTTTAGAAAAGCCTGAACAAGGCATTTCAGGATGTAATGCTGCTCACACAGCCCTTTCAGAGTTCACACCTCATACAGGACATTGCCTTAAACATTGTAATGGAACGGGAGAAAGTGTTTTCACCCTTTACCTTCTAAGGAGCTGAGCTTCGAAATTTTGTAATCAACTTGAAATCTAAATGAGCTACTTTAACTGGAATGGCAGAACAGGGATCTCATTCAATTTGTGTCTTCAGGGTGTGTGATGGTTTAAAGCAAATTTGGGAGGAGAACTCCTAGGGAAAACCTCCCTCCTCTCCCCTCAACCAGTTTGGGAGAAAACCTCCTCAAAGAGAAAGTGGAAAGAAACCTGTTTATTAAACTGGCAAAAACACTCCCCCAGCACAATAAATTGAACAATACCAGATGACAAGAACTTCGTGCTGCCCGGGACAGATGACAAATTAGGGAAAACAAAGTAACTCCTGTAGATGGTTTCTGCTCTCACCTCTTCCTCGCTTCCTCGCTGGGAAAAGTTGCGGCACCGGAGAGATCTTGGTGGGATCTCCCATGCAGACTCCCCTGGAGTCCCCCCAGGTCTTCAGTTTGGGGAGGTTTGAACAGTTCCAAAAAAGAGGCGGAAATGAAGAGGCTAATGAACATGTAATCAGTGTGTACGATAAAAACTCTGTTCGCCTGACATCCAGAGCACTCGATTAGAGGAGGGATCCCCTGAGTGAACAGTGTGGTGTAATAAAGAATGCCTGCTTTCTAATACTCAAAACTGTGTTTGAAAGTTTCTATTTGGCCGATTTCAGTAATAACCTCTACTGGCACATCTTTGAATTATTCTCCTGAGCCCTGTCACTGTATCGCAGTTGAACTTTATCCCAGGGAGAACTTTAAAAGTAGGATGAGACATGGCCACAGACACATGATGCAGGTGATCAAAGGAGGGCAACATGGGAATGTACAAGTTGGAAACAAGAAATTTTTTTTTTTTTTTTCTCCAACACCATGTACCTAGAGGGAGGGAAAGCCTGCTGTGACAACACTGGGTGGAGGAGGCTGATGTTGCCAAGCTGTGGACTGTGACATCCCTGAGCAATGGTTGTGACCTTACTTTCCTCACTGCTTATCTTGGGGTGAGCAGAAGGAGAAATGCCTGTTTTACTGTCAGTGGTGAGTGGAGGCTGATGTCGCCAAGCAGTGGACTGTGACATCACAGAAGGAATGGATGATGGCGTTGTGTCCCTCACTGCTTATACTCAGTTGGCAGAGCCTGGGCCAGTCTGGCTCCAGCCTGACCTCTATCCAAGCAACATTGTGAAGACTGGAGGATCGCGCCAGGCTTCTCTAGTGCTGGGTGGCGCCTGTTACTGGCAGATCTTGGTGCCAGTCTCAGAGCCATCACTCCTGTTTCCCTGCCCTGCCTGCTTCAGGCAGCCAAGCACTGCGGATGCAGCACTGAGGGTGAGCCGTGCAGGAAAATATCGTGCCGGGGTGGCTGTGGGGGTGCATGATGGGATTCAGGGGGATGAGAGGGTGGCCTTCTCCAGGGGCTTTTCTTCCTCCGTGCCATTTCTTCCTCCCTGCCCCAGGACAGCCAGTGACCATGACCTCTCCCTCCTGCAGGAGGTAGCAGCAGTGAAGGCAAACAGCCCCTGATCCTTATCTCTTCACCACCTGTTGCAGAGCACAAGAATGTCCACAGAGACCAATAGCAACTGCCCCATCTGCCAGGACACTTGTGAGGATGTGGCTTCTACTCTGCCCTGTCACCACCAGTTTTGCCTGGGCTGTATCCTGCGGTGGACACAGAGAAATCCAGTGTGCCCACTCTGCAGAAGAACAATAGTGACTCTCAGATTTTCTGTTCATGGAGAAGATGACTATCTGGAGACATCCATCACAGTTCCTGAGGAGCTGCCAGGTGGCAGCAGCCTGGCAGAGAGAGCTGCTGGCAGCCTGGATGAGAACAACTCCCATCCTCCTGTGGTGTCCCCTTCATCTTCTCCACAGGGGACAGTGTCTCCAGTGGAGCAGGAAGATTTAGGGCTGGAGTTTGTGGGCAATGTCTTGCCTGAGGTCTGGGCAGAAATTTTCCGTCAACAACAGCATCTCCTGGACCCCATGCGGCCCTGGCTGCATGAGAGGCTGGAGGGAATTTACCAGGGCTGGTGGTGGGTGATAGATGCCATAGAGAGCTGCATCTTGCACGGCCTTTGCATTTATGGGCCAAATGCTGAAATGCTGGTCGAGGTGCTGCAGCCTCTCCTCGAGGAACACACGGCACCACTGGTCCACAATATCATCAGCATCATTATGGGCCAGTGTCATGAGGAGGCCTACAGGCTTCTGCGCTCTGGTGCTGATGAGAACAACAGTCCTGTGGCCAGCTCCAGCTCCTCCAGCTCCAGCTCCAGCTCCAGCTCTAGCTCCAGCTCCATCAATTCTAGGATCTCCAGCTTCAGCAGCAACAGTTCCAGCTGCAGCTGCAGCTCTAACAGCTGCTGCTCCAACAGCTGCAGCTCCAGCAGCTCCAGCAGTTCCCAGCAAGGGACTCCCGACATCATCCCCACAGCCTCTGATGAGGAGGAGGAAGCTGATACATCAGAGGCTTCCCCCTGCCTAGGGCAGCAGTTGCAGCCCCTCTGCGCCCAGGGCAGGGACTGATTGTCCACTGGGCCCCAGCATGTCTGACAAAAGAGGGAGCCCAGGCCCTAGAATTCTTCCCAGGCCTGCCAGAGCTGCCCCATCAGCAGTGCTAGCAGGGCTCATGCAACCCTTTATTTAAGGTAAAGCAAATAAATTATTATTTCCCTCACAAAATCTCTCAGTGCTGCTTTCTCTCCCTTCTAATGCCATTCCCCTTTAACCCCACTGTGGGTGTCACTAAGGTGCTGGGGGGGCACAGCCATAGGGTCCCAGAACCATTGGGCCATGGCAGCAGCACCTCCTCCCACAGCTTCCTGCTGTAGCTGCACACCCACAGACCAGCAGATGCCACCAGCAGAGCAGGCATCAGGGGCAGCTGGTCCTGTCACAGGACCATGTCCTCAGGCTGCCTCTATATTTTCTCTTACCTGACCACTTGGGAGAGGGGAGTGATACAGTGGCTTTGGTGAGGGCCTGGCCAGGGTCCATCCAGGGTCAATCCACTAGATTTTTCACCCTAACCTTTTTCTGTCCTGACTGCCCCAAGGGCTACTGCATAAACAGTTTAATTTGTTCAGGACTTGTCCTGGTTTAGGGCAAATTCGGGAGGAAACCTTCAAATGGGGTCCTTGTGGGGGACAGTCCCAAACGGCCCCTCCCCTGATCAGTCCAGGAAAAAATCTCCTCAGAAAAAAGTGGAGAAAACTATTTAATGAACGAAGTGCCCAGAAGCACAAAAAATGAATAATATCAAACAATAAAACCTCTCATCGCTCTGAGGTGAGATGGCAAACTCAGAAAGTCCTTGCCAGGTGTAGCTGAGTTCATTCAGTCTCTTATCAGTCCCTCTGGTGCTGGGAAAATGCTGAGGTCCAGGCCTCAGAGGGCCGCAGGCATGAGATCCCGGTGTCTCTCTGTGTTTTTCAGTTCAGGACAGGTTTAAACTGTCCCAAGAAAAGGAAGAAGACAGTCCAGGGAGCTTCTCTGCCTCAGCTAGCTAAAACTAACTAAAAGCAAAGGAGATGTCTGTCCTGCTGTCTCTCTGTGCTGAAGACAACACAGTCCAGGAGCAGAACATGGAGGAGTGCAGTTTCTGAAATCAAACTGCACACTTCTTCTTTCTCCCCCTCCACTCTCAGAACCAGTCTTAAAGCTACAGAACACAATATCCAACATAAACAGAACAGACAATAGGGGATACAAGCATCCTAAAGTCACCCTAGGACAGGACCCCACTCTGTGACACATCAAATTGTACTCTGGAATATGCATTCTCCAAAAGGGAGAGTGGAGACTGACAGCCACGGGGCCTATTACCTCTTGCTGGTCGGTGGGACGGATCTGCTGTTTTGTTGACAGAATTCATTGGAGTCAGATGATATCCATCATGACATTTTACTCCTAAAAAGTTAATTTCCTGGGAAGTTCCCTTGACCTTACTTTGTTTTATGACCAGCTTTCAGGAGGATCTGGATTATTTTCTCTCCTTTCCAAAAGCTTCCTCTGCTGTGCTGCCCCATACAATGATGTGATGGATATACTGCAGATGTTCTGGAGCCTCACCCTTTTCCAGTGCCATGGTAAATAGTGGGGCTGTGTTTCCAGCCCTGGGGCTATACTGTATTCCTCTGCAGATGAGAGCAAACTGTGCTGCCACTGTCCTGATGAAGGAATGGAAAAAAACACATCAGTTTTGTCTATGGTGGCACCACTTTGCTGCTGTGGACTCCAGTTCACTCTGAAGTTTGAGCACATCCGACACGGCAGCACTCGGTGATGGTATGACTTCATTCAGGCCATGACACTCCGCTGTCAGTCTCCACTCTCCCTTAGACCCACACACAGGCCATACAGGACTACTAAAGGCTCAGCGAGCCTTGCTGACCACTCCTGGGTTCTCCAGCTCACGAATCATCTCATGGATTGGGGTCACACAGTCACGGCTGGGGCAGTATTTTTGACAATGCACTGTTGTGGTAGCGATCAGTACCTGTTGTTCTTTGCCCTCAGCAGTCCTGCAGCAGAAGGGTCCCCTGAGGCGCCAGGGACCAGCTCTCTAATTTCCTCTGCTTCCACAGCAGCTATCCAAAAAGCTCAATGATGCCCTTTTGCGTTCTTGGGAAATACCCTCTCCTGAGGTAATCTATGCCAAGGATACACAGAGCGTCTGGGCCAGGGGTGTTTTCCCATTTGTGACCAGTTGAGCTGAAGGCTCACTTCAGCTTCCAGTATAGTCAGCTGTTGGAATTCCCCCTGTCACCCCAGGGATAGAGATGGACTCTGCCCCTACACAGCTCAATGGCATCAGGGTACATTTTGCACTAGTGTCGACCAAAGCCGCCTGCTCTTGTGGGTCTGATGTGCCAGGCCATCAATCCACAACATCCAGGAGAGCCGACTGTCTCATTGCTCCACTCAGCTGGGGACAGAACTGCTCTAGTCTTGGTCATTGTACTCATTGCTCACTTCTAATAAATATGAACTGGAGGTCCCTACAGGAAGATCGAAGTAACATCAGCCCTTCTCTTCTGTTTGAGAACTTACCCACTGAAAACTGGGGTAGATTTATCCTTGCAGAGTATCTGTGGTGGTGTCAGAGACTGGAAAGATCGACATTTTGAGAGCTTTTGGGACACGTGTGTGTGGAGGAGGAAAGGTCAAGCCTTCCCCAGGCAAGGCAACAAACTGCCTCACACCCCCCAAAGGGCCTGTATCCCAGGCTGGCTGAGCTGCCAGTCATTGGCACACTGGAGGAAATGCCCCATACTCCACCCCTGGCGCCCCTGACCCAGCTTCTGAGTGGCCAAATGACCAGAAGTCCCACCTGGGGGGTGGGCCCATGAAGGCTGAGGGGTATTTAAGGCTCAACACAAAGCTACATGTCCTGACACTACCTTCATCTTGAAGCATCTCTCTTAACACCGCTGGAACTCAGGAGTTCGTATCTATGTGTGCTTTTCTATATCTTTTTCTCTCCTTCTCTTCTCTTCCCTCTTCTTGGAACATTTTGAGTAACTTAACATCAAATGGGTTTAAAGTCTGTTAAGTGGAATGGGTCAAGTTAATGCTCTGAGAAGTGTTTTATGTTGATTGGGTGTTGTACCAAACCTTTTGCCAAAGCTTGCTGATTTTCTAAAGTTTGCCAGTAAAGTTGTTTGGACCTCCCAAGAATATCTTTTTGGTTTTTCTCCCATGCATTTAACCCAGAGTACAAGAACCATTGTAGCATAATCCCTTTCAAAAGCCCTTTTAGCAAGTTGATTGGGGCCTTAGAGATGGTTGTTCTTCCTCTCAAGTCTCTCAAAACACCTTTCTTTGCTTTTTCTGTAGAATTCCAGCCTTCAGCTATTATTTGGTTTCCTGTGGAAACCCTTGAACCCCTCAGCAAAACCTCCAGAGTTTTGCCCTGGAAGAATCTATCATAGAGTTTCCCTGCCTAGGCTGAAAGAAAAGGTTCTCCCCCATGGTGCCATGTAGAACTATTGCTAATCTACCTCAGTTTTGCTTTCCTCATTGGTCCAGGGCTTTGCCCACCTCTATTGTTCATATATGTCCCTAGTTCTTGAGGTTTCTCCTTTCCCTTTTTTCCCATTGGTTGTGGTATCCCTGGTGGTCTGCCTCCATGTCCCCGATGAGTCATTGCCCTTTGCCCTGCCCTTGTACCTCCACTTGCCTTCAGACCATTGGGTCCTAACCCCATGCTTAACCCTGGGCACTCCTTTGATCTGCATCTTTTGTCCCTGATCCTGTCAGTGTGGTGGACATAATAAACCTTCACTGGAATTCATCATACAGAAGGCCCTTCCTGTCTTTCTTTCACTAAGCTATCTGTGGCGTGTGTGTGTGCATGGACTTGAAATGATTGCTCCCGTGGTGAGTAGCTTCTGAAGGAGACCCTTTGAGAAAATAGGAGCATTTCACCATCCTGTCACGCTGCTACAATTACCCTTTTGCTAAGGACAGATTGCAGCATTAAATGGTAGCCTTGCTAGGAAGATGAGTATATACCTTTGAATCAGCTCCAGCCAAGCTCCACAAATCAAGTGGGCAGGTACATTTCACAAAAGAGTATCTCAAAAAAATTAATCAACACTGCCACTGTTGGAGTCCTAGAAACTTAGAATTTGGGGTTTTAGTGTATAGTAATACATATGAGTCAAGATGGAGGAGGATTTGGGGTGTTGTCTTTGTCCTTCTTCTTCTTCTTCTTCTTCTTCTTCTTCTTCTTCTTCTTCTTCTTCTTCTTCTTCTTCTTCTTCTTCCTTCTTTTTCATGGGTTTAGGTGGTTTTCTGTAATTGGGTGAAAAAGGTCCGCATTGCGGGCCTTGGGTGGTCATTATTGGGTTGAAAACATAAATAATATAGGTGTCACTTCGTTATTGGGGGATTATAATAACCTTGGAAAGAGTTAGAAGCACTCCATTTTACCTCAATTTCCTAGCATGCTATTTGGAGCTCATGGTACGTGAGAATGTAACTTAGATAAGATATAATAAACAACCAAGTCCAAACTCAATTCTACATTTCCTGCGTATTATTCATCCTACCTTGGCAAAGAAGAACAGAAGCTAAAACCCTCACATGCCACCACCAACAAAAAACCCCTGTATCCAGAAAGAAAAATATAACTGGTTTAGAAACACCTTTATAAAGGCAGAACAACATCCTACATTAACATTCCTGTGTATTTCACACTCAGTATTAAGGTGTTGGCTTGTCTGGTTTAACCTGTAATCCCATGAATGACTATGCACCTTAGATGAGCCAGAAATAGGATGTTCAGGTATAGTTGAACTGAGAACTGTAGTGATTTTCTTCTTGTTGTTGACTTTACTGATATTAGGGCAGAATTTTCAGGGTTTACAGTAACAGTGCAGATCCTACTGCATAAGGGGCAGTGACATGGAAAAGGAATTGTTTACAGCCAGACTGCTTAGAGGCTGTTTCATAAAAAGTTTGTTTCAAATACCACAGAATGAAGTTCTGACTTAGTACAGAAAGTGAAACAGTGCAAAGATTTTGGGCAAAACCCCCATCTCCTATGCCCCAGCCCCACTTCTCTTACCTGGGCGTTTCCCTCCGAGGGGCAGAGATACTGTGAGAATTGGGCTGATAAAAAACAGGGCTGGGGCAGGTGTAGCTCTCTCTCTCTGACTGTAGCAGAAGACAGTCAGAACTGCTGCTGGGGGAAGGGAATTTGCTGCTGCTGCTTGTGAAAAACGTTTCACCTTTTTATATTAATTTATAAGTTTAATAAAAATAAAATAAAATAGAATAAAAATAGACAATTAGGAGACAGGAAAAGATAGTTACTCAGCTGAGGGTGCAAAGCAACACACCGTCTGTCTTCAGATCCTTTGTTTTAAGGACTTCTGTGTTACATATTTAAATAAGCTAATGCATGATTCAAATATACATTTTGGTTTCAAGACCCCCCTAAATATATAATTTATCTGTAAAATTCCATGTAGTTTTAAATCTGTCTTCCGAAGATTCAAACCCTCAAAAGGCTCGATTGTTCTTTATCAGCAACCTTTTTTCACAGGAATGTCAGAAGACCCTTCTGGCTTCTATCTAGTTAGAGGTTACAAAAAAGTACAACCTCCATCTCTTACTTTGTTACAATTAGGAAATATACCTTCATTACATTTTTTAAATTCCACAAATAAAACAAAATACAGTACAACCTTCTTACATTATATGTATAACATTCATGTCAATATTTGCGAAAAGCCAACTCCAAAATATGCATTTATAACATGCTGGAGGCCAGCCCAGAGCTGCTTCCTCTGCCATGGGGTGAGCCTCTGCTTGTGAGAACAGCCACTGAACTCAAACCTTATTAAGACCTACCTCAATTTAAAAAAAAAAAAAAAAAAAAAAAAAAAAAAAAAAAAAAAAAAAAAAAAAAGAAAAAGAAGGACCTATCACCACCTGCTAGGGTGCCCAGGATTCTGAGCTCACCTCTCCCTGCCCTGCTGGGAGCTAGGTTGCTGCTGCCCCACCCCACTGCTTCATCAGCACTGCTCCAAGTTTTTCACTGCACTGTAGCGCTGCACCCCCTGCCTGCCAAGATGTCCAGCCATCCTAGCTTGCTGCTTCTGAGAGCTTGCTACTTGGGCACTGGGATCAATTGGCCCAGGGGGTTTCTGAAGCAAAGCCTTGCTTCCATCCGTTGTTGTCTCAGCCGAGCCACCATTACCGCGTGCTCCCCAAGCTCACCCCACAGTGCCCCGTGAAGCCATGGGGGAATCATCGCACCTGCTTTGCCCACTGGGAGCTGCCAGATTTCTTCTTAGGTGCTGTTTTGGTTGGTTCTCCCTGCCAAGGAGGGGATGCCACTGCCACATCCTTGTGGCAGACCCTGTCCCCTCTATCCCGGGGGGATGCCCCTTGGACCTTGCGGTTTATTCCTCCACGTCTGTAAAAATTCTGCCATCACATTTTTCTTTGCTTTCTCCTTTACCTTTTTTACATACACTTGCTATCTTTCTAAAGATACACTTGTATCTTTCTAAACAGTTCACCCAGGGACTTATTCTGTCCTTCCTCTAGTTTCCCCCACTACTGCCTGTGGGTACTCGTTTTCCCACAGCTCAAATCCTTAAAAGAAAATCCTAATCTTTCTATTAGTTTCTATTATTTCTATAGTACAATCTGCCTTTCTCAGATATTCCTTCCTTCTTGTGCTCACTCTCCTTATCACATACCGTACACCAGAGCCAGTCTCTGTCCTGCCGCAGTGTCCAAACATGGCTCCATCCCCACTGGCGTTCACGGCGGGCATGGCCGCTGGCAGCATCACAAGCAGCCGGGGTGTCCCACAGTCTCATGGGGACCGGCGGCCACTGCCGCCCTTGCCTGGGTGTAGCAGGGTCAGGCATTGCCTGGCACTGAGCCCCAGCTGCCCCACAGTCCCCACAGGCTCCCAGCGCATGGTCCCGGTCCCGCACCTCCGTGCCTGGTCCTGCTGCTCCTTGCCTCAACCATCTCTCTCCACATTCTTCTTCAACCAATTCTTTTCCAACACACCGACACTGTCTGTTTGTGATCCCATTGTCTCCCCTGTCTACTCCTCTCTCTCCTTTCTCTTTTCTCTTTCTTCCATGTAAACCTAACTTTACACTTTTTACGTTTCCTCCCAATTTTCTTCCCAAATCTTCCAACTCCAGAGAACCATATCCCTCCTTTCACACACTAAGGTAACAGGAGAAGATTCTTGTAATACTTTTCTTCTCCTCAGCCACTCTCCTCTTACTCTAGCAGTCTCTCTTCCTTCATTATCTGTCAAGTTATTTATCTCTGCTCTTTCCAGTCTAATACTAAGATCGCTTTCCCAGCAGTTTGGATACCACTTACTCCTTTTAGTGGATATACAGTACCACTTTCTCTGGCAATGGGCATATGGGCACAAAGTCCAAGCCTTGCAACTATTCTTACACACCAAAAACGAGATTTCAAAAGGACCTGAGTTGAAGTCAGATGAAATTGCATCAGAAAAATGTTGGGGGTGGGGGTGTTTCCAATCAAGAGCTAAGATTCTCTCTTGCCAAACATATGACCCATCTCCATTAGGATAACGAGGGCTAACTCCAAACCATAGATCCTGACAATGCCGCCGACCGCTGGTGACCACTCTACGGGTCACTCCGGTGCCATGACCTTCCCCACGAGACGGTCCCAGAGTGGGTGTCTCAGGCCTGGGGAGCACAGGCACTCAGGCGTGATATCAGCTCCTTTAGATCGCTGCTCGAGGCAGCTGTCTCCTGCAGCTCTTTCCTCTTCTCCGAGGTTGTCCGAGGCAGCCCTTTTCAGCAGTGTTTTCCCCAGGCGATGCTGGAGGAGGAAGGGAAGGGAGGAGAAGTGTCCCATATGCCATTTTGAGTGCCAGAGGTGGGAAAAATTTGGGCCAAATTATTCAAAATGACGGATGCAGCCTTGTGGTCGACACCATTTTGACCCATAGAAGTGAGTGAGGGTCTAGGGAAAACGGACTTAGGAAACAGGGTCTGGTTTGAGTCCAGGCTGATATGGCCACTATCAGGCTGGAAAGGGGATGAGAGAGGACTGGAAATGGCAGAAGGCAGGTAGCACTCCTGCGCCTTAATTTGGCAGATTCCATCTCCAGACCTGTCCCAAGAGGTTGAGGGTGCAGGGACAGGGGGGTAGGGGCAAGATGACTGGGGTACAGAGCCTCTAATATTTTTAGAACCCTCTCCCAAACTCACTGTTACCGCATAGATAGAATGAAAAAGATGATAGAATTTCGCCACCCAAAAACTCCCTGAGTTTGCAGACGTATGTAAGTGTTTCCCAACCTTATCCCAAAACTCTACAGACAGAACAGGCTCAGATGTAACACCTGGAAAATATTTGAAAATCCAATGAGAAAGAACTTTTAAATCACCCTTAGAGAAACTAACAATATTTCTAACAAGGGCATTATCTACATGGGCATAAACTTCTTTCTGCTGAATGGTTAGTTTAGAACCCTTCAAGCCCTCTCCCTCCCTGAGATTTAAAACAAGAAGTAAAAAAAAAAGGTGACCTTCACCAGAGTATACTCACCACACCAGTGGGTCAAAAGAAGAGTCTCAAAGGAGTTCAACCGAATTGGCCAGTCCTCACCAATCCTGTTGGTTTCTGGGGCTGTTGGTCAGCCCCAGAAAATCTCTCCAGAAAACTGTATTTTTTCTCTCGGGGGAGTGGTACCTGAAGGCGACTTAAAAATCCAGTGCTGAGGGAACTGGAGAACACTACCAAAGGAGCTACCAAGAGGCTCCGAGGTTCAAGCAACCACATTTTGCACCATTTGTAGCAGTGTGCTTTTTAGGGGTGGAGCTGCTACCTGTCTCAATAAGCATCTCCAGTGGAAAACCCACTTGGGAAGAATTCAGGCAGAGCAATCAAGCTCACACACCACACACGCAATGGTGAAGCTCAGCAAGGAGAGGCAAGAATGGCCTTTTGTATGATAAAGTTCCAGCAAAGTTTATTTCAGGTGCCAAAGGGCATCAGGAAGAAAAAACCTTGCCATGTGGTGTGCACAGCGTTAAGTATGGGGTCAGCAGCCAATGACCTGAAGGCATGAGTATAGCAATGTATCTGTACAACTTAGGCCATTCTGTGTACCAGCCAAACTGTTTGTAGATAACAAGCCACCTGCAGTCTTGTTTTCAGGGTTCTCAGGAATTCATCAAGGTTACTGAGACAACAACAGGACTGAAAAATAGAACAGAGAGCCTGGGAACCTGCTTACAAAGCCTAGATAGAAGACAGGACGTGATGATGGATGCTTGACCAATTAGGTGTCCCGAAGGATGTGTGCCTGCCTTGTGGACAAGTGGCTTAGCCAATTGAGAGACACCTGTAAGCGTGGACAGTAGTGCTAGAAACTATAACTGGGGTATAATGTAAACAATAAATCAGCTTCTGTTGAAATCATATTGATTCGGTTATTCAGTTGCCCATTTTTCCCCACTGCATGCGGGGGCAGGGCAGAGGTCAGTGACATATAGGAAAAATGGGGCTGGCCACCAGAGATGCCACCACCAGTAGGGAAACAAGGAAAGGAGAAACCGTGAAGAGGGCATGGGAAGGGGAGAGACTGGGGCAGACCACTGTGTGCCAGCCACCCTGGGGAATGTCCTCTCTTTCAAGCTAGGCGTGAAAGACTCTGCGATCTGTCCTTCCAAGGCCAGACCCCGGGAGTTGTCCCGAGGGGTTCCAGGGACTCCACAGAGGCTGCTATTGGTTCACTGCTATTGGTTCACTGTGGAAAGAGAGAGCATGAGGGACAGTCCTCTATCATTTACAACCTTCTTTTGCTTTGAATTTCCAACCAGCTCTACTAAGGAGAAATCATAAGCTTTGATACCAATAGGATTCTAAGCCACTCTGACTAAATTAAAATCAGTTGATTGAACAGAACTGCGTACGGCTCTGAATTCAGTGTTCTTTTGTGGCTATGATCAGCAAGCAATGATCTTCCTACAAAACTGAGCTTCTAGCTCTTTACAGCTCTGAAATGGAAAAGTAGCAAATAGCTAGCAATGCCCTTGCAATTGCTGCTGCAGAAAAGGAAAACTAAAACTGTATCAGAATCTCATCCAGTGCTGGAAAAGGCAGGAAAGTTTGTGCAGAAGCATCTTTGCTTGCTGGGAAAAGAGAAAATAAACAGGTCTTCTCCAACTAACAAACCAACAACCAACAACCCAACAAAGCAAAAGATGAAAGTGTCACCTACTGCAGTGTCTAAAGCATTGGATGCAGTGAGGAGATGTTTGGCATACAAACAGCCCTTTGAGGTCAGCAATGTAATGTAGGGATTTCTGGAAGTCTGCTGGAAGGTCCCTCATGTGCCTTGGGCTAAACCACCCTCAGCACCTCCTCACTGGCCTTGTCCTCCACATCCTCCATTGGACCTTCACTGGACACACTCTGGCTTCTTAAGGATTTTCTGCTTCCGAGGGGCAAGCAGTGTTCTCTCTACAAAACTGAGTTTTAGCTCTTTTAAGGTCTGAAATGGAAAAGCAGCAAATAGCCAGCAATGCCTTTGCTCTTGCTGCTGCAGACATGAAATATTAAAATTGGATCAGAATCTCATCCAGTGCTGGAAAAGGAAGGAAAGTTGGTGCACTAGCGTCTTCGCTTGCTGAAAAAGAGAAAATGCTTCTCCATCTAGCAAACCCATAACACAAAACCCCAACAAAACAAAAGATGAAAACAAGTGTCAGCTACTGCAGTGCCTAAAGCATCTGGATATGGTGAGGGGATGTTTGGTAGCGGAACGGCCCTTGTGGTGAGCACTGTCATGGAGGGATTTCTGGAAATCTGCCTGAAGGTCCCTCATGAGCCTTCAGTTCTTCTGGATAAAGTTCCTCAGCACCTCACACCAAGCTTGTCTCCCACATTCGTCCCCAGGTCCCTTGGAGCTTCTCAGGACACGCTTCTTCCCCTCCGGGGCTGCTTGCTTCTGAGCAGCAAAGCACTGCTGCCTCTGCAAAATGGAGCTTTTAGATCTTGACAGCTCTGCCATGGAAAAGTAGCAGAGAGCCAGCAGAGCTTTTGCTTTAGCTGCTGCAGACATAGAAATCTCCAACTGTATCAGAAACTCATCCAGTGCTGGAAAAGGCAGGAAAGATACTGCAATAGCATCTTTCCTTGTTGGAAAGGAGAGAATGAAAAGAGCTTCTGCACTGAGCAAATCAAAAAGGCACAAGGACACAAACTGAAAGAGACTGCCACCTCCTGGAGTGTGTCAGGTACTCGTCTGAAGCAAGGGCATGTTTGGCAGGGAAACAGCCTTGTTGCTAAGCACTGTCCTGTATGGCTTTCTGAGTCTTCCTGAAGGTCCCTCGTGACCCTGCTGATTTTCTGGTTAAAGCTTCTACACTGGGCTTTGTTGCAATATGACACGAAAGAACGACACTTATGCACTGAGATGTCCAAGGCAAAAAAGAAGGGGTTTATTTTCTTTGACCTCGATTTATAGAATTTAGACAATGACCAGGGATTGGAGGAAGAAGGTTGCTACCTCTCCAACCACAATGGTCAAACTAGCAGTTCATCAGCAGTTCTTCTCTTCCTTATAAGAAGAATGTACACATAAAAGAACAGTTACAACAATAATAGATTGTTTATGGGAAAATCCATGAGAAACTCCATTACAAAAAGTAAAACATCAGAAGGCTAAAAAAAACAGGGCTAAGGGCTTCTCTTCCACATTCTTCCTCAGCTCCCTGGACCTTCTCTGTACACACTCCAGCCCCACTGTGGCTTAGTGCTTCTGAGGGGCAAAGCAGAGTTCTCTCTGCTAAATGAAGCGTTTTGATCTTGACAGCTCTGACATGGAAAAGTCAGCAGATAGCTAGCAACACTATTGCTTTAGCTGCTGCAGGCATGGAAAACTCCAACTGTAGCAGAAAGTCATCCAGTGCTGGAAAAGGCAGGAAAGATTCTGCAATAGCATATTTACTTGCTGGAAAATAGGACAACCAAAAGAGCTTCTGCACTGAGCAAACCGACAAAGCACAAACACACCAGTTAAAAGAGACTGCCACATTCTAAGGTGTCTCAAGTGCTCATCAGCAAGAAGGGCATGTTTGGCAGGGAAACAGCCCTTGTGCTAAGAACTGTCCTACAGGGCTTTCTGGAAGTCAGCCTTGAAGGTCCCACATGAGCCTGAAGTTATTCTGGCTAAAGCTCCCTCAGCACCTCCTAAAACTGGGCTTGTCTTTAACATTTTTCACCAGCTCCCTTGCACCTTCTGGGTATACGAACCAACAACTCCGTGCCTCCTTGTTTCTTAGCGCCAAAGCAGAGTTTTCTATGCTAAACAAAACTTTAAGTTCTTGACAGCTCTGCTGTGGAACAGCAGCAGAGAGCCAGCAGAGCTTTTGTTGAGCTGCTGCAAGCATGGGAAACTCCAACTCAACTAGAAGATGATCCTGTGCTGGAAAAGGCAGGACTATCGCTGCACTAGCATCTTTGCTTGCTGGGAACAGAAGCAAGCATGAGGGCTTCTCTGCACACAGGAAAAACGAAGCACAAGCATGCACACAGCGAGAGGAGACTGCCTGACACCTCCTGCACTCAATACAGCCCTCGGCTGCAGCCAGGGCACGTTTGGCAGGGAAATAGCCCTGGTGCTGTGCACTGTCCTGGAGGAGTTTCTACAAGTCTGCCTGAAGCTCCCTCATCAGCCAGCAGCCTTCTGACTAAAGCTCCCTGCAAACACCTGCTCACAACGGGCTTGTCTTCCTTCCACACTCTTCCCCGGCTCCCTTGGACCTTCTCGGGGCACGCTGCAGTTCCTCCAGGGTTACCTGCCTAGAAGCGGCAAGCAGTGTCTCTCTGCAAAATGCAGCTTCTCGTTCTTGACAGGTCTTCATTTTGAAAGTAGGAAATAGCCAGCAACACCCTTGCTATTTCTGCTGCAGACACGAAAATCGTAAAGTGTATCAGAATCTCATCCAGTACTGGAAGAGGCAGGAAAGTGGTTTCTGTAGCATTTTGCTTGCTGAGAAATGAGAAAATGTACCAGGCCTCTGCACCTAGAAAACCAACAAAGCCCAAGCACACAAAACAAAAGATTAAAGTGTCACCTTTTACTGGGTCCAAAATACTTGGATGTGGTGAGAGGATGTTTGGCCAGGAAACAGCCCTTGTGGTGAGCACTGTCAAGTAGGGATTTCTGGAAGTCTGCCTGAAGATCCCTCATGAGCCTCCAGTTTTTTGGCTAAAGCTCCCTCAAGACCTCACTGGCCTTGTCCTCCACATCCTTTTCCAGGTCCCTTGTCCTCCTGTGGACTCACTCCAGCTCCTCAATGACCTTCTGCTCCTGAGGACCAAACAGATTTGCTCTCTCTGCAAATCTGAGCTTCTAGTTCTTTATGTATCTGAAATGAGAAAGTAGCAAATAGACCTCAACAGCTTTCGTATTGCTTCTGCAGACAAGGAAAACTAAAACTAAAACTAAAACTAAAACTAAAACTAAAACTAAAACTAAAACTAAAACTAAAACTTGTCCAGTTCTGGACAAGGCAGGAAGTTGCTGCAGTAACATCTTTGCTGTCTGGGGAAAGAGAAAATTAAGAGGGCACCTAGCAAACCGAAAAATCACAAGCCAACAAAGCATAAGATTAAAGTTCCACCTCCTGCAGTGTCTAAAGCACTTGGATGCAGTGAAGGGATGTTTGGCAGGGAAACAGCCCTTGTGGTGAGCACTGTCATGTAGGGGTTTCTGGAAGTCTTCCTGAAGCATGTCCCTCAAGAGCCTCCAGTTTTTCTGGCTAAAGCTCCCTCAGCACCTCCTCTCTGGCCTTGTCCTCCATTACCTTCTGCAGCTTCCTTGTCATTCTCTGGACACACTCCAGGCCCTCAATGTCTTTCTGCTTCTGATGGGCCCAGATCTGGACACAGCACTCGAGCTGTTGATGCAGTGTTGCTCAGCACAGCGGGACGGTCAATGCCCTGCTTCTGCTGCCCCACTATGCTGATGCAGGGCAGGATGCCCTTGGCCTTCTTTGCCATCTGGGCACTTGCTAGCACATGTTCAGCTGCTCTTGACTGTCACCCCTGGCTCTTTTTGTCCCAGGCACCAAAGTGCACATTTGACTTAAAATACAGCATCCAGAATTTTAAGATGTCCTTCCTGCTCTTAGCAACACAAGACAGCAGTCAAGGACTTACAACTTCACTCGCACTCGAAGTTCCAATGCAGTTTTCAAAGCTGTAGACATCATGTGATGGTTTCATCACTTGCTATTTCTTATATGACTAGGAGAACATAAAGAGTAAAACAGGCTTATCTTAAAATTACAAGGATAGCTTATTTACACACACTAAAAGAATGAAAATAAGAAAAAAAAAGGAAAAAAAACACAAATGAAACTTTCAAAACATCTTTCCCTCCCTCCACAAGTGTTCACTTTCCCCCACACAACATAAAAAGACAAAACTTGTAATTTCAGTCAGTTTTTACCATTTAAAAATAATCTTTCATCAGTTCTTTTAGGAAAGGAGTCTTTCTGGTTTCTATGGGGACATCGTCACAAGAGGAACAGTCCTCTGCTGGCTCCCATGCCACACATCTGCAACGACCTGAAAGGAACCTCTGTAGACTGTGAAATCCTACCCATTAGCAGCTTTCCCAACACTGCACATGGGCCATATCTGTTTATTAGGGATACTGTTTAAAGATGCCTTCTCTAGTATAACACAAAAATTCTCTTCTTCTATTTCCAAAATCATCTTCGTCTCAAGAACTAAAAATCTCCTTTTCCTTAGCAGCAAAGAGCTTCGTATCACCTTTAACTAGAACCTTACATCCCCCCCAAACAGCATTCATATGTGACAGGAAAAACAGTTCATTCTCCATAGTTTACCAGAAATGTCCAGCCAAATCAGGCCACTCCTCCTCCTTTGCCCCAAATAGTCTTTTCACTCTCTCTTCACTGACTTCAGTTTGATGGTGTGTCTCTTTATGGTTCAATCACTTTGTCTCACTCCGGGAAGGGCCAGTGCTCTGGAAGTTGGTTTGCTGGCAGAAAGAGTTAAAGCTTGCCCAGACCTGTGGTGGGCACATGGTCCCTGCCTACAGAAGCTGCAAAGATCTCAAGGCCATGCTGGTGGAGAGGCTGCTGGATGCCTTCACCCCTTGATCTCGTGGCATGGGTGGCTCAGAGCTGCTCCTTGAGGCCTGAGGAAGGGGAAGGGAACATCCCCCCCAGCCCTGGCCTGCGACACGGGCAGCTGCCGGGGCTTTTCCTCCCCTCCCCCGGTGCTGCTGCTATCGGGCCCAGGCATGGCCGGGCTGCTCCCCCACGGGGCAGCGGCTCCTGGAGGCTGCCCAGGGGCAGCGGGGCCTGGCCCAGCCCAGCCCAGCTCCTGCAGGATGTCACCTGGTTGCTCACCAGGAGAAAAGAGGGAGGCTCCCACACATTCTCAGCTTTATACGAGTATTACCAAAAGTCGCATTCTGTTTTCTCAGTGGTTAAACCACATGCCAATAGCCAAGAACTGGCTCCTGATAGGTCTGTCCTTTCCAAAGAAATTCAAAGGTCCTAACTGAAATAAATCTGTGTTAACCCATGACACATCACCAAAAAATTTATCAACAGAAACTCTCTGCTTCTGGTTATTTGCCTCGGAAGAAGGGTTCAGAACTATGCAGTTCATTTCTTTTGCCACACAGGACAAGAATGGCCCCCCACAGCTTCATGGACAACACAATCATCTCTGTTGGAGTCCAGGCTATTCCTTGAGTTGCCCTGGAAGGTCAGGGACCTCAGCAGAAATGTCTGGGACCTGAGCAAAAGAGTGTGATACATGTACAAGGGGGTTTGGAATCTGTACAGGGTGGTCTGGGATCTGTACAGAGGGGTTTACAGACCCTGGCACAGAGCCCAGGAAGACACTGGCTTTGATTTCAGTCCATGGGAAAAGCTTCCAACACAGAGAGGAATTGCAAGCCACAAAGGTTTGAAAGATAGTAGTGTAGTTTATCACACGGTGGAAAATTTTGTAGGTTTGGGTTTTTAGAACGGAGGTGAATGGGGACAAGATGGAGGATTCTGGGCGGTGCCCTGAGTGCTGCTGCTTCTTCTTCTTCTTCTTCTTCTTCTTCTTCTTCTTCTTCTTCTTCTTCTTCTTCCTCTCCATCTTCTCCTGTGATGATGGCACAAAGTAGCTTCAAGGAGATTGGTTCAGAGTAGAAATGACCCATTTAGTGTAGATTGTAAATACTGGTGTGTAATTGTAAATAATAGATACATAATAATTGGTTTAAGAGATGATGAGCCTCGTCAGAGGAGGAGTCGCTTGCCACTCATCCTGCTGCAGAGACCTTGGCAGGGCACAGAGCAAATGGAAAGATAAGAAATAACAAACAGAGCAAGCAACCTTAAAAAACAAGAATCTGAAGACTCCGCTTTGTTCTTGCATCTGGCTCAGGGCCTTTCAGAGGGCAAAAGATTCTTAACCACCCGAATCTCAGGAAACAAAAAACCAAGAATCTCTTTGCAGCTTCTCAAAAGCCAAAGGATAGGTGGGCCAAAAGATTCTGTAGAAGTGAAGAATTACTCAAGAAAACTACAGAACTGTTCCACAAGCCAAACACATGTTTCCCAAAAGGGAAAATAAATTAAGCCTTGTGACCTTGAGAATGACCCCTTTGCCCTTGGCCATAGCACTGCAGAAGCCAGAAGACAGAGCTTCACTGAGCTGAGCAGCCAGATGCTCATGCAGAGGCACCAGCCCTTTGGTGCCCCAACATGACAGGTCAAAGCCCATTTTCCAGGTGTCACTGGCTGAGGGGAATCACTAGGTCCTACCAGGACTGCAGCACTCAGCATCCTCAGCCACCAGCAGCAAGTGCTGTTTGGTCAGAAACTAGGAAAGTTCCAGCTGTGGTGTGACCACAGCTGGAGGCTTGTCATTTTGCTCCTCTCTGGCCTTTCCTCCATGAGCAGAGAGAGCCAGAGGAGGGACTGCTGTTAGTTCTGTGCTCTCTGGAAAGAGAGAAGCATGAGGGACAGCCCTCTACCTATCATTCATAACCTTCTTTTGTTTCAGCTCTATAACCAGGTCTATGAAGGAGAAATCATAACCTTCGATAGCAATGGGATTCTAAATTATTCCAAGTAAATTAAAATCGTCTGATTCAACAGAACTGCATATGGCTCTGAATTCAGTATTCCTCCGTGGCTGCTATCAGGAAGCAACATTCTCTCTGCAAAACTGGGCTTTTTCATTCTTGACAGCTCTGAAATGGAAAAGTAGCAAGTAGCCAGACATGCCTTTGATGCTGGTGATATATACACAGAAATGGATTTTCTTGCAACCTATCCAGCTGGTCCTCTACACTCTGCTGCCACAGGCCAAGCTCACAGCTTCTTCCCCTGCAATTCTCTAACACCAGGAACACCAAATGTTCCTTTCTCACTCACCTCAGGATCAGAACCTCTGAATACAAGGGTCAAGTAACCTGCAGTGGGCAAGGGACATGAACCAGATTCTTTGAGAAAACTGGAGAGAACTGGGATGTTTTTAGAAGCCTTCTGGGAAGGTCTCCCAGTCTACATTTTCAAAGTTATCCTACTCAACCCAGCAAACCAAGGAAATGAAAGACCCTGCTGCCACAGACTTTCTCATGGAGGGAACGGAATCCCCGCAGGTTCCCTTGCAAATGCTGCCTGCAGACCCCTGGCTACAGACACCCCCTTTTTAGCTGAATGTGTTGACAGTGGCATCCAAATGGTCTTTCTGTTTCAAAATCAACTCAGTCACTAAGAAAAAAACAGAAAGACATACAAAAACCATGTTAGGTTACACCCAGAGAAAGCCTCTACTTACATGCCAGGTTAGTCAGGTAACAGCCAGAATAAGAAATGCCATAAACAGTGCAAACTGCAGCAGCAAGTGGCTCAATCATTGTGGCACTGCTGTGTCAGTTTGCAGACTGTGCTGTAACACAAGAAAAAAGAAGGCTCCTATCAGTGTGCAGCTGCACTATGACAAAAGCCTCAATCAGGAGAATGCTCCTGCACCGAGCAAGCCCAAGAGCTGCTCTGACACTGAGGCCTTCCACGCAGCAAGGCAACCTTCTGATGTCACGACAACAACGTGGCAACCATGCCCTGACATCACAAAGCAAACGCTCTGTGTTGGTCTGTGAATTTATGCAAAGCAACCCAACCTTCCTTACAGCAAATACAAAATAGCCTGGGAAGTTCTCTTTTGTCACAAACTCCCCTGGTGGGCCAAACCCGGTTGTTCAAGGGATGCAAGAGTAACTCCAGGAGTGCCCTGTGGAGGTAGAAAAGAAAGAGAACTTGTAATAAGAGAACAAAGAATGCTATTCAGTCAAGGCAGGATGGATGTAACAAAGTTTCTAAACTGTAACAAGTAGCAGAACCACGGTAGTTTGCAGAAGAAATTGTTAAACAACTGCTTGTCTTAGGGAAAAAAACCTGATGTTGCTAATAGGGGATTGATCCTGTACTGTTGGCTATTCAGGCTCACACTGTTTTAACCTGAGAGTGAAAATACTACAAAAGCTATATGCACTTCTAATAAATATTTCTGGATATACCCTGTCTGGGGACCATGCACCATTCATACATTGCAGTGCCCCAAGCACCTACAGCCTGTACCTCAACTGAATGCTGAGGTGGTACTAAACCAAAGGAAATCAGACCTTTGGCCATTGATGCTTCTGACTAAACCCAAGAATGCCTGTTCCTGTGCCAAACCTGCTGTGCACATCAGCCTGTTGCAGCACTGCTGGGGCATCTCAAAGAAGCATGTGGAGCCTGTGCCTCTGCCCTGGAGCTCCGCTGAGCCCATCTGTGAGCCACAGAGTTGGGGCTGAAATGGTAATAATGAAAGAGAAGAAGAAAGTTACAAAAGAATGTAGGAAAATGTAGAAGGTGGTGAGAGGAGGAAGCCAGTGGAACCAAATGAGTAAATTCCATCAAAACTGCGAGCTATGAGGCAGGGACCCAATAGATGTGGAATAGAGACCTCATTGCCTGTGACTTCCTTTCTCAGTTAAAAAGAACAGAGAAACATGTGGTCTCTAGTTGTGTGTCTAGATAAGAAGCCATGTTAAATTTTTTAATGGCTCCACACAAGTTTTTAAAGTTTTCTCCAAGCCTCCAGGTTCCCCAGGCCTGAGACCATCACTGGCCGGTGCATGAGCCCACAAAGTGCAGTGGAGGCAGCAGATGGCCAAACTCAGGCTGTGAAATATGGGAGGCTGTGTATTGTCCTAAAGCAAATCCTCTGTGTGTGCCAGATTGAAAGGCATGACAGCTTGCAAGAAATGCTTGACTAAATGCTTGGAACAATCAACTTCTTTGGATTTACAGGCATTGCTTTTCCTACTTCCTAATGTCATCATCTCCAAGATTTGACTTTTTAGTGGGTGACCATGTTTTCTTCTACATCAGAGATCAGGAGTTGGTTTCAAACACAAAGAAACACTCCCCAAAACACACTTCATCCTGCTAAACACACTTCATCCTGCATTCAGAAAATGCAACTATTTCTTCAAAAGAAAGGAACTGAAAGCTCTAGCAGCCAATTCCCACCAGAGTTTCCAAGCTATTTTTTTTCCTCTGCTTTCTATCTCCTACTTCTTAGCAAATGTGCTTGCTCCAAGCATAGTTACATGGAGACAGAACATGCACTCATGAGGAACAACACGGCTTGGTGCTCCAGCCTAAAAGTTGGAACTTGGAGCCCACAAACCCCTGCTTTGAGGTGCTATTGACAGCAGCTAGGAAATGCAGCCAGAGATGACTGCTGGGGTCAGAGAATAGCCCAGAGGCTTCTGTCTCCCAGGTGAAGTCAAGGCAGGTGCAGGTTGAAAGGTGCTGGTGCTGCTCTGTGGCAGAGAGCCCTGGCTGGGCAGGGCACGGTGCCCACTGCACTACAGGCTCTTTCTCCTGCTAGAGTTGGGCACACCCGGAAACAAGTCATGACAACTTGTGGGGAAACCAAGGGGTGTTGCAGAGTGTGGCATCAGTGATCATTGTGTCCAGGGAGGTTACAGCCGCCAGCAGAGAAACAGATGAGACAAGTCTCTTTGTTAAGCTCAAGAATCCACTTTTATTCCCTCCACCCCAGGCCAGGGAGGTGGTGAGGACCAAGAGGGAGAGCAGGGGCAGGGTTGTGGTTTTTATCGGGCATTCAGGGGAGGAGTCTTAGGGTTTGGGTCAAGGGAGGAGATAACATAAGGACAGTAAGATCAGATTTCAGCCTCCCCAAAATGGGAGGACTCCACAACTCCTCCATTTATAAATTGGTTATAACAAGGGAATTCTTGGGAATATGACTTAATGGTTTACAAAACTAAATGAACATTATTAAGCTGAATTAATAAGCAATAGAAAGGCATTTGAGACTTAATTACAGAGGATAAAGTAACAGAAATGACAATACTGAATTAAATTAATACATTTTCACTTAATGAGCTAATAGTTCAATCTCCTTTGGCTTTTGATCTTCTCACCAGAAGGGGTGCAGTTCCTTGGTCACCTCTTCACAAGGGGCACAGTTCTTAGTGTTTGATCTCAGCTTTGGTACTGGTGTGGCAGATGTTCTGTTGGGTTGATGACGATGGCTGTGAAGCAAGGAATGGTGAAAGCTGGCAGCAGCAAAGCAGGGCCCGGCTCTCCCTCGGGGCTGCCCAGCTCTGCCACTCCACCTCTGCCGCATGGGCCTGGGTCACGGGCAGCTGCAGGGCACAGCAGGGCTCGGCCCTCTCTCGAGGCTGGCCAGCCCCGCCTCGCCTCTGCTGCCGCGCAGGACTGGGGCGGGGGTAGCTGCAGCCGCAGCAGGAAGAGGGGGTAGGTGAGGGGAAAGGGAAGGCATGGGACTGGAAAAGGCGGGCTTTGGTAGGAGAGAAGGGATCTCAGAACCGCGTGGTAAGTACCATTTTTTTAGAAGGAGTGCCCGGGACTGTGCAGCCACTGTCTTCCCAGGCAGGGAATGGGGGATATGGAAAGACAGGGGGGCGAAGGAGGACACAGGATGGTGTGGGAACAGTAGTGCACCTTCATCACCTCTGGATGGTTTCCGACCTTGTACTGCCTTTAGGGAAAGGGAGATAGGGGTGGAGGGGGGCATGGGGTGACGGGGAGACGGTAGCAACTCTGTGCCATCCTGGCTGTTTTCACTCCTTGCCGCACTCTTAGGAACAAAGGGTAAGGAAAGATATAGGCAGCTTCACAGAAACTGAAAAACGTGAAGTTTCACAGGAGGGAGGACCACTGATCTAGGGCACCGACACTCGGCATGCAATTGTCTATAATCGCCCATAATTGTCCCTAAGTAGCCACCAGGGCTTTATCATCCATAAGCTGCAGCAAACGTGTCAGGAGAGTTGTGACCTTTCTTAACTGTTCAATAGATTTGACCAGAATGAAGGGTCACCAAGCAGGGCCTGATCGTTTCTCCTGCAGGAGAAACCCCGCGCTGGCTCCTGCCCAGGGCCGGTGCCCTTGTGCCGGCATTCAGCCGACAGGGGGCGGCAGTGCTCCAGCTCTGCCCGCAGCGCCTGCAGCCTCTGGGACCTCGCAGGGACACGCCAAGCCCAGCCCGGCTACCCGGTACCTATGCAAATCAGGAAAAGACTGGAGGGGAAAAATGTAACTGTCATGATCATGATATTTTACTTTGTTTACGTGCTGTATAGGACTGCACTGTTATGTATTTGTGGTATTTTAACACGTTCTAGTCTCTGAAATACTGTCAGATACACTTTGATTCCCAATGGAAAGTCTTAAACTTCTAGTTTACCTTATAAAGTGAAGTTGCTGACATTATATAATATGTACTTCGTAGTGCAGTAGGACACCGTGATTTTGTGAGTGATTATGATTGCTTAGGCATAATTGACTTGGGTCTGTACAGCAATGTGAATTTTGCAAGAAGATAACATTTTCCCTAAGTTTTGTAAAAGATTTGAAAAACACTTCTTGTTGAAGTAATGTGTTACAAGCATCTTTTTACTTTGCAGCCTGAGGAAGCTTCTTAGTTTTGTGAGCATTGCAATTTCATATTTTAAGACCACAAAAATATAGGCAGCTGATGAACTTTAGAATTATTGCAGAAAAAAATTAGTCTCTTTCAGAAAGTATTACTTATACATATCTGATGTAATGCATCTTTTATCCAGGTTTAGTTTATACATACCTTTTCTTCTTATTGGCTATTGAATACATCCAGTATGCATCAAGTAAATTGGGCATATGCTCAATCCAAAATTGTGGCTTTGAGCAGATTTTAACAGTACCGAGACACATGGTTTCCTGTGTAATATGAAAAGTAGCTGAAGCCTTTGACTGTGATTAACTTTGACATCATAACTTGATTGAATGTCATTTTGTTCTGAGAGCTGTTAAGTTGGTAAATGGTTAACTGGTTATTGAGCTAGTTAGATATGGAAATGACTGACTTGATGGCATGAAAGAAGTGCTTTTTTAATGACACTGGAGACTGGAGGAATGTAATCAAAGCCTCATTAGTAGAAACCAACTTTCATTATACTTTGCTTTCCTTTCATTTGTTTTTCCATCAGTTTCCTGTGGTCAACAGGCAAGAGAATCTAGATTATCTCAAAACTGGAGAAAATCCTCTGCTCCTGGGAGTGGTCCAGCTCTGCAGGAACCCCTGATGGGGCTGGCCTCCAGTATGCCAGCTTCTTTCTGAATCTCTGCCACTGGACTGTGCAGGATGCTGCTCTCCATGGCCCCTGCCAGCCACTACCAGCTCCAGTATATTCCCTCCTCCCTCTGTCTCAGCCAGGGCCACACAGAGTCTGGAAGACGCCATTTTCAATGTATAAATCCTGCCCAGCCCCTGGGCATGAGGCCACCCAGGAGTACTGGGCAATGGGGGCTGTTTTCAGGGCACTGACCCAGGCTGGCTGCTGGCCTCTGGTGACCCTCCCATGTCTGTCTCCATGTCAATGTCTGCCAGTAGTCCCAGACCTTTGTGCCAGGGTGTGAGGGAACGAGAGCATGGATGTCCCATTGTGACATCGCTGGGTGGTGGATCATGATGTCAGCAGGGAGTGGTTTGTGACCTTGCATTCCTTTCTGTTTATACCCAGGTGATAGATGTCCCTCTGTGGTATCACTGAGTGGTGGATTGTGACAGCACCAGGGGATGGATATGAGGTCTCATCCTTCACTGATTGAATTTTGGTGACAGCCAAGCCTGGGTTCAGACTGGACTGATTCTTGACTCCTACCAAGCATGCCTGGCCCTCATCTCTCTCCTCCTGGTATGACAGGGAGACGGCCACAGGGACAGAGTGGAGATGCCCCATCTGTCAGGACACTCAGAATGACATGGATTCTGCTATGCCCTATCACCACAAGTTCTGCCTGGGCTGTATCCTGTGGTGGGCAAAGAGAAACCCAGCCCACTCTGCAGCAGCCCACTAGAGACTGTCAGGTTTTCTGAGTGGAGTGGACAGGACTACATGCACTTTGCCATCAGCTCCCCTGAAGAGTCACCAGAGACCAAGAGCCAGGCAGGGAGAGCTCCCCTTCACCTTGCCAAAAATAGCGCCCATGGCCTTTTCATGTCTCCTCCACAGCCCTCATGGGCCTTTCATGTCTCCTCCATCTTCTCCACAGGGAGCACTGTCCCCAGCTGAGCAGTGGGCTGCAGGGCCAAAGCCTGTGGGTGGCCTCCTGCCTGAGGTGTGGGCAAGACTGTTCCAACAACAACAGCATCTCTTGGATCCTATGCAGCCCTGGCTGTGCCAGAGATTGGCAGAAATCAGTGTGGGAGGGTAGAGGTTGCAGAGGCCTCCATCCTGCACAGCCTTGGTGGAGGTGCTGCAGCCTCTTCTCAGCAGGCACACAGTACTGCTGGTCCATGGTATCATCAGCACCATTGTGGGCCAGGGCAGCGAGGAGGCCCAGAGCTTACTGTGCTTCCATCACACCAGAGAGGACAACAGGCCTTTGGCCAGTGCCAGCAGCTCCAGCTGCACTAGCTCCCAGGAGAGGACTCCTGCTACTGGCCCCGTAAGTCTCAATGTGGAGGAGGAAGCTGGAATTTCACAGACCGGCCTCCAAGAGAGTCACAGCTGTCCCTAACCCGTGCCTGACCCTGTAGAGTGGGACCAGCCCCAGGAGGAACCCACGCAGGCAGCAGTGGCTGGTCTGTCTGCCCAGAGCAGCATCTGCAGCCCCTCCACCCCTGACCAGTGCAGGGACCACTCTCTCAGGGATTCCCAGCGTGCCCAAAAGAGAAGAGCCCCCCAGATCCCAGGATTCTCTTTAGCCCAGCAAGAGGATGTCCTGCTGGTAGAATTAGCAAGACTCCAGGAACCCTTTAGCCAAGAAAAAGTAATTAAAATCTGTTTCCCTGACAAAGTCCCTGGTTTCTGCTTTCTCCCCCTTCTATTGTCTTTTCCTGATTCCCATACTCCACCACTGGCTGAGGGTCCCTGGAGCCCCAGGACCATTTTGGCAGCAGCTCCTTACACAGGAAATCCTGCTGCAGTTGTGATGGTGGAAAAACTTCTGAGAAAGTGGGTGCTGTGCACTGCATGGTCATCTTGGAAGATATGTCAGAGCTGCCTGCTGACTTACCTGGACTTCTTAAGGTTTTGACACAGTTCCTCCTCAAGGTTCCTCCCCTCAATGAGAGAAATGGATTAGGACAAAGCAGAAATCAAACTGAGTAAGGATCAGCAGATCTATAAGCAGAAATCCTGTTTAAAATAAGGAAAAGCAGGACCAGCCAGGAGCAGCCTGGAAGGGTCACCAGAGGACACCAGTTAGGCAGGCACAGCTGGCAATGCCCTGAAAACAGCTTCGGGTATCAGTATTTTCAATTTGTCTTTTTTGTGGGTTCTTAGGTTGGTTGGTTGATTGGTTATTTGGTTATGTCTTGATTGGCTTATTCCAGATGATTTTCATTTTCATTAGGATTTGTTAGCTGCTGACATTCTGCTTCAGGTGTCTAAAATAAACATTTTAATGAATGAATGTTTTCCTCAAAACTGTCATTTTTATCTTCTTTCTAAATGTATGTCTAAATGTTCTTTTTAAAATATATACTGTCGAAGATAGAAGGAGTTTTTTGCATTGGAAAACAGTTGATGACACAGTCTCTAATGACGAAATTCCAAATGTTATATACACTAACAGCAAAGAAATCTATTATTATATTGTAACCAATTCTAGCATCTGTGATTTTGTCATTTTTAAATCCTAGGGGTTTAATTCCAGTATATTTTAAATTGGCAAGTGAATGTGATTGGCAAGTATCTTTTAGTCTCTGTCCTGTCATTGTAAAATTAGTAACATTTTTAAGTTTTTCTTTCCTTCTCTGTGGTTTTCTTTGTCTTTGCTTGAAGGACTTTCCGAATGAGTTTCCACACCACCTTTTTCTCTGGAATCTCATTGCAGCTCTACACTCACCATTTCAGAGGGGTCAGTAGTGCCATGTCATACTTCTTCTAGCCCATGAACTTCACTAATAGTGACCACTCTCATAACTTTTCATGCATTTTTGTTTTGCTTCATAAAGACTGTCTTTCCTGTTGTAGTTTTCTACTCCCCTAACCCAAATCAATTAACATAAAATTCACTTTGTAAAGCGATCACATATTTGAAATCTGTGTTCACATTCACTATACCGAAGGTCAACAATTCTTCCTGCTTTCTGTTTAATAGCTTATTCGTTGATGTCAGAGATAGAAAGGTTGCAGTGAAAAAAAGAGCAAGCAAAATTTAGGTAGCTGCAGAGCATTTTTTTCATTACTACAGGTATTCAGAAACTGAAAGGAAAACCCCAAATTTAGTTCTCAGTGCAGTACTTGTGACCAACTGGTAACTATAACCCCTAAGATTCAGTTAAGTGAAAAAATGTGAGCTAAATGTTGATGGACCAGAAAATAACTCTGTCATTGTAAAATGCTAAAACCCTGCATTTTTTAGCATAAGTAATTTCCTTAAAAACCAACCAAACAAACACACAAAACCTTCCTCTTTTAAAAAAAATTCTGCCCGTGATAATTTCTCAGTGCCTTGTACCATATCTCAGTGTCCACCATATCCCCACTGTGCAATATCTAATTAACTGCAGCAATCAAAGATAAGAGTGAACAAGTTTGTCATAAAACTCAGCCTTTTGAAAGAATGATTGCTGTTAAAAATTCCACCAGCTCTTTCTGGTTAAATCTCGCTCCTCCATTAATTCTCAGTTCTCATAAACAGTACACAAGTGCATCCTTAATGCAGGGCCTTGTGCTGTAAGTTCTTGTCATGGTGAATGTGTTTCTTTATCTTGTACTTGATAGAGTTAATTCCGGATTCTGCCTATTCTTTTGTTCTACTTTTTCTTCATTTTGGGATTTCTGAGTCATAAATACAGTGTCACAACACAATGCTCCTGACAACTGACTCCTTTTTGCCAAATTTCACATGTTTTCAAAGATCAGTTCTGCAACTTTCACTTCACCTTTACTGCCTCACATTTAACTGACAGACGAACTTTCATCAGCCTTGCAAAATGTAAATTCAGCTCTTCAAGAAACAATCAATTACAAATCAATCTGTATTTCCAACCTTCTTTTTGAAGCCTCTCCATCACATATTCTACATTTCAGGTTTGGAGAACAGTCAA
Organism: Phylloscopus whistleri; assembly: GCA_017589585.1. Classification (NCBI taxonomy): domain Eukaryota; kingdom Metazoa; phylum Chordata; class Aves; order Passeriformes; family Phylloscopidae; genus Phylloscopus; species Phylloscopus whistleri. Next base: position 1,099,448 of record JADMLD010001284.1, on the reverse strand, counting down.
TGTATTTTGAGAGTACAGCTTCAGAACTGGGCTTCTCCCTGTTTTAATGAGTAATAAATACAGATAATAAATACAGCAAACACTTCTATTGGCTTTCTATGGGGATCTGGAAAGACACAGATGGAACTGATATTTGAAATTTCTTCCAATGGCTTCTCTACTTCTGTGGTTTCAGTCTAGACATACCAATCTACTTTGTGCGGTTTAGCCTGTTCAGGGCATTAGTACTTTTATATTTTACCTTTCTTCTAAAATGCTCAGGAATCACCACAGGGCACCCACTGATACACATCCATTTTATTTGTCTCTAATCCAGCTGACCTCTTCCGTCTCAGTCTTTTTCTTTCTTAACTTTCTGAGATTTTCTTAAATAAAATCCTCAGAAAAGTGATTACAGATCTTTTTTCAATCAAAAGCTTGGTAGCTGAAAGCTCAAGAGGCTTGGGCTGTGTAGGGGTGGGCGGAGCCCCAGTGGCTCTGCCTTGGAGGGAAGAATTTCGCAACCTCACACAGACCCTGAAGTAACAGAGCAACCCCCAGCTCACGGCGACTTTTCTGAAGACCCACAAGCACCCTCGGGACCTTATGTAGATCTGTTGCAACCGATTGGCTTTTGTACCCTTCCTCCCTCCCACCGGTTTCCCTATAAAACCCCCTGAAATTGCCCTAAGAGCCAGGGCTCTTCGTCCTCGGTTCCTTTCGCTGATGCCTCTACAATAAAGCTGCTTGCGGAACTGCTGAACGAATCTCTCTCTCTCTCGACACCCGAGGCCGGCTATAGGAGAAGCAAATCTCACAGGGGGCAGAAGCTGAAATCACTGAGTGAAATCAGTAAGAGCTGAACTGCTGTCCCCCTCTGAGTTGCTACCCGCCAGCTGAGAGGAGTGCTTTCGACCTCCTAGGGAGTATCTCTGAGGAGATACTTTTTGGGGTGGCTCGGGTCTCCTGGAGTCCAGAGCTGAGGACTCCCCCACCAGCTGGAATAATAAGTGGCGCCCGGACTACCTCTGGATTCTGGACTCTGCAGTCCAGGGGAAGAGCTGCGCCTTTTCTAAGGCTGAACCAGCCAGTTTGAGTGTTATCCCTGGCCGAAGAGTGCTCTGTTTTAGTAGCAGCTCCAGCCACGAGGACGAAGTCCCGACCCTCATCTGATACCCACTCTGAGGAGTGATTTCTGGCCGGCTACCCTCCCAGCAGACCCCCGGACGCCACGTTGAGGTTGTAAGTATAAGCGCTACTTTTTTTCTCTTTTCGCGTCCCTTTTATATTTTTTTTCTCCCTTTTTTCTTTCTCTTTTTTCTGCTGGGTGGGACAAGGGAACCTTTAAAGCATGGGGAATAAGCTTGCTAAACCAACCCCACCCGAGAGAGACGTATACCCCCTCCTTAAAAGCACGCTTCTTGAAAATCTGCCTAAGAAAAACCTTCCTAAGAAAACTCTAAGGCGTTTTTACTTAGTGGTTAACTAACTCCTTTCCTAATTTAACGACAGATTCTCTATCCTCTAATTTCTTCTGAGACGAGATTGGAAAAAATCTTTACAATACACAAGCGGCAGGAGATTTATCAGTTGCCTATTTCTACCCTCTTTTCCATACTATTGTAAAAGCAGTAGAAAATCAAAAAAGGTGTGCCGAGACACCGCCCCCCCTTCTCCCCAGCCAAACTGGTAAAACCTGTTTTCCCTGCTCCACGGTGCAGCTACACAATTCACACCACCCCCTGGTCTTTTCATATGCTAATGACCCGCCGATTAGCACCTCCAGCAAGACCGCGGCGCCTGCCCCCGTCCCCTGCCTCGGGATCGGAGCCAACGCCCACACACCGCCCCGCCCCCGAGCCCGAGCCCGCGCGTGGCCCCACCCCCCCCGCCCAAGCCTCTGCACCACCCCCTGGCAGTCCCGAACCCCGCCCCCACTCCTGCCGTGACCAACCCGTGTGTCCCGCCCCTCCCGCCTCCCCCACCCAGCGCCACCCCCCCTACTGCAGTGGTGCCGACCATTCCTGGGACCCAGCCCCTCCCCACCGCCCCCCCGTTCCCACCCCACCCCGTGGCTACTGTGCTGTCGCCGGCGACACACGCCACCCCCGCGGAGACTGGACCACCCCCGCCACCCCCCCCCCGCCGTCCGCGGACCCCCCGAGCGTGGCATTCACGCCATTCCCCGGCACCGCCCCACACGCACCCACCCTCCCGCCGCACCCCTCCCGCCCAGACCCCGCCGCGGGTGCCTGCCCCCCGCGCGGGTACCAAACACACAGCTCTGTGCTGCGCGTGGCCACAGCCGGGAGTCCCTGCTCCCCCCGCAATTCCATGCCGCGCCCCCCTCCCCCCCACCCCGGAGACCGCGGGCGCTGCAGACGGCTGCTGCCACCCCTTCCCCTCCCCTCCCCCTCAACATCCTACATGCTGCTGCTCCACGGACCTCCCCCACTGCTGTGACACCCTCCCTTCCCATCCCCCTCGACACCCCCGACCCCCCACCCCCCCTCCCCTGCCCAAAGCAAAGCCGGCATCCCGAAATCGCCGTGCAAAAATCCCTCCCACCCAACATCACCCTACTACAGCTTATTCATCCTCAGATAGCAGCAGCACATCTGATTCAGATTCAGAATCAGATGACCACTGGGTACAGACATGCAGACAGGCCACCCAGGCAGGTGATTGGGAAATGGCCCACAATATCACAGCCTTTCCAGTCATAGTAGCAAAAGGCAAAAGAGGAGGTTCTTCACATATAAAAACGTGGGACCCCATCCCATACAAAGAACTTAAAGAACTCTGTAGAGCAGCGAAAGAACATGGTAGGAGTTCTCATTTTTTTAAGAATCTACTGGATGCTACCTTCTCTGAGTACATATTTGTACCCCATGATATTAAAAATATTGTTACCTGCCTTCTAACCCCTGCTGAATATATGCTATGGGAAAGATGGTGGAAAAAACATTTAAAAACTTTATCAGATACCTATAATAATGACCCAAATCAGAGGAATCTGACAATTCTACAACTTGCTGGAGAAGGTGACCTCCAAAAACCCCTAGACCAGGCAAACACCTTACCTGAAGGGATACTATATGACATAGCTAATGCAGCAAAAACATCATTGCTTCTTACACCTGATGATTCTGTCCCTACACAGCATTTTTCTAATATCAAACAGGTGGTAAATGAAAGCTTTGTCCAATTTATAGACAGACTCAAACTGAGCCTGGAGAAACAGATTGAGAGCCCAGAGGGGCGAAAAGAACTTTTAACAAAACTTGCTATGACTAATGCAAATGAACAATGTGAAACTATTTTAAAAGCTCTACCCCTAGATTCTGAACCTACTATTGAACAGATGGTAGAAAGCTCCACACGATACGCGTCCACCGAGAATACCATGACGCAGGCTGTTGTCAAAGGTATTGTAGATGGAATTTCTGGTGCCTTCGCAGTAGCAATGTCGAAGGAGAATTCCCGTTGCTTCCACTATGGACAATTTGGACATTTTATAAAACCGTGCCCCGAGATATCACCCATCCAGGACCATCGCATCTCTTATCAAAGGCACCAGAGACCTCAGCAGCACCAGCAGCGTTCAGGAAACTCCCAGCAGGGTGCGGTCTGGCCCCATGTCCGAACATCAAATCAAAGGCCACACCGTCCCACCCAAGAGCCGAGAGAGTGGAGACATCGCAGCACAGCACCCCAGGGGATCCCAGAACATATGAGAAGGATCCAACACACAGAGCCATTCCGACGGGGACACGCCGCCAGTTGGTAACGTCACTGTCTCTTAACCTTGTCGACAATCGTTTTTATCGTGTCCCCACAGGAAAATATGGACCCCCAGGAGGCCCGTCGGACATCCTTATCCTGAGTGACACCTTCCGAGGCCCAGAGAAGATTTCTGTATTGCCCGAAATACAGACTGTGTTTCCTGGACAGGAAATTCTTGTTCAGCTTTGCTGCACAGACCCTCCCTTTTATCTTTCACAGGGAACACCGATAGCACAAGCCTTCTTGCTCCCACAGAATCATCCAGAACAGCTCCCACTCAACCCAACAGTGGTGTGGGCACAGATTGTGGGCCCGAATAGGTCGATCATCGAGTGCACCTTGTTCTGCAAAGGAGAGAGAGTCCACCGACCAGGCCTGGTGGACACAGGCATGGACATTAGCATCCTAACCCGCTCTGAGTGGCCAGACAACTGGGAACTGGAGCCAGTGGCAGATGTGATCTCGGGGATTGATGGAGCTGCTGTTTCCATGAGAAGCAAACATAATGCTGTCATCGAAGGACCCGAGGGCAAGATGGCAACCACCCGGCCATACGTGATAAGGACCCCCATCACCCTATGGGGCCGAGACCTCCTATCCCAATGGGAAGCTTCCATCTGGATCTCAGGCCGGGATTTCTGATTGGGTCCACTGAGAGAAGCGCGCCACCAGCCACTCCCCGGCTTACCTGGAAAAGTGACACACCAACCTGGACTGAGCAGTGGTCCCTGTCAAAAGAAAAACTGCACGCCCTAGAGACTCTGGTGGAGGAGCAACTTGCCAAAGTACATATCACCGAGACCACCAGCCCTTGGAACTCTCCCATCTTTGTACTGAAAAAACTCGGCAAAGACAAATGGAGATTACTCCATGATCTATGCAAAATTAATGAACTCATTGAGGACATGGGACCCCTCCAACCTGGCCTGCCATCACCATCAATGCTGCCCCGAGACTGGATGCTTACCATCATCAACATAAAGGACTGTTTTTTCTATGTCCCGCTTCATCCACAAGATGCCCCGCGATTTGCCTTCTCTGTCCTGTCCCTCAATAGACACGCACCGCTCAAAAGATACCACTGGCGTGTTCTTCCCCAAGGTTTAAAATCATCACCCACGCTTTGCCAATGGTACGTTGCCAAAATCCTGTCCCCCATCAGGACCCTATTCCCAGAAGCAATAATTCATCACTATATGGACGATATCCTAATTTGTGCGGCAGAGAAAACCTACCTGGACAAAACTGTTAAAAAGACTATTGAGGCCATAGAAGAAGCAGGTTTCGAGATTTGTGAGGACAAAGTGCAGCACACCAGCCCATGGACTTACCTCGGCCTCCTGATCCGCAAGAGGACCATCGTACTCCAGCACCTCACGATCCGAGATGACCCAAAGACTCTAAGGGACTTACACAGTTTGTGCGGATCTATAAATTGGATACGCCCCCTGCTGGGGGTCACAACAGAAGACCTTACCCCCCTCTTCAACCTCTTCTGGGGCAATGAGAGCATGAACTCTCCCTGTACCCTCACGCCAGAAGCCCGAGATTCCATCGCCAGAGTCCAGGAAGCCCTGTCTTCACATCAAGCCCATCGCGTCGAGCCCAGCCTGCCCCTCCTGTTTGCTGTTTTGGGCAAAGCCCCTCGATTTCATGGACTGATCTTCCAATGGGACTCTCACCTCAGAGACCCTTTGCTGATACTTGAATGGATTTTTACAAGTAACCAACCCACAAAGACAATAACCACCTTCCAAGAAATAATAGCAAATTTAATAAAAAAAGCCAGAACCCGCATCCGTTCCCTTGCAGGGTGTGAGTTCACATGCATATACTTGCCATTAACCACTGGAAATCTGGAGGATTTGCTTCAGACCAATGAGAGCCTCCAGTTCGCCCTGGATAGCTATACAGGAAAGATTTCTGTTCACATGCCAAAGCACAGACTTTTCAATCGTGATGTAGCCTTCCATCTGACCCCAAAATTAGTACAAAGCCAGACACCCTTAGAAGCCATAACTGTCTTTACAGATGGCTCTGGATCATCCCACAAGTCAGTAATGACTTGGCAGAACCCAAAGACTTGGAAATGGGAGTCAGACATCCAAATAGTGGACGGATCTCCACAGATTGCAGAACTAGCAGCTGTCATCAGAACTTTTGAAAAATTCAAAGATGAACCCTTTAATTTAGTCACAGACTCAGCCTACGTTGCCGGTATAGCTATGAGAGCTGAACACGCTCTCCTTAAAGAAGTTCCTAATCCAAAACTATAAAAATTAATTTCTACACTCATTCATTTAATCTCCCACAGGAAACAACCTTACCATATTATGCACATGAGTTCACACACTGACCTTCCCGGTGCCATCGCAGAAGGGAACAGAAGAGCAGATGCACTGGCCATGCCAGTAGAGACTGCAAACGTCCCTGACATCTTTGCCCAGGCAAAGCTGTCACACGCATTCTACCACCAAAACGTACCTGCCCTTGTCAGAATGTTCAAGCTCTCGAGAGATCAAGCAAGAGCCTTTGTCGCAACGTCCCCAAACTGCCAAAATTACCAAATACCATCTGTGGGTACCGGGGTTAACCCCCATGGACTGAACAGCTGCCAACTATGGCAAACTGATGTGACCCACTTCCCATCCTTTGGGAGGTCCAAATATGTGCATGTGTCCGTTGACACATTTTCTGGGGCAGTATTTGCTTCAGCTCACACAGGAGAGAAACCCACACACACCATCAAACACTTTCTCTTGGCATTCTCCACCCTGGGAGTCCCTAAAGAAATTAAGACAGATAATGGCCCAGCCTACACCTCCGACAAATTAAAAGATTTCTTCAATCAGTGGGGAATAAAACACAAGACAGGCATACCCGGCAACCCCACAGGGCAATCCATCGTTGAAAGGGCCCACCAAATCCTCAAAAGAATCCTCCACCAGCAGCGATGAGAGACAGAAATTCTGTCACCCGTAGAAAGACTCTGTAAGGCTCTCTATGTCATGAACTTCCTGAATTGTACATCATCAGAGCCTGACCCTCCAATACTCCGCCACTTCTCAAATTCATCTCAAGCAAAGCTTACAGAAAAACCACCAGTGCTGGTAAAGGATCCAGAAACACACCAGATCTCTGGCCCTTTCCAACTGATTACCTGGGGGAGAGGCTATGCCTGTGTCCAACTGCCATCTGGGCCAAAATGGTTTCCAGGAAAGAACATTAAACCATACCTAAGCCCTGCTAATAATGCTCCCACAAACATGGACAAAAATCCTCCCGAGTCAATTACAAGACCTCCTCAAAACCAGACCAGCTCGGCATGGAGACGGAGACGTCACCGAATGACCACAAATCAGAAAAGAAACTGTCCTGTCACACAACAGCAGACAAAACAGAGTCGAGCAAGAGACCCAGAAAAAAATCAAGCCATAAGCCAGACATTGTCTGACCAAAAGCTGACCCTCAGTTTATGTGTTAACACCCTTTTCTACCCCAATATATTCCCCTCCCTCAACCCTCGCCAACCCTCCCCAAACCCCAAAAACCCTCCCATCTCACCACAAAGCGAATCATTCTCGCTTGTATTCCCTCTCAGAACCCCCATCCCTGTTTCAAAGGTGAAATTCATCTGTGCTGATGCTGCCTTCATCGCTGCCTGGATGCTCTTCACCATGCCTCATGCCTGCAGCTGGGTCGTCCCACAGCCTAGCCACAATATTTGGGTAACCCTAGCGAAGACACTCCAACAAGAAAACCTGTGTCTGTCTATGGGAAGCGTAGATAACCCACTTTCCACATGTCTGATAGGAATTCCCTTTGTAGCAGATGACTGGCCCATCACTAACTCAGAAATCCTCCGCACCACAGGTAAGAGGCCTAACCCAGTAGACACTTGGGATGAGTGGACCAAAATTCTGCCAGATGCCAAAGATGAACCCCAAGAATTAAACCTGCTGGGGTCCTCTAAGGCAACATACTGTATCAAATTTTATTTTAGACACCAAAGTCAACACTGGCCAGGAATTGACCAGGCAAAAAACACTTACAGAAGACACATATCACCAATTAATAAAGCTTACAATAACCATGATTGGCACAACTATACCAGTCACATGCTCTCCATGTCCACTTTTCACCCCAAAGTGCTACCCAAAGGCATGTTTTTTACCTGTGGTGACAGAGTATGGGCTGGGATTCCCTCACGTCTCCAAGGGGGCCCCTGTAGCCTTGGTAAGCTTTCTACCCTCACTCCAAATATTACACTAATACATAACTGGAGGAAAACAAAAGTATCCACATGCCAAAAAAGATCCTTTTCAGAGTATGATGCAAATTGTGACAGTCATATTTATAACTTACACTGGGTAGAGCGAATTGCAGTTTCTGTGTTCACCCCTTGGTTAGCTGCGCTTAAAGCCCTTGGTGATATAGATCATCTGGGGTGTTGGCTTAGTAAACAAGCCAATGCAACATCTGCTGCCTTAAGTGATCTTTTAAAGGATGAAGAGACTACCAGACAGGCAACCCTCCAAAACCGTGCAGCGATCGATTATTTGCTACTTGTTAACGGACATGGATGCCAGGACTTTGAAGGAATGTGCTGCTTCAACCTTTCTTCACACTCAACATCCATCCATGCGAACATCCAGAAACTAGAAGGATGTTCTAGTTTCCATACACTTTTTTCCAAAGTAGTTTTTGCAAGGTTTTTAGGATATTTTCCTTCCCATGTCTCATACATGGAAAAAAACTCCCTCTTCCCCTGCCCCAAAGGCTCTTGTACAGTTTCTTTGTGCAATTTCTGGTTATAATTGTTGAATATATGTTTAAATCTCACTCTGATAATGAACACAACTCCAGATATGGATAAATGGGTATTTGAATATGAAGCTCATTTTAATATTTGCTCTAGTGATAGCGCAGACAAAGCACGTTTTGGTTGTATAAAGTGCTTTTAGTTTCTTGGTGTTTTGTTTCAAAAGTGGGATTTTTTTCCCCATGCTGTTTACTTTTCTCTATAGAAAATTGAGGCATATATAGGTCCCCTATATATACAGGTCCTCCATAGAGAACTAATGGCTTTTCACATACATGTGCATGAAGAGGAACTCTTCATTTGAAAGCAGTCATTTCCTCTCCTAGATTAGCCTAGGCAAAAAAAGAGACAATTCATTCTGTTCTAGTTGGAATCGATATTACACTCTCCAGTCCAAGCATAAAAGATCTAAGCTAAAACAGCACATATGTCCTTAACTGTGGAACTGTGGAATATCACTGATGGCAGGGACGAGTCCATGGGTGCATCTCCTTGGGGAATAATTTAGACTGTTCTTCTTGCTGGCTTGAATTAATCCCAGTGGCAGGAAATACTAAAATGAGCTGTATGTCTTGTCCTGATCCTCCTCTTGCTCATGTGAAAAACAAGGTTCACTTTCCTGGTAAAATTAAAAAAGTTTAATAAAAAGACAGTAGGAGACAGAGATAAAGCAAAGGGTCAAACGGCCAGGTGCTTGGCATTTAGCCAAGAGCACACCTATCATCTTTGGAGATACTCCTTAAATACCTTTTCCACTACATCAGCCTGTTGCATATTCATAGACCATTATGCATATTCATACTTTTCCACAAACTATTTTACGTATTCCAGGAACTATTTTGCATGGTCCCTCCTTGGGTCCTCCTTTTTAGAGCATGCATATTTCTTGGCTCTGGTTTTGGTCCTCCTTCATTATCACGTCCAGTTTGGGCTTTGGTCCATTCTTTCCAGACAGCAGGTGCTGACAGTTAACATGTGAGCAGCAGGATCTTCATCATATATGCACTGGATGTTATCTCAACCAAGCAGACAGTTCAATTACAAGCATAACTATATATCAGCTATCCTACTACCATTTCTAAGTCTTGTTAATAGCAGAACTAAAAGCTCTAATCATACAGCAAAGTTATTCCAACATTATACATATAGCATTTATCTTAGTATTTGCAAAAAGCCAATAATATGTATTTATAACAACCATAATTTCTGCTTTATTATCTCAATCTTCTGTATCTCCGTGGGAACTTGGAGGTTGTTGTTCATGACTACTTTCCCCAAGACAGGTGGGAAGTATAATTTTACATGAGTGCTTTGGTGGCTAATAAAATACACACTACATGCTAAAATGCACCTTCCAGCCAAACAATGTCTAGAGTGAATTTGAAATAGGGGCATTTAAATGCAAATGGGATTTAACACTTCTGCCATTGACTCATGTAATTGGATTGATGATCCCGATGATCCTATGAGTTTTCATTTCTGGGTGTACGCTGAGGAAGAAATATAGCCAGACTTCCAAGAATATAGATCATTAGAGAGTTTCAGAATAGCCATTTCATCTCTTTTGCCTAATTAAGCAGCCCATTAAAGCACTCCCTTTGTTTCTTCAGTAGCAAAACAAGTGGGAAGAACAAACCTCATTAGCAAGTCGTTGAGCCTTGAAATGAAAAGCACAGCGATTAAGGTGACCTAGGTAGGCACACTTCCCCAGTTCACAGAACGAAGAGACTTTAGAGACTGACACCTGTGGTTCACAAACATCCCATTAGGGAGATTCTCTGAGATTTAAGTTCTGAAAGGAAGGCACTCCTGAGACAGATGTGTGCAAATGGGAAATATGGGTAGGGACACTCTGTAGCTGTGAGAATACAAACCCTGTTATTTGCACCTCTTCACTGTTACTTTTGTGATCATTCACGAGCAACTTCACAAATGGGGAACATATGACCTGCTAATGTTACTTTAGGAATGCTACTGACCCCAAGCCCTGGACCTTGCCAAGGCACGTCCTCCTGCAGGCCTGACTCCCTGCATCGAGCTCCTTTACTCTCGCGGGTAGTTAGGGACTCTGAAGGGCACTCTAGGGGAATGGAATTGGCTGCTGTTAGACCAGACTTAGCAGTCTGCCACTGTGGTAGGAACACTCAAACTGAAGTCTTGCGCTGGAATCACATAATGAGGTGGGAAAGGACCTTGGGAATTCTTCAGCCCAACCTCCTCCTCAACACTGCATCAGCCACGGCAGATTGCTCAGGGCTTTGTCCAGTTTCTCTTACAAGCTCAAAGCAAGGAGAGTGCACAGCCTCTCTGGGTCTGCAAAAGAACTTACAGAATCTGGTTAGTTGCAGAAAATGTCTGGCCTGTTGAACACTAGTCTCCCATCTCAAAATTTAAAAAACAAAAAACAAACAAACAAACAAAAAAAAAATAAAAAAACCACCACACCCCAGCCAACCTCCAAACCAGATGAACGCTCTGATTGAAGTGCAGCATTACAAAAAACTTAGATTAATATTTTCTATTAGGAGTTATCGCATGATCGACATTTCTACCAGATGAAGAGCTGTTTGCACAGCTGGTGAGCTGATACAATGCTTATTCTTCAAAAATCACTGGCTTATGGAGCTGCACAATGCTTATTCTAGGATCATGTTGAACATTAACCAAGAAGAACAGGAGAATAACCAGATCAGTTATGCCAACTTTTCTGCCAATTTGGAAAGAAGGACCAGTACTTTGGGTGGTCACTTATGACTTGAGGGTCACTGACTGCCGGGGACCAACAAAGAGACCCCTGGGACAGAAGATCACACGTGCAGAGTGGAGGAATCAAAACATTAATGATTTGGGGGAAATGATTATGAGATGCATGTTTATTCCAGGAAAATCAATGAATATGTATATAAAACATAATATATAAACAGAATTATTTTTCTATAATGAGCATGCATGATATTTCAGAGGAGATATCCCCTTGTGCATCTGGCTGAATAAATAATGCATGCTTCTTGATGCTACATTGGACTTTTATTTTACCACTTTGTGGTAATAACTTGACTCAGAGCAGATGAACTAAACCACCTAATCATCTTGAGGCAATTTTGCCAGTACTGTATTTGTGTAAGCTTGTGCCTTTGTAAAAGCTTATTTGTATAGGAAAATGTACAAAGTTTTCCTTGTACGGCTCCCAGCCCTGCCCCAGCATACACGTGCACAGACACACACACATAACTCACACCTTATAAGACATTTTTAGAAGAAGCATTTGTTCATGGTAAACCTCTTGTTGGAAGCCATAGTTGTTTCTCACTACCTGAAGAATGACAGGAGAAGAAATTTCCTCACATACCCAGTAGATAATTGTCTTGTTGGGATCAGACTGCAGAAATTACTCTGCTTCCCCACATTCAGCCTTAGAAAGGTCTGAGCTTTGTTCACAGAGAATGGGGGAGATGATGGCAATGCAAGGAGTTAAAAAGAACATTAAAAGAGTTGCATTTTGCCTGTAACTCTGTTACATCTTCAGCTCCAAGGAAGCTGTGAAGGTCAGACCCATGTGTTAAAAGAACTCACAGCACAGAGAGAGGGACAGGAGTCCCTTGCCTAGGTGGCAGAGATGTAGAATCTGAGTGCAGCAAGGCAAGGTGATGGCTGGAGATTTAAATGCAGAGCAGCACTGCCAGCACTGACTGCTTTCATCATGATAAGGTGACTGGTACTGACAGTTTACTTTTTTCTGCAAACCAAGGCTGTCAATGTTTCTGTGTTTGTATTAATGAGAAGAGTAGAGTTTAGGTTTGTGGTTTAATGGAGAGCAAAGCAGTGTCCAAATTCGACTGATTTCATTTTTGTTTTGATGACTTTTTTTCTCTGATAAGCCTGGAAATCAAGGAGATCTTTTTGGAAGTGCTCAGAGATCCAAGATCTCCGACTTTGCTTTGGTAGTATCTGAGTGATCCCTCATAGCTTGTTTGCCTTGAACTGAGTAAGTAAAGATGTGAGCTCTTTTGGCCTTTTTTTTTTGAGAGAAACCCTCCCGCCTCCCTGACTCAAACCTAATTCAACCTTGTTTTGAATTCTCTGAAAAATCTGAGTTATTGAAGGAAGTAACACTTTGTGAAGCTTGTGGCATCAGAATGTGCAAATTTTACAATTCTTTCAGACATTTGTCAATCCAGACCAATAATGCCCTTAATAATGTTTTAACACAGTTGATAAAAATAAAATTAATTGAAATTTTGGCTTCAATCTTCAATGATATTTTGAATATGGAAATATGCATTTGTGGGGGCGGGGAACAGAGTGCATTTAGACAGTACTATTAAGGTTTTTTTCAACACACAGATCCTTTCATTTCTTCAGCTTAAGCATTAAAGCAAACCATCTGCTTTTAAAATACAGCTCAAATGTAACTGATTCTGCTATTTTGCTTAATTTTTTTTGCATGATCTGAAAATATTCAGTTGTAATTTGTTTATAGCATTCTTTGTAATTGTGGGACTGAAAAAAGACCAGAAGAATTTTTCCCAGCCACAGAACATATATAGAACAGTATTAGACCTTTGTCAATATTCATATTTTGCTTTATATAAAACTTTATTAATTCTGTGCTTTGTAATACATTTTACCAAGCAGGTTTTCAGTTCAACTACAGCAATTGCTTTTCAGCAAGCTAGACAAAGAAAGCATTCACTTAGGAAAGCAAGTTTTCCACATACTCCTTGTCCATTATTCCACTTGAGTGAACTCCTTGCAGTTCAATAATTACAGTGTAGTATAACAAAATTATCACCACTCTATAAGAGCATAAAAGGTTAATTTATTAAGATCAACTCCTTCATTCCAGCACCACAGCTGTATCTGGGACTATATTTTGAAATGTGCTCACATTTCAATGTGTCAAGTTCTCTCAGTTAGTGAGGGATCTTGGACTCCTGGCACCAGAGGATTGCCCCAACAGGGACTTCACCACACATTGTATGGAAGCAAGACCTGGGAAGATGGAGTTGTTTCCCAAAATCACCACAGGCTTGCTTGGTCCAGGTTTCATCACTTCCTCTCGCGAGAGCCTCTCAGGGCTCCAGGGTCGCATAGGTGCCTTGGCCTCTTGCTGGGTGGGGGCGAATCCTGGGGGCTGGGGGCTCTCCTCTTTTGGGCACTCTGAGGCTCCCTGTGAGACTGCTCCCAGCCCCGTACCTCGCTGCAGATGCTGCCCTGGGCAGATGGACCTGCCACCACTGCCTGCTCTGGCTCCTCCTGGGGCTGGTCCCACTCTGCGGGAATGGGCACAGGTGAGCGGTGCCTGGGATCCCTTTGGAGGGCAGCTTCTGATGCTCTTGCTTCCTCCTCCACATTTAATCCTGCTGGGATGCTGGCAGAAATCCTCTCCTGGGAGCAGCTGGAACTGCTGGACATGGAGCTGGAGCTGGCAGTGGCCACAAGGTTGTCAATTTCCCTCCCTGCCAATGTGGAAAAGCAGCAGCCTCTGGGCCTCCTCGCTGAACTGGGCCACAATGACAGTGATGAGGCCATGGACCAGCTGTGCTGTGTGTTCCCCAAGGTAATTCTGCAGTGTCCGGACTAAGTTCTCCACATTCAGACCATGGAGGCAGAGATCATGCAGGATGCTACTCTGTGCAACTTGTACCAGCCACCACTGGTCCTGGAATATTGCCTCTAGCCTCTCACACAGCCAGGGCCGCACAGGATCCAGGAGGTGCTGTTGTTGTTGGAACAGTTTTGCCCACACCTCAGGCAGGAGGCCACACACAAGCTCTGGTCCTGCAGCCCCCTGCTCGGCTGAGGAAAGTGTTCCCTGTGGAGAAGGTGCAGGGTACACCAGAGGGCCATGGATGCTGTTTTCATCCAGCAGGATGGGAGCTCCTCCTGTGTGGCTGCTGGTCTCTGGTGACTCTTCAGGGGAGATGACAGCAAACAGCAGATAGTCCTGTTCACCCCGCTCAGAAAACCTGATAGTCTCTATCAGTGTCCTGCAGAGCGGGCATGATGGATTTGTCTGTGTCCACCGCAGGATGCAGCCCAGGCAGAACTGGTGGTGACAGGGCAGAGCAGAAGCCACATCCTTTGGAGTGCCCCGGCAGATGAGGCAGTTGCTGTAATTTTCTCTGGCCACTTCTGTGCTTGGCAGCATTTTGGGAAAGCTGAGGATCAGGAGCTGTTCCCCTCCATTGGCATCACAGCTGCAGGAGAAGCTGTAGTCACTGACTGTCTCAGGGAGGAGAGGAAGGAATGGCCAGGCCCCTGAAGAAGAACATTCTCCCACCTCCCTAAGTCCCATAACCCACCCCATGGCCATGCTGCAGGGACATTCTCCTGCACAGCTCACCCTCAGTGCTGCACCCACAGTGTCTAGCTGCCCCAACCAGGCAGGGCAGAGAAACAGGAGTGATGGCTCTAGGACGAGCACTGAGAGCTGTTGATGGCAGCCCCCAACATACCATCAGTACTGGGAAAAGCCTGGTTTGATTCTGCAGACCCCAGAGTCTTCCTCAGCAGGAGTCAAGGCTTGGGCTGGATTGGCCCAGTTACTGCTGGTGCCCAAATAAAATCAGCAATGGATGTGTTGTCACAATCTGCCACTTGGGATGTCACCCTCCAAAGCCTGGTGATGTCATAACAGGATGTTCCCCACTACAAGTGCACAGTGCCAGCAAAGAAAATAATTTCTTGTTTTGAACATTTTAGTGTTGCTCTCCCTTGGTCACCTGTGTCATGCATCCATGGCTGTGTGTCATGTCCCTGCTCCTGACACATTGCCGAGGTGTCCCATGAGCAGGATGTGGTTGGAACAGTCAACATGGACTGCCTGTGGCTGGATGATGCCTCTTTCCCTCACTGCCTTTCCTTGTACAATGCCAGGATTTGGAGCACTTGGGTGGGGGTGGCCAGCCCTGGGTGAGAGGATGGATCCCCTCCAGCCATAGGCATGTAGGCCACCATGCCCAGCTGTGAGAGGAAGCGCCTGCCAGGTCCCTCAGGCACACCTGGTGTGGGGCAACACATCCTCATGATCCACATGCTGACACTCTGGAGTGGTGCCCAGGGTTCCTTTTGGGTGGGTAGAGCTCAGGATGACCCTCAGGCCCTGGGACCAAGTAGGGCAACAGGGAGCAGCCAAGGGTGATGTCCAGTTGGATCCTTAATGTACCTGTGACAAGATAATTTGCCCCTCCCTCCCACTCCACCTTTGTCATCTGCTGCACTGTGGGTGTGTGGCTGTAGCAGGGTTTCCTGTGGGAGGAGGCTCCAGGGCCCATGGCTGTACCCCTCAGCATGCATGCCACCAACAGTGGGGCACGAGGGGAAGGGTAAAGGCATTAGTAGGAAGAGAATCCCAGAGACTGTGTGAGTGAAATGATTTGTTTCCTTTTATTATTTCCTGACTAAAGGGGTTGCAAGAGTGCCCACTTCAGGCAAAGGCAAACCCATACATGGGACTGTTTTTGCTCAAGGACCTGGTTACACTTCGTGGGTAATGCAGAAAGATGGAAAAAGCAGTTGTGTACCACAAGAAAACCTAATCCTAAGTGAGAATTGAGTGTAAGGGTTAATTCTGTATAGTAGAGTTTATTGATTTAGGTGTGATGCAGATGATAATAGAATAAAGGGTGGATAATGTCTTGGGTTATGGAACCAAAAATGTGTATTCTATTTCGTCTGCTGAAAGCAGTTAGGGAGATAGATGTTTTTCTTTATCTCTTGTAACTCTGGGGGAGAGGGGGGCGGATGCCCTCTGATAATGGGCCAACTGTTAAAACCAGGTGGGGCAGTGTTTCTTATCTCTTTCACCACCTGTCCTCCCTCCAGAGGGATATTTTCTGCTAATGGGCCATTAAGGCTCACCAATGACATGACACATTCCATCATCCCATTGTGAGATGCTCCACCCAGCAGGGGGGAGCCAACCATTCCTACCTAGATAAAAACTGAGATGTAGGAACACAAGGTATGTGGTTCCACTGGATTCCTGGAGGAAGACTGGACCCTTCTCTCTCAGGATCATCTCTACTCCAACAGAACCACGTCTGCCACTCCAGGAGGACTTTAATTTGGACTGCTTCCAACACCCTGACCAACAGGGTGTCCAGGTTGTAGCTCTGACTCTGTCAGGGTTTCTAGGATTTTTGTTTGTTTGCTTGCTTGTTTATTTGGTTGGGTTTTTTCTACTACATTTGTATTGTTATTATTCCTAGTAAAGAACTGTTATTCCTATTCCCAAATCTTTGCCTGAAAGCCCTTAATTGCAAAATTATAATTTGGAGGCGGTGAGGGGTTTACATTCTCCATTCCAAGGGAAACTCCAGCTTTCCCTGGCAGATACCTGTTTTTCTAAACCAAGACAACAGTCTATGCTGACTTATTTTTGAGAAGCTGTGAGACATTATTAATATTTTCAGTATATCTGCGATACATTGGTGTGTGTTTCAGCTGAAACTCTCCTGTGTGCTCTACTGCTAGCATGTACGATCTCCTTGCAGTGTAGGAAGACACAATTTTCACTTTCTGATTTGCACACAGCTGTGTCACTGCCTTCACCTTTTCCTCCAACACCTGTGATAGCAGTATCACTTAAGGTGATGTGGGTGTGGTGGGCATGCAGCACCCAAACTGTTCCTGATGTTCTGGAAACTAACTGCTGGTCCTGAATCCATCCTTCCTGTTTATTTCTACACAATACTTGTATTTGTGCCCATGTTTTAAGTTACTGGGTCTAGCCACACCACCATGAATAATGAAAGCTGAAGAAATATTGTATATTTTCTGACCAATTTATCTGGAGTCTGTATGTAGACTTACATGGCTGATAAAAGTGAGAAATTTCTGGCAAACTGCTTCCTGAAAAATAAATAATAAGTCATTGAATTTAGCATGTATTTCTTAGATTCCTTGGCTACAGAATCAGAAAGAGAATCTTAATCATTTTCTTCCTTCTTACAGATGTGGTCTTCACCTAGTATGGGAAGACTTTAGATTCCAATTTTTACTTTCACATAACTGAAAATATTTGGATAGGAGGTAGAATCCCCATCAGACAAAGGTAATCTTTCTGCAACACCAGGAACAGAGTAGCCATACTTTTCAGACCACTGAATTCAAAACACCCGAAACCAACACTTAGGGGGCCACCTTAGTCACTGGACTTTAGAGTGTGAGAGACCATAAGGTCTTTTATACAAAAAACAAAACTGCAAAGCAAGAAGTCATGGTAATTGCCCTGAAAATGCACCTCAGTTTTGGGATGAACTTGATGTGAAATGGCTCTTTGTTGAACTTCACAAGGAACTTCTGCCTCTTTCTCTGCCTCCGCGCTGGGGTTTGTTTTGTCTGCAAACACCGCTTCAGGTTCTTCTAGTGCTGCTCCCGCCTGACTAAAATCTCTCTGTACATTCCCCAGCCTCAACTGAATATCTCCATGAACTGTTTTGTGTGATGACTGCACAAGTCTTGTTAAACCTGAAGTTGTGATGCCCTGGTCTGAGTCACCCTGTCTCTTGGACATGCTGCTCAGGTCTGCCAGGATCGTTATCCTCCCTCAAGTGAGCTGTCTTAGGTCATGTAACCAAAAATGTGTATTCTATTTCATCTGTTGAAAGCAGCTGGGGAGATGTTTTTCTTTATCTCTTGTAACTCTGGGGGAGAAGGGGGCTGCTGCCTTCTGATAATGGGCCAACTGTTAAAACCAGGTGGGGCAGTGTTTCTTATCTCTTTCTCCACCTGTCCTCCCTCCAGAGGGATATTTTCTGCTAATGGGCCATTAAGTCTCACCAAGGACATGACACATTCCATCATCCCACTGTGAGATGCTCCACCCAGTGGGGGGCGGGGGGAAGCCAATCGTTCCCACCTAGATAAAACTGAGATGTAGGAATACGAGGTATGTGGTTCCACTGGATTCCTGGAGGAAGACCAGACCTTTCTTGCCATCACTGGACCCTTTTCTACAGGATCATCTCTACTCCAACAGAACCACATCTGCCACTCCAGGAGGATTTACTCTGGACTGCTTCCAACACCCTGACCAACAGGGTGTCCAGGTTGCAGCTCTGACTCTGTCAGGGTTTCCAGGATTTTTGTTTGTTTGCTTGTTATTTTGTACTACTGCATTTGTATTTTTTAAATATTCTTAGTAGGGAACTGTTATTCCTATTCCCATATCTTTACCTGAAAGCCCCTAATTGCAAAATTGTAATAATTTGGAGGGAGGGGGTTTACATTCCCCATTCGACTTACCATGGAAGATACCTGTCTTGCCAAACCAAGACAAGTTGTGATGCCCTGGTCTGAGTCACCCTGTCTCCTGGACATGCTGCTCAGGTCTGCTGGGATCGTTATCCTACCTCAAGTGAGCTGAGCTAGTGGAAGTGTGTCAGGGACATTTAAGAGCCCAGATACCTCAGCTGGAAGAAATTCTCATTACCTGTGTCCATTCAGGCTGTCTGTTACTGCGAGGGAAAGTGGCATTTGACGCCTGAGTAGCTCCAGGAGAACTAAAGGTCATGGTGAAATATTCTGGTGAGGGCTGTGGCAAAGGAACAAAACTGGGATTAAGGGGAGTTTTCAATAATAATTACATCTCCTTCTGGCTGCTGTCACAGGTAGTTTAGTCACTGCTTGTCTTGGTTTGGAAAGACGGGTGTCTGCTAGGGAGGGCAGGAGCCTCCCTTCGAATGGAGAATGAAAACCCACTCCCTCTGATTTATTATAATTTTGAAATTAAGAGGCTCTCAAGCAAAGATATAAGGATAGGAATAACAGTTATTTACTAGTATGTGTAACAAGGCAAACAACAATAACTATGGCATTGGCAGCAAAACAGAAACTAGGAACCTCCTGATGGCCTTCTTGGCTGAGACAGGAAGGGATGGAGAAGAAGCTTTGCTTCACAAAACCCCGGGGCAGTCTGATCCCAGTGCCTCTGCAGGACTCTGAGGAGCACCAAGCTGGAATGGTAGAATGAGCAGAAATCCTCGGCTGGTGGATGAGATGTATCAGAAGCTCTGCCTGCAGTGGTAGTTGGAGCTGCAGGATGTCCTGGCAGGGCAGGGGGTGTGTGACTACAGCATAGCAAAGACCCAGGGCAGTACCAAAGAAGCAGCAGCATCCTGGCTCCCAGCAGGGCAGGAAAAGGCGAGCTCAGGATTCCCAGGCACACGAGCAGAGAGTGGTAGGTCCCTAGGACCGGACTCCAGTGGTGACAGTGAATTCTCCCTGCAGTAAGCAACAGCTTGTATATCCTCCTTCCAAGGCCAAGAACGAGAGCAGCTGCCCCCAGCTCTGTCCTTTTTACCTGCCCCCCACAAAACTCACAGTATCTTCCCCCTCTGAGAGAAAACTCCAAGAGACAAAAGAAGCATAGCCAGATGCTACAGTCCTCTCCCCACCTTAGCAACTTCATTTGTTTTTTCTTAAGTACCCAGAAATACCCAGAAGTTAGTTTCCTAGCAACTTATGGGAAAAATTCTGTAAATAAAAAAAAGAAGAAAAACCTCAACCCCCAGCACTGCCTCAAGTAGCTCAGAAGTGATTTTGGAGCACTGCTCTTGGACTTTAAATGGTATGGACTATTCCTCATCCAGATGGGTGGCTGTTAGCCTGTGTGTTTATCAGTGACACACAAACTGAGAGGCAGACAAATTCCGCAGGGCTTCTGGGGTTCAGGTGCCCTTCTGCATCTTTCTGCTTGCTGGAAAAAGCTTCTTGCCAAGCAATGGAAGATACATCTCCCTCTTCTTGTTCAGGAATACCAACTTGGCCTTCTGCATCTTGCAGCTCATGTGAAAAATGAAGTTCACTTTCGTAGAAAAACTTATAACTTTAATAAAAAAATAAAAAGACAATTAGGAGAAAAATAAAGCAAAAAAGGTTCCCGGCTGAGAGTGCCTGGCAAAACAGCCAGAGAGCAAACTTACTCCTTCAGATCCTTTTTTTTTAAGGATCTGTATGTTACATATTCAATAGACCCTAATGCATTATTCAAATATCCCTTTTGAGTTCAGATGTTCTCTTGGTTTTGGCCCCCCAGTTGTCCCATGTCACCAAATCAACACCTTATTACTCCATGTAGATAAAGTTCCTGTTGGCACCTTTCATCCCGTCTGTTCTTCTGATACCAGGAGATCAATAAATTCTTTCTTGTAGCCTTTGGTTCACTGCTGTCTTGATCTAGTTTAATTGAGGAATGCAGGAGGATCCCCCACTCTGGTTTGACTGGTTTTTTTTGATGTTACAAAAAAGTCTTTACTATGTTACAACTCAAACAAAATATACATTCATCACATAATAACAGAAAATACAGTAAAACCTTCCCATATTGCACATATAGTATTCATTTTAATATTTGCGAAAAGCCAACTTTATAATATGCATTTATAACAATGTCAAAGGAATTACTGGTGACCTGGACATTTCATAGACTCAAAATTTCATCTCATATATTTGCTGTGGCCTTCAGTAAAGAATGTCTTCTTATCAGAGGAACTTGGAGACATTCTAGACCAAAGCCAAAGAGAACAAAAAACCTAAAATACACGTTGTCAGTATTCAGGATAAATGTAAATATTTGCAAAAGGCTCAAGTGAAGAAATGAAGAAACAAAGCAGGGTTTACTCTACTAAAGCTAGGAATGAAAGTCTGCCTCCTTATGCATCCAACTGATTTCCAGATGTGGACTTGCCAGGGATCCCTGTACTGTAGGTCTCAGGATAAAACCATAAGCAGACAAACCAAACCAAACTAACCAACCAAACAAAAAAACTCCACAAAAATCTCCAATCCCAAACTAAACAAACAAAACAAACAAAAACCCCAAACACCAACCCCCTGCCAAATCAAATCAAAAGTAGGTTGAGAATCTTGTTTCCATAATGTCTCTCCTTTGACACAAGACAGTTTAGACTTCTTTTTGAAAGTAAAAGAAAAACATACATTCTAGGTAGCAAGACTCAATTCTCACTTAAATAAATAAGAAAGGAGGACATTTTAGTGTGGCAGGGATTTGACCCTTACTCTTTAGCAAAATAATTGGTACCTTACTTTTTTGGAAACATCACATATAGTATTATAGTCTGTGCTGAATTAGCCAAATAGCAGTTCCTTGTCTGCTGATGAATACAGTCATGATTCTCAGGGTATTTTGGTGCATGGAGATAAACAAGTGAAAAGGGGCACAAGCCATTTCCTCTGAATTCCTGCTGTTTATGGGAACAGATATTTGCTTTAGGGTTTGTGAAAAACAAGGTTCACTTTCCTGATAAATTTTAAGAAATAGGTTTAATAAAAAAATAAAGACAATTAGGAAACAGGTTAAGCAAAGGAGTTTATGACCCAGTGACTTGACGTTAAGCCAAAGGCATGATCTTCACGTCAGTGTTTGTTTCTTAAAAGTATCAGTGTGTTGCGTATGTATGAATTCACATGCATGATTCAAACATTCCTTTTGGGTAAGATTTTCTTTTGTTCGGTTTCAACTCCCCCCCCAGTTATTTTATCTGGTAGATCCATCTGTGGGTGGCTCCATTCTGTCTACCATAAATCCCAAAAATTATTCTCCCATCTATTCTGTCTACCATAAATCCCATAAATTCTCCTCCTGAGGTTTTGGTTATCTTCATTTGGATAAGACACTTGACGACAGAGGCTCAACATCTCCCTGGTCAGCAGTCTTCATGCAGGAATGCAGGATGATTCCCCCTACCCTCTGGCTTGCCCAGCTTAGATGTTACAACAACAACAAAAAAAACCCCAGTCTTTTACTTTTAACACATGTTACAATCATAAAAGAATATACATTCATCACATTTCTCAACTCTATTAATAAAAGAAAATACAGTACAATTTTTCCACATTATACATACAGTATTCATCTTAATACTTGCGAAAAGCCAACTATATAATATGTATTTATAATGTTTGTTAAAACACTGCACTCCAGCAATCAATCTCCACACATTCAGAGGTCAGCACTCTCGGGCACCAGCTGAGGACTGTGTGCTTCTGTAAAGCCAACACACAAAATTACCACTGTTAAGGTCAGAGCAATGACATTTTTTTAGAATTAGGCAAATTTATTGGACAAAATTATTTGGTGACAGAATGTAAAGGTTTTTATTTTTTTTTTTCAGACAGCACAGCAAATTATGTAAATTGCAATCAAATGTGTCTGTTTTAGGAAAACTAGAATGAAAGGCTGATTGTTTCATTCTGAGATTTAGATCTTAATTGTATTTGTGCTGGACAAACAATAAGTTATGCCATTACAAGGAGAAAGAGGAAATGCTTTGAGAAAGCAGGAGCATGAACCGTCTTGCCATGAAAAGCAGAGCTCATGGTTGCTGGGCTCTTACATAGGCCCAGCTTTCTGCTACATGGCCAATCTGATTCTAATTCTGAACCAGTGGAGAGCAATAGCCATCTTCACTTAAGTAGTGGAAAAGGGAACGTGCTTGCTGGGGATGTTTTTGTAGTAAATCTTTGTCTGACCATGAAAGAATGTTATAAATACATATTATATTATTGGCTTTTAGCAAATAGTAAAATGAATGCTATATGTATAATGTTGGAACAACTTCGCTGTATGAATTTTATTTCTGCTGTTAAAAAGACTTAGAGATAGTAGTGTGATGAATATATATCTTAGGCCAAAGCAAAATACTAAAATGGAGGTATAGGTGTGAGAAAAACGCTTGCTGAATTTTAGTCAAGGATATATCATGTTAGGTATGAGGATAAGGAGAAATGCTTGCTAAGCCTAGCGATGAATAAGCTCCTATGTCTAACAAGAATATGCCTTTGTTTTAATTGATAAGTTAGAATAGCACTACCCTGAAGAAAAACGTTGTTTGAGAAGTTACTTTGTTAAGATGGATAGGGTCGTCAAGACAACGAAACGTATGCTAGGAGATGTCCAAGGCCTCAGGGTCTGGCCCAGCAGCTCTCAGAAGACCATTCCCAAGCTGCTTGTGATTTGTTAGTTTGTTTAGGTGAATTTTAATGTATTAGTTAGAGATATTTTATTGGTTTAAAACTAATGTACCCTCCCTCTGTACAATCCCGAGTATAAAACCCACCGCTGCCCCTCCCCGGGGTCCCTCTCTCTGGGGACACTGAGGCAGAGGGCAGAAATCTTCCCTGCTCCTGAATAAACCTTCTGAACCCAAGTGTCGAGGGAGGGTCCCTTCTTTCTGTACCACAGCTACTACGGCGTTTGCTCCAACCTGCCTCTGAACCAAGGCCCACAGAACAGGTGTGTGGGAGCGTGCCAGAGCAGTCGGGTCGGTGAGAGAGACTGGCTTGTGCTCCTACAGGAGGCTACGTAATGTTGAAATGCTTTTATTCATTTAACTAACTCAGAGGATGGTAATTCTTCACTTTTATGGATTATCCTATCTAGATGAAGATAACAGTGACAGAAACCAAAACCCCAAAGGAAGAATTTCTTGACTCTCCATTATGAGAAGCGTAAAAACAACAGGAAGAAACAATGAAGAGAAATAAAGTATATTGATTTAATTTAAAAGGATGACATGCAGACAAGTCAAAGATCAAAACCTAGCAAAAGAATATCTAAACTCAAAGGAATGTTTGAATAATGCATAATAGTCTATGAATATGCAACAGGCTGATGCAATAGAAAAAAAAAGTATTTAAAGAGTGTTACCAATGTTAGATTATACCCTTTTCTGACCCAGAGATGGGGCAACTGAGAGGCATTTTAAAAACTTCTATCCCATTTTCAATCTCACGTGAAGGGTGAGACAATATAGATGTTACAATTCACACCATCAAAATCAGAAGCCAACTATTTCCTCATTACAATACAATTACAATTATAAGCATTTCTTGGCCTATCAGCTTTTGCCACACAATGCTGTTAATGCCCTAAAGACAATCATCTAAAATCATCCCTCGTGGGTCCTACTATAATGCACCTTTCATAGTTCTATTTCTCCGAAGTATCTAGTCTTACTTGCAAGGCCATCCCTTGAAACTTGTTTCTAGTTCCATTTCTTTCTCAATAATGTCTATCCTATTCCATGGCATTTTTAAGCATTTCTTATCTCAAGGTTTGTGTACAGATACACATTATGTGAGCCTTCTGTCAGGCTTTGAGAATTCTCCACAAATCCATATCCCACAACCAAGATAGTAAAGTGTGCCCTTGTCTGAATGCCAAGCACCCAGCTGTCCATTTTCTTTTTTATTATTTAACCCTTTGCCTTATTTATGTCTCTTATTGTCTTTTTACTAAACTTTAAAATTTTACTAAGAAAGTGAACCTCATTTTTCACAAAGAATACGGAAAAAGGCAAAAATTTTATAACACCGTTTGAAAGAGGTGAGAAAGAAAGAATGGATGATAGAGTTGTTCTCTTCCTCTGGTCTGGAATCAACACAACAGTTTTCAAAGTTGAAACCTGAAATCACCATCATTCTAGATACTTTAATTCCCTTAAATCTGTTTTATTTATTAGCATCAATACCTTGAACTAACAACAGTTATTCCAAACCTCTGTTTAGACTGGAGTGTGCTGCTTTTTGTTTTCTGACTCATAGAATCTATCCCAGAGAGTTTGTGTGTGGTGTTCATTCAGTTATTTTCTCTGATACAGTAAGATCTCTCTGTCTCTTTGGAAAGGTTTGGATTTGTGCTCTTTGTTGTGTGAAACAAAGCTGGCTTTCAGTGGGAGCCCAGCACTGGTGTGTCACTGGGGAGGTCTCATCACAACTACAGCAAACTCTGGGTGTTCCAGCCTGCCTTGTGGAGTGTTTGATTTCCAAACACAACTTCTTCCACTCTGTCTGGAAACTGTATGGTTCACACAGACAGCGTGGTTCTGATATTATCTTCTCCATAATCTAAACATAAAAACATCTTGCATGCAATCTTATAAATCTGTTTACAAGGAAACAACATATTCCTTAGGACTGAAATCACAGCTAACTGCTTTAGAAATACTATTACTCATTTGATATTTCTTCAATACCAGGGAACAAATATCTCCACCTTTACTAAAGATGCCAAAATGGGTCACCCTAAAAACTGGGCTACTGGGTGGCACTGAGGGGATGGGGCAGTGGCACTGGGGCACATGTGGTTTCAGGGCCCTTTGTGACATGATGTGACATAGATGGTTCTGATGGGATGTCATGTGTATCACAGGGCCTTTTGTGACTCACCATTAAATGAGTGCTGGCAGCAACACCCACAGTGCCTGAAGGATATGACAGGACAGGGACACGATGAAACAGCATTGGACACAGTGAGGATCCCTCAAGCAGCCACCTTCCTCCTTGCTGACCTTGTGTTTTCCATTGATATCTCTTCCCCCTATGTCCAGAGCCTTCAAGGCCAAACAGCAGGATGGCAGAGGGACCCTCCAGTGTTCCCAGGCAGGCCTGGGTGAAGGAGGAGGAAGGCCCTGGGGCTGCCCCAAAATGGCCTCCTGAGAAGATGGAGAAGTTCCAGCCAGTGCGGGCAGGTGAGTGGCAGAGCTGGGTAGCTGGGCCACTGATTGCAGCCAGCTTGGCTCCATCCCATTCCCTGTGGACATCCCCAGGGAAAGGGGTTAAGATAGGATAGGGCTAATGCCCCATGGCAGACGTGCTCCATTCACTGAGCCTTGCTGTGCTGAGCCTGCCTGGAGAGCACAGTTTGAAGGAGGCTCAGCTGTGTTCTCCAGACTTTCCCACAGCCCCTCTGCTCTGACCATGCCTGGTCTTTGCCAGACCCTGTGGAGGACCTGACTGAAGACCAGAGGCACACCCAAAAACATTTCAGCCGCAGAGCTCAGGTACCCACAGCCATCCCTTCCTCGGCTGGACGTGTTCTCTTCACAGCTGAGCACCACCACTGTGGTGCTTGATGGACAGCTCTCTCTTCTTGGCCATTCCTTCTGCAGAATTTTTGGAAATTTGTCAAGAATGATGAAAGGGAAGAGATCACCATTGCAGCCATTGAGAGCATGGTACACTGTGACTCGTATAATGCTGAGGCTTGTGCTGCTGTGCTGGATTTGCTTGCACAGACGGAAACCTCCAATCTGAAGTGTGTAAGTAGCTGTGGCCAGGGCTTGAGCTTTGGGGGATTGTGTGCTCCCACAAGCCAGGTTGGATGGGCACCCAAAAGCTCCTTAGGCCAGCACAGTGGTGGGGAGCGAAGTAATTCTCTGCAGAAGCTGTGCATATGGCTCACTCTGGCAGCAATCCAGCTCTTTCTCCATGTCTCCTCCAGGTGCCAACCATCGTGAAGTTCATTCACCGGTGGCTTGTGTCCAACAAAGATGCGTCTTCTGAGCACAGACTGGACAAGTCCCTTCTAGAGCTGACCCATGCACACCCCAGTGATGTGGTTGTGACCCTCTTGTGCTCTGCCCCATCATGTGAAAGGTATGGGGCCCATCTGCCTTTAGAGCCCATCACTCTCCAAACTCCATCCCATGTAAGCTGTTAGACTGATGGAGAGTTCCAGGACCCTCTGGCTGCTTCATTTCCCAGCAGTGGCATGTCAGTCCCAGAGCCTGCTGTCACGTTCCCTCACTGACCCTCAAGACTGGGCCACCGGCAGGGACAGTATCCCTGGGTACTGCCAGTGAGAGCCTGTGGGCTGAGGCAGGGCTAGAGGCCAGCCTGTGGCAGCCTAGGCCACAGTATTGTAGCTGAGACCCCACTGACAGAGAGCTCTGGGCCTGCAGAGCTGCTCTGACCATGTGGAAAGTGCTCGTCTCCTCGAGCAGGACTGCAAAGATGGTGCTGTCGGAGTTGCCCTGCATTCTGGAGGACTGGCCGAAGCACAGCACATGCACCTCTGATGGGGACAGAAAGCAAGTCTTTGCCCTGGCTGTAAGTCTCTCCCCAGGTCTTTTCTTACCCCCAGGGTCACTGTTCAGTCAGCTCTCAATCCTCCCTCACCTCTGCATCTCCCTGCCTCAGGTGCACTGGAAGCCTGGGCTAAGGGCATGTTCAGGGGCAGCCAGGCCAGTGCCTCAATGGTCCAGAGCAATGCCCAAGCATGATCTCCGGGTTTTTTGTTTTTCACAGGCAACCAAAGCAGTGTGGGAGATCATCCATCTGCCCTTGTCTCCAGAGGCATTGATAGTGGCCCCCTCCCTCTTTGTGGCTCTGCTGGTCCAAGTTTTCTGCAGCACAGAGGAGATGCCAGAAGACACCAGTATACTCTGGAGAAGATGGCAGAAAAGAGAGCACTTTCCCACCAACCCCAAAAGGTGTTCGTTCCCAGTCTTTCTATCTCTCCCATGCTCCTGGACCTTGGGCCAGGGCTCTCTGCATGACCTGAGCTTTGCTCTGCACACAGGTTTGTAGTGCTGACAGTGAAAGCACTGCTCTGCCGTCTGTGGCTTGAGGATGTGGTGTTAGCAGTTGAACGTAAGAGAGGCTGGGAGACGCTCCTCAACAATGACACCCACCACTATGCAGTGGGCCTGTTGGCCAGGTGAGAGCCTTCTCCTTGCTGCCCCCATCATTTCTCCCCTGGAGATGGGGCAGCCCACACCATCACCAATGGATGGCCCAGCAGACAAAAAGGCTGGGAGAGGCAGATGCACAGGAGCAGCCACCTCCCAAAGTATCAGCATTGCCTCCTGGCGCCCCTCAGGGGATGGCACAGAGCAGGGGAGACTGTGCATGCAGCCACGCTGAGGGCAGCCTGCTGGGTCAGGGCAGGTTGAACTGAGGGCCAATGACAGAGCCTGGGTGACATGACTCCCTGGAGGCTTTTTACAGTGTCTTACCCAAAAGCAGCTTGCTGATGTTAGGGACTGCCTTTCTCTTGGTGAGTGGTGGCATGGAAAGACCAAGCCTGTGTGAGTCAGTGTTGGGAGAGGCTTGCTCACCTTGCTCAGGGTTGATGTTACCTTCTTCCTCGTGTCAGAGAGATGCACCGTGTCTCCAGGTCCTTCCATGAAATGACTGCACGCTACCTGGTCATGCTGCTCAACAGGGAGGAGTCATGCTGGCATGTCCCTGCCATGGCATTCCTTGTCGAGGTGATCCTGATGGCGAGCTCTGCCTCACTGAGCTGTCTCCTGACACTCTATCTCCTGCAGCTGCAGCTGTGGGGGGAGCCCTATCAGTGGAGCTGGGGCAGAGCAGAGGCTCTGCTGTGTGCCCTTGGCCCTTTGCTGCTGGGACGACACCTCAACCTCTGTTTCCTGTCCCCCCTGGTGCCAGCCCTCATTCTTCCATCATGGCTCCTCAAGGTCAGAGGATCTGAGGCTATTGAGAGCTGGAGGGCACAGCAAAGTGGGCAAGAGATCTGTTCAGGGCAGCGAGCCCAGGGGCTCTGCACAGCCTCTGCTGCCTTTGGGCTGGGCTGCCTGGGACCCTGCTCCTGCCCTGTATGGTGCTTGGGTCCTGCCAGCCAGGCACCCTGTCACTGTATGATGCAACCTGTGTCTTTCAGTTCATGCAATGCCTTGAAACAGAGGAAATGACTGAGACCATCCTGCAGCTCATGTCAACTCATTTGCAGAGTGACTGCAAAGAGATGCGTCGCTTGGTGCTCAGAGGTCTCCTTGTGCTCTGCAAGAGTCCCTGGAAGGTGAGAAGAGCTGGCTGAACTTGTGCTGGCAGCATGGGGCTGGGTAGGGAATGCTGGGTGATGCAGGACTTAAAATGTGGCTGGGCTCTGAGGGCTGTGCCAGCTGCTCCCAACATTTCTGCCTCCCCGTTCAGCTGCCCAAGTCCTTTGGGGCAGATCTCTGGCTTCTGGGCTCCAAGGCTGTAGCATGGGGTTGCACCATGAGAGCAGTTTTGTTGGAGTGGCCTTCCATAGCTTTGCCATACAGCCTTGTGTTCCACACAGGCCAGAAGGTTGCAGAACCTTCCTGAAAGCCTCCTGAAACTACTGAAGGATGCAGATGGGGAGCTGGTTGGGCTGACCCTCTCTGTGCTTAGCAAGGTGCTCCTGGACAACAACGTGGCAATTGCTGTCCCCATTGCTCGGCAGCTGGCTGAGGCACTCCGGCCACTCTTCAACAGTGTAAGACTGTAGCCTCTATCTGGTGCTGTGTGCTGCCAGGAAACTTTGTGCCTTGTGGATTTTCAGGCCCCTGCCCCGGTGGGCCTGGAAGAACCAGTGCTGAAGCCTTGCCCACTTCCTTTCCACAAGGACACCAGCCATGTGCAACTTCTCTCCATTTGTCTCTTTCGAGAGATGATAGTCTACCTAGAGAAAGAAGGAAAAAAGTCTCTGATGATGTGTGTGCACCAGAGTCTGCTCCCACTCTTCTTCCACCTGTATGATGAGAACCGGCGTGTGGCAGAGGTGAGGATTCCAAGCTGCCTCCTGCCCTGGCAACTCACAGACTGCAGCTCTCCGGCCTCCTCCTGGCTTTGCCTGCAGGGACATAGATCCTGTGCCCTGGGCTGTGGTACCATCTCCTGGTCTCTGCTGCTCTTTAGGCCTCTCTGGAAACCCTGCTTCAAGCAACCAAATCTCTGAAGAAGAGGAAGTTCAAGCAACTTCTGGAGAGGCAGCAGCCATGGAGATGTAGTGAGTGCCTGGTAGGGATAGTTCCAAAACCTGAAACACAGTCTGAACAAGCCCTCTTCCCCCAGTACCCAAAGCCTGTGGGGCTGGTAGCAGTGCCTCTGCCCACTCCTGCACCCATTGCGACACAGCCAGCTTCTTCATGTCAGCCTGTGGGCTCACAAACTCATTTCCAGACTCCTTCCCCACAATCCAGGGTGCCAGTGGAGCCCTGGCCCAGCTGTTCTTTGGCAGTAGAGTGGCATCAAGGCTCACTATGGAGTACCCAGCCCTCTGCTCCCTTCGAACTCTGGCACCAGCCAGCTGCTGGAGTGTCTGAGCAGGAGAGCCCAGTCCTGGGCACAGGGACCAGCTGGCCAAAGCAAAGAGCTTGTACCAACCCATCCCTTCCTGCCCTTGCACCATCTCCAGCTGGCAGGGGACAGAAACACAACGGATGAGTACCGGCGCCAGTCCCTGGCATACCTGCAGAGCTCACAGGAGTCCATGCGAGAGATGGCCATCAGGTTCATCGGTGAGCCACAGCCCCAGGGCCCCTCCTGTCCCACCACAGCTTTGTTCCAGCCCTGGCTGCTGCACTGGCAACAGGATTGAGCCCCGAGACTTTGGAGCCCTGGCTCCCTGGTTCAGGGCCACAAGACCCTTGGGGCTGCTGCCACCCTCTCTCACCGCGGGGTTTCACAATCTTGGAAGGTCCTGGGTTCAGCCCTGCCAGGGGAGGAGGGCATGTGGCTGGGCTGGCAGCACTGGTGTGGGGGAGCTGAGTCATTGGGGCCATGACAGGCTCTGTGTTCCCAGGGCTCATCGGGCAGCACATGAAGGGACAACAGCAGGAAGAGTTCCAGATCATCTGTGATGGTGAGTGAGGGCAGTGGCGTGTCAACTGGGGCTGAGCAGGGAGGAGTAGAGAGCCAGGAAGCTTCAATTCCTGCCCCATCTTGTAAGAGCTCTGCTCCTTCACAGTCAAGGGGAAGTGCAGGCAGAGTAGAGAAAGATTTAAGGGATACATGGGATATTTGTATCCAGCACCTTTCAGCTAATCCCATTGGCCCTTGCTCCTGGCCGTGGGAAGAGCTGGATAGGATGCCCCTGGCAGGAGGGCTCCTGGGGACTCTGCAGATCTTCAGTCTGACCTTGCCATCGTTCTTCTGTGTTCCAGCCCTTCTAGGCATGGCAAATGACGTCAGCCCCTCTATCTCAACCCTGGCAGATCAAACACTACACAGCATAAGAACTGCACAAAGAAATCGATTGCCTGGCCCATTGCAGCTGCTGCAAGACCAGCTCCACAGGGTGTACAGGAGATAACCTTCCATCCAGGGTGCATGGCTAGCTGTGCTTTGCAAGCTGTGAGCAGAGCTGATCCCAGGAGCTCTGTCTGCTGGGACCATTTAAGCCTGCAGTTAGGCCAAGTGGATCTTGGCCTCTCCTGACCCACACGACCACCTTCTTTCATCCCAGCATGGAAATATAAAAACTGTATTATCCTATCACACAGAGGGCCAAGAGCTTTATATTTTGTCTGCAAGTGTCCACAGGGCATTGGGGAAGAGGAGAAAAGGAGTGCTTTTGCAGCAAGCAACCCAGCTACCCAGGCAGCATGGTAGGAAGAGTGGCTGGAAGCTGCTTGGCCCTTTGGTGGTTCTGCTGAGGCTTCTGACACAGCTGATGGGCAGATCCCAGAGCTGTGGAGAGTCCCTGGAAAATTTGTCCTTGGATATGTCTACAAATGCTCTCCCAGCCATGAACTGCCATTTGTGTCCTGTCCATGTGTTGCTGTCTGGATTGTTGAGTGTCTGAGGTGCCTCTTGAGGCTGCTATGGAGCTCCTTCACCAAGGAATGCATTGTGATACAACATCCCTTTCTGCTTATATTTGGGCACTGGCAGAGCCTGGACCAGTCTGGCTCGAGCCTGGACTCTTCCCAGGCAAGACTGCTAATGGGAGCAGCTCATGGTCCTCAGCTGTCCCCTTCTGCTGTGATAGGCAGACATGGCCACAGGGACAGAGTGGAGCTGCCCCATCTGCCAGGACACTGGGAAGCATTCTGCTCTTCCCTGTCACCACCAGTTCTGCCTGGGCTGCATCCTGCGATGGGCAAAGAGAAATCCAGCATGCCCACTCTGCAGAAGAACAGAAGCTGTCAAGTTTTCTGAGCAGGATAAACAGGACTACAAACAATTTGCCATCATCTCCCTCAAAAAATTGCTAGAATCCAGCAGGGAGAGATCTTGACCACCTTGCCAAAAACAGCCTCCATCACCCTGTGATGTCTGCTCTGTCTTCCCCACAGGGAACACTTTCCCCAGCTGAGTAGGGTGCTGCAGGGCCAGAACCTGCGAATGGCCTCCTGCCCAAGGTGTGGGCAGAACATTTCAAAGAACTGTGTCATCTACTGAACCAAAGGTGGCCCTGGCTGCACCAGAAGCTGGAGGGAACATGCCAGGACCAGAGGCTGCTGGTTAAAGAATTCACAGAGCAGCATCCTGCATGCCCTCTGTGCCTGTGGTCAAGTTGTCAAAATTCTGGTGCTAGTACTGCAGGTTCTCCTTGGCATACTTACTGAACCTCTGGTCAATGGCCTCCTCAATGTCATTGTGGGCCAGTGCAGCGAGGAGGCCCAAAGGCTGCTACACTCTGGTCCTGTCAGGGATTAGAACAACAGCTCTGTGGTCAGTGTCAGCTCCAGCTCCAGCAGCTCTAGCAGCTTTCTAGGTGCCCATGGATTGTAGGGGAATGGAACAACGTGGTGATGTCTGCTGGCAATAGAGAGATGCCAGTGGAGAGCCATCCAGGATGCTCCTGGAGTGTGTGACAGAGAACTTCTGACACAGCTGGTGACTGAGCCAGTGAGGAAAGGCACTTCTGGACCTGCTGTTTGTGAAGAGAGAAGGGCTGGTGGGTGACAAGAGGGCTGGACATGGCCTTGGGGTCCGTGATCACAAAATGCTTGTGTTTGATTCCCAGAGAAGAAACAAGAGATGTTGGGGAAGTGTTTACCTGCAACAAATTGTGAATTCCTTAAACTTTAACACACAGTGCTTAGTCCTGCATTCTCTCACACCAATGATTAATGTGTGCAAGTGGATATCTTAGCCTTGAGAGTAAAGACAGTGGGCCTGCTAAGAAGACAGCTGGAATGAATTCAAGGAGAAGAAAGAGGTTTTAGGAGGCTCTTGACCATAAGAGAAGAATTTGAGGAATGGAATGTTCACCAAGCGACCACCAAAGACCCTTAAGAGACCCCTATTCTAAATGTCAGTAATTTTGGGGAAGTGATTTAAATATGTCAAATGCTTTGTGGGAATGTTTAGCCTGTGAGTTTCAGCAAAGTAATGCATATGTCTTAGTTCCATGGATACAAACTAGTAGTTGAGATTGCTGGGTGTGCACATGGGAAATGATTCCCCACAAACCCAGCACTGAAATAAAGTAATGTCTCTTTTCTAACATTGGGGAGGCAGAGTTAGAGAGTTTTATTATCCCAACATTTTTGGTGACAGGGATTGCACAAAACTGCTGCCTAGGAGCACCGTGCCCAGGAGACACTTTTCCATTGCTTGTGCATGCCAGGAAGACTAGGTGCTTGTGGAGGCCCAGGGGCCTGCCACCAGGATAATAATACCTCAATCCAGGCAGAAACACCCCTCTAGATTAGGGTGAGAAAAACCTTCCTCCATGGGCCTTTGCAGCCACATGTTAATATCTCTTAGGTTTCATTTTTTCTATTGGTTTGTGAAGTTTATGTTACCCTGTTCAGCCCTTATTCACCATATATATACCCCTCCTAGAATGATCTTCCTTCCCTTAACCCCCATTGGCTCTGTTTTGCTGCAGTACTTGATCCCTATTATCCTGTTTTTTCCCCGTGATTCCTAGCCACCCCTCTGCACCACTTCCCTTTATCCCTATTGGACCTTGACCCTCAGATCTGCCCCTTTTGTCTCGTTTATAACCCTGTGCCCTTGGCCCAATCCTCATTCTTATCCCTGGCTTTTATTTGAGGCTGTTTGTGTCTCCGAAGGCTATTCTCATCCCTGGACCTCTTTGCTATTCCCTACCTGTGTTCCTCAATAATGAGTCTTCAGATATCCGAACAAGAACCCATCCCTTCACTGTATTGTCAGTACCATTACAGCCCATGCCTTTACTGTCCTGTGCTCCTGGACTCAGAGACGTGAGTCGCTCTTTAGGACCCTGTGACCAGGCAAGTGCTGTAACAGGTGCTTTTTTCAAGAAACATGTAAAAGTTTCTTTATCTGGGCTGTGAGCACGTATGCAAACTTTGAGGTAAGAAATGCTGACTTAGAAATGCCACGGAATAGGACATTGTTGAGAGAGAAATGGAACTGGAAACAAGTTTCAAATGATGGCCTTGCAAATAAGACTAGATACTTTGGAGAAATAGAACTATGAAAGGTGCATTATAGTAGGACCCACAAGGGGTGATTTTAGATGATTGTCTTTAGGGCATTAACAGCATTGTGTGGCAAAAGCTGATAGGCCAAGAAATGCTTATAATGTATTGTAATTAGGAAATAGTTTGGCTTCTGATTTTGATGGTGTGAATTGTAACATCTATATTGTCTCACCTTTCACATGAGACTGAAAATGGGATAGAAATTTTTAAAATGCCTCTCAGTTGCCCCATCTCTGAGTCAGAAAAGGGTGTAATCTGACATTCTACAGCACATAGTTTTGTAAAATGCAGTTCCAAATTGGAGTTCTAAAAGGCTACAGGAAATACTGTACTGTACTAAACATCTATGTTTTTAATTGCAACACCTGGATAATTACCTTATTCTTCTCCTTATCTGGTAATGGTAGTAGCTCTCTCCAAATGAAGAGAAACTGCAGAAGTGTGTGCTAAGATGCTTCCATGGAGAAGCCAGCTTAATGGAGAATTTGAAGGCAGGAACCAGCCCTAATGAATGTGAGGTGGCAGAGGAGGATATCCTATGGAAAGCTTTGAAAGCTGAGTGATGGGTGTGGCTGTGGGAGAGAGAAGGCTGGAAGGGCGAGCAGAGGCAGTGACTGTGTGTTGAAGCTGCAGCCGTCAGGGAACATCTGGATGCTCATCTAAACCCTCTTATTTCCATTTCTTAGAGTAAAATAAGTAAGACAGTGACTTATATATGCACTAAGATGAAGCAGTGTAACCCAGGAAAGAAGAAACACTTCCAAATCCCAACCTGGGAAAAAAAAAAAGAGGCGGGAAACAGTGCCCGGGGAAGCTCATCCCACCCCCCGTCCCCTGTGCTGCCCCCAGGTGCCACAAGATAGCGGCTGGGGCTGAGTCCGTGCCCCTCAGCCCTTTGTGCGGCCCTTCCTGGCCCAGCCCTGGCCCCGGGGCCGCGCAGGGCAGGCGGAGTCCCCCGTTTCAGCCGTCTGTTTAAATGGACATTAACAGACACCCCGGAGGTGGACACAGTGTGGCACCTTTGGTCTGTGCACACACAGATACACGAGCCAGTTTGTAACCTCGGTCGGCAGTGCTTTAATCTCAAGTCAATTGAAATGGATGGAAATAGAAAAAAAATCCAGGGCTTGAAGGTTTTAAAATAAAAACTCTCTCTCTCTGTCTCTCTCTCTCTCTTTTTTTTTTTTTTTTTTTTTTTTTTTTTTTTTTTTTTTTTTTTTTTTTTTCCCCCAAGAAAAGGCCAAAAGCATCTTCTGTGCAGATGGCATCCTTCAACTTAAGGAGGCACCACAACCAGTTTATTCCAGGCAATAATCATAGTGACTGTGGGGTGATGAAAAAGGAGATGGGATCTACTTGAAGCAGATCATGCAGTGGGTGTTCACCTATTGCTCAGAGTACTTATTTATTTAGACCACTATGAAGACTATATAGAATTGAAATACAAACCAAACCAATATTTGAGGAGGAAGTCCACTGCAGTTTAGGTTGTTCTTAATGAGATTCTTCAGGAGGAGCACAGACTTTCTGTTCAGCAGATGGAGAGGCAGGGGCTTCTTGGGCCAGTGTTCTGGTACCCATTATTTTGAGTAGGGGATTGCAGGAAAAAAGGAAGAGAAGCCCATCAACTACTGAAAAAAAAACCAGTCACTGACAAGAACCAGTGGCTGAAAAAACGTGGAAAATGTGAAGGATAAAAGGTCAGAAAATGTGAGGTGACAAGTGTGAGAAACATGAGAGGAATGGGCTGAGAAACGTGAGTGGAAAAAAAAAAAGTGAGAGCAGAAAAAGGTAGGAACCTGAGGGGGCAATGGTGACAAGTGTGAGTGAAAATAGGAGAGAAAGGTCAAGGGAGAAAAGGGCATGACTGGAAAATTCCAAGAAATGTGAGTGGGAAAGAATGAGAAACTTAATTATCAAAAAGAGAGAAACAGGCAGGAAATGTGAGGGAAACAGCTCCTCCTCTGGCACTTACAAAACCTGACAGGACAAAATGGTGCCATGTTAGCTTGTGTTTGGTTCTCAAAAGGAGCTTGAAAATAAAGGTGAAATAAACAACTTTTTTGTTGCATTTTTCACCACTGCCAACCTTAACAGCACCAAGAAGAAACCATTACACTGAAATCCTTCCTGATAAGGGGCTTCATACTAACACAGAGTACAAGGATTTTCTAGAATACAAAGATGTTTCCTATGGGAATAATTTACTAAAACATAGAAATCCAAGGAAATTAATCTCAACAGTGAAATGTAGTGGCATGTGGAGACGAAGGTGCTTTCAGTTAGATCAGCCACACTTCCTCATCTACACCACATCCTGCATGAATGTGTATATGAAGATGTGTTTCAAATTAAGGAAAATTACACTGGTGAACATGATTTTTGTTACAAGTTCTATATGCTTGACTTTAAAACAAGTTTAATTTTTTTTCCAAGTTCTTTACCCGAGGCTCTAAGCTGGCCAAGCAACTGTGTTCTCATTCCTACGATGATTTCCATTGTGGCTTGGGATAGGAAGTTCTTTTCACAGAAGGCTCTCTCCCAGCCATCACTGCATGCCTTCTGCCATGCCTGAAAACATTTTTACATTTGCCTATTAATTTGGTAAGCTAAAACTAAAAACTGCATTTTTTAAAAAAAATCGCATTTATGTCAATAAAATGAACACAAAGTTCACTCTGAAAGTAAATGTATCAAACTAGATTATTTTTTCTCTTCAGGAATTAGATTCTCTTTACCTGTTCACTACAATGATCATTATGTCAAGTTAAAAATATTAATTTAATAAAGATCGTTATATTAACATCATGATATGAAGTTCTCAGTGTAGTAGGAGGTAAAGAGGCTCATTGTTGGAACATTCAGAATTTTGTAAGGTTTGAAAATATCAACAAAACATACCACAAACAGTCTTCCCTCACAAATTTATGAGTCTAATACAGGAAAGCCACTAGGCTAAAATAAAGTCTTCTGCAAGGACTTAATCACAGTCTACCACTCTTCATCCAAGTAGACTGCTACATTATTTGCCTTGATTGGGTGATCTACTGTGATTAGTACTCTCTGAAATGAAATACTACCTGGAAAGCCCTGAGCAGGGCCATGTGGTCACTGAACGTCCCTGCAGCAAAACGCCTCCTGCACAGCATGGCTGCACGCTTTTGGGAGGCCAGCGTGGGCAGCACAAAAGGGTCTTGGTAGGCAAGAGCACAGGCAATGGTCAGAACAGGATCAAGGCACTTCAGAACTACAGCATACAACACCATTTTACCGAGGTGTGGCTCTACAGGTAATTCAGTGAGGTGATAACCAAGCTCAGTGAGATCTTCCCAAGGGTCCATGGCATCTATGGTCTGTTTATAAACAAACCAACAAACAAATAAAGGAGAGCGGGACGGGGACGGTGGACAAAATCAATTTACAGTGAAAGCAGAAAGAATGTGAATACTGGACATTAATTAGACGTGTTCCCAAAGACTTGAAAAGCAAGTCGAACTATCAACAGAGAGAAGACTTTGAAGCACTCTCTTCCCCGGACATTAAAAAATACATTCCCACACACAATATGAAAACAGAAAATAAACAGAAATTCAAAACACCCTTAAGTATAACAGCAAATAATCACTGCTATATTGAGGAGTCTTATGTGGTTGCTGTGGTGGGAGAACAGCCCAGTGATTGGTCACACCAGGGTATTTCCTTGGCATTGCAACCTCAAGCACAGACCTCTCGGGATAGCCTGGGCTTGTTCCAAGACTCCAGGTAGGGTAGGACCCAGGTGTGGCGGCGAGATAAATGTAGCAGAATGAATCCTGCGCGACCATTTCAGAGAGGTTGGACTCTCAGTGAAGAAAGGAGACCAGATCTGTGTGGAAAGTCTTGTCCAGTGATTTATTCCAGTTACAGCAGGACTTCCGAACAGTGTGACTTTGAGGCAGAAGGAGGGACCATATGGCTGTCCCCGGGTTTTTACCCTGGAGAGGGGGAAGAGGGGGGTGGGGGCATTGAACCTACCAATCAGAAAGGGACAGGGTGTGACCCGAGGGCCAAAGGGCATCCTAAAGGTCAAATCACTTTTGGGGAGGGGTGGGCCCTTTCTGTTCTGGCTAATTCCTTTGACGGCCAGCCCCTGCAGACATTCCATGATGGCAGGGAGACCCTGTATATTAAAATCAACCCCTTAGGATTGGCTTTACCCTGGGGAGGGGAGAAAACCCCCAAAGGAAGCCCACCTTGAAAACCTTAAAGACACAATGCAACATCTCCCCCTGTTTTTGTTAAAAAGAAGAGGACTGGGTTTGGGGGGCAGAATGCTCACTGAACCAGGACTGGTAAATGGGTTCCTCTTTTTCAGGCATGCTAGCATTCTCAGGCAAGGTTTCCAGGTTTTCCATGGGTGAGCTGAGGGCTTCTAAATGGAAAATTTCAGGAGGGGGAGGTGAGCTTGAAACTAACTTATAAACCATACACTTGATCAAGCCACAAGCGATACAAACAACAACCATAACAATAACCAGTATGAACAACACAATGAACACAGTTTTCAGCACTGATCCCATATAGCCCGAGAGTCCCCAGCCATTGATTAGTCCACTCAGCCAGTCGTCTTTCTCTCTCTTGATGTCGTTTACCATGTCTTTCATCTTGTCGATCGTGGC
Organism: Phylloscopus whistleri; assembly: GCA_017589585.1. NCBI lineage: Eukaryota > Metazoa > Chordata > Aves > Passeriformes > Phylloscopidae > Phylloscopus > Phylloscopus whistleri. The sequence continues at coordinate 1,060,257 of JADMLD010001284.1, read as the reverse complement.
ATGGATGTTCTCTGCTCTCAATGACAGGTTGAGACAAAAAAGTCCTTCAAATTCTTCACAGTGATGGTTATGCAGAAGGAGCAGATAGTTGATAGCAGCTCTGTTCTGAATTGTAGCCCACCTGGTAACTTCCTTGTCTGATAGGAGGTTGCTTAGGGCAGCAGAAGTGAGGTTTTCCTGTTTTGCAACCCAGCATTCCAATTGGCCTAATTCTCCCATGCTTTTTGCTGCCGATATCCATGGCAGAAGGATTGTAATTGTGGTGGCCTTAAATCTGGACCAGTGAAAAATCTCTGAATCACAGTCTGGATCCAATTGTCTTAAATCTCTTTTTTGGATGGCCAATTGATTTGTATTGTTTTTCATTCGCCAATGCATTAAATTTGTACAATTTGGGGTAAACAGGCTCGCTCGGCTTGCCGAAAGTGCAAGGACCTCTGATCAGGCGTAGGGGGAGACTTCCCCATGCTCTGTCCCCACATATCAGAAACACACCTTTTGGGAGCTCACGGGGCTTATAATCCTCACTTAGCGCGTGTGTGACTAAAACCGAATTTTCACACCAGTTCTTGTGTGTGTATTGTGGGTTATTAGGGTGTGGATAGGTGTTTAATTCTATTTCATAGTATGGAAGCTGGGGATTAAACTTAAACCGGATACAAAAAGTGGCATTCATGGAGCCTAAAAGATGGAATTCTTGTGGCTCACTTTTTGGCATCAGCAAATGTCTAGCCGACTCCTGCCAGAACATTAAATGATTGTCAGCAGGGTAACGACCAGGAGGAGGCACGAGTGAGTTAGCTGAATTTAGAGCATGCCGCATTTCTTTTGGAAACTCTGAGGATTTAAAAGGAACTCCCACTAGGCAGGTGGACAAGGGGGCAGAGGCTGAAGCTGTGGAAAGACAGATATGATCTTGCCCAAGGGGTTTGGTCAAAATTGTCCATACATTTGCTTTTGGCTGAGGGACTATCCAGGGACTCGCTGGTTGAATGATGACAAGCAGGGCGAGGAGCAGACTCGGTCTCATGGTGCTGTGAAACTGCACATGGACAGCAAGATCTAAATCAGTAAAAGAAACTTAAAACGGATAAAATATTACAGGCTGTTCCAGGTATGAGGTATTAATTGACATTTATTTCAGCATTTCTTTCTCCTCCAAGCAACATTGGTAACCTGGGGCACTTCTGCAGTTTTCCCTAAGATCTTAGGAATGTAGAGCTTTACCCATTTTGATGGAATCTATTTTAACCCAGAGGGGGTGGACATGCAGGCATATCCACATCCCCATGTAACCAGTTTGTAAGGTCCCTGTGTTTCCCAAGTCTCAGGGCCCTTTACCATGATGGGAGGTCTTTCTTTTAATGACAGCCGACTGCTCCTCCCAAAGTGTCATACAATCGGTGGATTCAGGTTGTCAAAGGAACAGTTCAGAAAAGTCAGTGTGAAAAGTGCTGTTAGAAGTGGAAAAAAACAGACAGCCACAGAAAAATTCTCCAAATAATCCTTCCCTTTTTCCTGATTCCTCTGTTCCAGAACTGGAGGGTCTTAGTGAGTCTCCCCAGCAGAAGCACGGCTCCAGAACTGACCATACCAGCCCAGGACTCCTGAGTCCCCCACAGTATCCTGGTTGTGGTATCATCATAACCATCTTCCCTGTATCCTTCTATCCCACATGTTTTTCCTCAAGAATACAGTTCTGGCAGCTCCAAAAGTGACACATTCTCCTCCCAGGGCTCTGGCCACGTGGCAGGGTCTCTGGGGACTGCATACCGCATGGTGGAGGGGAATGGCGGACATCATGTTCTTCTTTATTCTTCCCACAATCCCTTCTTCTCCCTAATCTCTGCCCCTACTCCATATCTCTTGCCCAATCCATTCATGTCTTTGGATGTCCCACCCCATCCTTCCTCTCAGTGCTTCCCCCTCCCCTCAAGCTGCCGTGATAGCAGGGAGGGGGGTAGGCCCCCTACAGCCTCCAGCCCGGGTGAGGATGGTGGGGGGGAGCTCCCAGCCCACAGCCTCGGTGTGAGGGGGCAATTTCCTCGCAGCAAGGGGACATGAGCAGGCTCCCCTGGGACCCCGGGAGAAGGGTAGGGAGCTGTGTGTTGCCAGACCCCAGGGGGTGGGGGGGGAAATACCTCCTGGATCCCTGGCCAGTGGAAGAGCAGCAGGAATTTTAGGAAGTCAGAAAAATGTTGATGAAGGCATACCCTCTGAGGCACCTGTCATTTATCTTGGTAAGAGAAACGGCAGCAGAACTTATCAGCCATTATCCTGTCAAGATAAAAAGGAGATTTGCAAAATACAGAGAGAATTTGGGAGATCCAGTGAGATTTTTAGAGGCATGATGCAGGCAACTTTTAATTCAAGTGAGATGGTACCCAGTGACATCAAAGACATATTCAGATGCCTGTTAACTCCCTCAGAGTATGATCTGTGGGAAAGCAGGTGGAAAAGAGCTTTGAGGACAGTATTACAGGAGATTCACCAAACTCCTGAAGAAGCAAAAGACAATGATGATAATGACATTACACGTGATCATCTGTGTGGTGAAGGTGATTGGCACTGTCCAGAAAAGCAAACTCAAGTGTTATCCAAGTCAGTTTTACATAAGATCTGTAATGTTGCAGAAAAAACCATTTTATCAGCTACCAACAATTGAAGTTAAGGGCAGTTATGTTAACATTAACTTCAGTTTCCTTCAGAGAATTTCTTGCAGTTTGTGGACCATCTGAGAACACAAGTGAAAGACAAGTGCAAGACCCGGTGGTGCAGGCAGAATTGATCAAGGAGATGGCTCAGAGGAATGCTAATGAGACCTGTCGTAGAATTATTCTTAGCCTTCCCCTTGACCCATTGCCTGGTCTCGCACAGATGATAAAAGCCTGTACCAGAAAAGCAGAACTGTTCAGTGCACCTGAAAGGAATCCAGGACTGGCACACCCACAGCCTGTGGCAGCTGCGGTACCAGGACCAAGGAGGCAACCAATGTCACCAGACCAGCTGTGGCACATCATCTGCCTCCGTTGCAAAAAGCCAGGACACTTCGCCAGAGCCTGCCCACTGTGCTGGTTGAAAGCAAAACCAGTGAGACTCCCAGAGATACAATTTGATAGGAGAAGAGAGGAAAAAAGGTAAAATAAAATAAATGGAATAATACAACCTAACACCCTGTTGGTCAGGGTGTTGGAAGCAGTCCAAAAGTAGATCCTCCTGGAGTGGCAAATGTGGTTCTGCTGGAGCAGAGATGATCCTGAGAGAGGAGGGTCCAATGATGGCGAGAAGGGTCCAGTCTTCCTCCAGGAATCCAGTGGAACCACATACCTTGTGCTCCTGTGTCTCAGTTTTCATCTAGGTAGGAATGGTTAGCTCCTCCCACTGGGTGGAGCATCTCACAGTGGAATATGTCATGCCCTTAGTGAGCCTTAATGGCCCATTAGCAGAAAATATTCCCCTGGAGGGAGGGCAGGTGGTGAAAGAGATAAGAAACACTGCCCTACCTGGTTTTAACAGTTGGCCCATTATCAGAGGGCATCCGCCCCCCTCCCCCCAGAGTTACAAGAGATAAAGAAAAACATCTCCCCAACTGCTTTCAACAGATGAAATAGAATACACATCCTTGGCTCCATAACCCAAGACACCCACAAAACCAGAAATAGAAGAAGTTCAACAAACAAAAAACTGAGTTTACAGCGTGTATCCGCCATTAATACAGTTACGCACAAAGATATAAATATAGCGGGGCCCACACTGGCAAATGCCCCTCTCTTAACAAAAAAAGGGGAGGATGGGACACACAGTGTGGAGGTGCAGAAAAATAAAAATGTCAAATGTTCAATTAACAAGGTTTGGTATCCGCGAATCTGATTTAGGCTCATGACTACCAAAGGTTTTCATTTCAGGTCTATTGATTGGACAGTCATTACAGTGGACCTGTTAAGCATCTCACTGGACCTGACAGTTTACCACATGGGACTGGACAGTGAGTAATTTGTTACTGGGGACACAGCACACACACCCTTGGAGATTCATGTAGCTCACATGACCATTAAGGGAAAGATAACATGCCTCACGCTGTTGGCATGCTGTATGCACCCACCATTCTACCTGGTAGAGGGGCAAATTCTTGCCCAGGCCATTCCCGTTCCAGCAGAGATTGTAGCAGATGGAAAATCACCAGAAGTCTACTGGGTGGAGGTGGTGGGGGAGAACAAACCTTCTATGGCATGCAACCTAGCCCATGGGTCAGACTGCCTCCATGTGGAGGGGGTGCTGGACACCGGGGCTGATGTCACAATTATACCTGAGACTATGTGGCCATCACATTGGGAATTGCAACCTGTGGCAGGCAAACTTCAGGGCATAGGAGGAATGACATTGGCAAAAATTTCAAAAAGCATCGTGCAAATTGAGGGACCTGATGGAAAATTAGCAAGTGTCCGTCCATTCGTTGCAGAATATAAGGCCCCCCTGTGGGGGAGAGACACCATGTCCCAGTGGGGAGTCCAATTGGTCATTCCTAAGACATCCCAGGATTTTTGAAAATAGCCACTGTGGAGCCCCTACCCAAAATTTAATGTTGGACAATACCCCAAGATGGGTAGCACAGTGGCCATTGAGTAAAGAGAAGCTCAAGGTGCTTGAGGAACTCATGGAGGAGCAATTGGCTCCTAGAGACCTAGAAGAGACAACAAGCCCTTGGAATTCCCCAGTCTTTGTAGTAAAGAAACCAGGGAAGGACAAGTGGAGGTTGCTCTGTGATCTCCAGGAAATAAACAAAATTATAGAGGACATGGGACCACTCCAACCAGGAATGCCTTCTCCAACAATGCTCCCTTGAGATTGGCAATTGGTTGTCCTAGATATCAAGGACTGTTTCTTCCAAATTCCACTATACCCAGAAGATGCCCCACAGTTTGCATTCTTGGTTCCCATCATTAATTGAGAAGCCCCAGCAAAGCGCTATCACTGGAGAGTTTTGCCTCAAGGCCTTAAATAGAGCCCTTTCATATGCCTACAGTACGTAGCCTCATTGCTGTCCCTGGTACACACCGAAAGAAAGGATGCCATCATCCTTCACTACATAGATGACGCTCTTGTGTGTGCCCCCAATGATTCTGTACTCCAACACACACTTGACCTAGTGGTTAAGGTTTTAAACTCTGCTGGATTTCAATTGCAGGAAGACAAAGTTCAAAGGATGCCACCTTGGAAGTACCTGGGTTTGCAAATCACTGCAAGGACCGTTGTTCCACAGAAATTGGAAATTGACTGCAATCCCAAAACCCTAGCAGATCTCCACTCCTTGTGTGGGTATTTGAATTGGCTAAGACCCCAGCTAGGCCTCACTAATGAGGATCTAGACGCCCCTCTTCAATTTATTGAAGGGGGAGAGGGAGCTGGTTTCTCCCAGGGAACTGACCCCAGAGGCAAAGTCGGCAATCAAAAAGGTACAGAAGGCTTTGTCAGAGAGGCAGGCTCATTGGTGTGAGCCAAATGTGGCTTTCCATTTCATTGTTCTAGGAAAGCTGCCACATTTGCATAGTTTGATTTTCCAATGGATCGAGGGGCAGAGAGATTCACTCTTATTCATAGAGTGGGTCTTCCTCTCTCACCAAAGATCCAAGACCATCACTGAGCCACGAGAGTTGATAGCTCAGCTGATTCAGAAGGCCAGGATGAGATTGTGTGAACTAGCTGGTTGTGACTTTATATGTATTCACCTTCCGGTCAAACTTTCAGAGGAGGGAAGGAACTCTCCAAAGTGACTGACCAAAGATACGTTTGAGCATTTGCTCCAGAGCAATGCCAGTCTCCGGCTACCTCTGGACAGCTACAGGGGACAAATATCAGTCCATGCCCCATCTCACAAGTTGTTCAATGAGGAATTCCACTTCATTCCTCGTGAGAAGAGGACTCAGAGACCACTCAAAGCTCTCACAGTGTTCACGGACGCATCCGGGGCTTCCCACAAGTCGGTGATGACTTGGAGAAATCCCCAGACTCAGCATTGGGAAGCTGATGTTGAGTTTGTGGAGGGATCCCCCCAGGTGGCTGAACTGGCTGCAGTGGTAAGAGCTTTTGAGAAGTTCTCGGAACCAATTAATTTGGTAACCGACTCTGCCTATGTAACTGGGGCAGTGTCCAGAGCGGAGCAGGCCGTGCTCAAAGAAATCGAGAATGAGCATCTCTTCAGACTGTTTTCAAAGCTAATTTATTTAGTTTCTCATCGAGAGCATTTGATCTATGTGATGCATGTAAGGTCACACACTGATTTTCCAGGTGAAATTGCAGAGGGGAATCATCAGGCAGACCCCCTTGCTGCACCAGTTGAAAAAACACATCTCCCTGATGTCTTCCAAAAGGCAAAGCTGAGTCACCAACAATACCATCAAAATGTGCCAGGTCTGATCCGTCAGTTCCAGCTAACACGGAGTCCGGCTCCGAGCCATTGTGGCCACCTGTCCTGACTGCCAGCTCCAAGCCATGCCATCAATGGGTATGGGGGTTAACCCCCGGGGCCTTGGCAGTTGTGAGGTGTGGCAGACAGACATCACACACATTCCTAGTTTTGGTCGCCTCAAATATGTGCATGTAAGTATTCACACACATTGAGGCGCAGTGTATGCCTCTGTCCATGCAGGAGAAAAGGCTGTGCATGCCAAGCAACACCTAGTACAAGTTTTTCAGTGCTGGGGATCCCCAAAGAAATCAAAACTGATAATGGCCCAGTGTATGCGTCCAAGGAGTTCCTGGAATTTGTCCAGCAGTGGAGAGTGGAACATAAAACTGGCATCCCTCACTCCTCCACAGGTCAAGCTGTGGTTGAGTGTGCACACCAGATGCTCAAGCAGGTCTTGGCTAGACAGAACAGTTCAACTGTGTGGATGTCTCCACAGCAGAAGCTCTGCAAAGCCATGTTTACCATCTATTTTCTGAACATCAATTTTCATTTGAAAACATGAGTCCACCAGTGGTACGTCATTTTAACAGTGGTAATCAGTTCAAATTGTCTCAGCATCCACCAGTCTTGATTAGGGATCCAGAAACTTGGGAAACCAAAGGTCCCTCTGAGCTCGTGACCTGGGGTCGTGGCTATGCATGTGTGGCTACTCCCTCAGGCCCTCGGTGGATTCCCCAGAAGTGGGTGAAGCCTTTTGTCCCCAAAAATCCAGCTCAAGCAGAACGGGATGAGAGGCAAGTAGCCATTGCTTCAAAGAGAAGACACTGCTGGATGGAGGAAAAACAATCTTCCTAGGTGTGGATTCCTTCTGGCAGAAACAGAAATTTTAACGTGTTTTAGAACTGTTTGTTTTTCCTTTTAGAGAAAACCTACCTCCCACTCAACCCTGTGATGAACCCCATCCAAGTTGTTATCTTGTTAATGCTGAAGGACTGTTTGAGGGCTGGGGATTCACAGGGTGGTGGACTTCTATAGTTAAAACAATTTTGTTATTTCTTATTATTCTTTTCCTTGTAACAGTAACATTCGGGATCCTATGTTGTTTGATTATAATGGTCTCATACCTTCTACCTCAGAAGTCAACTACATAGAGTTGGCAAACCTAAAGCAGTCTGACTTCCCTACCAACTATAAGGGGTGGGAAAACCCACATTCCGTGTCAAAATGAACCTAATGTTTTTCTTGTAACTTTGTTAAACAAAAGAGGGGGAGTTGTATTCCACTGGGGAATGGTTTTTCCCCCATAACCTCCTGACGCCTGTAACCATGTAGTTTGACCCTTCCTTTCTTGATCCAATTGGCTGAGATCTAGCTATCTTTTCCTGACCAGGAGACTAGATAAGGTCCTGTTCTTCCTTGTTCTGTCCCTTTCTCCCCTGGAACCCTTTGAGAATAAAAGCCTTGGACCAATCCCGGGGGTGACAGCCTCTTTCGGAATCTTTTGTCCTGTCCCTGAGATACTCCTCCAAAGCCTCTCAAGGAACTGAGCTAGCCAAGGAGCCCAGGGGGCGGCAGGGGAGTATCTCATTATACTAGAGAGGCATCCTTAAACAGTACCAGTAATAAGCAGATATGGCCTATGTGCAGTGTTGGGAAAGCTGCTAATGGGTAGGATTTCACAGTTTGCAGAGGTTCCTTTCAGGTCTTTGCAGATGTGTGGCATGGGAACCAGCAGAGGACTGTTCCTCTTGTGACAATGTCCCTACAGAACCCAGAAAGACTCCTTTCCTGAAAGAACTGATGAAAGATTATTTTTAAATGGTAAAAACTGACTGAAATTACAAGTTTTGTCTTTTTATATTATGTGTGTGAAAGTGAACAATTGTAGAGGGAGAGAAGGATGTTTTGAAAGTTTCATTTTTTAATTTTTTTTCATATTTTCATTCTTTTAGTGTGTATAAATAAACTATCCTTGTAATTTTAAGGTAAGCCTGTTTTGCTCTTTATGTTCTCCTAGTCACATAAGAAATAGCAAGTGATGAAACCATCACAAGGGATCCCATGTCTTGTGAGTTTAGGAGTAGACTGAAGGCAGATGGTTTTCATACCTGTGATTCATGTGCTTGTGTCTTTGCTGAAACTGGATCTGAGTGGAACTGATGTGCACCCTATGGAAGATTTATTTATCCAGAATGTAATCCTCTGTTAGAATATTGTTTCACTGAAATATTTTGACTAAAATAATACCTATGTTGCAGAAATTTTCTAGAGCACAGAACACGTTTAACTATTTACAGTCATCAGTAGCCTGCAGAAAAAAGTTATTGAGGTTACCTCATAGTCATGGTCTACAAAAAGACCATTTATCTTTATATATGTCCCCACTTTTTTTGACCAAACTAGTATTTTGTTAACAGAGATATAGCTTCAAATAACATACTTCAATAAAAATAGTGGAAATATTCAATATTTTTATATGTCTATATGTATACACAAGAAATGAGGAAGTGAATTTTTAATTTTCTGTATCCAAATTGTGGATCCTTTTGTAAGATCCAGGAGTAGGAACCTGTTTGAGTAGGAGAGAAGTTTAGCATATTTTTGGAAAAAGAGGCAAAACTGTTCTCATTTCTATTCATCATCATCACAAAAAAATACACTTTCAGAACAGTTTTACAAGGTGGTTAAGCATTTATGAAGGTGAAGAATGAGTAGGAAGCTTCTCAAAAGAGGCATTAATATTCTATTTAAAAATTAATATTCTATCTAGAATATTTTCTATGCTAGGTAAAATAACTCAGTTTTTCAGATCACTCTTGGGAGCAGGAGAAGAAAAATCAGGAAAACCAGCCTCACCAAAAAAAGATATTTTCTTTTGAATATACTGTCTTAAGAGGTCCAAGACTTTCCGAACAGGTCTACTTGCTCAGAATTCCACAGTAAAGGCTGCACAAGACTTATATGGACTTTCTAGATAGAGCTTGAAATCATAGGTCTGTGATGAGAAGTAGATCTAAACAAAGTAATGGGAAGACAATATAGTGACTTCAGACACAAGATTTTGATGAGAATTTAACAAGCAATTTCCTAGCTAAACCATGGCTCTGTTAGCAGCAGATGCAGTTTGCTGTATACAATGATGTTTTAAATAACATTAATTTGAACTCATATGTCTATTTCTTTAAATTTTGTTATGGTGAAGGTCTTTATCTGAAACCAACTGAAACACAGGATAATCTCTCCTTTGATACTACCAGGCACTTCTTCTGATCATAGTGTACATCAGAATCTTCAGTCTGAATACCTAAGCAGTGGCAGCAATTAGAATAGCTAACTCCCCCATCTGTCTTACAGCAACATCAAAAATATGCATTTTGTAAGTTACATCATAGAAAATAAAGTATATTTCTAATTTTGCTTCTCAAAAAAAAAAAAAAAAGTTTACCTAGCAAATAACTTTTACTTAGCTCTTATATTACCTGGGCATGCTTTAGATAGGCTAGGCACACATTTAGATCTGAGCATACCCACATCTTAGTAGCTTGGTATACATTTGCAAAGCCATGTTATGTGAGTGCCTGGTGGCCAAGCCAGCTCCACCCTGGTCCCATGTCCCAGCCTGGCCTTTGTTGTCCCCAGGGAGGTGTCTGATACCCTCGGCTGACCTGGCTGGGATGGCTGCGTGGGTCCCAGCTGCCAGGCCCTGCTGTGCCTTCCCACCCTGCAAGCTCTGGCTCCCCAGCCCCTCGAGATTTTGATTGTAATACTGATACAACAAACCATGGATTGGGATCTCACCTGAGCTGCAGAGGATCCAGGCGACTAGAAATTATAAGTTAAATTGTATCATACATTCCCTCCCATGCTAGTTACAGACTATTATATTGACTCTGCTTTTAGAAATCCCGTGCCACTCTAATAATAAATTCTCTTCTATATCAATCATAATATCCTGTTAAGAAAATGAAGTTTTAATTGTACCTATGGTTTAGTGCCATCCTCACTCTGCCAATATTCCCAAGAGAACCTATCTCTGTTGGGTGACAGTGTCACTCAGTGACATGTCTATTAATTGAGAACCTCATGGAGCAACAGCGAACTTTTTAGCAAGTGTGTCAAAAGGGCTGGATGTAGTATTTAGGAAGTTGAAAGGGATGGTATTCTGGATGCTGAGAAAGTTCTGTGTTCCCTGGCTACCTTGCTCAAAGGAATATTACTAAATTAAAACTTCCTGCTTGCAAATTAAGTTACTGTTTGTTTTGTTGGTGGGTTTTGAAAGAGATTAATTGAAAAATGCTATGGCTGAATGTTATCTAGAAGGAAGTTTTTTTTGTCAATTGATTTTGGTCATTTGGCAGCTTTTTATGCAGTGACTTAAGCTGTTTTCTACTGCAAAACCATTTATAGTTAAACTTAGAGAGGTTTACAGTGCTTTTTCCTATTGTTCAACGCCTAATTTGATGTAGACTTGACTTTCAGAGATCACATTAACCTAAGTGTCCTGTTGATTTGGTGGAAAGTCTGAGAAGTCCAGCATCTCTGGAAATCAGGTGTCTCCTGCCCATCTTTCAGAGATGTCAGATTTGGGGTATATAAATGTTGGAGATTAAGTGCAGCTAGTAGTGCTACAGCATTGGTATTAATGTTTGCATTGGCTGTCTGGTATATGCTTATTTGCATTTAGAAATCAGGGCATTATGAAAAATTTATATTGTAGAATATAGATTAATTTACATGAGAAGATAAACAAATACCCAACGGATTTACAGTTAAACCCCACAGTCTTAAATAGAAAACATACAAACTTTTTAATTATTTCTTTTGAGAAATATTGAGTCTATTTTGCTCCTCACAGCAGTATGGAACTCTCACTTCTTGCCCTCCTTCCTTGTTCTCTCTTCACAACTTTATAGGTACCACACAACCCACGCACCAGGGAAACTTCAGGCAGAACTGTACTTTCTGCTGCACAGCATAGTTTGTGTTTTAAATGTGGGGGGTTTGCCATCTGTAATTCACATTCTTGGCTGTAGGATTGAACTGCTATATAATTCACAGCAGACACAGGGATGGGGCGAACTGCAGCTTAGAATATTGCTTTCCAAGTAACGTGATGCGTCTTTTTTAAAAATTAGATGAGTATCACGACACAAGCCAGCAAGCTCAGCTGGTTTTAGAGTCTTGCATGCCATACCACAGCTAGGATATCAACTCTTCCTATCAGCAAGGAGGAACTGGTATGGGTGATTTGCTATCAGGGAAGCTCAGAAACCACCACACCAGGTTTACTTGGGACTAGTGCAAATGCAAAAAAATTAACTACAGTTGATCCCCAGAAACTGAAAAGACAGCAGGAGAAATTGAATTCAACCAACTCAGAAAATTGTTCACAATGAGCAGGGAGAAGATAAAGAATGGGTAACCTGATTCACGAAGAAAGCTACTATGTGAAGTATGCAGCTAAGATGAGAACAAAAGATAAAATATTATCTAGATTAGAGGAGAAGTCAGAGGTTAGCTTAAAAAAAGTTGAGAACTGGCCAACTGTGAGGCTTAGCGGATAGCATCAAGATGGAGAGAGATTGTTCTTGGAGATTCTCATTGCTTTATTTTGGATCGATCTTGCTCCATTGATTCTGGTGGCCTTGTCAGGAAACACTGTTTTAGGACTCTGTAAAGAATCACAGAATCAAAGAATATCATAAGATGAAAGGGACACATGTGAATACATGGAGTCCAACTCCCTGTGGTTAAGAATTTTCGTTCTTAGTAAGAAGCAGTGTGTGCTATATTTGCAGAATGTCTGCAAAGATTCTTGTGTGTGGTATTGAAACACTCGTTTATGGGATCTGGCTGAAGAAAATGGTTTTGTGAATTCACATCTCCTCTAGTCCTCAGTGTAAACAAACAGCTGCAGTAATTAGCTGGTGTCACACATGAGCAACATCCTGCCTAGGACTGAAAAAGCTTGTGCTAAGATTAAGAGTCTGACCACTGTAGGTCAGGAGGTGAAACACCTGAAAGGATAGATATTCTCTGATTTCAGTGCCTTGAATGCGTATAGAAGTGTGTTGGCTCCATACTACAGCACCCTGGTCATCCATCAAGAATTAACGTGAGCAACATAATTTGGAAATCTGCAGAGAACGAGACAATATGAGAGTGAGTGTATGCATGCTTACACTTGCAAGTTGTTTTAGTTAATAAAATGCCAGACGGCCTCTTTACCTTGTATCAAGGTACAATAAATATTAACAATTAGACCTGTTGCCATCAGTTAATGTACTTAAAAGGCACTGTGCAACAAGTGTGATAACTTTGCTAAATTTATATATTCATTAATCCCTGTCAGCAACAAGGAAGATCAAGATGTTTTGTGGCATGAACAGGATATCTTAAAAGATTTAATTAATAGGAGAAGGATAATACCTGATACTATGAGAGAAACATATTTCTTAATAACAAGGTCTTTCTTTCTTTTTTTTTTTCTTTTTTTTTTTTTTCTTTAATACAGAAATAAGTTAGGGAAAAAAATTAGTTGACCTAAATTAATTGCAGGGTGATGAAATAAAAACCATAATGCATATGTAAACTGAAATGCTGTTCTAGACTGTTTCAGAATACCTGTTTCCAGTAGAGATAAATCCAATCGGTGCTGTATCACTTCTTTTCACAGGAATAAGAATAAAAAGCACTGAATAAAACTTAATTAGGTATTGAGAAGTGTGTCAAAGATACTAAAGGAAATGAAGAAGCTGTATTATACAGGCAAAATTTTATTTTTTTTCATCTGGCCACATAATGTCTGCAAAGAAAATTACTATTTTTTTTTTTTAATTAAAAGGAGACCAACAGACAGGGAAGGGTATAGGCCACAAATATGTTCAGGGACACAAAAACGAATTGTTGACTTCGCAAGTAAAATTTGATCAGTGAAAAGGAACTGGGGGCTAGTGCTCCGCACTTCCGAATGCTTTTAGCTGACCAGTACCCCATCAAACAACCTGGAGTGCAAACGCAGGCCTACAGAAAATGCTGGGGTTTGTTGGATTCCACAGATCGGCCAAAGCCGCAGCCAAAGCAGCACCCCCGGGTGAGGGAACCGGGCCCTGCCCTGCCCAGCCCAAGGAGAACAAGCGATCCTCGGGGCGGGTTTGGTTCGTCCCGCACTCGGCGGCCCCCGGCAGAGAGGGCATCTGGCCCCGGGCCGGCGACACGGTCCGCTCGCTCCCGGTGGGTCCCGGTGACCGGTGCCGGACGATGCCGTGCGCAGGCGGGAGCTCCGAGCCTCAGCCGCCCTGTCCGAGCTCCGAGCCCCGGCGTGGATGCGACCCGAGCGTCCCTCCGCGGGCAGCGGGTGCGGGGCCGGCAGGGCTCCCACCCCGGCCTTGTGCTGCTGCTCGCACTTTGCAGGCGCGGCGGGACCGGGAATTCCGGACGCCCGAGGCAGCCTTCTCCTTCTCCTCCTCCTCCTTCCACCTTCTCCTCCTCCTCTTCCTCCTCCTCCGGAGCGGCAGCAGCAGCCGTAGTGGAGGTGAGCAGCGCCGGCGGCAGCAACACAGACACCTCCAGCACGGGGGAGGAGGAGAGGATGAGGTGCCTCTTCCAAACCTGCGACGCCGATGGGGATGGCTTCATCAGCAGGTAGCGACAGCGGGAGGCGGCTCTTTGCTGATATGCAGCCGTCCCGTCCTTCCCCTCGTCCCGCGTTCCCCGGTGCTCAACTTGTGGACGAGCTGGAACAGTGGTGAGAGCTCCGCGGCTCTCGCCTCGCTGCCGCCGGCACCGGAGCCAGGGGCTTTAGCGGGGCTGCGGCACCGAGAGCTTCCCGGGACAGCGGGAGAGCCCTGCCCGCAGCACTTCCACGTCTGCCGGGGCTGAAAGGTGACGCCTCCGATCCTCGTGCCCCAGGCAGGTGGTTTTTGCAAGTAAACACACAAAAAAGCTGGTCGTGCGTCATCTAGGAGAAAACTCGTACTGTTCTCCCGGCCCCTATGATTTTGTTTTGTCACTACGTTTTAATCAATATTCTTGTTACAGAGTTTCATCTAAATTCCTCTGCTGGTCCTCAGAGAGTTTGAGGAGCGTCACGCAGCTTGATGGATTTTGGTGGGGAAGGGTGAGCTTGTACGTTTGCAGTAGATAGTTGGAAATAAGCCATAGTGGAATGTTTATGTGTCTGGAAGCACTGGCAGTGTGTTTTGGTCAGGAGTTGGTTTTGTGGCAATGGTATTTCTGAGCTCTCACGCTCAGTCATTTAAAAAATACTGAACTTCAAAAGGCAGGATTTGCCACAGGTGGTGGAAACTTGTATTTTCAGAATGAAACATATGCTATTGCTTACAATTAGAAAGTGCCTTTAGAGAACTGGGACAATGAGGGAATTTCTGAAGTCTGCCATTTAACCTGTAACTTACAAATATCACCCTACAGAAAGGCTAAGTAAACTTCAATCCAGACTGTCCTCTCTTTGGAGCTGGAAAGTTGTTGAAAATCTGTAACAACTGGCAGTTACTTTAAAAATAAAGTTCAAGGGTTGTGATATTTCTTACCTAAACAGCTCCCTCAACAGTCTTCCCCCCTCTCCCCGCAGTCTAATGATTATTTTGACAGTTGTGGTTTTGAAATATAAGCTTTGAAAATGTGCACTTTCCAACCACTGTGCTAGGACTGCTTCTCTTTCCATTTGTTTACAGTCTTCATGGAATTTAGTCTGATGTCTGAAAACTTGTGATGTTCTCATAAAGTGTGCACTGTCTCCTCAGAGCACACTTACTCTTCTGTACTGTCATGTTTTTCTGCAATGGAAACTCTCTGTGTATTTATAATATAAAAACCTTACTTGGGGAATGTTAATGTTTTAGTGTTTCATGCAGATGGTTGAGAGATGTTACCATGACACAAGCTACTAATTTCTGATTGACTAGTCCACATTCCCTAGGTTTTGTATTCTGTGTTCTTCAAAGTAGGTTCTTCAGAGTGTTCCTTGAACTACAGTGTTGAAAACAGCAAGATGTGTCTGAGTAAGGACATTAGATTTCGTGAGGAAATGGCAGTAATGCTCAGGACCTGGGTGGTGGTTGAAAGTCCTTCAGGAGGTGGTGGATTCATTGTAGAAGGTTGCTAATACTTTGCTTCAGAAGTTGTGCCTTCAAGGCAGAACTGCTGTGGCCTTTATCAGGGAACATGGTGTTATAAATTACTGTCTTCCTTTACATCTCTGTATGTGTGACAAAGTAGTGAAGGAATATTTAAGAAATTATCTTTGACATTACTTTACTTCATTAGCTAGCCTGGGTGATGAGTTGTATAAGTGGAATGCCTTTCTTGCTTTCTGTAGTTACTCAATTTTACTTATAATGTTTTATGGCAGTGGCTTATGCAGAAGGAGACTTGTACAGTTGCATTTGGATGTCTTTATAGTATGTACCTGTGCCTGGGTGTGATGGTTTCATCACGTTTTATATTTCATTTGACTGGGAGAACATAAAGCGAAACAGGCTCATCTTTAAATTACAAAGATAGTTTATTTACACACACTGAAAGGATGAAAATAGGAAGGAAAAAAACAAATGGAACCTTCAAAACATCTTTCCCTCCCTCTCCAAGTTTTCACTTTTCTACACTCAACATAAAAAGACATAACCTGCAACCTTAGCCAGTTTACCATTTTAAGATAATCTTTCATCAATTCTTCAGGAAAGGAGTCTCTCTGTTTCAATAGAGACTTTTCTCTACAAGGAGTTCAAAGAACTCAATCCTACCCACTTACAGTATTCTCAATACTGAACACGTGGGCCCTGTACTCAAATACACTGCAACATTGGGGTGTCGCCTTTTAAAGGTGTCTCATCCAAGGCAAAGGGTTTTTCTTCATTAAATCAATTTTCCTCAGTCTATCACACAATACCTTTGCTCAAAAATCTACACATAAAACAATCACCTCCCCAAATTACACATCTTTCCATGGTTTAAAGGAATAACTCAGTTCAGTCCCTATGTTTCAGAGAAGTCCAGCTAGAATTTTCAGCCACTCCTCCTCCTGCACCTTAAAAGCTTCTTCACTCTCTTTCCACTGACTTTAGCTCCATGCTGTGTCTCCTTATGGTCTAATCACTGTATCTGTCCTTCGTTCAGAGAAAAGGCCGGTGCTCAGAAGAAATCCATTTGCTAGCAGAGAAAGAGTTAAACTTGTCAGGCTTGTCGGGCTGCTCACGTGATCTCGTTGCAGCGGGAACTAAAAAAGTCTGAAGGCCGCGCTGTTCTTTTCGGCCTGAGGGGGGGGGGGGAAGAAGCCTTCTGCAGCTCTCAGGGCTTCTCCTCCCCTTCCCCGTTGCTGCTGCTGTTCCCGGGGGGCCATGCCTGGGGGGGGAAGGGGGGCGATGGTGGAACGCTCCTCAGTCCCGGCCCCGGTGACAGAAGCGCTGCGGCTGGGGCTTCTCTTCCCTTCCCCCGCTGCTGCTGTTCCCGGGGGCCAGACACAGCCGACCTGCGCTCTCAGGGGGCCCAGGCCGGGCCCGGCCAGGGGCCACAGCCTGGGCCGAGCCCGGCCAGGCTCTGTGCTGCCCGATGTTACCTGTGATCCAGCCGGAAGAAAAGAGAGAGCTCCTCCCCACACTCTCGGCTTATATGAGTATTACCCAAAAGTCGTAACCTACTTTTGAATGGTCAAACTATCTGCCAATTAAATAAAAATTATTTTTGATTGGACCATTCTTAACCCACGACACTGGGAAAAATGGGCAACTGAATAACCGAATGTGATGGTTTCATCACATTCTATATTTCATTTGACTGGGAGAATATAAAAGCGGAACAGGCTCATCTTAAATTACAAAGATAGTTTTTTTACACACACTGAAAGGATGAAAATAGGAAGGAAAAAAAAAACAAATGGAACCTTCAAAACATCTTTCCCTCCCTCTCCAAGTTTTCACTTTTCTACACTCAACATAAAAAGACATAACCTGCAACCTTAGCCAGTTTACCATTTTAAGATAATCTTTCATCAATTCTTCAGGAAAGGAGTCTCTCCGTTTCAATAGAGACTTTGTCCACAAGGAGTTCAAAGAACTCAATCCTACCCACTTACAGTATTCTCAATACTGAACACGTGGGCCCTGTACTCAAATACACTGCAACATTGGGGTGTCGCCTTTTAAAGGTGTCTCATCCAAGGCAAAGGGTTTTTCTTCATTAAATCAATTTTACTCAGTCCATCACACAATACCTTTGCTCAAAAATCTACACATAAAACAATCACCTCCCCAAATTACACATCTTTCCATGGTTTAAAGGAACAACCCAGTTCAGTCCCTATGTTTCAGAGAAGTCCAGCTAGAATTTTCAGCCACTCCTCCTCCTGCACCTTAAAAGCTTTTTCACTCTCTTTCCACTGACTTTAGCTCCATGCTGTGTCTCCTTATGGTCTAATCACTGTATCTGTCCTTCGTTCAGGGAAAGGCCGGTGCTCAGAAGAAATCCATTTGCTAGCAGAGAAAGAGTTAAACTTGTCAGGCTTGTCGGGCTGCTCACGTGATCCCGTTGCAGCGGGAACTAAAAAAGTCTGAAGGCTGCGCTGTTCTTTTCGGCCTGAGGCGGGGGGGTGGGGGGCGGGGGAAGAAGCATTCTGCAGGTGCCAGGGCTTCTCCTCCCCTTCCCCGCTGCTGCTGCTGTTCCCGGTGGGCCATGCCTGGGGGTGGGGGGGGGGACGGTGGAACACTCCTCGATCCCGGCCGGTGACAGAAGCGGCTGCCGCCGGGGCTTCTCTTCCCCTCCCCCGCTGCTGCTGTTCCCGGGGGCCAGACACAGCCAAGCTGCGCTCTCAGGGGGCCCGGGCCGGGCCCGGCCAGGCTCTGTGCTGCTCGATGTTACCTGTGATCCAGCCGGAAGAAAAGAGGGAGCTCCTCCCCACACTCTCGGCTTATATGAGTATTACCCAAAAGTCGTAACCTACTTTTGAATGGTCAAACTATCTGCCAATTAAATAAAAATAATTTTTGATTGGACCATTCTTAACCCATGACACCGAATCAATATAGGATTTCAACAGAAGCTGATTTATCGTTTGTATTAAACCCCAGTTATAGTTTCTAGCACTACTGTCCACACTTACAGGTGTCTCTCAATTGGCTAAGCCACTTGTCCACAAGACAGGCACACATCCTTCAGGACACCTAATTGGTCAAGCGTCCATCATCACGCCCTATGTCTTCTATCTAGGTTTTGCATTCTTTGTAAGCAGGTTCCCAGGCTCTCCGTTCTATTTTTCAGTCCTGTTGTTGTCTCAGTAACCTTGATGAATTCCTGAGAATCCTGAAAAACAAGGCTGCAGGTGGCTTGTTATCTACAAACAGTTTGGCTGGTAGACAGAATGGCCTAAGTTGTACAGATACATTGCTACAATTCCCACTTCTTTTTCTTGGACCAGCTAAACTTTCTTTATTGCATTTTCTGCCAAACGAGTCACCAATTCCACAATGCATGGAATAATACAAAGCAAAATTATAATGAAAGCCGATACCAACAAAGCACCCTGTGTGATACCTCTCAACCAACCAGTGAGTCCCCATTCCTCAAAACATCCATCCAAGCCACACTCATCAACAGTCAACTTCTTCATGTTATCTTGTAGTTGCTTAAGTTTCCTATGAATGGATGCAGAATGGTCAGAGAGGTTTAATCAGTGAGCATCTGATTTATAATAGCTGAAGTGATATTTAATTTCTTAGCTTTCCAACAACCCAACTTATTAAAGTCAAGGCTTGAGCTGCAGCAACACCTGGCACGAGGATCGATGACATCATCCTTGCTGGAGCACTCCAAAACGCTATGTGATCCTTACAGTTTGGCCCCATGCTTGTGATTGCCCTTTTAGCTCTTTTGCTATGTCCTGCTCTCCAGACTGTCTGACTTAGCAACTTGCTCTCGCTAGGAGCAAATGTAGTTAGTTTCCCCAAGTAACACGGTCCACCAGATACATTACTCAGGATTGCAGGCCATGCCCTATCTCCACAGATTAAAAAAAATACCCTACGGAAACATTCCCACAGCCGCACCTTCACCAGCAATTCCAGAATAAGTCCCACTGTGGCAATACTCAGTCACGTTCCAATACCATGGAAAATTGGGGCCAAGGATGACATCACTTTTTCTGGGACGTGGGACTAGGACATTGCTCATATGTTCTGCTGTTAAAACAATTTGCGTTTTATTAAGGCCATTACTGGCTACCCACGAAATCCAGGACAAGCTACATAAAAAACCAGCCACAATCAACAATACTTATTAAATCAAATCATGTCACTCACACAGGGTCTCACAGCATGAGAAAAATAAAAATAATATCCAATGTCTCTAGGGGAAATTGAGATAAATGACCACTACTCCAAAGTCCAAATAGTTGAGACTCAGGAGAAAGTCCATTAGCTGAAAATGTTGGTTCTTGACATCACTATATGTCTTTTTGGGGACCTGGAACAGGAAATAGCTGAAGAAGGTTAGTAGGAACACTATACCATGATAATGACAAAGGGCTTTAGTTTATAAGTTTCCTCTGTAAGTCTGTAGACACAGCCATCTTCTGGCAGTCCTACTTTTACTGCTGTTCTGATTACAACTGAGTGGTGATGAATTTTTCTTCTCACTGAACCACATTTTCTCAGAGGCAATTGATGTCTGATCAAATGAATAGATCATTGTTTTTAACCTGTTAATGATAAAAACACATGCATCTCTTCTTTAAGTTAATGAATCAATTGAAAAAATATTTTGAAAATATTTCCTATATTGATAAAGTGGATTTTTCCTTAAAAGACTGGAAACTCTTTTGGGAAACTTTATGCAGCTAAGGTACAAAGTGTTTTTTCACTTACTTGTTTTCTAATTGCATGTAGATTACAACCAAAACTTGGTAGATTTGAACACAAATGTACATCTTGCATCATTCAACCTTCTCAAGGCACTAAATTTCCCCTTTTGTTGTTGTTGTTGTTGTTGCTTTAAAAACGGCATGTATGACTCTTGCTAAGAACATGAAGGAATAACAAAACAAAACTATATATGTAGTGAAACAAGAAACTGACAGCAATCAGAAATAAGTCAGGTACAACCATTAGGAATATTTCAGATAATACACATAATCACTAACATATGTAAAAGTAGATAATTAGCAATCTCAGAAATACTGTACCATCATCCCGGAGTCTGCAGACAGCTGATAAACCATAGATCAGTGACAATTTGGACAATCATTCTCTGGATAATGATTCTCCAAGCTCTTGTCAAAGATAGGTCCAGCTGTCACATTCATAGGGTCAAATCGCCAAGTTAAGGTGACTTGAATATTGTTTTGATACAGAAAACACCTGGGTCTGTTGGCAAATTTCCCATCCACATAGAGCTAAGGCCTGGTCACTGCCTGAGCTCTAACTGGAAGAGAATTCCTTAGACATATTTCAAAACAAGGCTCTTAAGGATCTTAGGGGGAAAGACTAGTTGAACCATCTAATAACTGGTCCCCTCCGAAATTCCCTCAGGATAAGGATGCTTTAAACACAGCAAACCGTTACAGTGTTTCTGTAACAAGAACTAAAGGACACAATACCATCTGTTCAAAGGAGATTTTTGACAAAGCTCAGGTATCGTTTCTTGGAACTCTGAAAAATACTTAAAAATCATGAGACATCACTGGGTCAAACCACCGAGCCAGTGCAGAGACTAGCATAAACAACCAGAGAACAATTTAACACATATTTGAAACAAGGTCCTCAAGAATAGCAGTTCCGGAATGCTTAAGGCAATTAAAGGAAAAATAATTAAAATCTTGGAACAACATGTATTTTCTAAGAAACTGGCTATACCACAATAATATCAACTTATGAATAATGCCTATTATCATATCAGTAAGTTCATCATAAAATTAACGTCTGAGATAGAAACAATCAGGCTACAAAAACTCTTGTCTAAAAATGTGAAAAGGTCCTGGTTTATTCATTTTTATAATTCAGCCATTCTGACCCTAACTATTCACTGACTTTCGACCACAGTAAACTTCCACAGTAGGGTTCCCTTTGCAGACTCTGACTACCGGTTCTTACTAGAATATGACTGTATTCTAGTAGGAATACGACAGTAGAATATGACAAATATTCCCTTGCCACCTCAGACCGTAGACCTTCACCTAGCTCGACTATGACTGCAACAGACTCCCACTGTAGGGTCCAACTACAGATCCAGACTGACCTCACAGGAGATTCCTCATGGCAGTGTCTCTCCCATCTGGTCAGTCTTCTAGTCTTCCCAAGCCATTCTTGCAATACGTTCAATTCCCTCTTCCTCAGGATCTTCCCCTGATTAGCTATCCTATTCTTTTACCACACTCAAAACACAGCTGTGACTTATCGGGGGAGAAGTCCACAGTTCTTCAAACTGTGCCCCGTGTCTCCTCAGAGGAAATACAGTTCCGGCTCTCAGCCATTCCCCATGGCTCAAGGCTGTGCTTTCCCATGATTCAAGATCATTTCCACCTGTAACTTTTTCTCTTAAAAATAGATCAGTCGTAACTATCTGAAAAAGTTGAGATAATATATTCCAAACTTTCATATATTTATAACAGTAAAATGAAACAAAGGGGGAGGTAAAATTATGAGCTCCTTCACCAAATGAGTTGGAATCTGAAAAACAGGATAGAAGCAAAATGAGACTGCACTGACAAACCTAATCTAAAGCTGAGAAGAAACAGCATCCCACAACAAGGATGGACAACAACACTCCATAAAGATGAAGGCCAGAGAGTCTATCTACCACTTAGAATAAGGTCCTCAAAAACTTCCACCTTCCACTGAAGCTCAAGGACATCAACAGGTGTAGAGAACCTCTAGAAAACACAGCAAAGCCCAGACAGTGCTGCCTCCTGCACAACCTTTATGGCCACAACCCATGGGTATCAGGTTGAGTGAAAAACAAAACACTGAACAACCCACCAGTAAAAGCTATAATAACTCAGACTGAGCAACACCCAAACCTGGCACAAACAAATTTGGACAGCAATGAAACTTAACAAGATGAACTCAATAGAACTCCACTCCAAAAGGACTCCAAATTACTAAAATGTAGCTCAATTACTACTTTAGGGAACAGAATATACCTTTATGAAAGCTCAAAGTCAACCATTACACTGAATACAACTGTGATCTATATAAAACTGGGATAAGGCACCATCCAAACTGAAACCCAGCAGATGTGAAATCCACCAAACCAACCCATTGAAATTTAGCCTTGCTCAACTTAACAGAAGCATTATACCCTTGGACCTTATGTAAACACAACTGCAAACTGGTACCTCCAAAAGCTATGAATATGACAAGACGTAGCTTATTCTATTCTACACAAAAAAAAAAAAAAAAAAAAAAAAAGTGAACAATCCATAAGTCAAATAACAGCATGATGGTATACTGGAGGGATAAAAGTCTCAACAAACATATTAAACTTGTAAGTAAATCAGTTATAAAAAAAAACCATGGCAACTGCAAATTTCACCAAAACAAGAATTTAGTAAAACTTCTTAAAGTGCAGAGTTACTGAAAACAAATATAATAATGTGTAATTCAGCAGACCACTGAACAGTTGAATAGCTTCTTGCAATTGTATTTTGCGTAATTTCATCTGGCCGTTTTGTTAACATTCTTATTAGAGAGATCAGACCATGTTGAAATCTTCAATAGGTAATAAGGCACTGCATTTATTGCTTCTTATCTCTCCAGCAACCTTAAAACTGGAAAAAATTAGAATTCATTCAAAAACCACAATTAACCTAAGAAAAAACCTGTGTCAATGCTCTTTCAAGGCATACAAACAAACTGCATCCTCTTCCATCTACAAGCAGGTGTTCATTAGCAGTTCGTCACAGCTGCTTCAGTTAGAATTCTCTTTTTTCAAAAAAAAAAAAGAACTATGCTTTGAAATGTAGAGAAACATCTTTTAATAGAACTTAAGAATAATTTTGAATTAAACTCTTAAACTTGATAAAAACTAATCTGAAGAGAACTTAACTATCCGGATACTAGAGCAATAACATATAACTTAACAGTACTCTAACCTAAATAGAGTGGAGCTTAATTATGCTTAGCTCTATTAACCCTTAATTTATATTAAAATATAAATACAACCTTAAGTATAATTCATAGTAACTGCAGCTTTACAATAACCTAAAGCTTGGTAAACTGCTGTTCAACTTTGCAGCATTTTGCCGATGTCTGTACAATATATTCAAGCTTCTTCTATTTCCTTCTGTATTTTTGGCAATTTTCTAGGTTGTTGGGTTGCTGTTACTGTCTTCTTTGAGATTTCTGATAAGGTCTTTTCATCTCTCCGCGAAGCTACTGCTCTTGGATCTTTTCTGCCTGGATCGGTCTAAACAGGATTGTCTCCCAATTAGTTTTAGAGTGGTGAATGTATCTGTGACTCCAATTAAAAATCTGTATTTTTACTCTCCATTGTGATAGCAGATCCCTTCCTCACACCAGTGATAGTTTTTTGCACTACAAGGGAATGAATTTCTGCTATCTTCCTTTCTGGCCCTGTAACTGTAATTGTATATTCACTTTGCAAACACAATGCAGCTCCTCCAATTCCTGTAATTGCAATCGTCCTGTTGTGATATGTCAAGTTGCCATCACGTTGTTCTTCTTGGCGGTGGCTGCGTTCCCTACCGGCGGGCCAGCTGACCTCGGGAGGGATGCTAGGCAGGGGCCGGGCCGTACTTGGCTGCTAGGGCGGCACAGTCTGCGGGTGCGGGAACCGCTCTGCCCCTGCTTCGGGTCTCGTGCCTCTGGCCACCGCAGAGGAGGAGGTGAACACTCTTTTTTACGTTTCGCGACAAGACACTATTAAAAGCTGTTCATTTACTACGTGAAAATCTCTTTCTTCAATCCTTTTTCGCCTCACTCCAGCCCAATTAATTGATTTTAAACTGTTTCCTGAAATATCATGTGACTTAAAATTTGAGGGGTCTGTTTCAGGATTCAGTGAGCCTGCATCTTACAAATCTGTCCCTTTTGCCGAGATAGAATAATTTCCTTACTGTTGTACTCCTATCCGTGTATTCTGTTCCGTTCTTCTACCCCCGCCCCGCTCCTTGCGGCCAGAGGTGGCACTGTACGTGGAGGCTGTGAGCCTCGGTGGTCACAGCGTCGGCGGTAATGCGCATGCCCCACATAGGGCGTCGGCATCTTGTACGGACAAGAACAGGGCGCAGCCTTTCTGTTGTACGAAAAGACTTTGAAGGGCGCTGCCATTTTCTTGTGCAGACGGCTGTGCTACACATGCACAGTGCTGCTGAAGGACACCGCCGGATTCTACGCCGTGTTTAAAATGTATTCGCTCGGGGGGCGGCCCTGGCTGGGGGTCCCCCCTGTATGGCCGAGGGGGACATCCGCAGCCTGAGCGAGCCACGCGCAGGGACCGAAGGAGCCCGCAAAAGGTTCGCTGGGACTTAGCGCTGGGTCGGTAACGGGCTCAGCGGCCCCCAGTTTCAGCGGGGCTACCTGCAGTTTCTGCGGAGGCGGGGCGGGGGGGGGGGGGGGTGGGGTGGAGCGGGCAGTCATGCGACTGCTCGCTGGAACCTCTAACTTGCTCATAAGTTCATTAAATACGCGGCACGCGGGGAGCGAAGAAGATTTAACTTACCTGTCTTTGTGTAGCTTCCGGGAGATTTTTAATTACCCTGAGCAATAAATCTCTTATTTCTTGCTTAGAAACCAAATGAGAATGCAATCCTGTCAAAGCCTTTAAATTACAATAAACATCCCTTTGTTATTTTGAGATTTTTTTGACCCGATCTTACGTTCCCCGGTTCCCACGGAGAGGGCCCGCTCCGGCGAAACCGTTGGGTTTGTTGAAAAAACACGCACACCGAGACTGGGAAGGAATTGCATTGGAACTCCAGCCCTGGGAAAGGTGGTGTGTTTCAGGGAATGTCCTGTTCCTGCCGTGTTCAGCGCTCGCGCGCTCCGCATGGAGCCGCGAACCGACCGGTGCCTGGGGCTCGGGGGTTTCTGGAGGATCAAACTCACTGGCGCGGAGCCCTCGCTGTTTACTCCGCTTTTAACTGCCTCAGAGCCGTGATAGCAATCCTCCACATTATGCGCAATGTTTCCGTGCCCTTAACCCCACTACTAACAGCCTGCCAAAGTTCCGTCCCTAATATGTTCCATTCGCGAGTATCGAATACGCTTCTGGGGGTGGCAAAAAATCCTCCATTTCAACAACTTCTTTAGGATCTCCTGGTCATACGTATCCCCTTTCTCAGAAAGGATTATTTGGAGGAGACTCAAGGTAGCTTCCTCTTCCTTGGACAAAGCCTTTCCTGCCTCCTTCAGCCCCAGCCCCTCACCTGTTTTATGGGTGAACTCGCTGCAGCTTTATGAATGTTTTATTTTTCCCCTGGAATTTTTCCTCGAAAAGGGTTCGTCCTTTCGTACTCCAAGTGTCTCTGCCGGAGCTTTTCCTAGGGAGGTTGTGCTCCCGTACTCCGGGCGGAGTTTCTCAACCCCCCAGCCCCGCGGCCCGCCCTGGAGGCTGTAGGCCAGGCCCCCTGCCTTCTCTGCAGACCCTCTTTGCACCCGATCAGAGAGTCCTGGTCTGCATCAATGTCACGCGTCCTTCTAACGTCTTGGGTCATTATGCGGCGGGGAAAAATGGGCAACTGAATAACCGAATCAATATGATTTCAACAGAAGCTGATTTATTGTTTACATTAAGCCCCAGTTATAGTTTCTAGCACTACTGTCCACGCTTACAGGTGTCTCTCAATTGGCTAAGCCACTTGTCCACGAGGCAGGCACACATCCTTCAGGACACCTAATTGGTCAAGCGTCCATCATCACGCCCTGTGTCTTCTATCTAGGTTTTGCATTCTTTGTAAGCAGGTTCCCAGGCTCTCTGTTCTATTTTTCAGTCCTGTTGTTGTCTCAATAACCTTGATGAATTCCTGAGAATCCTGAAAACAAGGCTGCAGGTGGCTTGTTATCTACAAACAGTTTGGCTGGTAGACAGAATGGCCTAAGTTGTGCAGATACATTGCTACATGTACCACCACAGTATTATAGATAACTCTCTCAGTTTTTTGGACTCACAGTGTCCCTGTTAAAAGTATAGCAGCTGGGGATTTGTTGTTGTTTAGAGCCCTAGTGTTCAGGTAATTGCATCCTTTTTAATTTAACAAATTAAAATAACGCAAAAAAGTTACAGCTGCTTTTACACGAAATTTCATTTTGCTATTTTCTGTGTACTGTTTGTCTGGCTTCTGTGTCTGTCTGTCTGTCTGTCTGTTTGGTTTTTTGTTTGTTTGTAGGGGTGTTTTCGTTTGTTTCATGGGGGTCTGTTGCTTGGTTTTCCTGTTCCTTCTTGCCCTGCTTCTTTGGACTTCTCTGGAAGTGGAGATTGGAAGCTGACTGACTTCTGCATGTCACAATGTCTTTCACAGCAGGTTAAACATGGCAATAAATGCCCAGGCATCTGTATAAAGAGCTAAAAACACAGAAGCTAGCACTGTAAAATTATCTCCTTCCCTTGTATTAGAACTAAACTTGGCTGTCCAGCCAAAACTTGGCTAGCATGAGCTTCTTTTTGAAAACTAGCATGAGCTTTTTTTAAAAAATTACTAGCATGAGCTTCTTTTTTAAAAAATAGCTTATGTTCAATGCAATGGGGCTGAAATTTGCAGTTTTGAAGCTGCTACTAAGTATAATTTTTTTCTTTGAAAATTAGTATCCCTTCTATTGCAGGCCCAAAGTTTGGTCAGTCATTTCTTTGCCTAGCACATGCAGTAGTTTGTTTATAAGGTTTCTTTTTTTCCAGATCCAGAGCTGTTAAGGAAAAGAAGATTTTTATACTTGCAGTGTGATAAATGCCAATCACTCATTTTTAGAAATTTATGAAAATTTAATAAAGAATAAAATTGGTTACAAAAAGAAAATTAATACAAATAAAAGTTTTAAGAAGTTTAGAGACAGGACAAATAAGGAGATAATAAAATGGGCAAAGAAGGTAGTCAGACTACCGTCCTTCCTCCTCCTAGCCCCCATGCTAGTTAGGAGAAAGGCGATTTTCGGTAGCAAACCTCCTGTTTTTGAGAGCTACAACTTAATAATTATGCATGTCTTATCAACAACAAACTTGTTTTCAAGAGTCCTTGGCTAAGCCTTTTTGGCGACAGAGAGTCGTGCCTATGTGGATTGGGAGCGTCTGATCTGTAGGTTCTGAGAGATGCATTCTTTCGTTTGAAGAATCTGAAGGGGGGGGTTCTCTTCTGTTGTAAATCTTATCTCTGTAAACCATTATCCCGGGGCAGCTTAAAGAAAAATACCTTACGCATACATTTCTACTAAAACTTAATGTTAAGAACTACCTTTGCTATATGTTTCAAATGTTAATATTGCATAACCTTTTTTCTAACTAGCATATTACATATAATAAATATTTGCGTAGAGCTGAACACCCAATATGCCTTTTTCACATACAGCAAAGGCAAATTTTGTGTGTGTGTATTTATTTAGTTCATAATGCATTGGGAAAAGAGGCGTTTGCATTCCTAATGAACTAACATGGTGTCTCAGCTGTGGAAATGCTTTGTCGTGTGTCAAACTGTAATAAACGTCTTCAAATAGTAGCAGGGAAGTACAGGCACAGATGGAGAAGGGAAGCATGTCCTGAGATACTGATTATTTTTCAGTTTCTCACCTGAGATATTGATTAATTTCAGGCTCTAAATAGGATAATATCAAAACAATAAAACATAATTAAGGATGTACCATTGGTGGTCATAATCCAGAAGACACTGAACTATAGGATATGAAATGCAAAACCAGTGTCTCTGAGCCTTGCATTGATGTGATGATATTGAAATTTTGCAGTATCCAGCCAGAGAAAAGTACAAGAAAACACCAGAGTTTTAACTTGTTGTCTTGTACTGAAATGATTTTTGATTCTTTTGGGGTTAATATTTGTTACGTAATTATTTTAATATCTTGCAAATGTTTGGCATTCTTCTGATGCTTCTACAACAAGCATCAGAAGCAATTACAAGAGGTAATTTTCACAAAAACCATCTATCCAACCAAAAAGTACCCCCCCCATACTACCCCCCCCAACTCAAGTTGCAAAGCAGTCCACAATTAAGGCTGGCTTCTGAATGCTCTATATCAGCTGGATGAGAATTGGTAAGAGCAGAAGGCAGCCTTAAACACTGTTTACAGCAGAACTTTAGTTTTGCAGTTGTAGCTGGATTGTGTTGTTATTAACAAAAGGCTGTTAACTGAAAAAAAACCCAGTAATTGCTTTCTGTTTGCTTTGAAACGTTTCAGAATCTGATGTTACAGTTATAAACATTTTAAGTTTCAGAGGGTTGGTGAATTGTGGAGGACAGGTGTGCTTATTTTCTTTTTGGTGTTGTCTGCATATGTAGGCCTTGAATGCTGGGTTTTTATGGATGGCAGGCTAGATTAATATCTTCTTCAGAAACTTAATTGCCTTGTAGCTTTATTATAGGTGGATTGTACTGAAATTCCATTTAGCACATAGTGAATTTCATCTTCACTGCAGAAGTCACTAAATGGGTTTTGGATTACTCTGCTGTAACACTGCAAAGTGTAAAGGTAACTTTGAATCTGCAGGAAATACTTCTGTCTAAAAAATGAAGGTATGAGCTGTGGAAATAATGGGTAAAGAAAAAAATAATTTCATTATTAAGCTACAAATATGCTAGCTTTCCAATTTTAACTTTTCAGCATGGATTGAATTTTAGAATTTTGAAGATGAATTTTAGGATTGTGAAGAAAAAAGGTAAAGCTAGTGTTTAGTTCAGGTAAAACTTTGTCATTGTATTAACAACAATAGAATTAAGTTTTGTTTGTAGGTTTGGGTTGAAAACGGTGTTGTCTGTCTACACAATGGTTTGGTTTTTTTTACTCTGTGTCAGTATCTTACAGAAAGTCTTGGTAAAAGTAGAGTAAGATGTTAAAAACCCAGTAAACATGCTAATTCTGAATAAGCTTATACAGCCTGTTAAAAGGACGTGCTAAATGACTGCCTTCTCTAGCCCTGCACAGAAGCAGGTAAAAGGAACTAGTTGTATTTGATTTGTTACCTGAGTAGTTTTAGTGGTACAGGGCTTTGGGAGCTCAAAACCTTTGCAAGTACAGGCTGATCCTTCCCTTTTAAATGGGTGTCACAGTAGTAGGACATTCACAGCTTTCTTGCTGAGTGTATTTTGGCACGGCTACCCCCTCAGTATTTTTCCATCTAGTGTCTGCATGCTGTTAGATTAGAAAACCTAGTATTTTCAAGAAGACAAAGTATTAATCTATTCATTGTCTTTTTAAGGGAGGAGATTTATTCTTCTATGGTATCTGTTACTCTCCACAGTAGTCATTACCACTTCATTTAACTTTCTTTCAAGTGTTTGATTTTGCTAATGTGCTTCAACTTCTGTGCTTAACATTTAAAGAGATACCTACTGAAGCACATAAGGACCAATAAAATGAAGCAGCAAAATCAGTGTGGGTTGTCTGTGACTAGTCAAGTTACCCCTGTTGGTAAAAATCGTGTTTAATCCGTAAGACGACCACATATGAAGTCATGCGAACGTGTTCAGTCAGGATCTCTGAAAACTTACTTTGGGCATGAGTTAATATTCTGCATGTAGAGGCTTTTTAGTCTCTGCAGAGTATTCTGTGCTGGTTGAAAGCAGTATCAGGAACAAGCTGTTGAGAGTGCTCAAATGTCAGCAGGCTAGTGAATGATAAAGCCATTAATCCTACAAGCAAGAGGTTTATAAAAGATCAACTCTAACAGAACAGGTGGAAATTAAAAACTGCCTTTGAAGTCTTGTGAGAGAAATAATATTTATTCTGCTAGTTTTGCAGCTACTGGATTTAAAATTTCAGAAGAAGTTTGATCCCAGTACTGTACAGCCCTAAGTCTGGCCTTAATCCAACTGTCTCACAAGGAAACATCATTTAGAAGCAGTCTGCAAAATGTCAGCAAGATTGGGACAAAACCTTACTTAGTCCTTGCCTTCATTCTGGCTCTTCATATAGTTGGGCTGTTCTTACCATGAAGCTAAAAAAGTTAAGACCTGAATACAGGATTTTGTTCTCACTTGAGGTCTGTACTATTTGTTCTGTATTTTCTTTAAATCATCTCAGTTTCAGAAATTCCAGAGGAAAAAAAAAAATCCCAAATATCCAAAACCCTGAAACCACTCCCCTAAACCTTGGTAAAATGTAATTTGTCCTTGCATTACTGCTTTAGTTTGTACTGAAAACAGTTTCAGGTCCCAGATTCTGTTCCTAGACTTAATTTTAGTCTTAATCCATCTCCATTGGGAGGCTGTCAGAGGGTTTGTGATCCATGTAACGGAAGGATTGTTTTTATACGGATACAGTGCAGTACTTACTCTATGCTAAATAAAACGGTGACTAGAAGCACTGTGCTGTTTCTCCCATGATTGTAGTCTGTTACGTTTCTCCTGGTACTTTCCTTAGCCAATGATTCCACAGTTGTAGAGAATTTTGTGGGGTTTTAATCCACCTTTGTCTTCCATGGGTCCTCTTGGAGCATCATAACCAAAAAAGGAATAAAATACAGGGAAAACCAGGAGGTTGGATGTGTATGAAAAGCAAGAGAGACATGCTTAGGTTAGGATGAAGATAAAGGCATCCCCTTGGTTAAATACTGTGTCTAGAAAACACACCAAGAATCAACATTCATTTAGGGATTATATATTTTGTTATAGGTTTGCTCTCGCATTTAGGGGATAAATATTATGTGTATGTTAAGAGAAGTTTTATTGATGCATAGTTATGTTATTGTGATTTGTTCTCCACATTTGTCCTCTTTCCCCTCCCCCTTGTATTGTTTCCACTGGACAGCCTTGGTAGTTGAGGCATTGTGGGGAAGGGCAGGCTTGTTACTAGGAGGCATGGTATGGCAACACCTGACCTCCAGTCAAGTTGCAAGAAGGTAGTCTCCACCAATGGATGGCGAAGAAGAGTGGCAGACTTTGGGAGGGGCCAGAGTTACCTTATGCAACCCCAGGGAGGAGCAGCCATTTTGTGAGTGAGCAAATGGCAGTTTAGTTCCATGCTCTCAACGCTGCTCTTTTTCCTTATTCAGTCCTTTGCTGCATTTTGTAAAGGTTTAATAAACCTTTGAAATTTTAAAGTGAGCAGTCGTTTCTCACAAATGGGGACTCAGTCTGTAATAAAAACCTCATCTCTGTGGCCCTAGGAAATTTAGAAAGGGAAGTGCACGCCTTGCTGAGTTTGGCAGCTTGGTCAACTTCTCTATAGGTCACCAGTGATTGCAGGTCGACACCCTGGGAACAACAAAGGACTGAATAATGAAAAAGAAGAGGGGGAGGGTGAGTGCCATCCTCATAATTGTTTTGACCAGATTATTTGCCTGTAATCTGGGTGCACTAACCCCAACTCCAGGCAAGTAGTGCACGGGATCTGTACCTGGTCTGTTGGAGCTAAAGGATATTGGATGGTTGGGCAGATACAAGGTGGGACATGAAGTGAAAAGAAAACAGGGAACTGAAAAAGGCAAGATGCAAGTGAAAGAGGGGCAGAGAAGAAACTGCAGGCAGGACATGAAGGAAGAGGGAAGTGGGAGAACTGTGGACGGTGGGATGCGAGTGAAAAAAGGGGTAGAAAAAAGCTATGGCGTGAGGTCACTGGTGGCAGGTACCGCAAGCGGATGTGGATTCACGTGGGCAACGATTGGTAGTGCTAAGCACAGTAAAACTCAGGTGCCACAGGCTCATCTGTGGAGGGAACACAGACAGCAGGAACTAGTCTACATGGGTAGCAGCCAGTAGGGACCCCGCACAGTGGTTCCCGGCGCTTGCCAACCCAGTGGAGGCTGCAGCGCTTCTGAATGCAGTTTGCACATGGTGCTGCCAAACTCCTAGTGCTTGCTGACCCAGCAGAGATGGCAGCGGCAAACTAAATGCAGTTTGTGTGCAGCACTGCCAAGAGTTGGGGGCTAGCTTGGTTGTGCAGGGGTCTCAGAAGCCGTAGGCATGAGCCCACGTGGGTGGCTTTTGGCAGTTGCCGTGCGCTAGTATGCCGGAAGGCACTGGGGTGCTGGACCAGAGCAGCTTCCCTGTGATCCATTGGCATAAAGCTGGGGGACCACAGGAGCCCACATGGGTTACTTTAGGCAGTTGCCCTGTGCTAGTATGCTGGAAGGCACCAGGGTGCTGGACTGCAGTGGCTTCCCTGTGATCCACCGGCATAAAGCCGAGGGACTGCAGGAGCCCATATGGGTGATTTTTGGCAGTTGCCATACGCTCGTGCACCGGGATGTGAGACTGTGGCGGCAAAAGAGCAGCTAAGCCAACCCAGCTGTTTGTTTTCTTTTGCTTTCTGGAAGGAAGGTAAGGTTCTTTTTTATTTTTCTTTCTTCTTTATTTCTTTTTCTTTCTATTTCCTTCTTCTTCTTTCTATTTCCTTCTTCTGGCTGATTGGGAAGGCGGACCTTGTTGGGAGAACCTGTGATTTGCTGTCAAGATGGGACTAGGAGCAAGTAGGGAATCCCCAAGGAGAGAAGGAGGAAGTGAAGAGATATCAACAGGTATACCCCCAGTTAGCCCACTGGGAAGAAAATTAGCCTGATGGAAATATGATCCCAGCTCCAGAGATAAGGACAAGCTCAAGATTGTACAGTACTGTATGACAGACTTTGGCCAAGGTGTGTGTTGGATAAAGGGTGGATATGTCGGGCTTTATACATCTATGTAAGGGCTAAGAAACCATTTAATCAGGAAGAGAGCAACTACGCTGCCTGTTGGGAAGGAGAAAATTTGCCTTTAAGGGTGGGCATATTTAAAGTAACAGAGAGGAAAGAATGGGACCCATTAGACTATCTGCCCCCTCCACCTCCACTGGCACTGACTGCACCTCCCGTGCCCTTTGATGGACCTTGTCAAAATACTAGTAACAGAATGGCACAGCGAGAGGAAAACAGGTTGGGGGATGGTAACCAGGCCTTCCTCTGAAGGAAGTTCCACTGGGTGGGGTGCATGGGGAAATTCAATTTGTGACTGTACCACTCAGTTCCTCTGATGTGAGGATGTTCAAGAAAGACTTAAAAGGATTACTAGAAGAACCCACTGGTTTAGCAGAACAGTTAGATCAATTTTTAGGGCCCAGCATTTATATGTGGAAAGAAATGCAATCAATAATGACCACGTTATTTACACCAAAGGAAAGACAGGTGTTCCAGATGGCTGGTATGCGGATATGGGAAATGGAATATGTGCAGGGACCTCCTGGGGATCTGAAGAGGCCCACAATATGCTCTAATTGGGACCACAACCACCCCAAGCGAAGGCAAAATATGGAGGATTATAGAACGTTAATTGTAAGGAGTATTAAAGAAGCTGTTCTGAGAAGCCAAAATGCTCAATAAGGCATTTGACGAACAGAAGAAGAGGGAAGAAACTCCAACAGAGTGGCTGGAAAGATTGAGAAAAAATACAAGACAGTATTCGGATATCAACCCTGATACAATAGCCGGACAGATCTTGCTAAAGATAAATTTTATCACTCATTTATGGCCAGGTATACAGAGAAAATTAGAGAAGTTGGACAGTTGGCAAGAAAGCGCATCTCTTAAAGGAGGCACAGAAAGTGTACATCAGGAGAGTTGAGGAGAAAGCCAAGGCAAAGGCCAAGGTAATGGTAGCTACCATTAGGGAAGAAAACCAGCACATAAGGAACACTTACCCCTGTAAGGAAGAAAGACCCTGATTGCAAGAGGATCGGTGGAGGTGGGATATGGTTCCTTGGGACCGGACTTCTAAAGGGGAAATTGAAAAACTGGAAAACCTAGGACCAATTTGCTTTTATTGTAAGAAAAATGGGCATATGAGGAGAAATTGCCCCTGAAGGGACCTGAGGGATTATGGGAACAAGCAAAAAGGAGAGGTGGAAGACTAGGGCTGTCAGGGGCTCTACCTCCTGGTGACAAAATACCATCAGGAGCCCTTGATAACCTTAAAAAAAGGCCCCTAGGAGGAAGAATTTAAATTTTTGGTAGACATAGATACAAGGGCTGAAAGAACTTGTATTTGTAAAATTCCAGAGGGGTGAGAAAAGAGTCAAAATACCGTGCATGTAGTGGGCACAAAAGGGGTAGGGTTTAAAGCATTGGTTATAAAGCAAGTAAGGTTTGAAGGGACAAATAAAATAGGAGTTAGGGATATTCTATTAGTTCCAGAAGTAGGGTGCAAGTTATTTGGATGGGATTTACAGGTACCAGTGGGCATCAGGGTGCTCCCAGAGGAAGGGAAAATGGTAGTTAAGCTTTTCTGATTAAAAGAGGAAGATGAGGAAAACATTCATAAAATAGTATGGGCAAGACCTGGAAAGCGAGGCAAATTAAACATGAATTGTATAGTAATAAAAAGAATAGATAAAAACTGCCCAGTTCAAGTGTGACAATACCCACTCTCCCTAGAAAGGAGACAAAGGTTGCAGCCAGTGGTCCAGGAATTGCTTGAAGAAGGGACCTTAGAACCACCTTTGTCCCCCCATAATACACCCATATTGCCAGCAAGGAAGTCAGATGGAATTTACTGGCTTGTCACTTGAGGGAAGTGAATGAAAGAAGAAGAATGAAAGAATCAATACCTGGTAGTGCCCAATCTTTATACACTATTAAGTAATATTCCCCCATCACACCAGTGGTTTAGTGTGATAGACCTGAAAGGTGCTTTTTGGGCTTGTCCATTAGCAGAGAAAAGTGCAGGTACATTTGCTTTTGAATGGGAAGACCCCAATTTAGGAAGAAAGCAACAGTTTGGGTGGACAAGGTTGTTATAAATATAAAAACGAAGTTGAAACCTTTTAATCGTTGTGTCTGTGTACTAGCGGTATGTTTCGATTTCTGTTGTAACTGTTTATTTTCCAACTAGTTCTGAGTTGTTACAAATACTGTTGTAATGTTGTTTGAGTAGTTGTTAGATATTGTTGCAGTGTTTAGTTACCAATGTCTGTAGAAGTGTTGTGCGGCTGCCTCCCCGAATGCAGTTAAAGGGACGACACCAGAGAAAAGGAGAAATCTTCTACTCTCCCCCTAATAGCCCAAAGACTGAGACCTCCACCCAGCACTTCCATTGGAGAACACGACCACCCAATCAAAACACGTCGGGAAGAAATTGGTGTAGAGAGCACCCTGATAAGAGCCAATGAGAGCCCGAAGAATACACCAATCAGAGAAAGGATCCAAAGCGAACAAATCCCTGAGGGTACTGAGACAATAAAAGGGACTGACTACCCTCAGAGAAGTGCTTTGCTCTCAGGAACTGAACTGTCCTGAGGGGTGGCCCGTGCGCACATTTTTAGTTACTCTGACTTGCCGTGAGAGGCTGGGACTAGCCCAGCCTCCTGTTCCTGTAGCCGCTTTAATAATAATAAATGATTGGCCTTTCCTTTTTAACATCTTTGGATTTACAGCCTCATCATTTAATTTGCAACATTGTAACAAGGTTACCCCAAGGGTTTTCTGAATCCCCCAACTTATTTGGTCAAGCACTAGGAGAAGCACTACAACTTTTCTCCACCACACCTGAAATAAAACTTATCATATAGGTGGATGATTTGCTTCTCTCAGGAGAGGAGGAAAAGAAAGCTCGGGAATCCAACATAGCATTACTAAAATTTATGGGAAACCAAGGGCTTTGGGTATCAAAAGTGAAACTTCAATTTGTAGAGCGTGAGGTAAAATACCTGGGACATAAAATTTGTCAAAGGAGCTGGCGACTGAATCCTGAAAGAATTATGGGGATAGTCTCACTTCCATGGCTGAAAACTAAAAGGTTAGAAGGTTTTTAGGCTTGTTAGGATATTGTTGGCTATGGATTGAAGGGTCAGTCAGGATTGACCCAGGGCATCAAGTTCTTATATGAAAAGATAGAAAATGAGATTAGGTGGGAAGAGGAAGATGAGCAACAGTTTGAAGATTTAAACCAGAAATTAGTCAGTGCACCAGTATGGGGTCTTCCTGCCTTAGAGAAAGATTTCCATCTGTTTTTGGATGTAGATAAAAAGGTAGCACATGCAGTGCTGGCCCAGGACTGAGGAGAATCCAGGAAACCAGTGGCCTATTTATCAGAGCTATCAGACCCTGTCAGCTGATGGTGGCCAACTTCCATTCAGGCAGTGGCAGAGACCTCTCACTAGTAGCAGGAAATTAACCTTTGGGGGAAAACTGAAAGTATACACCGCACACTCAGGAGTATCCTAAGTCAAAAAGCTGAGAAATGGCTTACTGATTCCCAAGTGTTAAGATATGAAGCCATTTTAATAGATAATGATTTAGAGCTAATCATAGATAGCCATCTCAATCCTGTCCAGTTTTTGTATGGCAATCCAGTGGAAGGACCAGTGCATGATTGCCTAGAGGTTATTAACTATCAAACTAGGGTAAGAGAGTATCAACTGCTCCAAGGAGGAAAGCAATTGTACATTAATGGATCTTTGAGAGTAATCCAGGAGCATCAGGTGTCAGACTGATCAATGAAAGTTTGGTAGCCATAGGAAAGTTACCTTCCAACTGGTCAGCCCAAGCATGTGAGTTATATGTCCTAAACCGAGAAATATTAACACAAGAAAGGGGAACAGTGTATACAGATTCAAAATATGCTTTTGGGGTGGTACATACCTTTGGAAGGATTTGGGAAGAGAAAGGGCTACTAAATTCAAAGGGGAAGAGACTGGTTCACGAAAAGCTTATTTGGGAGGTAATAGAAACCTTGCAATTACCAGAAGTGGCAGTAGTATATATTAAGGGGCATCAAAAAGGGATGACTCTGGAGGCACGGGGAAGCAATTTAGCAGATTTGGAAGCTAAGGATGCAGCCAAGTCGGGGACAGAAAATGTTAACCCCTATGGGAGAATTGCAGGAAGTCCCCCATATTTAGTGAGATGGAAGGGAAAGAACTCCTTAGAATAGGAGCACAGGAAGATGATGAGAGGACGTGGGGGTTACTGGATGAGAAACAATTGTTAAATAAACAGCTTGCCAGGAAAATGCTAGAAGGCATGCATGATACAATACATAGGAGTACAAAAGTGCTGAATGTTCAGTTCCTAAGGGACTGGGGCTGCACAGGAATTTTTTGAATAGCCAAGCAAGTACCTGAACGATGTGTGGTAGGTCAACAAGTGAATAGGAAAGTCATGAGGAAAACACCCAGAGGAGGGTGAGAACTAGCCTTATGACCTTTTTAGAACATCCAGGTGGACTTTACTAAGTTTCCCCAGGTACAATGGTGGAAATTTTTGGTAGTCATAGTAGATCACTTAACCCATTGGGTAGAGACAGTACCCACTGTTAAAGCCAATGCCAGTATTGTAAGTAAAACCCTTCTGGAATCAATCATTCCCTGATATCGGATGGTGAACAGAATTGATTCGGACTAAGGAACTCATTTCAATCCAAGATATTACAGCAGGCTGTTCAAGCCCTGGGGGTACAATGGGAGTTTCACACTCCATGGCATCCATAGAGTTCTGGTCATGTTGAAAGGATGAATCAAACTCTTAAAAGAACTCTGATTAAGCTGATGATTGAAACCCAAATGTCATGGATAAAATGCCCCCCTTTAGTGCTGTTAGAACACAACCCTGGTCAGATCTACAAGTCTCACCCTATGAAATGATGTTCAGACTACCCTTTTTGATTTTGCCCCAGAGAGTCACTACCTATGAGGAAGGAGAAGCCAATACCAGAAAATATGTTAGTCTATAGCACAGACCTTAGAAGGGATAAGGCATAAAGGAGTGATCCCTCAAACTACTATCCTGGATTTCAGAATTCATAATGTTAACCCTGGAGATTGGGTAATGATCAAGCCTGTAACTCCTCAGTGGGAAGGTCCCTTTCAGGTATTGCTCACCACTGAATCAGCTATGCGAACTGCAGAGTGGGGATGGACTCATGTCAACAGAATTAAAGGCACGGTGGTAGAACCCAAAAAATGGACTATAATATCCAGACTTGATGAGATGAGATTGACTCTTAAGCAAGAGACCAAGAAACAACCAGAGAAGCACCAGGACATCTGAAAATTAGAGTGAAGCTTCCACCAGCCAGCTCAAGGACAGTTTTAAGTAACATTTGGGTGAGGAATTTGAATGGTATCAGTTATTGATGTAATTGTCCTATTGTAATGGATGGGGATTGTGAGTCTCTTGAGGGAAAGTACATAGGAACAGTGAGAGGTGCTGGGGTGTTTCGCTTGGGAGTTTACAAATGGAGTAACACCGGAACTAAAGGGCAATATCAAGTTGGCCCCGCGTTCACCACTGAGAAGATTATATAGCTGTGTTGCGGGCAGCAACCCTGTAGGCATGGTAAGGTGGGGACAGAAGCTATACCGGCCCTCTCTCATTCCTCAACTGTCTTTTCCCTCCAGAATCCAATTGGCAAGTGGACTACAACAAGGACTAGAGGGCAAGACTGAGTTGGCCTCTGTACTCCCCACCAAGATAACACTTGCTAGGTGGCAACCCCATGGGCATGTGTCTTGGTTTGGAAAGACAGGTATCTGCCAAGGAAAGCCGGAGTTTCTCTTAGAATGGAGAATGTAAACCCCTCACCCCCTCCAAATTATAATTTTGCAATTAAGGGCTTCCAGGCAAAAATTTGGGAATAGGAATAACAGTTCTTTACTAGGAATATTAATAATACAAATTTAGTAGAAAACAAAACCACCCAAACAAACAAGCAAACAAACAAACAACAATCCTAGAAACCCTGACAGAGTCAGAGCTACAACCTGACACCCTGTTGGTCAGGGTGGTGGAAACAGTCCAAAAGTGAGTCCTCCTGGAGTGGCAGAAGTGGTTCTGTTGGAGTAGAGATGATCCTGTAGAAAGGGGTCCAGTGATGGTGAGAAGGGTCCAGTCTTCCTCCGGGAATCGGGTGAAGCCAGATACCTTAGTATTCCTGCGTCTCAGTTTTTATTTAGGTAGGAATGGTTGGCTCCCCCCTGCTGGGTGGAGCATCTCACAATGGGACAACTTGTGACAAGCTTGGGGAGAAGAACAGCTTGGGGAGAAGAACAGCTTGGGGAGAACAGCTTGAGGAGTCTTAATGGCCCATTGTGAAAAGAGATAAGAAACACTGCCCCACCTGGTTTTAACAGTTGGCCCATTATCAGAAGGCACCCACCCCCCTCCCCCCAGAGTTACAAGAGATAAAGAAGAACATCTCCCCAGCTGCTTTCAGCAGATGAAATAGAATACACATTTTTGATTCCATAACCGAAGACAGCATGGTAGATGCGGATAAAAAGCCATACCAGATCTCTGTGATTACCTTTTGCCTGTTCCAACCAATTCATGCCACCAACTCCACCAACCATTTTGCTTAAGGAAAACCTGGTTTTTTTCCCTGTTCCCACTGTCCTCACCCACATCAACAGATGCTATTACGATTCAACCAAAATTAAATTTGACTCAGAAGAAGTCAAAATCGAAGTCGATCAAAATCGAAAAGGAGAATTAATTGCTCAAGCCAAATGACTTATAGAAAAGGGAGGTTTGTTATAGGTGGATAATGCGATAGTTGGCTCTCGCATTAAAATGATTAATATTATGTGTATGTTAAGAGAAGTTTTATTTTTACTGAAGTATAGTCATGTTATTGTGATTTGTTCTCCACATAGTCCCCTTCCCCCTCGCCTTTGTATCACTGGATGGCCTTGGTAGTTAAGACATGTGGGAGGAGGGCAGGCTTGTTACTAGGAGGCATGGTATGCCAACACCTGACCTCGAATCAAGTTGCAAGAAAGCAATCTCCACCAATGGATGGCAAAGAAGAGTTGACTGGCAGACTGGGAGGAGTTACCTGATGCAACTCCCCCAGGAGTTTAAAAGGCAGAGCAGCCATTTTGTGAGTGAGGAAATGGTGGTTTAGTTCTGTGCTCCCAGCACTGCCCTTTTTCCTTATTAAGTAGTTTGTTGTATTTTGTTAAGGTTTTAATAAGCCTTTGAAATTTTAAAAGTAAGCAGTCATTTCTCACGTATTTTAATGTCTGTATTTCTTACAACTGCTATACAGTCAAAGTCAAAACTTGAATTTTCTGATTATATTTTTTAATTTATTAAAGTCCAGTTCATGTGTAAAATCAGACACCTGAAGGGTGTTTTAGCTGGAGCTGTTAAAGTTTTAAAGTTAGTGAAGTTAATTGGTGTGTTTTATGTACTGGTTTTTTCTTTCCTCATTGGCACTATTAGTCTGGTAAGAGGGACTAAAGTATATATGTCAAGCTTGTTGTTATATGGTATTACTGTATGTTCTTTCTTAGGACCTTGTTGTCCAGGTAGATTGAACTGTGGAAAAACTGACTAAACAGTAATTCACTTGAAAAAACTAATGTCAAATTTTGAACCCTTTGAAATTTACCAAATAGCTGGCTTCTAAGCAGTGAAGTTATTTGTTATATTTATTAATTTTGTTATTGATTTTATTTATTTTTAGTTGAGATTATTGCAAATATAGTATTAGGTTATTACTGTAAGAGAAGTTAATCACACTTTAAAGTCAGTAATTTTGAAGTCAGTAATTTCCCTTTTGTGATTAAAAAAAAAGGAATTGTTTAACTGGAATTTTTTTTTTTTTTACCTTGTGTTTTCTTGGGTTTCTTGGTGGCAATTCTGAAAGATGAACTTCACCAATCTACTCTGTTACTTTCTTCCCGAGGGTGATAGGGAGCTTGGGCCTTCATAAGATGCTTTGGTGCTTGGTCTTTCTAGCAACTCCATAGTGCAGGGTTTATAACACAGAAACCCTGGTGGCTGTTCTAGCAGTGTGACTGGGACTATGATAAATGCTTGGTGTTGTTTAGCTCATGTGTGACTGCATATTCCATTTACAGCAGACAAGGGAGTTGACATCCTCCTTAATCACTGTTGGTTGGCTTGTGTTCCTAGGGAGCAAATTTCTGTATGTTTTTAGAATTAATTTGCCAAAACCTATAGTTTGAAATTCATTGATGGGTTGATTGTGTTGGGAGGAACTTGAATGAGAGAAGGGTTCCACCAGTTAACTCCTTATATCCATTTGTATTTATTGTTTGAGGGTGCCATGTGCAAGTATTTTGCTGGTAGTTGTGGATGGATTTTAAAATTATTTTAAAATGCTCTTTGATTGCTGGGGTAGGCTAGAGATTTTTAAGCGTTCTTCACTCCAAATGATCTGAACTAAGAAATCCCACTAAAAGTTCATTCATTTTCAGAAGTATAAAAGGAGAACAGAGATCTTACTGAGACTCTGGTATCTCAGCTGGTAGATGAAAGGCATTAACAAAGCTCGTGTTGTGCCTAATTGAGTGTTGTCCAAAGGAAGGACTTCAAATACCGT
Source organism: Phylloscopus whistleri (assembly GCA_017589585.1). Classification (NCBI taxonomy): domain Eukaryota; kingdom Metazoa; phylum Chordata; class Aves; order Passeriformes; family Phylloscopidae; genus Phylloscopus; species Phylloscopus whistleri. Next base: position 1,018,411 of record JADMLD010001284.1, on the reverse strand, counting down.
CTGAAGGAAAAGTTATGCTCTGAATGCATGGCTTTTTCAAATCCACCATATTTTTACTATGAATGTTCACATGCACCTTTTAGAATAAATAGTTCATATGTGGAATTCATCCTGGTATCAGCTATTGAGAGACGGGGAATTCCAAGTTCTGATCAGAGGCCAAATTTATTGAGCATACAAGGCATTTATATAGGGTTTTTCCTTGTATGACACTTATATAAGATTCTATTTTTGGTAACAATTTTTCATTGGTTATACATTCTTTATGACATCAGTTACTTGGCAATCATTACAAAGTTTCACAATGTGTTTCTTGGTCACTTCTACCCCATGGTTTTTGCTTGATCAGGCCTAAGTTATCAGGCTGCTTTATGAGTTCCATTGTACTCCCTGTCTTATCTCCCATATCCTAGTGCAGTGACTTTTGCATTCATTGACCTGTGTTAATTAACATCTCCATAATGCTTAATTGTAATCAGCACATTCAATGTTTCCTTTTTCTGAGAGGTTTTCTGCAGTAGTACTTTTTTATGTTTAATAGAAAAGAATAGTATTTATGTAGTATTAGTAGTTATTTGATGAAATCCCTTACGTAATTTTTGAGTCTAAGTCAGGTAGAGACGAGACCATTTCTGAATGAAAATTGTTCCCCTGATAGTTCCTAACATTGTGGAAGAGTCTGTAGGTTGAATTGTTACTGTGTATTAGCAGTATATTTGAAACCAGTGAACATCAGAAAAGAAAGCATAGAATGGCAGAAATTCTGTTGACAAACTCCACTTCTCTACTGGCAAATGAACCTTTGTTTGCTTGCAACAGTTCAGTCTCCAGAGATGAGACCCTTAGCCAAAAAGGGGACAGACATCCTGTCCTTTCATGTTGAGAGATGCAGTTTGTGCTATCGGCACAGAATAGGATCAGAGCACAAAGTTTAAGCTATTTCTACTGAGTAGAATATGCATTTGTTGTGTCTTCTGTGAAATACATTTCTGTTCTGAGACGTACCTGCTGCAGGCTGGCTGTCTCGTCTGTACCTAATGTGGAAGGGGGAGAGACACATACAGACATGCCGAGGTGGGGCAGGAACCATCCCCTGCTTCACCAGAGGAAGGAATGGTGGTGTAGGCTGCATGCTTGGAATAGTATTGTGAGAGGCAGCCAAGGCAGGATAGAGCTGTGAAGCAGAAGCTCAGGTGGCTGAATTATGAATAAGGCACATAGGGTTTTGAGGCTGGCTGATTGTTAACCCTGTCTTTTTCCTGATGATCCAGTATTGTGGATCTGGATCAAGTGCAAGTTAGTTGTGAACAGGCACTGGAACATGCAGAAATTTAAACTAGCAGGGAATTTCAAGTGTAAAATTGTTCCACAATACAGAAACAGTCTTGAAAAAGTGACAGAAAAAACAGAGAAAGAGTACCCAAGAGAGGGAGATAGTGAGCTGCTGAGGACACTAAGAAGTATGAGATTTTTGTTTTGTTTCACTTTCTACATTGAAAATAACACATATAGTGAGATTGTTCATGCAAATAGGACTGGTAACAAATACCTTAGATGGGAGAGGGAAGAAAGAAGCTAAAGAATACTTGAATTTGTTTTAATTAGTTGTACTTGGAGATTTTGATGTAATAATCCTTAAAACAACCTCAGAAATATTTTTCATTCTTTTTTTCTGAGCTCTTCTAAAAGATGCTAGTAACAGAAAATGGGGAAAGATAAAATATGCTGCTTTTTTAAAAAAAATGTGTTGAGATGGGGGTCAGTCAACAGGCAACTTGCTGAATATGAATTTGTTAAGTGCGGGAAACCCCTTTTCTGGAGTCCCTGATGGGGAGGTTGTCCTTTTCCTCCACAAGTCCAGTACCAGGGTTAAAAAGATAAATGAGACTGGCAGCTTCAGTCTTCAGAGCTGTTTATTCTATTTCTTATCTCAAGTTCGGCGCGCCACAGAAACCTGGCTTAACGTGTCAGAAACACACTGAAACCCCTTCCCCTGGACAGAAGATCCCAATGTTCTTAAAGGTTTCTAGTCCAATTAACTCCTAAAACGTGCTATATTTACAATTTTGTGCCAATTCTAAACACGCAACTTCTATGTCAAACCCATTCTACCAATGTCTCTGTGCCACCGTCACAGCAGAAAACGGAGAAGAAGAAGAAGAAGAAGATGTGACACCGCCCAAAATTCTCCATCTTGCTCTCATCTGTCTCCATACTAAAAATCCAAAACAACAAATTTTCACCCTGTGACAAACTAAACTACTATTTCTTTCACACCTTTGTTGCTTTCAACTCATCTCTAAGTGTTGGAAGTTTTTCCATGGACTAAGGTCAAAGGCAGTGCTTTCCTAGGGTCTCAGCCGGGGTCTCGGAACCCCCAAGGCAGCACAAGAGATTTTCCACGTGCCCTGGACTCCAACAGTTAAGAAAAAGTTAGGTTGATCTCACCTAATCTAGATCCAGTGTCAACAGTTTGTGGGAGCGAAACAAAATAAGCCCTTTGTCTTGACTACTTTAAGGCTTTTGATGTTGTTTTATCATTCGTGTAGGCAAGCCAAAAAGCTAGACTAAGAGAGATTTTGGTTTTGGGTTTTTTTTTTCCCCAAGCTTTCCCCAATACTTGGAGCTCATTAGACATCTCTGCTTTGTTTGACAAATAAAATACTGTATCAAATTGAAATCATAAGGATGGCTGTACCAGATCAGCATTATTAAGGATTAATGAACTGGATGACATGATAATGGGTAAACTTTATTAAATCTGAGATGACATCAAGCTAAGAAAAATTGGAGTTTTGGTGTGGGATAAGAGTGACAATTGGTGCTGACAGATGAAGCTATTTCTTGAAAAAAATCAAGTGACATAAAGCAGGGATAAGCAGACATTAGCATGTTTGGTGGTACACACGCAGGATATGTGCTTGATGAAATCTTTATGAGATTTATTGTGGTTTTCAAGTTAAACTTGAATTAACAGGATTGTGCTGTCGCATAACAGGACTTCTGCTTTCAACCTTTAGTCTCTTTTCAGTGTATGCTTTAAGCTGGTGTCTAGTTCTGTGTGCTGTCATCCATTCTGTTGGTGTATCATTTAGAGAAAGACAAGAGGAGCTTACAGAAGACAATTAGAGATACAAAAAATGGTGTTCTTTACTCAAAAGAAGGTGGAACATCTGATTATGGGCTTTAAAAATGGAAAGACTGTTTTTCTTACCCACTGTGATGGCAGAAAACAGTGTTAACTTCCATTTTGAAGTAGCAATCTGAATTGTATCTGGGAAAATGAAAATTAGGAAACTTGCAGAAGAGAACAGTGAAGTGCTACAACAGAGCACACGTGGAGATTGTGGCATTCTTAAAAAGCAGCTTAGACAGCCATCCATGAGTGATGACACTTTTTTTGAGTCTGCTATGTTTTCTACACTGGTAGGACTTAATTGCCTCTTCCTCTGTTTAAGAGTTTGTCTGCTGAGTTATACAATTTTTCTCTTGTGCTTATAATCAGGCAAATATGCAAGATCCCATTTAAAACTTCCCAAACTTCCACTGTACAGAACTCCGTGGTTATGGAATAATATCCTCTTTTGGGACTGCAGTCTGGTCTAGTGACCTTTTTTCCCTCCCATTTCCTTCAACTTTTCACTTTGCTTTAATTCCTTCATATTTGGGGACTAATAGAGAAAAAAAGACCTATAAAACTATAAAATATCAGTCAATGCTCTTTTGTCTTTGTCCTGGTTTAGGGCAAATTTGGGAGGAAACCTCCGAAGGGTTCCTCTGGAAGAGCAAACCCAAATGGCCCCTCCCCCCAGCTGGTCCGGAAAAAGAACTTCCTCGGAGAAAAGTGGAAAAAACTATTTATTTAACAAACAAAATGCCCACAAATGCAAAGAATTAATAATATGAAACAATAAAATCTCTGCCCACTCCGAAGAGAGATGGCAAACAGAGACAGTCCTTGCCGTGGGTGTAGCTCAGCTCACTCAGTCTCTCACCAGTCCCTCCAGAGGTCCAGGCCCCGGCGGCCGCAGGTGCCAGCCCTCGCTGCTCCTCTGGGTTTGTCAGTCCTGAGCAGATTTAAACAGTCCCAAGAAAAAGGAAAAAAAAAAAAAAAAAACAGTCCAAGGAGTCTTCTCTGCCTAGCTAGCTAGCTAAAACTAACTAAAAGCACAGGAGATCTCTGTCCCACCGCTGTTCGTGTCTCAGACGAACACCGGAAAGAAGAACGTGGGGGAGTCAGGCAGTTTTCTCAAAACAAACTGCGCGCTGCTGCTTTCTCCCCCTCCACTCCCAGAACAAGTTTTAAAGGTACAGAACTGAATATACAGCACGAACAGAACAGACGATTGGGGATACAAGCAGCATAAAGTCACCCTACCACATTCCACCCCTTATCCCCATATCGTCAACTTACTACCAAAACTAAAATTCTAACTCTACACACACATACCTTATACATGCATATATATACAGCTATATACAGAAAATGGTAGTAACACTCAGTAAATGATATTTACTCATAGTTTTCACCCAACAATCAGATCTCCCTGAGGTACACATCGTGTTGTTCCATCTTTCTGCATTATCCACCATGTGCAATCTGGTCCCTGAGCAAAAACAATCCCACGGATGGGTTTGTCTGTACTTGAGGCAGATTTAATCCAAACTGTCTTCCCTAACAAACCTCTCACATGTACCACTGGAACTTTATCTCCATCTACTGTAGATAGGAGCTCAGACTGGGCAGGGCCTGCTCTGTTGGTGGAACCTCGGGTGTTAACTAACCAGGTGGCCTTTGCTAAGTGTTGCTCCCAATTTTTGAAAGATCCTCCACCTAATGCTTTCAAGGTAGTTTTTAACAGTCCGTTGCATCTCTCCACTTTGCCTGCGGCTGGTGCATGGTAGTCAATGCATGTTCCCTAGCCCAGGTGTTGATAAGGCTATTCTTGAAATGAGTCCCATTGTCTGACTCAATCCTCTCAGGGGTACCATGCCTCCAAAGAACTTGCTTTTCCAGGCCCAGGATGGTGTTCCGGGCGGTGGCATGAGGCACAGGATAGGTCTCCAACCACCCAGTGGTGGCTTCCACCATGGTCAGCACATAGCACTTGCCTTGGCGGGTTTGGGGCAGGGTGATGTAATCAATCTGCCAGGCCTCCCCATACTTATATTTGGACCACCGTCCACCGTACCATAGGGGCTTGACCCGCTTGGCCTGCTTGATGGCAGCACACGTCTCACAGTCATGGATAACCTGTGAAATACTGTCCATGGTTAGATCCACCCCTCGGTCTCGTGCCCACTTATAGGTGGCATCTCTGCCCTGATGACCTGAGGCATCATGGGCCCACCGAGCTAGGAACAACTCTCCCTTGTGTTGCCAATCTAAGTCTATCTTTGATACTTCTATTTTTGCAGCCTGATCTACCTGCTTGTTGTTTCGGTGTTCTTCATTAGCCCGACTCTTGGGAACATGGGCGTCTACATGACGAACTTTTACAGATAGTTTCTCTACTCTGGTGGCAATGTCTTTCCACTCATCAGCAGCCCAGATTGGTTTTCCCCTACGCTGCCAGTTGGCTTTTTTCCACCTTTCCAGCCAGCCCCACAGAGCATTAGCTACCATCCACGAATCAGTGTAGAGGTAGAGCTTTGGCCACTTCTCTCTTTCAGCAATGTCCAGGGCCAATTGAACAGCTTTGAGTTCGGCAAGCTGGCTTGACCCACCTTCTCCTTCAGTGGCTTGTGCAACCTGTCTTGTGGGGCTCCATACAGCTGCTTTCCACTTTCGTTTCATCCCTACAATGCGGCAGGAACCGTCAGTGAAAAGAGCGTAGCGTGTTTCTTCTGCTGGCAGTTGGTTATATGGTGGAGCTTCTTCAGCCCGGGTTACTTGCTCTTGTTCCTCTTCATCAATGAGACTAAAGTGTTCACCTTCAGGCCAGTTTGTAATTATCTCCAAAATCCCAGGACGATTCAGTTTTCCAATACGGGCGCGCTGTGTGATAAGAGCAATCCACTTACTCCATGTGGCATTGGTGGCGTGGTGGGTAGCGGGAACCTCTGCTTTGAACATCCACCCCAGCACCGGTAGTTGGGGTGCCAAGAGGAGTTGTGCTTCAGTGCCAATCACCTCTGAGGCAGCTTGAATTCCTTCATAGGCTGCTAAAATTTCCTTTTCTGTTGGAGTGTAATTGGCTTCAGACCCTCTGTAGCTTCGGCTCCAGAATCCCAGTGGTTGGCCATGCGTCTCACCAGGCACCTTCTGCCAAAGGCTCCAGGACAGACCATGGCTCCCAGCTGCAGAGTAGAGCACATTCTTCACATCTGGTTCTGTCCTAACTGCGCCAAGGGCTACTGCATGAGCAATCTCCTGCTTGATCTGGCAAAGGCGTGTTGTTGTTCTGGGCCCCAGTGGAAATTGTTCTTCTTCCGAGTAACCAGGTAGAGAGGGCTCACAATCTGGCTGTACTCAGGGATGTGCATCCTCCAAAAGCCTATGGCGCCTAGGAAAGCTTGTGTTTCCTTCTTGCTAGTCGGTGGAGACATTGCTGTGATCTTGTTAATGACATCAGTGGGAATCTGGCACCGCCCATCTTCCCACTTTATTCCCAAGAACTGGATCTCTTGAGCAGGTCCCTTAACTTTTCTCTTCTTTATAGCAAAACCAGCTTTCAGGAGAATCTGGATGATCTTCTCTCCTTTCTCAAACACTTCAGCTGCAGTGTTTCCCCACACAATGATGTCATCAATGTACTGCAGATGTTCTGGAGCCTCACCCTTTTCTAGTGCAGTCTGAATGAGTCCATGGCAGATGGTGGGACTGTGCTTCCACCCCTGGGGCAGTCGGTTCCAGGTGTACTGCACCCCCCTCCATGTGAAGGCAAACTGCGCCCTGCATTCTGCAGCCAGAGGGATGGAGAAAAACGCATTGGCAATGTCAGTAGCGGCGTACCACCTCGCTGCCTTGGACTCCAGCTCGTACTGGAGCTCCAGCATGTCCGGCACGGCAGCGCTCAGTGGTGGTGTCACTTCATTCAATGCACGATAGTCCACAGTCAATCTCCAATCTCCATCAGACTTGCGCACAGGCCAAATGGGGCTGTTGAAGGGTGAGTGGGTTTTGCTGACCACCCCTTGGCTCTCTAGCTCACAGATCATCTTGTGGATGGGAATCACGGCATCTCGAGTCGTTCTATACTGCCGGCGGTGCACTACTGAAGTGGCAATTGGTACCTGTTGATCTTCCCCCTTCAGAAGTCCTACTGCAGATGGGTTCTCTGATAACCCAGGCAAAGTGTTCAACTGCTTAACACCTTCTGTCTCTACAGCCGCTATCCCGAATGCCCACCTGAGTCCCTTTGGGTCTTTGAAATACCCATTTCGAAGGAAGTCTATGCCCAAAATGCATGGGGCCTCTGGGCCTGTCACAATAGGGAGTTTCTTCCACTCGTTTCTAGTCAGGCTCACATCAGCTTCCACCAAAGTAAAATCCTGTGATCCCCCTGTCACACCAGCAATAGAGACAGATTCTTCCCCCACATGTCTTGATGGGATTATTGTGCACTGCGCACCAGTGTCAACCAAGGCCTCATATTCTTGTGGTTCAGATGTGCCAGGCCAACGAATCCACACAGTCCAAAAAACACGGTTTTCCCTAGCCTCTACCTGGCTAGAGGCAGGGCCCCTCTAAGCCTGGTTATCCGTCTTTCCCTGGGTAACTGGAGCTACTTCCCTCTTGGTGGAACTTCCTCTCTGAGTCTTGCCGTCCAACAATTCACGCAGCCACTGTGCCAAATTGTCAGTAGATTTTCCATCCCATTTCTTCATGTCTTCCCCAGAATCACGCAGAAAGGACCACAGCTTAGCTCGTGGGATACCCCTTCTTTCCCTATCTGGGGAACGTCTGCGCTTGGTACCAGAACCTCTGACCTGTACTGCAGAGATTTGGAGAATGTCCTCTCTGAGTTGTTTGTGGTTCTCCTCTATCTTGTTTTCTAATGTCTGCATACGCGTTTCCAGAGCTGCAATTCTGGCATGTGTTGGACCGTGCACAGCATCTGCATATGCTCGGAGCTTCTTCGCCATATCCAGCACGGTCTCCCCCGTGTCGTCCCGCTTTATTATTGCTAAAGCAGATGAGTATTCTTGTGGCCCAAGTCGTACAAGTTTGCGCCACATCACGGGTGTACACGGTACCAGGTCTGGGTTCCTAGTGTTTAGGTCATCTGAGAAGACAATCTCTGCCACTGCCATTTCTCTTAAGCATTGAATCCCTTGTTCTATGGTCTTCCACTGGGTTTGCTGCATATAGAGATCGTCTGCACACAGGTATCTTTGTTCCACGCTTCCCAGGACCCGTTCCCAGAGACTGCGTGGATTAGCCTCTCTCATCATTCCTTCGTCAATAACCGGATCTTGTGACAGGGATCCCAGATGCCTTGCTTCTGTGCCATCCAGAATTGTAGCCTCGCCTGCAGCATCCCAAAGACGGACTAACCAACTAATTATAGATTCATCAGGTCGTCGAGTGTAGTCCTTTCTTAGGCCTCGAAGGTCCTTCAGGGAAAAGGACTCAATAGTAGCTTCTGGTCTTCTGCCAGTTGGTTGGGCTTGTGATCTGCTGCCGGTTGGTTGGGCTTCTGATTTTATGCTAGTTGGTTTGGCTTCTGATTTTGTGTCCGTCTGTTCGGTTTCTGATTGTGTATCAGTTGGTTCAGCGTCTGATTGGGTGTCACTTGGTTGGGTGTTGGGAGGCACTGAGGGTCCTTCACCTGGATCATCATCCACTGGTCGATCAGTTTTGTGTGGGCGCTTCTTTGCTGGGGCGACTGCCAGTGTCTTAGGCTCACTTTCTGGTTTAGCTGCTGTCTGAGTAGCTACGGTATTGGCTGCAGCCCGAGTGACTGGGGTAGCTACTGATTTATCTCCCTGCCCCCCTGCCTCTACCTGCTGCCCTACAGTATCTAGCAGTGTACGATAAGCATATGCCAGGGCCCAGCTTATTGCAATAAGCTTTTTCTCCTTAGAATCATCATGGCAGTTCTCCTCCAGATATTTCCCCACCTCATCTGGGTTCTGAATTCGTTCATGTGAAAATTCCCAAGCTGGGGGATCAGAAAATTCCTTCAAGGTTTGGCCCATTCTCTCCCATTTTCCACACCATTCAGGATTTTTCACACCTGGGTCTACTTCTAGGTCAGCAGTCTCATCAGCCCCTCTGGAGAACTCAGACCTCATTCTAGACAAGCTGTAGAACATATAGAGAAAGCCTACCAGATTAAGTACCAGAAAAGTGGTTTCTTTAACAGTCAGGGGACATTGAACATTCTCTAAAAGTGATGTAACCGATTCAAAAGAGAAGGAATAAAGAAAAGACTGAAAAGCTTCATCCCCTCTAACAAACTGGGTGCAATTATTAATAAATCCCCAAAACATGCTACTGGAACTAGGATGCAGGATAGGACGAAGAAGCCATAAACCAAACATACCAGGCACAAAGTCCAGTACCTGTATAAGCTTCCTATAAATCACGAACATTAAGCCCAGGACAATAACAATCCTAATGCGTGCACCTCTAGTATAAAAGCTGTGTGTTAGAGACAACATCGGAGCTATCTCTGAATAAGAAAACAAACCTAAGGACCAGAGAGGTATTAAAACCTCAAAAAAGCCTAGGGAACAGAAACACAGAAAGGACTCCATCCCAAGAGACATTAGGAATTCAATAAGCAACATGGCTACTGAGTACTCTATTCCCACACAAAGTACAACCAAAAATGCAATCAAGGTAAGTTTTTTCCACTCTCTCAGGCCCCGCAGTTGGGCGCCAAAATAAATATATGTCCTGGTTTAGTGCAAATTTGGGAGGAAACCTCTGAAGGGGTTCCTCTGGAAGAGCAAACCCAAACGGCCCCTCCCCCCAGCTGGTCCAGAAAAAGAACTTCCTCGGAGAAAAGTGGAAAAAACTATTTATTTAACAAACAAAATGCCCACAAATGCAAAGAATTAATAATATGAAACAATAAAACCTCTGCCCACTCCGAAGAGAGATGGCAAACAGAGACAGTCCTTGCTGTGGGTGTAGCTCAGCTCACTCAGTCTCTCACCACTCCCTCCAGAGGTCCAGGCCCCGGCGGCCGCAGGTGCCAGCCCTCACTGCTCCTCTGGGTTTGTCAGTCCTGAGCAGATTTAAACAGTCCCAAGAAAAAGCAAAAAAAAAAAAAAAAAACAGTCCAGGGAGTCTTCTCTGCCTAGCTAGCTAGCTAAAACTAACTAAAAGCACAGGAGATCTCTGTCCCACCGCTGTCCGTGTCTCAGACGAACACTGGAGAGAAGAACGTGGGGGAGTCAGGCAGTTTTCTCAAAACAAACCGCGTGCTGCTGCTTTCTCCCCCTCCACTCCCAGAACAAGTTTTAAAGGTACAGAACTGAATATACAGCACAAACAGAACAGACGACTGGGGATACAAGTCACCCTACCACAGTCTTCCTAAGTTTTCATGTAGTGTGAAAAAACCTGTCTGCTTGAATTCCCTTCCTGATCACAATGAGATGTTAAAACTGAAGCTTCAGTGTGAATTTTGAGATCCCAGTATCAATAGTATTGCTGCTCAGCATTTTAACAAAAGTGTCCAGCTGATGTGCCTGTTCTCCATCTCATCCTGCCTCACATTATACATGCCTTGCCAAATACATCAGCTTCACTGAAAATGGCTCATTTACAACTATTGCCCAGTGCTGACAACGTATTTTATACACAGAAAATAGGGAGCATTGGGACAGCCATAAGGAAATGGAACTTTACATTAAAAGTGTAAGAGTGTTACTGCATATCTATTCTTTCATTTTAAAAGGGTTGATTAATACTCTGGCACTAGGAAGTAAATCCAAAGAAAATAATATTGAAACAAAATGCATGTTGTTTAGCAATGCAGAGAGTATTCCAAATACACATGTATAAATCATTTACACATCAATTTATCAGTTGTCTCATGTATGAATAGCAGTGATGGTCGTGAATGCAGTTTATTAAACTGAGATGAGAACTGCAAACCTTTTTTCCTAACAATAACTTTCAGGCATATGTATTGTTGCAGGAAACTCGTGGTTCTTCATTCTTTGCCCTTTTGTGAGGACATCCAGGTTGCACCAGGTGGAAAATTCTAGCAGTTCTGAAGCTGTCCTCATTATTCCTTCAGAAGCTGTAACTTCAGTCTTGCCTTACCATTTCCTTTAAAAGATAATGTGGAAATACTGACTTAGTCTTATCAGGATGATGCATACCTGATAAAGTAATAACTTCTGTTTTGTTAAACCATCAAAATTGGTAATAATTGAGGAAATTGGAGAGTAAAAAATAATCTCTTAAAGTACTTCTGTGTGAAAAGGTCTGTGGAGATGTAATTTGTTTAGACTATGACAAAGGTAATGAAATCTTTCTAAGTCTAATGTTTCCAAGTCTAAATTCATTAGATGGACAGAAATTTCTTCTTTGTGGTTGTTGCTGGTTCTAGAAATTATTTCTTCAAGAAAGCATACTAAATAAGAACTGCTGTGGGTTTTTGTCCTCTTTCCTAGTCTACCAGACTGTTCTATCTGCTAGTGAACTTCTTGAACAGTTTCCTTCTCTTCTGTAAATTCAAGACATCTATCAGGCATCGGGTGGACCACCAAATGACATAAATTCTCCATCCAGCACCCCATGTAGTGAGGACTTTCTTTTTATTCATATTTTGCAGACAGCAGTGGACATTGTCTTTAATCTGGTAACCTTTGAAGTGCTCTCTGTAGCTGGGTGCTAATCTCGTGATGCCTTTTTTCCCAAAGATCATAGTGTCATAGAGGGCTTCTGTGATACACACTCACTGTGATTTCTGCTTTCATGGTATTTCAGATGACTTTGGAATTATTGTGTATTAATTCTGTTCATCCAGATTAAGAAATAAGCATTTTGATACAGCCTGCCTCATGATGCTTGGAGCCTTTTACCTCATAATTTCTTTCCCCATCTAAAACTCTGTTAGAAGTTTATTCAGAACAAAAGGTGTCACTCTGTGAGCTTTTTTTTACTGCAGAGAAGCACAGTTCTGGGATTGCTGCCAGGATTGCTTTCCTGCAGTTGCTCATAGAAAAGTCAGAGCTGGAGAACTGATGTGATTCTGTGGTTTAAGCAGTCAGGGGCTTGACTTGCTGTGAGAGTCAGAGCTAATGGAGCAGTGGGTCCAGAATGCTCTGGAATTTGCTGGCTGCACCAGGGACCTAAACTAAACACCCTGCTACCAAGAACAAAAGTGCTCTGGAGTGATTTTAATACATCTTTTAGATCAGCAACTTCTTACTGTCTCTGCATGCTCCGCTAGTAGTCATTTTTAGATTAGTCCTTTTAAAATTAATGTTTCAAATAGATTACTGTTTATCTACAGTATTGGTCTAGACACAACTGCATGGAACAGGTTTTCTTACACTGTTTGTTTATTTACTCTATTTACCTCTAGGTAATTTATACATTTGCATTTATAATTTTGACTTCCCTCTTCAAAAGTGTTTGTGCACCTAGACTGCAAGTTGCATAAGCAAAGATTGAATGTTTCCTGGCAAAGTGATGATACCTTTTTACTAGCTGAAATTTTAAATAGTTTTAAGAAAATATGTGGTTTCTCCTTGGTGTTAGGTAATGGAATAATCTTTGCCAGGTTTCCTTTGTAAATCAGTTTGCATTTGTGTAATACATTTAAACTGTAGGGAACCAGGACCGGGTTTGGACATGTCCCTGTGGGCTGTAGTGAAATAGAAGCTTTACAGTTGTCACAAACAGGACTGTGTAAGGTGTGCTACCAGTGCCTCCTGCTGCCCCAGTATAGAGATTAATTCTTCTGGAGCCAGGGAAACGGACCTGTGTCCTGGAATCCCATGGCAAAATCACCCTGCACTGCTTCTCCTGGGACTCATTTCAAAACTAGCACACCTCTGCAGAGTCTCTCAATCTGATGCTATGTCAGATCTGTTTCAAGAGAAAAGACACAGACATAGCTGAATTGTATCTGTTGCTCCCCATGTAAAAATTTGAGTGTGCTCTCATCCTTATTTTTCTTTGCAACACCCTTGTGAGATTGTATTTTTATTGGTTTAATTTTTAAAAACAACTTTCTGTACAACTTTCTGTAATAAAGTTGTTTCTTGTCATAAGTAGAGATTTGGTTGCTTTCTGTTATTTTTATTGGGGCTTTGTTTGTTTTTAAACTACATGGTCATGTTATCATCATCATAATCATTATTGTCATTATTATTATAATTATCATCATCATTACTATTACCTTTTCTAGTATGATCATTATTATTCAATTTCATTGTAAACAACTGACAAGAATTCTGTTTCTGCAGCTCTGGGATTCCTGCATAGAAGAGATTTACAGAGCTCCACCCAACATACAGCTTCTTTCTATAGAATAGAATGGGCCTTGAATCTGATAATAAATTACTTCAGTGAAACTGTTCATGCAAGAACTTTGAATATGTAAATGTATCATGTTTTCTTACAAACCTTCTGAATGATGCCCTGATACTACTAGTGATATAATAATACTAAATCTGCTAATAATTCATCTAATAGTAGTATTATACATTTCTCTGTTTTCTTCTACAGAAAGATTTTGTACAACACATGAATAAGCAATATGCTTTTAAGCTTCTTAAAAGAAGCCGTAACACAGAAACACACTCATGCAATTTGTGGCATAAATTGGTATGGTAGTGCTATGCAATCCAGTTCAAAAAGTGTTTAAGAAAAGGATGGCAGGAAGGAAGCAGTGAAGTGTGAGAGTACCAAGGTAGTGGTAATTTAAAAAAAAAAAAAAAATTCTAATCAGAGAGAATGGGGCACTCAAAAGATTTTGATAGTGTAGAGTAGCTGTTGGTTCAGATCTGGCTGAATTGGTTTGCCCACACTTTATTTAGAATGTGACTATTTGTCATTTGATAAATTTACATCTGTCATCATTCAGATGCCGGAGAAATTGTTTAAAGGTTTTGTTTCCTTCAGTAGTTGGCTTATTGGTTTTAAATGCCTGTGGATTAATACGCATCCAGATTAGACAGGGCTAGTATTCCTTTTCTTCTAAACTAAGTTGGGGTTTTTTTGGTTTGGGGGGCGAGGGGGGTTGTTTGTTTGTTTGTTTTTTGTTTGTTTGGTTGGGTTTTTTTCTATTCCCACTTTTCCAATTTTCTCCTGCCCCCATTTTCCCTCTAAAAATATTTTTAGGAATGACTTGCTGATGATGTGCTGCCAGCTGAATATGGAGGCGTCTGTTGCAGAGATCATGCACTAGCTGGGAGCAGATGAAAATGGAAAAATTTCCTTCCAGGATTTTAGTCAGTGCCACATGGAACTGGTACAGGAAATCAAGAAGGAGGAAGTGGAGCTTTCTGTGAAATCAGATGATTCTTGTAAAAAGAAAAAATTAAGGGATAGAGTGGCTTCCTGGCCAACTAAAGGCAGTAACAGTTTAGGTAGTTAAAACTTTTAAATGTCCTGTTGGTGTAATTTAACAAAAGGTAAACTGTGGGATGTTTGTTACTGATTTTACTGGCATTAGGGTTGCTCCTAAAGGGCTTTGTTTAATCTGCCTTGGCATAATTTCATCATATGCTAGAGTGCTGTTTTAACAGATGCAGATTTGCAATCAGAATGTAAATTAGAATGTGTGCAGAGCATCCTTTTCTAAAAATGCAAATTGCACAAGAGAACAGACTTCCTTGGAAGGACAAGGGCTAGTAACTGAAGATCCAGGAAGTTCTCTGTCATCTGTAAAGCCCAGGTAGGTATGTAGATAAAACTAAAAAATAAGAGGAGACTTAATCTTGGTTTCCAGTCATAATATACTGTAGGAACTAATGTTTTTTGGATGATTTAAAAATTGTTCCACTTAGTGCGAGATCTGAATACTGGAAGAGCCCTATGGTTTAGAGAATACAAAAATACTCCTCCATCTGGTAAAAAGCAAACCAAAAAAAAACCCAAATCAAAACCATAACCAACCAAACCAAAATAAAACAATAACAACAAACCCCCACCCCCCTACCCCTGAAAAATGCAAACCAACAAACAAAAAAAAAAGAAAAAGTGCTATTCTTTCTACAGGAAAACCAGGTGTTGGAAGGGATTACCTGTGTCATTAAGTCCAGTCCTTGATAGCACTGTGATCAGTCAGTGTCAGATCAAAAATGTTAATACCTGCAGAATGCTTTCTTTCACCCCATAAACTGTGGAAGAGACTAAAGGACACAGATTCTGGGGTCAAAAATGGCAAAGTGTGCTGTCTTGTGGAAAAAGCTGAGGATACTATCCATTCCCCAACTCCCTACAAGAGTGCATGCTGGCTAAGCGCGACTGCTGGCTGGTGACATGGAACTGACCTGCGTCCATGCTTCCCAAAAACGCTGTCAGTCTCTGATGGTGTCTAGTTGGAGCTATGTCTCCTCAATCTTTTCTTTAGGCCTTTATATTTTAAAACACTTTCTTAACTAGAAATCTTCCATTAGTCTTCCCAATAGTTTTTCTTTGAAGTGTCTTAAATGAATTTGGGAATAATTTTTACTGTTGGATGTGCTTCATACATCTTCTGGAGAGTTGTGTTAATCCACCTTATCACGTTATTGACCTGTTGTCAGGTATAATGTTTAACATCAGATTTATTTATTTATTTATTTGTTTATTTATTTGTTTATTTATTTATTTATTTATTTGAAGGTAGTTGATGGTACATGGGATTTCTGTTAGCAGCATAATGCAAAGCTTACTGAAAACACAATACAGATACAAGTCACACATAGCAGAAGAGAGCAATTGCAGGGCACATAGTCTATCACAGTATCAGTGGGGCTGAGCTGTGTATACAAGTACCCCACACGGGCCTGGCTAACTTAGACATTTACACTCTTAGTGAACTCAGAGAGAAATACAGCACCAGTTGATTCTCTTGTTTGCTTATCTAAAGCAAAACCCACCCTTAGGTCCTCTTGGTGATGAGATCAAGCCAGCTTTTTTGCAACAGCTGTGATCAGTCCCAGCCCACATCCTTCCCTGAGCTTCATGGACACATCACCCTGGCCCACCTCTGATTCTGTTCCCGTGGTAGGGCTTTACTGATGTCTTGGTTTGTAAAGACACGTGTCTGCCAAGGAAAGCCGGAGTTTCTCTTAGAATGGAGAATGTAAACACCTCACCCCCTCCAAATTATAATTTTGCAATTAAAGGCTTTCAGGCAAAGATTTGGGAATAGGAATAACAGTTCTTTACTAGGAATATTAACAATACAAATTTAGTAGAAAACAAAACCACCCAAACAAACAAGCAAACAAACAAACAAACAACAATCCTGGAAAACCCTGACAGAGTCAGAGCTACAACTTGACACCCTGTTGGTCAGGGTGTTGGAAGCAGTCCAAAAGTGAGTCCTCCTGGAGTGGCAGATGTGGTTCTGTTGGAGTAGAGATGATCCTGTAGAAAGGGGTCCAGTGATGGTGAGAAGGGTCCATTCTTCCTCTGGGAATCGGGTGAAGCCAGATACCTTAGTATTCCTGCGTCTCAGTTTTTATCCAGGTGGGAATGGGTGAGATGATGGAATGTGGATGTATAGTTTGGGGTTGACTGCTTGGGGATGTGTTAATGGCCCATTAGCAAAAAATATCCCCCTGGAGGGAGGACGAGGACGGGTGGTGAAACAGCTAAGAAACGCTGCCCCACCCGGTTTTAACAGTTGGCCCATTATCAGAAGATATCCTCCCCGGCTCCTCCCAGAGTTACAAGAGATAAAGGAAAAAAATCATCTCCCCAACTGCTTTCAGCAGACGAAATAGAATACACATTTTTGGTTCCATAACCCAAGACAACTGATCAGTCACACCTGCCTTTATCTTGTCATTAGTCAGCTTCACAGAAAGTAAGACTGCGCATGTGTTGATTTTGGTGGTTTGGTCTATCTAGTAATTTACTTATTTATTTGCTTTGGAGGTACGGGGTTAGCATATTCTGTCTTCTAGTCACTTGGCATATGTTTTTTGCTAGTCATCTCTGAAATTCAAATTTTCCTTGTTTCCTTTGTATCCTTGGTGAACTCCTTATCATTTTGCTTTTTAGATGGACTGTACTACTCCCTTATCACCCCACCATCTTATGCTCCTTGGCTTTTCATTTTGGCTTCTCAGCATAGCAAATCTGTTTCATAGCTCAGTTTATCTTCCATCTCATATTTTATGATTTCATAGTCATATTTTGTTACAGAGGTAGTTCATTGTTAGCATTTCTTCTGTTTATCCTTTTTTCATATATATTCTTGAATTGCAAAAGTCTGTAGTTTCTATGCCCATTTCTCCCATCACTTTCTGTATTGAAATCTTTGTAAGCCTGGTGCTCAATTGATTTCCAGCCTGTGATTCTCTTTCTGGAGCTGTCAGACAATATTTCAAAGCCAAGACTGGGCCTTTTTTTTTTGCTTTAAGGATATTGTGTGTTCCCTTGCTCATACAATTATCTTCCGTTGCCTGCTTTTTCAGTGCTGACACAGCTGTATTTTCTGCAAAACAGAGATGTTGTTCTACCCTCAGATGGCTGTACAAAGCTTCCCTGTTTGCTGATCATATTTCTGGGGTTTAAAATCTTCCTTCTTAGACATAGCAGCCAAGTAATTATGATTTGTAATAATCAGAGGTGAAAGATAGCTCCTAAACTTTATAACAGAAAGGCCAACATAATAGTCTCGAAATTTATCCCACAAAGAAAACTTACTAATTGCTGCCAAGAAGTATTCATAGCTGAACTTCTAAATTTATTAGTGTTTAGAATTCAATCCCAACTACTTTTTCCCTTATTCCCCAATTTCTATTAGTTTTACAAGAATAATCGAATGCATTTTTGAAGTTGGTGAGTGAACCCATTATTCTTTTCCTCTTTTTTTCCCCAAAAAAATTAAGTTCAGAAGA
The DNA here is from genome assembly GCA_017589585.1 of Phylloscopus whistleri. Taxonomy (NCBI): domain Eukaryota; kingdom Metazoa; phylum Chordata; class Aves; order Passeriformes; family Phylloscopidae; genus Phylloscopus; species Phylloscopus whistleri. The sequence goes on along the minus strand of JADMLD010001284.1, from coordinate 1,000,432 downwards.
TGTTTTGATATATTTGCTTGATATATTTTGCTCTGCTGATCAAGTGTGATTATCGTACTGCACTCTCCTTCTAGAGCTGTGGGGAATTATGGGATTTGTCCTTGTCCTGCCTTGACTCTTGCAAAATTTCTTAGAGAACATATGGAGATGATTTCCCCTCCCAAGAAGGATGGGAGGAAATATTAAAAACTAGTATTTAGGATTGTCCTGGTTTAGGGCAAATGTGGGGGAAAACCTCCAAAGGGGTTCCTCTGGAAGAGCAAACCCAAACAGCCCCTCCCCCCAGCCGGTCCAGAAAAAGAACTTCCTCGGAGAAAAGTGGAAAAAACTATTTATTTAACAAACAAAATGCCCACAAATGCAAAGAATTAATAATATGAAACAATAAAACCTCTGCCCGCTCCGAAGAGAGATGGCAAACAGAGACAGTCCTTGCTGTGGGTGTAGCTCAGCTCACTCAGTCTCTCCGAAGGTCCAGGCCCGGCGGGCCGCAGGTGCCAGCCCTCGCTGCTCCTCTGGGTTTTTCAGTCCTGAGCAGATTTAAACAGTCCCAAGAAAAAGGAAAAAAAAAAAAAAACAGTCCAGGGAGTCTTCTCTGCCTAGCTAGCTAGCTAAAACTAACTAAAAGCACAGGAGATCTCTGTCCCACTACTGTCCGTGCCTCAGACGAACGCCGGAGAGAGGAAAGTGGGGGAGTCAGGCAGTTTTCTCAAAACAAACTGCGCGCTGCTGCTTTCTCCCTGTTCACTCCCAGAACAAGGTTTAAAGGTACAGAACTGAATATACAGCACAAACAGAACAGACGACTGGGGATACAAGCAGCATAAAGTCACCCTACCACAAGGATGCAACTCTTTTTTATTTGGTTGTTAAAAAAAAAAATTGTGGTAGCACTGTTTAAAATGTTCTCCATAGTTTTCTTTTTGTAGAGTCAAGGAAACAGCACTGTAATACATTTCTATGATATAAACCCAGACTGTGGTATGAATATAATGACAGCTGAGGAATGACACTTGCAGTCAAGCTTGAATTATGATCTGCAACTTTCTGTGCCTTTCTGATGTTTCTGTGCCTTTCATATCTTTGAGGGCTCACTTATGTCCTCATTAGTTATCAAAGAATTAATTATGTTATTATTGTGTTTTTGCTGTTGCTTTCTAAGAATTGCTCGAGACAAGAGACATCATGTACTAACTCAAACATGAGCTTGATGGATGTTCTTTTTTTGTGTTACTGGGTTTTTTTCCTGGTCAAAACACTTTTTATTAAACTTTATTTTCAAAGATAGTTTACAGGCCTTTTTTCAAACTAATTTCTACATAATGGATGAGCTGCTGATAATATTTAAAGCTGGTATCATGTATTGATGTGGAGCACATAAATGACAGAATTTCAAGACTCATTTGACTGGTATTGACTAGCAGGGGTCCTGGTGATCTGAAACAAAGGAATCCAGCCTCTGACATGAATGTTTTTACACTGCAAGTTTGCAGTTGTGCAGAGATTACCAGTCAGGCAGCATTTTTTGCTGCCTTTTCTTGGAACAGTTCCAAATTCCTAAAAAAGAAAAGCAAAACCTTTTATCTAAATGTAACATTACCTTTGCTGCCTATAAGTTTTGCTTTTCATTATGAAGAAAATAACTTGAAAAGAAGTTGCAAGACATATTTGCATCTAATTTACTATTGAACTTTGGCTCATCCATTTTTTTTATCATTGACAAGATTATTCGAATAATTTTGACCAACTTTGCCCAACAAATGTTCACACTTGTGTTTCCAGTTGGGCATCGGAAATTGGTCAACTATTTTAATCAAGGTACAGGACTCAGGTTCGTTAATGGTCAGTCATATATGTCCTCAGTAAGCCAAACCTGCGTCCATATCTATCATCCTGATGAGCAAATGAGTGTATAGATTTAAAAGCTATATATTTTATTCAAGTGCACAAAAGAGGAAGTTTTCTAAGTTACTAGAATTGGGCTTTTGGATGTTTATTAATCAGCAATTCAAAGCTGTTATAATGTGTTATAGTTCCTACCCTACACTATTAATATCAGCAGGAGCTTTAACAATAATTTGCAAGCAATAACCAGTTATTTTTCTATAAGTGAAATGGAATGTAAACTCTGTTAATGTTCTTGCATTTTAAAATACAATAAAAAAAAAAACTTTTGAAAGTGTTGCTGGAGTCTTGCAATCACTATATGTGATCTGACTCTTTATTATATTGTTTCAGTAGGAAATGCAGGAAGAATGTCAAATCTGTGGGTCCTGTGTCCAGCTATGGAGAGTGAGCGCCATGATGGGTACAGCAAATCTGTGTGAATAACATAGTGAGTGATGGAGGTGGATTGCTTGGCACATGAAAACTTTAACACAGCAGAACTACATCTTTAATATTTAAAGCAGGGAGTTGCCTGAACAGTTGTGGCTTCTGTTAGCTTTTTCAGTGTTTTATAGCTTTGTATGTCTTTTATAAACCTAGCATTAGAATTATTTAGATTATATATATTCTATAGGTTCGTCTAGCTCTTTACAAGAAACAAATTGCCATTTTTTTTCCCCTTGATAAAAAATAGCCTATTTCTTGCACCCATTGACTTGGAGAATGAAAAAGAAATGGCACTATTTATTAGTAAATTCTTGGCTTCCTGTAACTGCATGCATTTATTGATCTGATTTCATGTTCTAGATAAACAGTTGCAAATACAAGAGTCCTTTACCAATTTTTTGCTGTAGATTAGTACAATTAATTCATAGCAAATTCCCCTTTCTTTACTGAAAATAAATCCCCTAAAAACTTACTATGATAATTTATTTGCATAGTGGATCAAGCATGAGAAATAATCAAAGGATTGGTAGGAATTCAGCTTTTAGTTAAGCTTATGGGTTGACAGGAGGGACAGACCAGTGGGACTGAAAAATCATTATTTTTGTTTTACATAAATTCCATGTTTGATTTTACTGCAAATAAATTGCTCTTGAGAAACTGGTGCAGTGATTACATTTATTTATGCTATATTTCATTAAAAACTACAGAGTTCATATGGACTCAAAGGCATGCTGCAGATTTTCTTGAGAGTTATGGTCAAAGTTTTACCCTTAGATATGTTTAACTAGACAAGCCTTGAGTTTCTGCTAGGCCAAATTTAATTACATGCAAACTCCTGTTAACTGTAAGTGGTTTAGTTTATTATGCTTAAATAATCTTTTGATACCACTCTCTTTGTGCAAAGCAGCAGAATAAAGGTAATTTTTCTTTTTTTTAAGAAACAGAGAGTTTAAGTTCTATGAGCATCCTTACAAATGAACCTGACTTTCTGGAGGCCTATAATTTGCAGCTGATGAATCTTACTAAAATCATAATATATAATATGCGCTAAACACCAGTGAATCTATACAGGATAGAAGTGACCCCTGCAGGGATCTCTGGTGTCTAATAGAAAAACAAACTTGGTTGAAGCTTTCTTCTGGTTTGAATATTCGTAAAATGTGAGAATAGCTAATCTGTATTAGACCAGACTTTATTCTCAAATGGTAATTCTGTCCCTTAGCATGGTGAGAAGAAAATGATTAGAGAAGATAGTAGGGACTGAATGATCATGTAACAATCCTTGCATATTAAATTTCAGCTCAGAGACTTAAAATTAGAGATAGTTGCACTTGTTCACACACACACGGCTTCCCTCCCTCTAACCCTGTCTTACAGGACTGAGTCTCTGAAAACATGAAAGTCTTTAGAGTTCAGCATGACCTGCCACCAGGAATAACACATCTTGCCCTTCCATTGTGTAAGGAACAAACTCCTTTTGCTTTCCTCGAGTTTCCCTCCTTCCATGTGTTTGTAAGGGTTTTCCTCTCTTTTTTTTTCCCTAATGTATTAAGTCAAGCTTGAGCATTGCGTTGCATTGTTACCTTCCTCAGTAGAAGCACTAACAGAGTCAGTCACCTCTGTGCCTTCCATAAAAGTTACAGAAATTCAGTGTATTTGACACTTCAGCACCCCTACCCAATGCCCTTGAAATTACCAAATACCTTAAATTATTGAGAAGAAAGGGGAAGGACAGACAGCTGAGTGGGTAGAATTAGGGGAAGGAGAAAGCTGTTGTTCCTGACAGCTGCTGCTACCCAGAGTCGATAGAAGGGCTGCCCAGACCAGCTCTGCAGAGCACCACAGGTCAGGCTTGTTTCAGAGCACTGCTGTCTGTGCCTCCTGGTCAGCTCCAGCGGTAACATGGAGCTGTGGTTTGGGTTTGCCATATGGTTTGGAACTGGATTACAACATCACTTCCTCAGTTTTGTCCCAGTTTATGCTTTCCATGCAAACTGTGATCAGCTTGAGAAACCAAAAGGCAGCAGCTGGATTTTCATAGAAGGCATGCTTCATTTGGCTCAAGATGAGAGCTGTCACACATCCGCCACTTCAGCTTTTATAAATCAAGGGTTGCTTCTCAGCACATTTCTGCTTTATCTCTCCTGGCTTATGTGATGTGCTCTTCACCTGCCTGCTTCTAATGTGGCTCTGACATACCAGGGTTCATGAAAAAGGATTGAAGTGAAACTGACAGGCAACAAACTCTGGATGTTTCATTTGTTTGCTTGGGTACATGTGCATTCAAGTCAGATCTAAAGTGAGGTTGTCTTGAGTGGAAGATAATCAGGGAGAAAGCTGATTATTCACATGTAAATTTCCGTGTAAGGAAAGCAAAATTTTTTTAGAAGTACAGTGCATACAAATACTGTACTTGAAAGGTATCTTGGAACATCCTCTAGCTTCTGTAGGACTTCAGGCTTTATGTAGTTTTTTTCCTATATAATACATACTCCCCTCTTTACTAGAGATTATTAATTTTCGGGGAGGAAAAGGATTGTTTTCTGCCTTAATAGAAAGCTGAAATTAAATTCTAGATTGAGTTCCTAAGTACAATGCAGTTGTTAGCCACCAGCGTTCTGGCAAAATTTAGTTTAGATGCTTAAACAATACTGGGTCCTAGGAGACCTTGGTTTCCAGACTGTTGAGAAGTCATCCCCATCCTCTGTTTCTTATGTCTGAAGAGAGCAAATGCTTGTCTCAAGGATGTCTAAAATAATTTCAGAGTCAAGGACAGGTGTATGAAGGTGTTATGAGTCGCGTGCTTTTATTTTATTTTCTGTGTTACTATTTCCTATAAGGCAAATGCCAGTCTGCTGGCAAGTACTGAAACCATGATTGTTTACATAGATGCATTTCTTCAGTAATTGAAATAAAGTTGAAGATGGTAAATTGACAGAAATTCCACAAACATTTGTTAATATATATGGTTTGGACTACTGGTTTAACAAATGCAGCTTCTTCATCCAAAAGCTGTGTTGAGTAACTAGGAAATCATAATGAGAAAAACTTCTTCCTTTAGTTGAGTGTTTTACTTTCTCAAGATTTTATGAATTACCTTGTCTACTTTACAGTTTTCCTCTTGACAAGCTTATTCACTTATATACCCTAATTTTTATGTAACCATTTGATTTATTTTTCTTAAAATTTAATGTTTTTATAGGTGATAAAAATCTGCTTAGAAAAATATGTTATGGAATGTAAAAAATTGAAATCCAAAAGCCTAAAAAAAAAGATACTATTACTCGGGTAAGTAGGAGTGCTGGTTTTTTTTGCAGATTGTACCAATTTCTTTAACGTGCATTTAAGTGTTTCTGAAATTTATGCTATAATGATACCCTGTAGTGAGCCAGGAAGCACAAAATTGGAGAATTATTGAATTTTGAATGTCCTAGTGTTGGGGATACTTCACTGAACCTGAAATACAGTTGAGGTTTTGTGATGATTTTGAGAAATGTACCAGTAGAAAGTGCAAATGTGTGAACTTGTAGTTCAGGGACAAAAGGAAGATGACATGTGAGCTCACAGGAGTCTTTTAGAGCAGAAATTATCAATGTGGTTCAATTTTCCTCTTAGACCCAATTTCATGAAAGAGATTTCTGCCATGAGTAAGTCTTGTTAGTTAGTCAGGATAGGGTGTAGCTGTGGTTTCCTTCTCTTGGAGCTTGTTATCCTCACTCCCAAGACTAATGAGAAAATGACTGAAACAACACAGCCTAACATTGTATGTTGTGTGCGGTGTTCATCAAACAAGAAAAAAGGTATGGTGGGAGGAAAAAATTTAGACAATGATCCCACAGACCCTTCCCTTGAGATTCCCCATTTCCTATAACTGCTTTTCCCACAGCAATTATCTTGTTCTCAGTCACTGGAGAAGTGTTGCAAAAAATTGTGATGTGAAGTACCTCTAGGATTGAATGCTGAGTTGAGAATATATTCCTTCCCCGTGAATTCTCCTAGAACTTTTAATGGATGTACAGATAGCTTTCTGTATTTAATAAACATTCTCACCCAGCTGTGCATATGAAGATCAGTTATTATCATCATCACTCTCCTGCTGTGCCATTCAGAGGTATCATTCATATTGTTTTACCATCTGCTGCAAAACAATACGTAAGTTTTAAAGAGTGATTCCTGTTAAATAGGAAAAAGTTACATTAGCTGTCAGGCTACCAGGCTTTGGCCTTTGATTCCTGTATGGAAGTGTTTTGTAGAAAACAATGGAAATAGTTGTGATAATACGACTCCAAATATGACTATAATTTTCACTTTCCTAAACAGGTTAGATTAGTATAAAGTTGATCCCTCTACAGAACTTAGCTTCCTTTCAGTTGTTTTGATTTACTGTACTTGGTATGTTGCTTGAGCAAGTGGAGCTCTATTCAGTTCCTAAATTTTCTTTAAAGTGCTTTTGGGTTTTGTAATGTTTGCATCAGCCTGGGGGACTTGAGTTGTCTGAAGGTCCAAAGATTTACTCTCATTCTCCTTGGCTTCCTGCACAGCCTCCATTTGTAGCTAGACCTACTCCTTGAGGCCCTGACTTGACTAGCGAGTACAAAATTATCATTCTTTGTTAATTTTGTACATTCAGTGTACTTACCTCCAAAACTGTTATTTTCTGAAGTTGGCAGGAAGCTTTGAAATCACTAGTGCTTTTCACAAATCTCCCTGTTGCCTTCACTGAATAATAATAATAATAATAATAATAATAATAATAATAATAATAATAATAATTTCCAGCTCTTTGTGATAGGTTATCACAATTTAACTGTTGAATGAAAGATGAGCAAAAAATATACTGAAAAATAGCCATTCTTCTTGTAATATGGTGCAGATAAGTTTAAGTGGCTAAATGTTACGACTACCTCATGGAAAACAATGATCAGATTCCTCACTGAGTGAGGTGAAGCTGTGTGACCAAGGAGCTGGTTGTGCACTTATGTTATCAGCTGTCTTCATGTTTGCCATTCACAAGCCACACTCATTTCAGAACTTGCTGAAGGGCTAATTTTACAGTGCCTCGCTTTTCCTGATACCTCAGGCCCTTTCAGAAACAAATACATCTTCAGTGTCCTACTATCCTAGTGGTTTATCTTTTCTACTCCATGAGCAATGAAGAAATCACATAATGCTTGGTTCACCAGCATAGTCTGGTAAAATTAACCTTCACCTGTTGCCTCTCGGAGGCGTGATGACCTGGTTCAGGAACGGCATGGCGACCACCTCAGGTCGCTCAGGCCATCAGCTCACAGACACCAATGTGGTGGACAGCAAAATGGCGTTTATTTCCTCATTACATGGCTTTATATAATCTTGCAACAACAGCGTCATTTCTGTCTGCTTATGTCACACACCCAATGCTATTTGCTAACTTAACCGAACAAGCCTTACTACTTATATGGAGAAATGGAGAAGGGTAGCTCTGCCTTTCCGTACAACATGATATCTTCTGATCACCTGTCCCTAATCTCCCACATTCACCAAACCAAAAATCCTGGCTGTATGGGCAGACTTGTATTTTTGGTAGGCACGTGTTTCTTTGTTGCAGAATACAGTCCTTCTGGGCAGAAGGTTAACTGCTGGAACATAAGATGAAATGCCAGTTACTTTCAGATCAGAGTGGCAGGGTGGCACCAGTACCAGAACACAGACCAGAGAGCTTTGCAGGTGATAAAGGAAGATTTAAATAACAAGAATTCTCAGTGTAGCTGGGCAGGGTACGCTATTCAGAGTGGCATTTGTTAAGTGAACTGGTTGAAGTTGTTTTAAACAGCTTTGGTACAATTCACAAACTAAAATTTTATGGAATTATGGAATCTTTCATGTGCCATCAAACTAAACTGTCCTTATTCTTTAATATGCTATGTATTCATTTACTCCAGAAAGTGTTGTTTTAGCTTTCCTACTCTGGAATTAAAGTGTTACTTACATAATTTGAAAATTATTATGTGCTCTTACATTACTTGTGTAATACAAATATTGTGCAATTAATTTATTTGTTTATGTTTTCTTTCTGTTTAATCATTGTAGTAACACCAACTTCCCAGCATGCTTGTTACCTGGGAATTTTCATGATAATTTTGTTTCACTTAATACAGAAATTTCATTCTGCTTGTTTTTCTTAGTGCAGCTGAACAGGGGAAAGCTACCGTGGGATGTATGTTGTTCTGCAAAGACTAATCTGAAACACAGATTTATTAACTATAGATTCTTAGTTACCAGGTCAGCTATCAGCCATCATACCTAATATTTCTTTATTTCTGATTAGTATTGTAAGAGAAGGAATTGTGTGTTAATTACAGCAAGATACGAGAGTTGTCTATTAATGTCTGGTTGAATTTTCAATTACAAGTAAATTCTCAGTTTTGACTCCAGAGTTTCCATGCAAAGCTGAGATTTGAGAGGTGCGTGATCCAGGACAGCATCTTAACAGCCAGAGTTCTGGAATCTGTTGGGAAAACAGTGGGCAAATTTAGGGATTAGGGTTAAACCCAAAATAAAATACTGGAAAACCTTTCAAGTCACCTCCCCTTCCATTTTTAGTATGTATGTTTTAAACTAGGAGTATTGACATGAACTTTTAAGAAAACTTGGGTAAAAGATATGGTCATAATACAGTAATAAAACTCCAGTGTTTCCTGATCCATCTATGACTGACAGGTGACTTCTGTGCCAGCTGAGTGTTCAGTCTGATAGCAGATGGTGCAATCTATGAAGGAAACTTGGGTCCTTCAACAGAGCTTCTGTTGTTAATTGCATGAATATGGAAGCTCTTTTGCAGAAAAATGATTTTTGAGTAATAGAAATGTAGTGCATGTTCTCTGCAGAAACATGTGCCATATTTAACTCTGTGGAAAGAGGTGTATCTATATGATACAACCAGCTCTCTTAATTCTGTGGCTCTGCTTGCCCTGGGAGGTTTTTTTTCCAATGTTCTTGGCAGGCCTGGGAAGTGGCAGAACTAATCCTCTGCCTCCCTTGGATGCCTGAGACATTTCAGTGCCTTCAGGTCTGTGAGCTGCTGATTTTTTTTTCTCTGTGGTGTTCTGTAGCCACATGAGGGCAGAGATGCCCAAGGTTGTGCACAGCCACAGTGCCCTGCCTGCTGTATAAAATATTGCTGGTACCAGTATCTCAGAGCAAGTCTCTTGGAAAGCTAACAGAATGTAGCTGGATGAAGTACAGTGGTGCATGCTCTTGATGTGAAAGTCATTGAATTAATCTTTAATTAATCTCCCTCTACCAATGGTAACGAATCATGGTAATTATATTAGTATAAAATGTAATTGCTATGCATTATTTTCTACTTAGATGTTTCAAGACTAGAATATTTGCATTGCAGAAAGATCGGGAAACCAACTCCAGGTTTCCTAAGTCTGATTTTCATGCATAACAGCTTTAGTATTCTGGGTATTAGAGTGTTGACCTGAAACAATAGACCATTTGCTGCCTTGCAGCCCTTCTGGCTGGTTTTCCACTTGTACTTTTGCATCTCAAACTTTTCTTGGCAATGGGGAGACATTCTCCTAATAGTCCATTTTGTAGTTTATTGGTTTTGCCTGGTAATGTACTGAATAAGTAATAATCACTGATTACTAAGCACTCCCTTAGAATGCTGATTAATATTTGAGAGAGAAAACTAGCTCAAAAAAAGGAAAAGCTTTCAAAACAATAGGATGTCATTACAGGTAACTGCTTATGGTTTGCATGTTTGATTTAGAGTTTTGATCTAGTCTATAGCTCTGACTTTTCTATTAACTAGAGTGTATGCTTGGACAAGTCACTTATTTGTTTTTAATCTTCATTATACTGTAGATGAAATTTTACAGTACTGCCCAGGGTTATTAAATAATCTAGTGCCTGCTCTGGATTGTTTTGCCATAGGAAATGGTTGAACCTAAAACTTAACAAGATTTTAACAGGAGTGGGATGTTTGTAAGGGAACGAGAAGCAGCCACGGATGGAATAGTTACTGACAAAATTAGAATGTTTTCTTCTACTTGCTTTTTGGTTTAAGCCCATCTCTATGCGTAGGGAGTTGGAAGGATTGTTCATGGAGAAGCAGGAACCCTATGGCTTCATGATACAGAAACTTTCTCAAAGCATTCATTGTTTGTCATTTGCCACAGGATCATATCCTTGCATTGATTTGTAATGAAACATCTTGTGATTGCTGTGTCTGAAACTTGCATTGAATCAAAATAAGCAATCCTGAGATAATAAAAACAACAGTGGTAACATAAAAAGTGGTAACTATACAGCTAAAAGATACACTTATTTGTTGGCATCCAGTAAACAAAAGTTAAAGGAATTATGTTTTTCCTCTTTTGCTCTTTGATCTCTGCTGCTTTTCGGTCTGACGTAAGTTACCGGTACTCATTTCATGGTCCTTAGTTGTTGTAAACTACACTGGTTTTGCAGTGTATTAAAGAACATATGTAAATGCTTTTAGTTTTCCTTCTGAATCTTGTAATCTAGTAATTCACCTATGCACTGGAAATTTTACTGCTTTTTTTTCCCCTGGCATTATCAGCACATGCAAGATGAGCAGTAATGGCAGTGAAGGTTTTGCATTTTTTCTTCTGGAATAATGGTCAGGGTTATTCCTGCGTCAGCAGTGTGCCCTGGCAGCCAAAAGGGCTGTGTCCTGGGGTGTATCAGCATCATCTACCAGTCAAAGGAGGTGGTGGTCCTAATCTGCACTGTGTTGTTGCTGCCCCACCCTGAGTACTGTGTGTATTTTTGCTATTTTCTCAGTATGTGAAAGGCATCAAACTGTGGGAGTGTGTCCAGAGGAGAGAGATCAAGACGGTGAAAAATCTCAAGGAGCAGCTGAGGTCACTGCCTTTGCTCAGCCTGGAGAAGAAAAGGCTGAGGGGTGACCCCAGAGGTGCTGATTTCCTCTCTGGTGAGCAGTGACAGCACATGAGGAAAGGGAATGAAGCTGCATCAGGGAAAGTTCAGACTGGATGTTAGGGAAAGGTTCCTCTCTGGAATCATGGCTGGTCATTGAAACAGGCCCCCCAGGGAAGTGGTTGTGGCACCAAGCCTGAAGAATTCAAAGAGCACCTGGATGATGCTCTTGCTCATGTGATGTAGGTTTTGGCAGTCCTGTGAGGAGCAGAGAGCTCAGTGATCTCAGTGATCCTCGTGGGTGCCTTCCAACTAGAGAGATTCTGTGTTTTCTTTATACACAGTCCATGCTAGAATGTTTTTCCTTTTCTGCATTTTAGGTGCCTTATCAGGAGCCAGAGAAAGCTGGGAGCATGATTCAGGAGCGAGAGACCTTCAGGGTCCAGACATCCACAGTAATTTTAGGCTAAAAAAGGTGTTGGAGTATGGTGGAAGCAATGTGACTCAACAGGCTGCACTGCAAAGACTTCTAGTTCAGGCCTCAAATTTTAGCAGGTCTGTTGGAGGAAGCTGCTTAGAACTTGCCGACACTGTAAGTGCACTTTACATTTAAGTCTGCTTTTAGGTTGTGTAGGAGGACTTTTTTTGTTGTTTGTTTGGTTTGTTTTGGGTTGAGTTTTGAAGAAGCGTATTTATTCCAGTCTTAGAGCCTTTATGGAAACAATTTTTACTTTATTTATCAGAAAACTAATGTGATTTTAGCAATAATGTAGTGTATAATATTTCCAAAGTTTGATAACCAAGTTGTGTCAAAAAAGATAGGAATCTGTGAGTGGTCAAACTGAAGTTCCTAACTGATACAATTTAACAGAAGATTTGTTTATAAAAATGTCCTCCCAATTAATTTTAAGTGTGTCAGATTGCTCAAAAATGCTCTGCAGCAGAATTCCTCACGTATTATTTCATTATTACCCACTAAATTATTTGGTACTTTATTTAAGCCCTTGGTGTGTTTTTTTTATATCTACAGGCAAATACTATTCTCCATCTTAAAAAGCCCACTGGTTTTTAAGTGCTGGTTTTGGCTGGAGAAAGGTGAATTTTCTTCATAGTGACTAGTGTGGAACTGTGATTTGGGTGACACTTTTGAAGGAGTAAGACATTATTTTTTGCTTCTTCCCTATTTGTACTGGGATCATGTTTGTGCTTTAATTTTAACCCAGGCATGTTAGAAAAGACCATCTATTTGGTACCATGTTTCTGGCTTATGTTGCACAGAAGCTTAGGTGGAGAAGTAAAAGATGCTAAAATAAAACTGAAAAATTTCTAATTAAAAAATTACTCTCCACTGGCATGCTTGACCTTGATGAAATAGACTCCTAGTTCATGATACCAAGATAATTCAAGCTGTAAGGGAAACCTCAGGAGCTTGTCTGGTCCAACATCATACTCAATATGGAAGGGATTGCTGACATCAGAGGAAAGTCAATGTCTTCAAGCCATATTATTTAAAAAGAAAATGATGGAAACTATCTTGACAATGCTTGCAAAAGCTTTCTTGTTTTATGCAAGTTCCTAAACATGCGCTGATAAACATGACCTGTTTCCATATGCAGAGTAAAAATATGTAGATATTAGAACTTCCCTAAGAGGAAAAAGAAATTAAGGAAGTTAATAGTTTCTTAAAGGAATTGTGTCCTCATTTTTCCTAGGGAGGACAATAAGAGATCAGCTGTGGTTCAATCATGAACTCACCCAGAAGCATACAGGAACTGTAACGAGCAGAAAACAAGCAGGCACACATGTATTATAAAGAGAATAATATGGGGGAATTGAGACATTATAGACCATTTAGCAGCTTTGTTTGTATGTTCCATTACTTGTGGGGAAATAAGACCAATTTTAAGTGAGAACAGAGAACACGTAGATATGTAAAAGAATAATCGAGTCCATCCAATATAATACCTCCTTTAAGAGGAGATAGAAGACAAACAATACACATCGCGTTTCTCCAGTAAAACATCTGATCCTGCCTTGAGTGATGTTCTCATCATCAAATCAAGAAACATAATTTAAGTGTAACTGCTAATGGCTGTACAATGATGGTTCTGAAGTTTTGTGCTGTTACACATTTACAGAGATACAATATGAAGCTGCAGTGTTACTCAGAATGCACAGTGTGATGGCTACTGCATTGCTATGACATATAGAAATTTGAAAAATAGAAACGAAGGAGGCTTATAAAAAAATACAGACTCCCAGGTTTCATGGTTTTATGAATCAGGGGAAGACATCAGGAAAAGGTTTTTCACCCCCAGTGTGGCTGAGCACTGGAAAAGCTCCCCTGAGCAGTGGTCACAGCATCAGCCTGACAGAGTGCAAGTGTTTAGACAATGCTCTTGGGCACGTGGTGTGACTCTTGGGGTGTTTTGTGCAGGGCCAGGAATTGGATTCAATGACCCTGAGTGGGTCTCTGCCAACTCAGGATATTCTATGATTTGGTGATCTCTAAATTCCTTCTATGCTTGCTGTCATGAAAGATGCCCAATCTTTGTTTTAATCTGTTATACTTCTGCTTTAGAGTATTTCTTTCATGTTTTTCAAAACCATAGTAGAGTCATAAGTTTCTCATTTATATGTAGATTAACACAATAACATCTTCATTTGACTCCTGCTGAGCACTGGTGTCCTGGGTCATATGTAAATTTTTGCTTTGGCTTTATTAAAATGGAGAGAGAGAGGAGCAGGAGAAAATTGAGAGAATTATTTACTTTGGGTTTCAGTATTTATTCATCTTTCCACAATTTTAATACTATGTGGTGTGCTTACTGCAGCCTAAATTTAGGCTCTTTAGAGAGATAAACATAGCCTTCACAGAGTTGAGATTTAATATAAGTTCTTCCTTCTCTTTCTCATATCTTTTACTGAGCTGCATATGCCACAACGACAAGCAAGCTGCTCCCTAGCATTCATTCTCAGAAATGACAGATCTCAGCTTTCCCATTCTTATAAGTTGAATTCAGTTAATTAATCAAGTGTCAATTCTTGTTATTAATGTCCTGGTTGACTCTCTGGCAACCTTTTTTTGGCCTCCTTTTGATTTAAACCGTGCAGTGAGGCAAAAGAGATCCTTGTGATTGTGTACTCCTACAGCATAGATTATACCCCTCAGTCAAGACAGAGGGTCTCCATGCTGTCTTTAACATTTAGGTTATCCATTTGCAAAAGCTAAATGAACATCAGTCCACTCTGCCTAGCTTTTGTAAGGGTTTGGGTTTTTTTTAATGCATTTTTGTAATTTTGGGAACATGCAGCTCTACAGCATTTTATCAAAACATAATGCCTGCTCTGAAGCATTATTCTTCATCACAGGAGTGATGCAATTTTTAACACAGTGCTACTTGAAATTTAGCCATTTATACTCATTGCATATGTATCTATCATTGTTAATTTTGCATCATTTTCTATAATTTGGTTTACTAAGCCATGTTCAAATCCAGCTTTTGTTTTACCTGAATAATTTATTCTGTAATCTTTGTAGGGTGTTAATCTATTTCAGCATTTTCCAGATTTGTGTTTTTATTCTTAAATATTAAGAACACGTTCCTCTTTATAGCTCTTTCCCTTGGTACCAACATTTATGACTAAAATATTAGCTTTTCACATGACTTGTCACCACTTACTGATGAGGTACCTATTTGTGCCAATAGGAGTTCTTGTGTGTGTGTGTGTGTTTGGGTGTTGTAAATAATTTAAATCTTCTTCATGGACAGAAAAGAATGCAAGCATTTTGAAGGATTTGTTGGTGTATGTGGATGTTTAGGAGCAGCTGTGGGACCTCAGTGTGCACCCTACAGTGCCACAAGGACGGATGGAATTCTGTTCCAGGAGATGAAGTATTGATGTTCTCTGGAAGCATCACATGGGCAATATCTCAATATGATAGGCATATCATATTAAAATACCGCTGAAGTTTAATAAGGAGAAGCAATAAGATTTGCTTTAATTCCCTTTTCATATTCTCCTTGCATGTGACTGGAATACACTTGGGGTTTTTTTAGTAGAACGTGTGCATATAAGTGGTAATGCATGTATGTGTGCTTAGTGTTGGTTTCGCTTGCCTATATTTGGTGTGAAGATGAATGTATTTGTTACCAGAAGTAACTATATTTACATAAATTATAACCTATTGGGTCTGTTTCATTTGCCACAATGATAAGATCTCTGTTATTTTAGTTGGAAATACATCTAGTCTGCTGAGAAAAGTCTCTGCAAGAGACTTACATCTTAAAGATCTTACATCTTTAAAATGTGACCCCAAGTATGTTGATACATGGTGGTTTTTTAACTATCCATTCCCTGGTCTGGTGAGATCCAGAATACTTTGATCTCTGATTTTTCCATCCAAAGACACTCCAGCTGTACTAGAACCTCTTTGACTGCACCTTCCTTGCCAGACCTTTTTTACTTGGAAAAGATTTGATGAGAATATGGTTGACTTGCAGAGGGGAAGGGTACAGCTGTATTTTTGAGAACAGAGTGTCGTAGAATTTTGTTATGACCGCTGTTTAGGAGGCTGTGTTGCTATTTCCTCCTCAAAGCAGTCATGCCACATTCTTTCTTTCTTATTCTTAGTAAGAAAGAAAGGCTTATTTACAGAGTTGCCAGAATTACTTCCTGCAGCATCTCACTCTTCTGGCCAACCACAAAGTGTGCATAATCCTGCTTTTTATCTTGTGCAGGGCTGTCAATGCAAGATGGATGTGTCTAGGTGGGAGGGTGTTGGTGCAGACTGCTCCACCTGCCAAATCTGCGCTTCTCATCTCAAGAGGAACTGTTTTCTGGAATGTCTCCATCAAGAACAAACAGCAAACTAGTACAAAAATGTTCTTAATGCTTCTTCTTGTAACTGCTCTGGTATATGCTCTTTCATATCTCTCCCTGTCTGATTTGCATGTGTCTGTACCTCATCTGGAGGTACCAAAGATACTATTGGGCTTGAGAATGGACTGTTTATTTGCATCTGTGTGACAAAGTATGCTTTATCTACAGCAGAATTAAAGCAGCTAAACTGGATTTAGTTCTGGGTATGGACTCTCTTTATCGTCTCCATTGGTTACACAGCCTAAAAGTTTGTAAAGTACGAATTTAAACTGAAAATATGTAACAAATCAACATATAGTTGTGTTAGCATTAGTGTCTCAACATGATCACTGGCAGATGAGAATTCAATGTCTTTGTTTTAGGAAGCATCATGTTATCTGACAATAAATATTCTTACTGCAATACCTCTTCATTAGTCAGACTCAGTGAATGTTTGCCTTGCTAATTTTTCCTCCTGAAGAGTATTGACCTGCAAGTTATGACAGACAGAATCACTGTTTCAAGAAGGCTATTCTTTTTAGTTGGCATAGTTTGTACTGAGCAATAGTATTCTGAAAGTCACTATTGTATTTTTCAGGAACATGTGACTTTCCTTTCCTACCTGGATCTGCTCCTTAATCAGGCAAACCTAATTTGCTGTGGTCTACTTATATTAATATAACTTTAGTGTATAAAAGAGCACACTTAGTATTATCATTGTGTTTACATTTATGTCAGGCTGTAGTGCAACTCATTCTGGATAACTGCTTCAAACAGTATTGTTGTCCTGCTTCATCCTGAGTCACAATAAGCATTTATGTGCTCTGAGATACATGTAAATGTAAACTAAGTGATTTACATGTAAATTCCATGCTGCTGTCGTGTTATTGAGCATATAATAATTTCTTGCAATTCCTTAATGTTATAAAATGTACTTAGTACTTTAGCAGGAGAGTATCTCAGAGATGCTTGGTATATGGCATATGTTCACATGTGATATTCTGTGATGAAATTTAAAGTGCTGAATTTAATCTCTTTGTCTGGTCCTTTCTCCAGCACTTTAAGCAATTTGACAACACATCAATTGTTCTCTTACTTCTTACCTTACCTCCTACCTTGAATGTTGGACCGCCAGCTGATATTTCTACTGTCCTTTGCTGTAACCAACAATCTCTCATTACAAAGACTGAAATTCAGATTACCTGATGATAAAGGATGTCTGCTTGTTCATCTTATGTATATAAGTTTTTATGTGGCACAAGTCAGTGTAATGTTAGTGTCTTTAGAGATCAAAAATTATACTGCTTAAAAACATGGTATCATTCACCCTCCCAAAAAGATGTTCACCTTGTATATGTACTGTGGGTTTTTTTTCAGACTACATTTGGGCTCATTTTAACTAAGCAAGTAAATGTAGATTTTAAAATTTACGCCTTAAAAAGAGGAAGGATTGTCTGGTTGCCAAAGAAAGCAAAGCTACTTTTCAGGGAATGAGGGAAAAGGGTTCCGAGAGATTTGTGGCAGTCTAGGGATACTCTTGTATCTGTCCTAAATGTGAACCATTTTCTCTGTTGCTAATTTACAGGCATTACCTGTAAATTAAATGGGAATCGTGTGGAAATTCTTTTGGGAAATGATCCTTTAAGGGAAAGTAGCAAGGAAAATAGAAACTGAAGATAGAACTCTACTGTGAGAAAGGGAACTCCGTAATTGGTTTGTAGGCTACTTTTGTTTGGTATTGCTGTTAATAAGAGTCTACTTTAAAATTTCTCATTTAATTTCTGATGCTTTTATGATTTTAGAACTTATTAAGATTGGTATGTCTTTTCTGGCAAAGTCTGCCCCTTTTTATCCTAACCCCTCTCTCCAAATCTACTCTGTTTTAAAATAATTTTATTTTTGCCTTAGTGTGGGAAGCTCTGCTCCTTCACCTTCCCCATCCCTTCCCTTACAGTCAGGGAAATGGGCCCCAAAGCATCAGGTATCCCATGCCCTCAAGGCACTTCTTTTTGAATGGGAGAAGGTAATGCCTTTCTAGCCCCTCTGCACGAGGCTTGTGGAGATAGGAAATAACTTAAATTTTGTGTATTTTGAGGAATTTATCCAGTACATAGGCTCTTTGTGGGATGTATTGGAATTTGGTTGCTTGTGTAGAGATTGATTTTTCATGAGTTACTGGCTGGGGACTCTGTATCATGTTTGGGAACCAGTACATACAATAAACCACAAGAGCTGGATCTCCTCTTCTCCCCTTGGAGCCATGCTTTTCCCATATTCTGTATGCAACTTCTACTGCAATTTCTTTTTCATGCCAATAAAAATTATTGCTGTAAAAATGTAGCCTAATCATGCCTTCAGTTGGAACTGAAATAGGTAGAAGGGCCTGAAACTGAAGATTCTAGTAATGTGGACAGTTGAGCCTACTACAAAAGCTTTGTGCCCAGGATAACCTTGCCTTCTGTGCATGTGCTTCCAAACCAAGTGTAATTTCCTTTCTGCCAGGCTAAAAATAGAATCCAAGAATTCTATTAAAGCAAGAGCTGATTATTGGAATATAGATTCAGGAGGTTTGGCTTGTCCAAAAGCAGGCACAAAGGCACTTTTGTCTGACAAACATTTAGGGGTGTGGGAAGCTGTTAGCTCTTTGATCTCCAGCCAGCATTGTAATGGACCTTGTTTGTCTCAAGCAGGCATCAGCTGTAATGGGATTATGCATTTCATTTATACAAACCTGGCTTCTGTAGCCCACTAAAATCATAGTAAGTTATTAGTTTTTCTCTTAAAATGGGCATTCAGGATTAGGTCTGCCACAACTCATGTATTTTATATGAAATGTAGTTTTGCTGTCTTTTGAATTTCCAGCATTATAACAGACATAGAGGTGAGCAAATGGCAAATTATAATTTTTTTTTTTTTATTCTGTTACTATTTCCATCTGCAGACAATCATAGCACAGAGTGATGGGTGTCAGCACAGGTCACATTTATTCAGGCAGGCAGACTTTTAATAGATCTTTTTGACTGAGGCTTTTAATTGGATCTTTTACATGACAGTTGAAAAATATCTCTTACAAGCATATGACGAAGTTGAAATGCAGAGAGTGATGGGTTTTGACCTGGTTCTACAGTTGTAGTTGGATGATGTGAACTGGCATAGGGCAATCAGGCACTATAGGAAAGAGGGTCTTAACAAGTGTGTTTAAGTAGATGTTTTGAAGGTTTCAAAACTTCTAATTTAACTCAGTTACAAGGACTTTGTATTTTTTTCCCTTCGTTGCTCAGAAAATGCATCCCATTTTCTTTGCTGTACTCAAGGAAGCTCTGGCTCCAGTGCAGGTGTTCAGATCTTTTTACTTTTCCAAAAACCTTTTTCCCCCACAGTTGTCTGAAATGAAGAGCAGTTCACCTGGTACAGTGGGCCAGCATCATTGCACACAGATATACAGAATATAGTGTTATCATCGTTGTTGTTGTTGTTGTTATTATTACTATAATTATTACTATTACTATTACTATTACTAATCAGCGGCAAGCTGAGTCTGAGGGTTAGTCTGGTGGAGCAAGATTATCCTCCTGAATTCTGGTGTGCCAGAAAGATTACCATGTAGCCCTTATCACAGGATTTTCTTTTTTACCAGATTTTCTGCCTGCTCTCTGAGTGTGAGCTGCTGACTTGGGTTTAAGTTGGCAATGCCAAGCTTCTGTGAGCCCTCATTTTTTAAAAAGGTGAGGAGATGAGTTATTGCCTCTTTTCTTGTACATACATGACACCCTTGTGTTCTGGGTTCATGAAATACAGGATTTTGGTAATTAAGTGAAAATGTTAACTGCAGTGCACAGTTGAAAATGGACTTTCTGAAGTGCTTTTGCAATTCAGTGCCAGTTTAGTTATAATGGAGTTATCTGTTATCCTGCCAACCCAGAGAGGCAAGGCAGAGTTCCCATAGAAACCTGTCAGTGACACAGTAACATTCATCAAGATGCTGCTGTTCCTTGGTGTTGCAGTTTGGACGACAGACAAGCAACAAGGCTCACACAACATACCCATGCACAACAGCCAACTTTTAATGAGTCCTCTTCTCCTTATATAGATCTGAAGGTCTGCACAGTCAATCCCTATTGGCCGAACCAGTTGCCACCTGGCCAACTAGCCAATGGCTGCTCACATCCCCAATGGCCTAGGCCTGCTCTCCAACAGTCCACACTGATCAAGTTATATAATCAAGGTGCTTATATAATTAGTTAGCTTTCAGTTATAAAACAGGGATTAATTTTAATTGTGAGGTCTTCAGGCCAGCTGTTGACCACCACAATACTTGGATACACAATTCTCTGCCACTGTCAGGCCTGGGACATTGACCTGAGGCAGTGCAAGATGCTGCCACTGTTAAAATACCCACTCCTCTTTGTGTTGTGATTTTTTTTAAATGACTGTGTGGTTATTAGCACAGCTGTTTTGGGGAACTGTTTTGGTTCTAGTACTGCAAAAATGGGAGGGGCGTACTTATACACATGTGTTGTCTTGTGATTACTGTTCTTACTTTACGTGAAAAGCTGTTTTCAGAATGAACGCTCCATTTTGGGCTAGAAATCCACATGCTTATCTGGGAGGCCGTTTATGATTGTAGCTGTGAATTGCAGTGGATTAGTAAACTCCACCTTTCCTCCTGGTAGAAAGCGACCGAAGTAAACTTTATTTTTCAGGAGTGGCACTGTCTGTTCTGCGAAGAGTTCATAATGAGATAGGTTCACCCTACTGAGGTACTCAAGTGAGGTTCATGCCTTTAAGCCAAATAGCCAGCTGTAATTTCCTGCACTGAGTTTTGTATTCACTTACCTGCTTGAAACCATAATTTTAGGGACATGACTGGAGAAAAAGACATTGAATCTTTCTATTATCTGAATTTTTAAGAGATTATAAGTGCATATTATTTTTTGAATCTAATTTTTACATAAATAGTGATTTTCTGGTACGCATTATAGAAAAGGAGGGAAAAGTGTTTCTGTAACACCTATATGGGTGGTAGTTGTTTTTTCATAATGATTAATTATCTTCTGCCAGTATTTTGAACTGTGATAGCAGAACAAACAGGATTTTTTAATATGGGTCTGTTTGTTTTACTTGGTTTAGTTGGTTGATAGAGCCTTATCTGAAAGTAAACACTAGAAACAGTAAGCATGTAATTTCTTAACAAAGTAAGGGACTACCAAGTTGAGGCCTGAAAATAAAGATTTTAGTTCTGTAATTATCTGAAGTAAGTGTAAGTGGCTTGAGAAAAATGTCTTGGGATGTAGAATGAAATAAAAACATACAAGAAAGAGAGATCATAAGTGCTTGAAGCAGTGTTGTCCACTGTCCCTCAAAATATAAAATGGAACTGACAGGTATGACGGCTGAAGTAGATGTGAGTGAGGCTGAGGTAAGGTAGCCTTGAAGATTATGACAAGAAACTTAAATGTAGGAAGATATAAAGGAAAAATATCACTGGGGAGATTTAAATTGTATATGGCAAAGCAGTTAGAAGGGAAAAAAAAAAGAATTTTATAGACCAGATCTATATGCCAGGTTAGAATAGAGAGTTTTGATTTTATGTTTAACTGTCCAAGAGAGAAAAACCCCACAAATACCAGATCTTTAGAAAAATAAAAAATACTAGTATTTACTGGCTAGTAGGGAGTTGAGTAGTCATCTGTAGACTGGATTGCTGACCTTCATAAGCAGCTACTAAACTATGCAGACACCAAATATGTCAAATTAATGAATGTAGATGAGGGCTGTAGGAATTCAGTTACAACAGTCATAAAATAGATGTGGTTGAAAACTAGAGGGTTAGAATCACTAAAATTTTTTCAATATGTTATTTTAGCTCATGTCATTGTTAAAGTAATTTCAGTTATAATTTCTACTAAAAAAATGCACCACAAACCTTTAAGTCAGAGAAGTTGACATTCTTGTAATTTAAGTGCTCATGCCTACTAAAGTCTTGTAGAGCTTCAAGCAGGGATCTGTCAGATGCTTCCTTTGCGTTTGCCAGAATTCATCGAAGATGTTTCAGGTGGAACATTTCAGTGGATCCAAATATATTTGGTAGGTAGGTAGGCAGGTAGGTAGATAGATAGATAGATAGACAGATAGATAGATATAGCTGAGTGTGTGTACACACATGTATGAGTATATATGTATGCACAATTGTTTGTGCCAGTATGTACAGGATATATACAAATGTCACGCACTGTAAATACATAAATGGGTGAAATAAAGGTATTTATGTATGTGTGTATATACACATGTAGTCAGGAACTATCCAACAGTTCATCTGTTAAACATTCAGAGATCTTGTCCACAGATGGTGAAATGGGATGCTTGGCTAGGTGGGGGATGAAGAGTCAAAGCACAGTTCTGATGTAATCCAAGGGCCAGGATCCATCCACTTTCTTGTGGGAACTCACATCATCATCAATCCATGGTTCAGGACACTCCAGGTTAGGGAGTTGAGTATTCAGTGTGCCAGTGGTAGTGAAAGTCAGAGTGGGGAGAAATCTTGGAGTCAGGAAAAATAATTACACGCAGATGTCTTGATATAGTTCAAGGGCTGCTGAATATTTGCAGAGCCATGATCATAACTGTGGAATGAGATCTGGAGCTGGAAATGAGAGACTGTGAAAGACAAGATACAAACCAAAAGAGAGGCTAGGAGTAAGGAAGCAATGGAGGAAACCTCACTATTAAAGATTTGGAAAAATAGGAGAGACTTAGCGGAGGACTCCTGGCAAATCTTTCTATAAAAGTGAGAACTTTTGGAAGAGATTCAACTCACAACTGATAAACAGGAGGAAATACAAGTTGGCTACCAAGATACTAGGGACTTGAAGTGAAATTAATCAATTTCCTTGTGGTTAATAAGTGGAGGAATGATGGACTATGAAGGGAAGCTAAGCAGAAGTATGATGGCATGAATTGTAGCTTACAGAATGGCCTTGTTGGTGCTTTTAAGCAAGGAGCAAATAAAGTGATGATAATTAGGTGGCTGTGACATAGAAATGGCTATTGTCTCTCCTTGTTCTCACAGACAAGTCACCAATATAAACAACAAGCACACATTGACTCCTAGTCCTTTTCCTGTGCTGACCTGATGCTGAGGCTCTGTGGGGTTAGCGAGAATACAAAGGAATGTGATAGGTTGGGATGAAATTACAGGAAATCAGAGTGTTTGTTTGACAAGTTGCTGAGTGGCTTCATGGCATGAAATACTGGAGGATGGAAAGAGGGAGCAAATCTGAACTCCCAAGGAGACTATTCAGATCAAGGACATGACTTTTTAAGTGGATTGAGGAGCTGAGGAAGGGTGAACAGGTGAGAGTAGCTGATTGAAGAGCTTATTTTGAAATTATATTATTCTAGACATGTGATCTGTTTCAGACTAATCGAGACGGTTTGATTGAAGGAAAAAAAAAATATTTGCTCATGTTTTCTTCACAGACAGAGCTTCATTTTTCAGTATAAGGTTATTTCCAGTTGTTTCAAGTTGGTTGGATTTTTTTTCTCTCAGCTTAGGTGGATAACCTTTACTGTGAGTAATGAGAACAGTTTGCATCATGAACCTTACCACCCCTTTCAGCCTCTCCCTCTTAAATCACAGTGCATTAGTGCTATTGAATAAAGAATTTTCTGGAAACATCCAACTATTGTATTGAATTTCTGATTCCAAGTTTAGCTTTCATGCTAATCTGAGTGCTGTTTTCTCCATGGAAATTTGGCACTATGCCAGTGTGTTTTGTGCAAGAATGAGAAGGAAAAAAATGTACTCAAATTGTTTGTAGTAGATTTGCAATACTTACAGGTGTGATTTATTTGTGTGTTGGATTGTGCAGAGTTCTGCTCTAACTGTAGGGATGATATAGAAACAAACAAACAGGAACTAAATGCTCAGTGGACTTCATTAGTTACATTTCAATTACAGATTGAAAATTTAACAGAACCAACCAAGAAGGCCTTATTTCATACATCCTGGAATTGTGATCAGCTAAAGGTGCATGTTACATGCAGAGTGAAATTGCTTCTCAGAAAATGGCACACACTATGCTGAAGAATATGCGACATGCACATATTTAGTAGATAATTACTCTAGTTGTCACTCTACAGCTCTTGAATTGAGGAAGGAATATTCATGTGTGCCAAGTGTGACATATGCCCCAGTAACGGTAAGTAAATAGACTATTGTAATTACTGAGACATATTATGAGGGAGAGGTCTTATAAAAAAATGACAGTTGTTACTGTTTTACATATTTTGTGGCACTTTCAGGAGTACAGGTGAAAGAGATGACAGAGTTGTCATTTGTCCCAAAAGTCCTCCCCAAAAAATCCTTTCACACCAGGTGATAGAGCAAGTCTTATTAAATGCTTATTCAGATACAATCAATAACCTAGAAATCCTCAGTGAATCTCAGACATATGTCAATAGTTCTTTTTCTACAGCTGAATGAGAGTAAACAAATGTAATAGAGTAGCCATAGGATTATTAGTTCAACAATCTGCAAACTGGCTGTACTAATGGTTGTTGCTGCATAATTCTGAAATCTTGGGAAGAATCTGTCAGTGCAAATGCACTTACCACAGGCAGTATGTGCATCACAAGTGCTTTAGAGGTACATAGAGGCAGTAATGGATCAGAAATGCCCTACAATTGAGTAGAAGCCCAGGCCAATCTCTCAGACAGAAAGTGTGTGGTGGAAGTTGTTTCTGAAAGTCTCTGTGACAGTCACGTTTGTCCATCTTCTTGTTACCCGCCTCTTGTTACATGATCCACACCGAGGCATCCACTGACACTATGTCATCTTGGAATAAGAAACATCTGCAGGTGTAACAGCATGATGCAACAGTGATCATTGTGTCCACGGAGGTTACAGACTCAGGCAGGGAAACAGATGAGACAAGTCTCTTTGTTAAACTCGAGAATCCATTTTATATCCCCCACCCCGGGCCGGGGAGGAGATGAGGACTAAGAGGGGGAGCAGGGGCAGGGTCATGGGTTTTATCTGGTATTCAGGGGAGGAGTCTTACGGTTTGGGTCAAGGGAGGAGATAACACAAGGAGAGTAAGATCAGGTTTCCTGGTCAGAACGGGAGGACTTCACATGCAGGTTAAGAGATTCTTCTTCCCACTCCCAGTCCAACCCCTTCCCTGCCTGTAGAGGCTAAAAAAGGAGGCAGGAACAAGGCTGAGGGCAAGGAAGCATCACTGTCCTAGGCAGGGAACTGAGTCACCCAGAGAGAATGAACAGTCAGCTGCCAAACAACAGAGAGGGACTAGTCCAACAGGCCCCTCTCTCACCAGGATCACCAGGTGCTCTGTTTATTTCCTGGCAATGCAAAATTGGCATACTTGAGGGTTTTTTTGCCTTCAAGCCTACTTTTGGCACAAGCTAGTGGGAAAATACACTTCAGCTTAAACAAAGCTCTTAGTACCCTGCTGTTGTATTAGGTCGCTGACATGTGTTTGGAAGTCATGAAACAGCCTGTGGAGAGCTGTGCAGATATATCTGGGAATTTGATTTTGTGATGTAACATTTTCATTTGGTTAGTTAATGGACTTGGAGAAATGCTAGAGAACAATGACATTTCACACAGGAACAAGTTCTATATCTTCAGATGTTCAGGATATGTTCTTGATGCTCCAGTTTTAAAAATGTGATATAATAGTAACTATTTTAGAAGAATTACTACACTTTTTCTCAGCTAGCCCTCCACAGTAAAGAAATGCCTGCAAAATTTATAAGGATGTTGAAGCAAGTGTTGCCACTTTTTTTGGGTTAGTTAACACTTGATGCTTTCCGACTGAGAAATGTCTAATCCCTTACCACTTGGTGCAAATATGCAGAGGTTGCAATGGGAATCAGTTGGCATTAAAGTAAAATAATTTTTCATCAGTTTGGTTTAACCATTTCATTCATCTGCATATGAGTTACAATTATTTTTTAAATTTTAAACAAACTTTTTTCTGAAAGTACCTGCATGTATCTCCCAGGTTCTTAGGCACATTTGAAGCTGTGAATTCTGATCTTGTTTTTCAGTAAGACTCTGTCTCTTTCTACCATGTTACTGCATAGAGTAGGAAAAAGGCAGGAGAAAATCCTGTGTAGCATAAGCGTAGAATGCATAGTGGATCTAGTTCAGATCCTGAAGTGTCCTGCACTGTGACAGCTGTAGCTGGTCTATAGCTGAACAGATTGGCCTAAGAGGCACCAACTCGACCAGCCTAGCTCCGTAGAAGATAGAAGTAAACAAGTCCCCAGGCATGTTGCTGATAAGTCAGATTCAAACTCAAACTGGGGACTCCAGTCAATCCTTTTGAATCATAAACGCACCTGTCGCTGTGGGGTTGGAGACAGGGACGTGACATTAACACACTGAGTTCATGCAGTGACAACCCACATTTATTGTCTGGCAGCTCCTTTTATAGAGCTTTCAAATTTTCTGCACTTACAGACATGATTGCTCAAGGGTCTCAACTCTGCCTCGCTCACTGGTCAATGATATGAGTGTATCCATGCTTCAAAGGGGTTGGCTGAGGTCCTCTGCCTGGGTTTGCATCCGACCTATCATTGTCGTGTCCAGGGTCTTGTTTACTTTGAGCTAGGCTGGTTGAGCTGGTGTCTGTTAAGCCAAAATATCATATGCACCCATACCATTGGCCAGTGAGCTGGGCGGAGCTGTAAATGCAGTAAATTTGAAGCCCTTGTAAAAGAGGCTGCCCCACAATAAAACCTTGGCTGCTCCTGCATGGTCTCGTGTTCTTGTTGCATTCCTTTCTCTGTCATCAGGGACATTGCACCATTATGCTTGGGAAGTAGTACCATGTGCTCTGTCTGATCTGTCTGATGGCTGGTCTGCCAGAAAGAGACAAATGATGGTGAGTTTTGAAGAAAACAAATCAGAACTTTTAATTTCTGAATGCCTGTTCACAGATAGAAGGGAAGTATTTGGCAGTAAAGTGTCAGACCATGGGAAGTGCAGTGTATTGAACCCATAATTAATATGGCCTTTCCTTTATAAAAGGAAACCCTCCAAACTTTATTCTTAGTATTAGTACTGAGGCTCAACACCCTGCTGGTAAACCTGTGATAGATGTGATAGAATTGGATGAAGATAAGATCGGAGCAGATTATAAATTAGAAAATAAGGTTAATATGGGTAGTGATACAAAATACAAAAGACTACATTGTTTTTGAAGGCATAATTTTGAAAAGATAAAACATTTTAAAATTTACTGTGTCAACTGCAGGAAGTTTTGAATGAAAGTTGTTGGGATTTTAACTTATCTGTGAAAAATGAGCTAAGTCACTATACAACACCTTTTTTTCTGGGTACAAATTCAATAATGCAAAGTGTTAATCACATTTTAATGCACAGGAGACCAGTGTACAACACTTCTGTGGATATGCTGTTCCCATGCTGCAGTCTGGAGGGGCCTGCAATCCCCCCGGCTCCCTATGCACTGGAGGGGACAGCGCAGTCTGTCCCAGTGTCGCCTTGTGCCATAGGACACTGTCCTTCTGCCAGCAGAGAGCAGTGCAGGCCTTCACTGGGATTTCAGGGGCCATAACTGCAAACATATGTGGGAAACAAAGCAGATGAGTGAGGAGGAATATACACAGAAGTACTGAGCACAGAGGCAGACCTGAATGTGAAGGTGCAACAGGGAGGATCCACTTGATGGGAAAAACAACAGAGAGTGAAGGCGATGCAAGGTGGGCATGAAAAGAGGAAGGGAAACCCAAAAATACAGGCTGTGCTAAAGTAAACTGAAGACCTGAAGGATGGAAGTAAAACACCTTGGAAAGAGAGTGGCATTCCTGTTACCCTGTGAACTACAGGAGTGTTGCAGTTTCTGGTGCAGGGCGTGGAGGAAGGACAGGGACCCAGGATGTGCAACCACTCTGTAGTACCATAAAGCAATACAGGCACTTCCTGTAGTGAATTGGGGTGAATTATCCCTATGTCCACATGCTGATACTATTCAGTGCCTAACAGAAGAAAAAGAAAAACACAATTATTTTCAGAATGCTGCTCATGGAGTGCATTGTTTCCCATGAAAATATTTTTGCCAGAGTGCAAGGATAGAGGCACAGCATGTATAGCACTTATTCCTGATTCTTATATTTGGGGTTTTTTTCTGGACTAATTTGGCACTTTAATAATGTATTGAGATGATCAGAAAAATTTCAGCTGTGGAGAACTGTGTTTCGTACATCTGACTCAAGAATTAAATCAGAATCAAATCAAAATATGTGTGGGGTTGTCACTGTGCTTTAGGGAACACAGGAAAGGGGGAAAGGAGTCATCATTTCTTGTAATGGGTACAGCATGTTCACAAATCCAACTTATTAAGGATTTTTCCTCGATTTTTAGCAGAATGTTAAAAGCAAATGCTTTTTTCTGCACCTCCTGAACTGCTTGTAAAATGTCAGTCTGTTATGTAAAATCTGTAGCATTCTAATAGTGCGTTTAGGCTTACCGTGACCTTTTGAAATCATTACAAACCACACCCCCTACAGCCCCCCATTTTTCCTTACTTAATTGCACACAGGAATAGGGAAATAGGAATCCAATTTATTGCTATCCAGGTGGCGTTTCCTGTTACTTAGCTTTATAGTTTTCTGTATGGTAATTAGTATGCAGAAAGCTGGAAAAATGCCTGTGGTTCCAAAATGAACCCTCTGTAGCTAGCTCGCTCCCTCCCTCCCTCCCACTTGAGCTGTGCTTTTGGCACCGCCCCTTCCATGCACCCTTTCGCCAGCAGCAAGACAGCTGTGTTTGATCATAAACCACTTAAACTCCAGGCTCACTGGCAGGGGAAACTTTAGTGTGAAGTGCAGCATCGTTTCTGCCTCCCCAAATACTGAGGACTGTAACACCACTCTCTTTTGAATTTCTCTGTGAACTTGTGTAAAGTTCATCAAATTTTTCTGAGTATGTTTAGCGGCATTGGGAGATGCCCTTTAATAGAGTTGTGGAAAAGAGCAGCATAAAGCAGACGGCAGAGATGAAGCACGCCTTGTAGATGGACTATGAGAGCCCCGGGATCCTGGTAAGCACTTCATTCCCTCCATTCTCTGAGCACTTCACGTTATTAACAAGTCTCTCGCAGCAATGGATTATCTGTGAAGTCAAAACCAGTTTGGCTCTTTCAGAAGATCTTGCATCATTAACTTAAACTCTCAGTGTATAGTAAAAATGGCTGTCTAGAGCAAAATGTGTAAGAAAGAAACATTTCGGAGAAGAAAGTATTGAACCAGTTGAACAAAGCTTTGAAGCATTAAAATCTGCAGCCCTGAGAAGTCTAATCATGAATTCTGAAGTTGGTATGAGATATGGAAATGACTCCCCTGCAGAGCTGAGTGAGGTAAGCAGTTTCAGTGCTCTTTTTTTACGCTTTAAAAAGAAACATTCCCCATTTCGGCTTTCAGTCCACAAGCAACGCAATTAAAAATTAATAGAATGTGTATTCTGCTATAACTTGCTGTGCCAGTCAGGAAATTACCTGAACTTTTTTGCTGCTTTGCTCTGAATGAGTGGTGAAAGGCTAACGACTGCAGCCATGTAGAGACATTTTTCCTGTTACGCTGCAGCAGTGATTGCCTTCCCTCTGAGAGCTGTGCTTATACCCAGCATTCATCTTTGCAGTAGGTGAAATATGGAGATCTCAGCTAAGATTAAACAGATGGTGATTAATTTAATAGGGAAGTGGGGTGAGTGGAAAATGACAAGTATTTATTGGTAAGACAACAACGTTGCCAGAAGTTGTGTTTGCTTGTATTTAGCTAAGGTGATACTGTTTGGGTTAGAGGAATTAGGTTACTTTCCTTCATTGCCTAAAAGAAAACAAGTCATGAGAAACTTTCTGCTTTTCCACTGGAAACTGTAGTAAAGCTGTTATTTCTTATAGCTATGGGTATGTTTTTTGTGTAACATGACTGGGTATGTTTTTAATAAACTTGAAATTAAAGCCATATCAGATGTTATGCAAATTCTTAATAAATATTTTAGAAGTGGCATACTTTGTCAGTTACTGAACTGTCTAAGATGCGTAATCCTTATGGGCTTTACTGAGAACTGCTGATTTAGTTATGCTATGACATCCCAATCATTTGATTAAGGTCATTTTTAAGAAATTGAATCTGCAGTCTGTCTTGTCTCAGTTTAACTGAAGTGCTTCTCTGTTCCTTTTGCCTATTTCTTTGATACACCTTTTACTGTGACATATCCTTTATATACTTGGTATTTTAAGGAATATGAGGTAGGATATGCTTGTCAGAATAAGAGAGTTAACAGTTCCTGGAGTTAATTGTATAGAGAAAGGAGACACTGAAGTATAGAATGGAATAATAATATAAACTGAATAAATCAGTAGGCTAGTGAGGGAGACAGCAATGTAGGGGAAAGCACAGTAAATATGTGAGAGATAAGCAAGTGCTGTACCTTGCCATACAAGAAGACATTAGGTTTGTGAGTGGGAAGTTGTGGCAAAAGAAATGTCATACATATTTCTCCTTAAAGTAAGAAGAGTTCAGTTTCATTTTTTCTGTGTTACTTTTTTCAAAGTATTGCTTAGAAATTCTATATTGGCACTGCAGCATAAGTGGGGTTCATAAATTCAGCATAAAATCCTGGGTTACTTTTGGTCAGAATTTCTGGCTATGGTTGTATTGATGGTAGTCACTGCTTTCTATCCCCTCAACATTTAATTTTCAAGACTTTGCAAGATGACAGAGATAATGGAGTGTCTCAAGGAATTGATATTTGAGTCAATATTTGGAGCCGGTTGCTACCTTGAAATTACTTATTCATGTTTCCTTCATGCATCAACTGAGTAGGACTTTTGTTGTGAGAAATACCTTTTCTTTCTGATGTTTTAACGTGGGAGATATTGAAAGGTGTCTGTGACCATGCAACATGGTGATTGTTTAGGTGGGGTTTTTTTCCCCAACAAGGTTTCTTTAGTCCTTAGTTCACATTTGTATTCCAGTGCTACAGGTGGGTTAAAAATAGGCCCCTTTTTAACTGCAGACACAGCAGAGAGGATCATATGAATCCTAACTTTCCCCAGCTGCTTATCATCATTTGCTTGCTGCTCATCCTCATCTTTGCAGTTTGAGCTGTTTGTGTTAGTGAGCCTTAGCCAGTCACCAAAAATGGCTGGGTCAGCACTGATCTTAGCTAAAACACTGGGTTTTCAGTGAAACACAGAGGCTTCAAAAAACGTTGTATTCCACCTCTCAGAGGGAAGAAGATGCATAAATACACTGAGATGTAGTAGATAGCTGCTCACACTAATTGTTAATTTCTCAAACAGCTCTCTGTAATTCCTATGCTCCTATTAGACCTTTCCATTGCTGACTGGTACTTGCCATAATTGAAGGTAAAAAATCCTGGGTAAAGGTTGTACCTGTGGTTTATGTATCTGTGTTTTTCCCACCTTTGCTGTGCTCTTCTCCTTACTTTCTGGCTCTGTCTTCTACACACCATGTTTATTTTTGATCAATGGACAGTAGCCTTGTGTTTATTTAAATGATGGGAAAATGGCTACAATGGGAATGATTAAATGACTGATGTCTTAGTTTACGTTTAGCTACACCTCTATCTCTACAGACAGCACATATGCTGATATTACAGTGGGCTGCTACTGTTGTACTTATCTGAATGGCAAATATGATAACAGATCAAGAAATACTATGATTGACATGATGCACAGTGGGTTTTTGTGTAGGTGCCTTGATCTCTTTATCTCAGTACATGGAGCTCTAGGCATGAAACTACTGTTATTAAAATAAACAGGAAGCCCTCAAGATATAATAAATGCATCTTGACTTGATACATTAGACAAAAGTCAATGCAGTTCAAAATAAATGTTTTGCAATTCATTCCATCTGTATTAGAACTTTCTACCTGAGATTTACATCTCTCTTTGGCAAGAATTAAAGGATATGTTTCTTGTCCTACACACTGTGATTGTAGAAACTTGTGTATGGTTGATGTTTGCTCTTCCTAAATTCTTGTCTGGGTAAACAGGGTTTTTTATTAGTCTTTATTTACTCACCTGCCCCCATTCAAAGGTCATGCAGAAAGCAGAAGAAAAAAAAAAATCTGATTTCTGCTGTAGCTCATTCAGACCTCCACAAAATTTGTGCTCTGTGGTTTCCTAGCTCCAGAGTTAAAGCTGTTTTGTTATCAAAACGTGTCAGTTCATGTTATCCCATTTCTTCTGCTCTTCTTTGCCTTAAAGTTTCAAGTGCAAAGAAAGAAAGATTATCCAGTTTGCTGTTTGCATGGTGGATTTGTCATGTTGTACCTGCTTAGAGAGTTAGAAGAAACTTTGCTCTTACATAGCAAGGTGGTGTTAGGCTTGGCGGTTTGTTTGGTTTGGGGTTTTTTTGGTATATATAGGATACAATAAGAGGGGCAACACTGTTGTGCAGTCTGTGGGGATCTACTACAGCCTGTGGTACCTTCGTAAATAGGTAACAGTGGCCAAAAAAGCTCTATTCTACTGTTCTGAAATGGGCCATCACTTGTCCGTGTTAAGGCTTAACACGTTTTGCAGAGATTGCCTTTAAGGCTCAAATCAAAGAAGGATGTGGTTTTAATGCATAACATGATACCCACATTATGAAAGCTCTCACTGGATCCCTTTGATTTCTTATTCGTACAATTCTGAAAGCCTTTGTTATAAACACAAGGCATAGTTTTAAAGCCAACATAATGAATTTTACTGAAAACATGTACAAGTTAACAGTGGGGTGTTCATAATTGCAGACTGTTTTTTACATCATTAAAAATAAAAATTTGTATCAGAATTTAAATGCTTTGTACCTATTAAATTGTATATTCTGCAGAAAGAGGTGTTCATCTAGAAGGAGCTGGATTGTCTAATCTATATTTTCTTCCATATTCAAGGGCACTATCTGGCTTTAAACCCCAGCACTCTGAGGATCTGGGTATGCCTTACATACTAACACTGATCTTACCTGCTCCCCTGGTTGTTCACTGTGGAGATGGTGTGCTGAAACAGAGCTGTGGTCTGACATAGTACACTCGTTGGACTAAAAGTGGCCAGCAGTTATGCCTGTGTGTAATGCTGGGATAGTTAAAATTATTAGTGCAAGAATGTGAAGGAAATGTTAAGTGCTGAGCTTAATGATATTTTTCTCAATTGTATATTTAAGAGATAAATTTTATCCTTGAATTAAAAGCCAAGCTATGTTCTTGGCTATAATTTTCATTAAGTGAGCCTTGTGAATTTGCTGGTAATAAGATTGTGCCTAAGAGATTTTGTAATGATATAAGGGTTGGTATTATAGTAAAGCAATAAGTTCAGCATTGCAACTGATTTGTATAATGTTACTGTTTATGGTGCTCTTTTAACACTTGCTTCATGAGTTGATGGTGTATAAAATCTGAAAAGTTTATTATTTTCTGCATGGCAAAGTTAGGAGATAACATGCTGCTTTAGGTGCACACTTTGTACCTCCTACTTCTTGATGTTTGGAGGTCAAGTGTTTAGGATACAGATATTGTATGTGACAGCATTAGCTACAGATTCATATTCTTTAACCTTTTAACATTACTGGAATGAACAGATGTGCTGTTTGTCTTGGAAAAATTACTAACTTACACGTTTGTTTTAACAACAAGGTGTTTAAAATTTAGGGGAGGAGAAGGAAGAATAGGCTTCAAAGCTGGTGTTTGTATAGGAAGCAGAAAAATGAGTTCATATGAAGGATGAAAATTCACCAAAATCTTATGTGTGAAGAAAGGACCAACTCTGAAAGGCTTAGATTCTGACTATTTAGTAATTTTACAGTAGGACAATGTTGGACATAATTTTATGGTAGGACAATTTGTGTTCCACTGCTGCTCTACTTATAAACTAGACTCTGATGAAGGACATTGTAGAATGAGAACTGCAGAAATAAGAGGGGCTGCATGGCTTGAAGTTGTGTACACAAGTCCAGTGAGTGTGAGGGAGCTGTGTGGTGAGGTATGTAAGCAGCAGAGGAGCAGGACATCACTCAAAGCCTCCCTGGCAGAGGAAGAGTTCAGCAGTGACCATCTCCACTCTGAGGTACTTTCCTATGTGTGCCTCTCTTACTTTAGAGACAAGCACTGGCTTCAGCTGTCACTGTACCTAGGTGTGGGGAAAGAGCACTGATGGAATGGGGAAGAGGGTTTTTATGTGTTCCAAGGTAGGATTAAATCCCAAGCACTTATCTTCCTGAGCTTGGTAGTCTTCTAAGAGTACCAGTGAGTAAATGTCACCCTAATACTTTATCCGCTTCCTGAATGGTCTCTGGTCATGCAACAAATGTGCCAGGGTGTTTCCAATATCTCTCATGAGCAGGTAAACACCGTAATCTACTGCAATTCTGTCTCTGCTATTGGATATAACCTTGGCTGCCAGTGTCAAAGCTGTGCAGGCTGTAACACAGAAGGGTGTTCTGCACCTTGGCAGCAGAGGTGCTGTGTTTTCACCAGTCAGAGGATGTTTTGGGAAATGTGATAAATTATTGATCCTTTAAAATATTGCAGCAGTAAAATATAAGACAGTGGAATGTGGTTATCAAACAGCAAACATGGCGTATTTTAAAACTATTTTAACCTTGATAAAGTTGCGTAACTGATTTTTTCCTAGCGTAGGCAAACCAAAAAGGTGAATAATGTTAACTTGCTAAACCCTTAGAAAAGCGAGCACCACAACCCAGTATGCTTAAATCAAAGTAACTTAAGGAGAAACTTTCTTAAATGGTTTCTAGTGGAGAGCTGAGTAAAATTCTACCTGGAGGTAGCAACACCTGTAGCCCTACAAGCATGTTCTCAGCTTTAGTGCTTCGGAGATGCTGAGGTAGAGTTTGCAAATCTTTGGGTCAACTCTCTCCTCTTTCCTGGTTCACGTGTGCATTGTGGAGCACTTGTCAGCCTTGCAAACATGACATTTTCCCATGCAGTTGTCATGAGAGGGGTGGAGACGTTAGATGAGAAATATAATCACAAATTTTAAAGGCTTCTTGTGTGTCTCTGTTACACTGATGTATCTATAATAATTTAAAGAAAATGCTTCAATGCTAAACTTTAATGAGCATGCTCCTGGACAGTGACTGTCAGTCTGAATGCAACCTTTAGATTGGGTTCATAGTCAAGCTGAAGGTGCTCTGGCATGATCAATATATGTAATTTACAGTGTGCATGGTATTTCCAGTGTTAAAAACATAGTGACTTCAAAGAAAATGTTTTTTCCTGGATTTGTTTGAGCTGCTTATCAGGCCCATAGTGTGTTCCAGGCTTGGCTATTATTAAAATGAAGCACTATAAAAAGATTAGTCAAAATGCCCAGACACTGTCAGCACTGATAATGCTCTTCTGCAGCTTCCTAATGAAAAAAAAAAAAAAAAAAAAAGGAAAAAAAAAGAAGAAAGAAAAAAAAAACAAAAACAAAAACAAAAAAAAAAAAAAAAAAAAAAAAAAACAAACAAACAAAAAAAAACAACAAAGATTATGTAACTTACCTCCCTGGTATTTTAATATTCCTTGCTCCTAAAAAAAAGTTAGAAAAATGCCTTATATGCTGTAAAATCTGTTAGTACAAATATATGCTGTGACAGTAGCATTAACAATGTATTGGATTGTCTAATTGCTTTTAGAGACTTGATGTTTTTATTCAGAGTGATAAAAAGAGATTTATTCAGAAATAAAAAAGCCACAGTTCATTCCTTGAAGATTTTTGTAGATGAGGATTGTGATTTTTTCCCTCCTCTTCTTCCAACTTGGAAAAGTAAAATGTGTTTTTGCCTTTGATCAGACTTGGATATACCAGAACATGGCTCCGTGTGGGAACAATTACAAGATTCTTCTTTCAGAAGGTATTTTTATGTATTCCTCGCAATCTCTGGATTTGTAGTTTGTAAAGGGACACATAAACAAAAGATTCTGAAAGAAGAATCCATAGATTGCAAGGTTAAGGTTTGCAATGGCAGAATTTTCTGTGTTGTGTGTGGAAAGAGAGGGCATGAAGAGAGGCTGTGTTACTGGTTTGGTCACCTACAGTGGGCTGTAACTACATTTCTCTTCTGGGGCTCTGAGTAGTTTATTGAAAATTGGAAAGGAAATGTGCTCATGTCACTTCTGAGTGTTTTCTTTATGTTTATGTTTTACTGTCTTTGTGACATTGCATGGTACTTCTAGCTGCAGGTTTTACTTGTGATGAGAATTTCTGCTTCTCAAGTAGCATGGAAAGGCTTAATTGGACTTTCCTGTTACATGTAGTGATAATATACCAATTTATGTACTCTGTGATGGTCTCTGAGTTCAAAGATTCTGAGAGATGGAGGTTTGGTGTGGGGATCTGATGTTGATAAAGAAAGCTTTTTGACACTGGTGGCAACCTGCTTTAGGCAGTCCCATGTCAGGATTTCCCATTTAAATTTACTGTCTGTATGAAATATGTATATTTTCTGTAGATTTAGATTTTAACTATTGTATTGGTTTAGGATAAATTAAGGGGAGAATCTCTAAAAGGGAGACCCCTCAAACAAACCTCCACCACCCCTCCCCCCCAGCCCGGGGTTGGGAAGGAAATTCTTTGGAGGAGGAAAAAGTGGAAAAAACCGGTTTTATTAACAAATGAACAAAAATCTCCCCACCCCGAGTGGAATGAAAGGCGCAGGATTACTCAGGGGGAGGGCTCCAAGCTTCTTTGGCGGGCTCCGGGTCTTCTCAGACGTCTCGGGTCAGATCAGTTCCAGAGCCGGTCCGGTCTTGGGGAGGGGGGGGGGGGCGGGGGGGGGAGGGAAAAAGAGGGGGAAAGAAAGAAAATGGAGAGCAGGAAGCGGCAGCAGCAGCAGTAGCAGCGGCAGCGGAAGCCAAGCAGCAGCACAAGCAGCAGCTGAAGCAGCAGCAGCCAGAAGCAGCTCTGCCCGGGCAGCAAAAGCCCCGCGAGCAAAACAGCGCTGCTAAGACATAACAAAAACAGTCCACTGATATGGGATAGAGGCACTGTCAACCCAGAACAACTATCTCTAATGAATAGAAATATTCATTAAGACTCTGACAATTGGCTTACATGTTCTCTGTTGTAATTATATATGAAAATCTGCCATTAAAATTAAAATATTGACAGAAAATTTTCAGCCTTCCCAATGTAAGAAAATGTAAAGAAGTACAGAAGGAATTTTCAGTATGGTTAGATATACACTTTATAGTTGTTTGTAATATTATTGGTTCCATGCTATGTTTTATAAATTACCCTCAGTAACCTTTGCAGAATTTTTGAAATGCTTCAGAAGATGGTTACTGGATTTTATTGCAGATTATTGGGATATCACTAAAATGTAGTACATCCCAAAATAGAAATTTACATCAGGATTATGGCCTTCTGCTGATAACTGAAACTGAGGTACTGAAACATAGTTGATGACTGAGGTGCTGTTTTAAAACCAGACCATTTATACATTCTAAAATTTAAGGCTATTTCAGTGTTTGATAGGTTCATAACAGCACCTCTGGTTTCTGATCTGCCAGAGCAACTTTTTGAAACATTTACCAAAAAAGTAAATTGTTCAGTTGCAGTGATGGAATTATAATCGTCAACAGAGAATTGTGATTCATGGTTGTGATGACAGAGAAATACAAGATCATTACTATATATGTGATAAGTCCAACACTATTCCAGTGACAACTCAGTGTCCTTCTGAACCGTTTCCACAGAGGTTTGGCTGAAGCTAGTCTTCCCACAAAGCAGCACAGGTGCCAATCTTGAATAGTCTTCCCTTTGCAGACTGTAAACCCAAAAGTATCATTTGCTTGCAAAGATGTTATGTTGTCTGGCATTCATCTACAAGAGGCTGTGATAATCCCACCCCATACTGTGCTGGTTTGCTTCCTATCCTTCAGAGGATTGAATACCTCTAGTTTGATAATCTTTTGAACTTTGCATCCTATTTGAATTGCACAGGTTCTTTATTGTTTAGCTGTTGCCAGGTAGGAGATAGTAGAATCTAGCTGGCTATTTACTGTACTTGGACTGATACTGCCACTCCTCAAGTGGCACATCAGCTGAATCTTCCTTCCTTATCCTGGATTCATGTGCTTGTGTAACAGCCCAAGCCTGGATTAGACTACCGGGTGTTACCTTGGGATTTCAGGGCAAAGATCCCTTAGGCAGTGAAATAAAGAGAGATGGTCTCGATTAGGTGACCCAAAACAGAAAAGAAATTTAATAAGAGCAAAACAACAAACAGCACAAGATGATCTCAGTATGGGGGGTCACCAAAAAAGGTGAGGGCCAGGGGTTTACAGTAATTTATATAAACTAAAGTAGGGGTGGAGTTTGTGGGAAAAGCACCAACAGGGAGTGGGGATTAGGAATATGTAAAACAATGTGACAAACAGTAACCAATAGTGACAAGGGAAACGGAGATCTTTCTAGTAACATTAACATAAGAACTCCCAGGGGGCAATGCAGGTGAGATTTCACTCACCCTAATTGAAGGGGATTTCTCCCACGGCCTTAAACCAAGGCCTTCTTCGACCACAACATGCTTGAGATGGGTTTTTCAGCCATGTACAAAAACCCAAAGTGCATATTGTCATCTGCAGAAAAGACCAGGTACCCACTTTAGAATGGTGTACTGAGGACTGTCCTTTACCATTTTACATGTTTGACTTTTTTTCTTTTTGCATTACATAAAAAATGTACTTGTCTTTTCATGAGATAAGTTCATTTTTCCATCCCTTAATCTTTTCTCCTTTTTGTTTTTTTCTGCACAGCATTGTACAGCATATTGTTTTTCAAGCTACTGATGCTGCTCTTGTCTAATTTACTGACTTAGGTATTTCTTTTTTTTTTTTTTTAATTTAAACTAATTTGCCCATGTACTTCAATCTTTTTATTTAAACTCATAGTGGTTGACCTGTTCATCAGCTGGTTTTTTCTTTTTGTATGTTGTGATCTCACTCCTGTAGCAAGAGATGATTCTCTCTTGATGCTCGGTATAGCACAGGTCAGTGATCTGCCAGGTGTAGCTCACCTGGTGGAAGGTCTGGCCCCTGCTAAATAAGAATGAAGTTAATTTCAGTGAAATACGTAAGTAAAGTAAACCTTGGAGAGAAAAGTTTTTTCCACAGATAGGTGCCTGCTATATGTGAAGAACAAAAAATTTTAACAGTATTCCCAATTATACTTTTCTTTTTTCTTATGAGATGCTGGATTAAAGAATGGACAGAATCTCTTTATTTCTCCTCTTCCACTACTGGATATCTTCCCTATGGAGCAAAGTAGGAAAAGAATGTATTGATTCATAACTGTCAAGTCATAATTGCATGGAGATCTGTATTAATTTACTTACTTGGTGAGGGAGATCTGCAAAACACAGAACGTTTTTTCCATGCTTTTTAAAACGTAGAGATTCTGTTTCACATCCTGCAGGGTTGAATACCTATGAATACCCATAATTATCTTTCTTTGTGAAACCCCATGCGGTTGAATTTCAATACCTACCCCTTCTGGAATGGAAATAAATGTGCTAATTGCTTTTCATGAAGGTAGGTTTTCTCCTTTCCTGTGAGAATTTCTTAAACTTCCTGTATTTCTGTATTGTGTGTTAGGCTGAATCTCTTCTTATAGCATATTTAAGCACTTTTAAATATAATGATTGATGCCAATGAGTTATAGGAAAGTGTCATATCTCATTCAGAATATTACATAATCATATTCTTCAGTAGTAAGATGCTGTCTTGATTTGAATGACAGGTGTCTGCTAATGAGTGGCAGGGCCTCCCTCAGAATGGAGAATTCAAATCCTCTCCCTCCAAGTTATTATAATTTAGAAAATTGAAGGGGCTTTCAGGGAGAGGTATGGGGATAGGAATAACCTTCTTTACTGGTATGTATAAGAAGGCAAACAAACAACAACTACAGCATCAATAATAAACAGAACCAGGAACCTCGAGGGGCTTTGTTTCACAAAGCCCAGGACAGTCTGATCTCGGTGCCCCTGAGGGACTCGGGGAGCACCAAGCTGGAATGGTGGAAAATCCTGGGCTGGTGAATGAGATATATCAGACGCTCTGTCGATGGTAGCTGGAACAGCAGGGATGTCCCAGCAGAGCAGGGGAAGTGTGGGGCCACAGCATAGCAAAAAGCCTCAAAGCAATGCTGAAGAAGTGACGGGACGGGGCTGACCCAGCAGGGCAAGAGGAGGCAGCTCAGAACTCCGGGGCACACAAGCAGATGCTGGTAGATTTCTCAGGATCGGACTTGGTGGTGACAGAGAACTCCTCCTGCAGCAAGCAGCAGCCTGGCCGTCCTCTCTCCAATGTTGCGTAGCTGCCCCCAAGAGAGCGTAGCTGCCCCCAGCCCTGTCCTTTACCTGCCCCAAAACTCGTGTGATCTTCACCCTCCTGACTTTTGGGCACCTCTTCGTTTTGCTCAAGCACCCAGAAGCACCCAGTACTTAGCCTCTTAGCAACTTATGGGGGAAAATTCTATAAGTAAAAAAAGGAACAAATCTAACCCCCAACAGATGCCATTTCCCATTACAGAATCACAGCATGGTTGAGACTGTCAGGGACCTCTGGTGATTGCCTGGTTTAAACTCCTACGCAGGTGGGATCAACTAAAGCCAAGTACCCAAGACTGTGAAAAGCTTTTGGATATCTCCAAGGATGGAGACTCCACCACCTCTCTGAGTACCCAGTGCCTCGTCACCCTCATAGGGAAAAGGAGTTCCCTGATGTTGAGGGAACATCAGTAGTGATGTGTAGTGTTTCGGTGTGTGTCCATCACCTCTGGTGCTGTCACTGGGCACTACTGGAAAGAGCCTGGATCCATCTTCCTTGCACCTTCCCTGCAGGTGTTTATCTACATTGGTGAGATCCTCTGAGCCTTCTCCAGGATGAAGAGTCTCAGCTTTCTCAGCCTTTCCCCATAGAAGAGATGCTGGAGTCCATCCATCATCCTGGTGTCCCTTTGCTGGTCTCTCCCCAGTATGTCCATGTCTGTTTTGTGCTGGAGAGCCCAGAACTGGACCCAACACTCCACCAGTGGCCTTACCACTGCTGAACAACATCTCTTGGTCTGCTGTCAGTACTTTGCCTAATCCAGCTCAGAATCCATCCATCTTCTTTGCAACAAGAGCATCTTGCTGGCTCACATCCAGTTTGATATCCACCAGCTGCCATAGGCCTCTTTTCCTTCAAAACCTTATGCCACAGGACTTTTCCAAGGAGAGGTCTGAGTGAAATCTACAGCTATGATCTTGATTTTTGACCGTTTCTCTCCTCTCTGGATCATAAACTCCACTGTCTTGCAGTTATAAGAGTGGTCAAATAATATTTCTGTAAGTGCACAAAGGGTTGTAGCTTTGAAAATGATAGCAGCACAGTATATATTGGAATCAAAAAGAAAAAAAAAATTAGAAACACCAAGAGAACTTTATGTGAATAAATGAAATATTCACTTGCAGAACATTTATTGAATTAATTCTGTAAGAAACTTCCTTGTCTTGAAATAGCAAGAGAGGGTAGTATCCTACTGTAAATAATTCCTTAAAAGGAGTTAGTAAGCTTCAGAAATTGTCGCTTTATCTAAGCATTTAATTACATTCTGTTGAATGGTGTGATTAGAATTTAGTAGATTATTTCATTGTTCCGATTAAAAAAAAAAAAAAAAGTGCTACAAGGGATGACCTGTAGTTATAAGAAAAGAGGGAAAAATAGAAAGGGAAAACCTTTCCACTATCTGTCTTTGTGCCTTTGCCGCTAATTTTTAGAGCATACTACAGTAACTTTGCATGGAAGATGTTTTCCTCCCAAGAGAACAAAGGAAGAATTTTGCAGTTTTAGCTCTTATCAGATGTTGACATTTTATATGTTCTGTCTCATATAATGCTGCCTTCATAAGGATCTGAAAAAGCAGTACTGCAGAAATAAATCAAAGTTGGAAAGTTTAAATTTAGATTTTGTTTTTTAAATACAGTAATGTGGGAGTTTCTAGTGATAATGAGTTTTCTGTTAATCCAGAATCCAGTTCATTCACTTAAATCAGCTTTGAAGTTAAACTTCAAAGTAATAGTAAACTTCAAATTCATAGTAAATTCAATCTAAAAAGAATGTGAATAATTCCTGATGTGGATATGGGTGTCCTAGATGTGTAGTACTGCATTATACCAAGTCCCTGAAAATGACAGATTTATCTGATATATCTGTGTGTTACTGTCAGGGACTAATGGGGCGCCATTTCTGAGAAGCAGGAAATTCTACAGTGATTAAAATCCATACACAGTCTGGCTCATTCACAATGAATGAACGCAGTTCCCAATGGATCAAAACAAAGTTAAAAACTAGTGATTCCCTTCCCCATTAAAGGACTGTTTCTTAGCACCACTGTTCTATTGTGGTCATATGAACACTGTTTGGTGCTTGGCACAATCAGGATGGAAGCACTCTACAGTGTACGAAATGCTGAGGACAAGAATCAGCATCCATTGGGAAAGGGGGAGGGAGAAATAGAAAAATATCAAGAGGAAATACACCTCAAACTAATATAAGAAGTTACATGAGTTTCTTGTGAACTTTTGCCATTTCTGATTCATGACTTCAAAGGGTTTCAGGGCATCATTCCGACAACTGCATCAGCATTCATTTTTTAAATCTAACAGCAGAGATTTTACTGAGAAATTAAAATGATGGATTTGGATGGTCTTTTGAAGTCAATGAAGTAATTCACAGTCCAGTTGTAGTTGTTTTTTGCTGTTTTCTAGATTATTTTCCTCATCAAACTGGGCTGTGTCTAAAGCTGTGCTATTTATTTGTCTGAATGGGAGTTGTGAACAGTTGGTAGCCTTAAATTATCTGACTTATCCTGGAATGGTTTAAGGACCATGCTGTCAAGATTTAGTGATTATTATTTATTTAGACCAAATGTAAAACCCTGTCTTTTGTACAGAAAATATAAACAGAACAACTGATAGAGTAAGCTTTGTGTTAGATTTGAAATACCAGTAATATGCAGTACCATTGCCATGACAGTGATGCTTTGTCCTTTATAGGGCATTTCATTTAAGGAGCTGAAATAAGCTGCACACCATTATTGATGCAATTCTGTCATTGTAATGTATAAGAACTTACATTTCAATTTATTAATTTCACTATGTTACCATGATTTATCAAAACCCTTATTAATCAAACTAGTATTTCAATTGCAGTTGCTTGGCTTGGTCTTGCAAAGAGGAATGTATCTAGTTAGAGCATGGTTATGAAATGATACTTAAAACAGTTTTTTAGTGAAACAAAGATTTTTAGAGGATTTTACTGATCGGCTGAATTGACTGGAGGTACTTTTTTAAAGAATGACAGTGTTGAAGCTTTAGTGCAGATTTTGTGGCATTGCTTGAAGAGACAATGTGATCTAGTAACTTCGAGAAAATAGGTTTTTGAAAAAGGTGACCATGACACAGAGGATTTCTAGAACCATGGGGTCTTCTGGTTTATATATTTTAAGCTAAATTGTTAGCATCCTTTCTCTCCTGCTCATAATAGTTGTATTTAGAGCCTGGAAGCTCAGACAGCAGATGTTTATCGAGTTTTATACTTTGCCTCTGAGTAGGCTTTTCTGCTTCTTTGTTTTCTGTGCCTGCAGCTCATTCTCTTCTGTCCTTCTTAGAGCTTCACTAAATGCACTGTGTCTTCTCAGCTTTCATTAGCCT
Organism: Phylloscopus whistleri; assembly: GCA_017589585.1. Taxonomy (NCBI): domain Eukaryota; kingdom Metazoa; phylum Chordata; class Aves; order Passeriformes; family Phylloscopidae; genus Phylloscopus; species Phylloscopus whistleri. The sequence continues at coordinate 956,587 of JADMLD010001284.1, read as the reverse complement.
TTTCTTTCACCGCTCTTGCAGTTGCTAATTTATTGTTGCTGCCCTTGATACCTTTGCCTTTTGCATGTGCTAGTCTACCTCTTCCCTGTCTCTGTCCTTTTGTTTATGTTGCACTCCAAGACTGTGCAGGGTCCTCCAGAGTTCTTACTGATATTCTTCAGTCAAGGAAGAAGGAATCTCTCCTCTAGTGGGCTGACTGTGTGAGGCTGCAAGTGCTTCGAGAAAGGGCCTGGTTCTCTTGGTACAAAGGCAAGCTTCTGTCCCGTGATTAATTAGCTTGATGTTGCAGCAAATGAACTGTTGCAATTAAACCAGTGCAGTAATGAAACACAATGAGCAACAGCGCTTAACGCTGGCACAGGCAAGGGGAGGCTGATCCCACGTGGTGTTAGTCCAGCCAATCCATTCTGACACAAAACCCACTTCTATTGTGTACGCATAGATAGAGCGTTCCTGAAGATAATACAGTATTTCAAAGCCTAATGATGAAAGTAAGATTTATGGAGAATTTATAGTTTGAGTTTTTTCCTTAGGAGTTGTACTTTTTTGTTGTCAAATACTTTGTACTCAAGTCTTCTTGACAAACTGACATTGTGAGATGGGTTTTCCTGGAGAACTCAAAAGTTATTATGGCCAGGCTGAATTTTACTGAAATTCCCGTGTGTCATGTAACTATTTTGCAAATAGCTGTCTCCTCAGAGTTTAGGTTTGGTGACTACTGACCATATGCAATAATAGATCTTATGGGGGTACCTTAACCTTTTCCCTGAGAGCCTTCATGCAATCTCCTGAAGTATCCTCCTCTTCAGTAAGTTTTTTCTTCTGTGGCATTTGTAAGCTCTCTGAATGTAGCTAGTTCTGGTTGTTCTGAGCTATAATAATAGTAATTTGCAAATGTCATATGCCTAGAAGTTTCACAGTGCCACTACTGTTTCTTCTCCTTCATGCCTAAAGCCAGAGTCTTATGGCAGCTTAAAAAGAGAAACAAAATGTTTAAGCGAGAAGAAAACATTACTGAATGCTTCGATTGCTCTCCTTTCTGTAAAAGAGTAAATGGCTTTGAAGTGTAACTTAGTTCTGTTCCATCTGGTGGTTTACTAACTTGTCTGTGGCGTTTTAACAGAAATTACGAAAAACAATTGATATAGATAAATTGAGACAATTTCAGCATTGCTGTAATGTCTCATGATATTAACCCAAGTGTTTTGTTTTCAACGCTGCTGCATTTCCTGCATAATATTTTATATGCAGAAAGGTAAAGACCTGGCAACATCCTAATAAGTGGTATGCAATTCATAGTTATATGCCAAATACATTGATTATGATTATGAACTCATTGCACTATACTAATTTTTCAATATAAATTAAAATTTTCTTTCCTTTTTTATGCCTCACAAAAACATTACTTCTCATTGGGCTGAACTAAAATGAACACCAAAGTGAAAAGATACTGCAAAGGACAGAGAGTACAGTTCTTTGCTAGGTCATGTTCCAAGAAATATTTTTTTCAAGCCTGACAATATTTCCAGATTACAATTAAAATGTACCCATTTAAAATTCTGTGGACACAAAAATAATACCATTATTTTTGTTTACTTTGTTTTGTTTTGTTTGTTTTTTGTGGTGGTTTTTTTTTTTTTTTTTTTGTGACTGTTTCTTTTGCAAAGTGCTTTTAAAAAATGTGCAGTCCTAAACTACCTGGAAGCTGCAGTTTTACACTACTGCTGAGAGAGTTCTGTTTGGTTTTAGTAAAATACTTCTACCTAAGACTGAGTGACGTGGAAAGAGTAACTCATTGATGTTGTTGCTTGATATTAGTTGCTGCCAAAAAATATTGATTGTCTAAGCAGTATACCAGTGAAGATCACAGAATTTTATGTTAGTTCGACAAACTAACATTTGAGGATTTAACTAATCTTGATTAAATGATCAATGTATCCTGAGGTAGGTCTACCCATGTTCTTAGTGAGTTTTTTACAAAAGCTGAAGTTACTAGTATGAAACTGGTTTCTACTTTTATTAAAAAGCTCAGTGCAGATTTAAGGAGAGCATATTCCAAGTGTTTTGTGGCTGAATGAGAACTGGTGTCTTCTAATTCTGTTGAAATTTTTTTGTATGTGTTGGGACACATTGTAAAATGTATTTTTAACTGTTCCAGAAAATACATGTTTATAATGGGGAAAAAAAATTAAAAGCAGTTTGATTTTCCAGTACATTAAACCTCATGAACTGATCAGTGATTGGTAGATTCCATACACAGGATAAAAAAACAATTAACTTCCTTTAGGAAAAGGAAAACCAGTATGCTGAATGGAACACAAGTAGAAGTGCTTTCCTTTCGAGTCACAAATGGCAATGTAGATGATCTATTGCAGAACTTTCTGCTGGTTTTCTAGGGTAGCTGCAGAACTGAGCAAAAACACATGGGAATTTAGTATCCTGGAGCATTCTAAAGCTGCAATATAGTCAGTTGTTGTTAGCAGCATGCAGCTTTTGAGAATTACAGCAGGATTACTTGGATGTTTTTTAACATGTAAGATTCTTGGCATGAATTCCAGTTGAGGCAGAAAGCCGTTAGAGACAACAGAGATTCCAAATGGCTAATTGTTTTAAAAGGAGGTGCAATAAGTGCATGTAGTGTATTTATCCCAGGGCAAGAAGAATCTTGGTGATTCCTCCCTTCCAATGCTTAATTTAGGAAGAGTAAAGATACTACTCTTATTTCCGTTTATTTATTTGACTTTACAGAGTTGTTCTGAGCAACAGTGAGTGACTCCAGTGCTCTGGAAACACAAAATGCTGCGTATCTACTATATATATTACTCACCCCTTTAAAACATCAGTGGTATTGGGAAAAGGATGGCTGTTTTTCATTTAAGTTAGAAAAAGATAATCTGTAGGCAAAGTATTTACTGATGGAAAGAACCAGAAATTGTTTGAAACTTTTTTTCTTAAGCTAAATTATTTGCAGAATCATGTTTTGGGAAATGAGGCTGACCCATTCTGCTCTATAAGTATCTGGATTTAATTTTTTCCTTCTTTGAACACTTGGTTGGAATCTCTAAAATCTGGCCATTTTTTTCTTATAAACTGCTGGTCAGTAATATTCTAGCTTTGTTCTTACCCTGTTGTAGTCTAAAAGGACTGCTGTACTATCATTTTTGGCTCTTGGGATGTTCTATTTTAGAGCTTTATCAGTCTCTAAAATATTTCTTCCTCCTCTCTTTTGTCCTGGCTCCAGTTTTAAACATATGAGAAATAGAGTTGTTTTGATCAATGACATGCAGATTTTCTGTTGCTGTTGTGCCAATATATTTTTCTTTACTAACATTGTGACATTAAATACTTTTTCCCATATTTTTCTTCATGTTTTTGCTATTCCTGTAAGCCCTGTTTTCTCTGGCCGTGCTCCAGAGAAAAGGATGTTGTTTCCCCAAAGGATTACTTGAATTACATATATAATGTAAAAACCTGACAATCTCAAAGTCTGTTTTCTTTATATCAAAAAGCTGATCTTAGTCTGAGCATGCTACCGAATATATTTGAGAGTCTTACAACTACCATGAAAATAGACATGGTGAAAGGTTACTCCTTGCTTTCTAATCATCCTGATTAATTCTTGGTCCTAACTGAAGATTGACCACTTGACCTATTAAATGAATGAGCTTTTATATTGTGGTAGAAAAAATAATCTAAAAGTATTACTTGGGCAGCTGTCTGATGTTTTGAAAACCTTTTCTTCTATGATTCATGGAACTGATTTAGCTTTTACTGAATATCCAGACTGCCCAGTGTGCAAATTGTGTTCTATCTGGCATCTTCTGAAGAGAGCAAGGGAAATGGCAACAATTAGATGTTATCTTTGCTGTGATATGTAGCTAACAACACAGGATATGGAAATTAATGGACACCTATCAATGCATCCATTTATGTGTCATGTCTTTAAAGTAGGTGGCAGTGCGGGGCAGTTTTCACTCTTATCATAGATTTTAGCAGATTTTAGATTTTTCCATTTAAAGAATTAGCTCTTCCATAAGCCCCATGTTTCCATGTTTCTCTCTGTTTTAAAATACATTTTTTGGTAATAGTGTACTTTTTTAGCTTCAGCTGAGGTTCTTGGGATGAGTCTTTAACTCCAGAGTACATGATCTAACATCTTTCCTTGGCATTTGGTTTTCTCAAAATTGTTGTTATATTATTGTCTGTTTAATCTCTAATTAAGAATTTATTCTGCATTGAATTTTGCCCAGGTTTTATCTGTGCCTCATGATTACGTCCTGCTTTCTTGACTACGGCAAGTTCACTATCTTAATAAAGCAAAGATTTAAGAGAACTACTCTCCCTTGATGACTCATCTGCAAAGAATAACAAAAGGGTTTGACATAAGAATAAATTAACAGACAGTGATTGGTCTTGATGGAGATGAAAACTGTGGATAAAGTAAAACAAGCATGTCATGCTCATTTCATAAAAACTACCCTGGCGTAATCAGCATGGCTTTCAAGGGGCCAGAGGTCTGTGCAAGTCATGAGGAATCATAATTTGCACAAATCACGTCTTTTTGGTCTTATTGACTGTATCTCTTAAGAGCCACAATTATGCAATGCAATTAATCATCAAGAAAGTTTGGGTTAATGGTGCATATTTGAAGTAAACTTTTTTTAAACTGCTGGAGCTTTATGTTGTGGACTTTAAGCGCATTAGTAAATGCTTAATTTAAAGCCCTGAAACATAATCCTTTAAAATTTTTTTATTATTATTTGAGAGAAGTCTATCTGAAGAGACTCCTGTCAATTCCCTTGCCAGCAGCGCAATTTCATGGCCCGTCTGCTTTTTGGTTTCTTCAAGGTGTTTTTCTTTCCAGCAGTCAGTAAGAAAACTAATTGGTATAAAATAAGCTTTCTAAAACACACAAAATGTAAAATACATTGAATTAAGCATTTTTTTCCCAAGCAATAATTAACCTTGATAGATCTGGTGTTGTCACCTTGTTTATTAATACTATTTTATGTTTGGTGGTTTTTTTTAATTTAAGGAATTTCTGAACCTTCTCAGCATTCTGATTTACAATTCTTTTGTTATAACCTATTGCGTTCACTAGTTAGCTGAAACTTCAGTTTCACGTGTACTGCATGAAGGATCTTCACAGGACAGCTCATGCTTGTCTTGCTGCAGCTGCCTGAGAGACTGCTGTTTGCTGGCTGTCTGCAGCACCTCTGTGGGCAGCTGTTGTTCCAACAGATGCCTCTGCTTTCACTCTGTCTAAAGCCCAGCTCTTTTCATTTTAAATCCCCCTTCACCAGAACTGCTGTCCTCCCTTTTAGTGCACTGTGGACAGTCCAGGTAGGACATCTGGCTGAAATGCAGTCTGGCTTGTCTGTCATAAATGCTCAGCTGAACCTGAATAATTTCTTTTTGAAATGATCCTCTTTCCTCTGTGCTCTCCCTTCTTACAGACTGGCAGATTTTTTACAATGCCTAATTCTGCTGTCCTCTGCTTTCTGCCCTTCTTCCCAGAATCAGATTTATCCTCCAAAATACCTGTGTTCAGCTTACTGTTTCCCTATTTTTTTTAATTACAGAGACAGGTTTTTGATTATTTTCAAGAAATAGATTTTAAATATTTACAGGAGTTTCTGTATCTCTAAGTGTATATCTAAGTGTATTTGTAAATACTTTAATATAAGGCATTAAGCAGTACTGTCCAGTGTTGCTTAATTCTTGTTTTGATCTTGAGTATTTCTAGTAAAAGTGTATTGTATTGGTGTTGCTTGCTGTAAACTTGTTACTGGAGAACTGTCCATTTCTTTCCTCTTCTAAGTGCCTGTTTTAACAATCGGCTATTTTAACAATGATTTTCCCATAGTGAGTGGTACAACAATGATTTAGTCTTGACAGAGATACTGTGACTAAACTTCCTCTGAAATCAGAGGATTCATCTCATAGTTTTTTGTTGGTCACAGTGAATTTGAGGCTCCACAAGCCATTCCACAGACTTTTATGTCAACACACAAATAAAATACTCTGTTCTCGGAGGTTTTTAAAACCTTGGTGAAACAAAATGCTTGTCTTGGTTTGACAAGACAGGTATCTGCCAGGGAAACTGGGGTTTCCCTTAGAATAGAGAATGCAAACCCCCCACCCCTGCCAAATTATAAACTTTCAATTAAGGGCTCTCAGGCAAAGATTTGGGAATAGGAATAACAGTTCTTTACTAGGAATATCAATAATACAAATGTGGTAGGAAACAAAACTACCCCACCAAACCAGCAAACAAACAACAACAATTTGGGAAAGCCCTGACAGAATCAGAGCTGCCACCTGGCACCCTGTTAGTCAGGGTGTTGGAAGCAGTCCAGAAGTGAGTCCTCCTGGGGTGGCAGACGTGGCTCTGTTGGAGCAGGGACGATCCTGTAGCCAAAAAAGGGTCCAGGAGTGATGAGGAGGGGTCCAGGAGTGATGAGGAGGGGTCCAGGGGTGAGGCAATGGTGAGATGGGGTCCAGCGATGATGAGATGGGGTCTGGCGAAGATGAGATGGGGTGCCGTCTTCCTCCCAGGAATCGGGGTGAAGCAAGTGAAGCCTGTCCCCCGCCCCGGCTCAGTTTTCCCGGCAGCAATTGTAGACTCCCCTCACCGGGCGGGGCATCCCACAATAGGACCATGCATGCAGATGGGGCTCTGGGGCTCTGGGGGGAGCGGGTATAGTCCGGGGGTATAGGCTGTTAATGGCCCATTACCAAAAGGCACCCGCCCCTCCCCCCGTCCCCCTCCTTCCAAAGTTACAAGGGGTAAAGAACAATTCCCCAACTGCTTTCAGCAGATGAAAATAGAATACACATTTTTGATTCCATAACCCAGGACAATGCTATAAATTTGTTTTAATGCACTTAGAGTTGTAATAGATAATTTGTCATGTTTATACATCACATTTATTTCACTAGTAGACTAATCTGAGACCTGTAACGATGTGGTATTTTTAGTCAATTATTTTATGACTTCCTGCCAGTTTAACTACAGTGATGTCCAAGTTGGTTGTCACAGTTAGGATAGCTAAAAACATGCCTTCTCTTTACTGTTGGCTAAGATAGATGTGCTACCAAAACTCCCAAAGTTTAGACATGGTGGGGAAATCCCATTTATTTTCTCTACCTGAATGAAGAAGGCAAAGTTATGCTCCAACTATACTTTACTTGACAGTGCAGAAAAACATGTTGATACCACATGAAAAACCCCTTCAAAACAGCATAAATCAGTTTCTGCAACAAAATCCCTCCCTCCCCCTTGCCTTCCCCTGCTCTTTTCCATGTAAAGTGTTCTAGCTTTTCTGGAAATATTTTCAGAGAGATTGCGTATTCTGTGAAAGCTTAGGCTGCACCAAATGCCTAAAACTCTTTTGCTCTTTGAAGTTCTAGGTTTACAGTACCTCTGGTCACCTGGTCAAGGATGTGATGGAAGCTTGATAATGTTTGAGGAAATCAACCACAAGCAGACTGCCAAAGCAGCAAATAATTAGGTGCTGTTTACTCCTCTTTTTATATATATTGGCATGCCCAGTAGGATAGGGATATGAGGACAGAAAACTTTCCTTAATTGAAGAGTGAAGTAGATGCCTCAGGGAGTGTTATGCAAAATGCCTTAACAACACAAAGTGGGTGTGTGTGATGGTTTCATCACTTGCTATTTTTTTTATATGACTAGGAGAACATAAAGAGCAAAAAAAGCTTACCTTAAAATTACAAGGATAGTTTATGTACACACACTAAAAGAATGAAAATATGAAAAAAAATGAAACTTTCAAAACATCCTTCCCTCCCCCCACAAGTGTTCACTTTCCCCCACACAACATAAAAGGACAAAACTTGTCATTTCAGTCAGTTTTACCATTTAAACGTAATTTTTCATCAGTTCTTTTGGGAAAGGAGTCTATCTGGGTCTTATAGAGACATCGTCACAAGAGGAACAGTCCTCTTGGGGCTCCCATGCCACACATCTGCAACGACCTGAAAGGAGTCTCTGCAAACTGTGAAATCCTACCCATTAGCAGCTTTCCCAACACTGCACATAGACCATATCTGCTTATTACTGGTACTGTTTAAGGATGCCTCCTCTAGTATAACACAAAGATTCTCTTCTTCTGTTTCCAAAATCGTCTCAAGAACTAAAAATCTCCTTTTCCTTAGCAGCAAAGAGCTTCGTATCACCTTTAACTAGAACCTTACATCCCCCCCAAACAGCATTCATATGTTGCAGGAAAAAACAATTCATTCTCCATAGTTTACCAGAAATGTCCAGCCTCTGTGATACCATAGGGACCAGCATATCTTCTGTAACTCTTGGCACTCCCACACTGGCTACTTTTTACACATAACTTTTTGTCACTTGTTTTAGAGTCCATCTCATATCATCTGGAATGTATTTTTTTATCACAGTTTCCTCAAATCAGAATAGAAATGTCTGGCATTGGCTTGAACTGTTGTTTTTTCCAGCCAACCTCTTGCTGGTAGAAGAAGAAAGAATAGTAGAGTATTCCCAGTGCTTTTACTATTTTGTAACACCCTTCATGCCACACCCTTGCAATACATGGCAGAGAGTCTGTGAATGAGACTGCACATTAGGCCAGGTAGAGCTCTGGAAAGTATAACCGTCTTCAGATCTTCCTCTGAAGAATTAATTGTTAACACAAAATGTCATGATTCTAAATGTACTTAGTATTTAATACAAGCAAACCACATTCCAGATGAAAGTCCTCAAATTCATCTGCTGGGTGTCTCAACCAGGCGGACTTTCAGCCTTTGTGTTAACTTACGGGTATTTTCTTATGTCAATTGACTCTTGCCACCAAAAATGTCTCAGATCTATTAAAATAAACAAAAAGGAATATTGTTAAATAAAATATAGATAGTAGAACTTGCAAAATTATTGTAGAGAAATAATTTCTAGAATGTATAAAACAATGTGCTATAAATAAATGTAACTTTATTACACGAATATTGAATAAATAATGTTATTGTTTGATTGGCTGGTTTTAAACACAGCAATGGCTTCAGTTATGTACATTTTATTCTATTACAAAAAATTGAGTCTGTAACTTTTATTTACTCATTTTTACAGTCCAGACATTCCCTGTGCAAGTATGCACCATTTCTGAAAATAGTTTCTTCTAGACTGCAGTGGACTTATTTCAGACTGCACTGATGTGGTTAGAACATCCCCCAGTCATAAGCGGGTTGCTTATAGCACTGAACTAATCCCTGTCTACTGCATCCTGAGGTTTGGAAGTTAATGGCATGAATAACTTAACTGTTTTCAAAGTTATTCCAACTCACCTTATGCTGTGATTCTGTAATATTTGCTCTTTCTGAAGTAGTAGGAAGGTCAGTAGTCCATTGCATGGATACATTACTTTGAGAATGTCTTCTGAGTAACAGTCAACCTGCTCTATTAACATTACTCCATGACTTGCAATTTTGCCAAAAAAGAAAAACATACAACCAACCCAAACCACAAACCAAAAGCCAGATATCAGAAGAAAATATTGCAGCGACAGTTTTTCCATTACCTGTTTTGCCACAAGCTCATCATGAAATTGTGAATTCATGAGAAGGTGTCCACTTGCCTTGGAAGTATCCTCACAGAAATTTCTATGCTTGTACAGATTGAAGTATCCTGTCCAGTAAAAAATATCCCAAGGTCACATAGTTTTGCGTGCTTCTCTGGGATATTTCTTCATTAAATTAATTTATCACCATTTCCATTTATTATGGAGGAATACTCAACACCAATTTCCAGCTGTCCTATCCTGTTTTGCTGTTTTTACTGTTCTGTTTACTGAAATACAAATGTAATTTAAAAGATCACTAAAACAGTGTAGACTTAGAGAGTTGATACTAAGCTCTGGGATTGTCCAATGCAGCACACACAGGGCCTACATCATGATTTTTCTCTGTCAGTGAGCTAACATAGAAGAAAATCAAAATTGCAGCAGAGACACATGATAACAAAAGTTCTGTCAACTGATCCATCTAGCTTTTTAATTTTAAAACAAATATTAGGAATTGTTGTGTGGCTTGGGAGGTAGTTAAAGTTGTACATATATCCCTAAAAAGACTTATTCAGGCTTAGAATGGGAATATTTTATCAAAGTAAAAATAATATTGTATAGTTAGTTCATCATTATATCTGTTTTTACAACTATAAATATATACTTAATTCTCAAGTAGACCCTGAAGAATTACCTATTTTGCAAACAGTGAAACTTACCTATAACGTGTCAATAATGAAGTTATTCCTGCTCTACTAATTTTTGCTGCTCTGAGGTTAGACACTTCTGCCAGCGAGATGCCATGGTCTAGTTTTCACCACAGCATTACCATTGCTTCTGTAAATAGCTATAATTAAATAGTTTAATTTCTGTTTCTGAATTCCCTCTTTTTTAATGGACCCAGTATTCTTTATAGTTGGTATTGCCTGAAGATACTTACCTGTTATGCTTTTGTTTATGTGAAGCATCCAGATGTGATTTTTGTCTTTTTTTTAGACAAACTTAATTTTGAAAAGGAAGAGAGGAGTAAAGGAAGAGAGGAGTGCAGGTTAAAAGCAATAGTGTTGAATGAAAATTAAAACTATTCATTGCATTAAAGTGCAGGGTGTCCTGTGTTTTTTATTTATTGCTCTTTGTATTTTTCCTGCTGGTAATATGCCACTGAATATGCAAAGTAGACACATGAGAAAATACCATTAACTCATGTCTGTGATCACCTGAGCCTTACAAGAAAGCTCACTGATTTCTGGGGTTTTTTTAAAATCTGTTGCTGAAGTAAGCAGGCACCGGATAGCATTCAATCAAAAACAAGGGGAATAAAAGAAGAGCAGGACAGATGGAAAGGAAATTTAGTCCTTTAGATATGACACTGAGCCCAAGGTTATGTAGAATTTGTAGAGCTGAATTTCAAGTACTTCGTCTTCCAGCTCTGGCTTAGATTCATGTAATCACGTATGTCATACCTTCAGCCAAAGCCCAGCAAACCCGATCAATGTGATCTGCACCTGCAGGTAACAAGGTTACTTGTGTTATCTGTGGCTGTGATTTGATATCCAGCAAGGGCAGCAGTAAGAGCTGTAGCACTTCTAAGAAAAATTAATTTGTAATTGGAAGTAGGAGAGAAAGATGTGAGACTGCAGCATAGATGAACACAGTGTCATGGTCTAAATAGTTTTAATTGTTAATACTGTGCTTGAGCCTGCAGCTGATAGAGCAGCAAAAGAGTGAGAGAGACGTATAATATTTCATTTATCCTTGTAGAGTTGAACCTGTTCGGTACATAGCCTAACTAGGAGTCCAGCACAGTGGTGAATGAGAATATACTTCAGGTTTACAAAATAGAAGCATAGCAAAAATGAGGAAAAGGCATTCCCATTTGAAGTGTGCCAACAAAAAGGCCTGTGCTGACAAAACTGTGGTGCCTTATCTACAGGTTATGTAGTTCCACTGACTGTTTTTATACATGACCCTCTATTTGGTCTTGAACATGAGTTATATCTACTTACTATGTGTAGTTCTCCTGCCCTGCCCTTGAGGATTTCTGTTAAAAATGATGCACCCGCAGACCCTGATTATGGTTCATCTCCTGCTTCTCACTGAAGAACTCCCAAACGTCACATCAGTGAGCAGATTTGCTGCTGTGACTTTTGGGTATTTAATCCGAAAGAAATTAGATATCCTTTAAGTATCTGCACGTCAAGTATGCTTCAAATGCCAAGAAGCACTAGGACAGCCTTCCAGACAAAAGTCTCTAGATGCTATAGTGCTGCCTATTGTAATTTGAAATAAGGGTGGTATTCCTTTACAGATCAGTTTTTTGAAAGGAAAATTATTAGACTCTTTGAAAACTCCAATTTGTATTTCAAGAGGCAGATTCCAGGATGTCTCTCTCCAAATATCTGCAAGACTGTAATCCTGTCTGAAGCGAGCTTTCTTCACCTTTTCAACGTAGAAAAATCCTCTAAGTTTTCTTGTGACATTTCAGAGACGTACTAGCAGAGTCCAGTATTAACTTCCACATAAAAACAAAAAGGAAAGCTGTTGGTATGTTGGTACCTTTTTCCATGTAGCAATTAATAGTTACCAAATTATAAGTAACCAGGGTGCTGATTTGGTGAAATACTTGAAGTTAAATGGCTAAATACACCATTAATGAAAACCAAGTGAATTGTCAGCTTCTCTCCTTGTTTTGATGTATTTCTTCAGAAAACAGCCTATCCCAACACTTAGCAAAAGAGATGGTCCTCTGAATTCTTTCAGACTTCCCTTGGTTCTCCCAAATCTGTTTTCTTTGCTTGTCTATGTGAAGAGTATTTTAACTATTTGAGCCGTAGATGGTTCAAAATGATACCATTTAGCATCTGAGGTGGACATCCTTATTCTGGTCCAAGTTTCTTCGTAATTTTAAACATTTCTGTAGATTCCTTCAATACCACGCTTCAGATCACAAGTAAAGAGATAATGTAATACAGTATATCTTTGCTGTATTTAATTATTTAACTGTACGTTTTTGAAGCCTTTGTCAAATGTATTTACCTCAGAGATTTGCTGGCCACAGCCTACACGTTTAAAGAATAACTACAGCAGTCTTGTTTTTCCGTAGTCTCCTGTGTGTGTGGTGTGTTAATTAGTTACCCACTGTGTGCCAGCCTGGCTTCGTTCTGCCTGTGGTGCCTGAAGCTGGGAATGTTCCAGTTGCAGCAGCAGCCACAGCAGCCATTTCAGTTCTGGTTAGTGCCAAGTCACTTTGTTTTAATGATCCTTCCAGATGACTTGGGAGAATAACATTTCCACAGAAGACACATCACCCTTAGCTAAATGGAGAGATACCATACTCTCGGGCTGCTACAATAATTAATAAGACAATAATTGCAGGGTGGGGTGGGGCAGGGGGAAGCTGAAGAAAGCAGTGGGGGAAAAAAAACCACAAAAAAAGTGTGTTTTATTATCTAGAGTGCTGTAATTACTAAACACTTTTGTGATGAAAGAAAGTGGAGTTATTCCCATATTGCATGTGAGAAAAACAGTGAGGACTTGTCTACACAGAGATGTTATGTAGTTGTGTTGTTAGCCAGTACACTGCTGTATTTAAACAGCTGTAATTATGCTGGTAGAATTGCCTGGGTGAGACTGTCCTCTGAGTTGAAACATGCCCTGTTCTGGTTTTGAGGTGTACTGCTTTGGAAGAAATTTCAAGTTACCTGAAAAAGGAAAAACAACCCAAATTTCTGGATAAATACAAACTAAGAACAAATAATTTATAACTATATAAATTAAATATAAATAAGTATACATATATTTTTATATATATATAAAAATTATATATAAAGTAACTATACCCTTTAAAACATTTCTCTCATGCTATATAGTTTCCTGGCTAGACAAGCCTTGAACAGGATAGTAATGGGCTTGTGTCACTGTTTCTTCTGCTTGGGAATACTGTGTTACTATTTCCTTGTTTCTGCTGTCTTCTTCCTATATCACTGCAGATGATTTGCTTGTCCTAGAGGGTTTCTTTTGCAAAAGAATTCATACGTACAACAGCAGTGCCACAGTCACTAGAAGTAATTAAAAAAAAAAAAAAAAAAAAAAAAAAAAAAAAAAAAAAAAGGGAACTCAAGTATACAGAATACATAGCAAAAGATGAGATATTCTCTGGCATATACAGTGGAACAATTTTCCCACTGTGAAATTGCACTGTCTGTAATTTAGGAGTTGTTAAGTGCTCTTCATAAAAAAAACTTCTGGTTTAATATCTTCTCTCATCCTCTTAACTGCAAGACTGTTAAAGTGCTCTCCAACAGCATCCAGATGTAAAGATGTACAAAGCCGCAAACAAACAGAGAAAGAAAGAGTACCTGCCTTGTGAAAGAGAACACTTTGTAAGACTTGAAAGAAACAATTTCAATTTTCATGCCTTCACACTGAGGAGAAAAGGCCACCTTTGTCCTTTTCCTATGAGTTAGGGGTTTGCACCAATTAATTAATTATATTGTAAAGATGAGCCGACAGGCTGATGAAGAAAAACAGGACCACTAGCATTTATGAAGCATGGGAAATCTCACTTAAATACAACAAAATAATAATGAGTGACAAAGGTTACTGCAACTGAATAGTATTTGGTTTTCCACTCATTTACTGTTGTAAGGTACTAGGTACAGGAACCTGTCTGAATAACCATATAATTAAAGCACATTAAGGGTGATAAAAAAGAAATTAGCAAAACCAGTTAGAAGACTAGAAATAATGTTTGTCCAGTGGAACTACATAGCAGCTGAATTTTCACCAAAATTCAGAAGACTTATATACTGGCCTCCCATGGAAAGTGTTAAGGATTCCATTGCTTGGGAAGCTTACACGTAGTGGTAGGCTGCATTTTCATCAGCATTTCTGTAATCTTTCCGTTTTGTGAAAGTGCAAAGCCCTTAATTTTTAGCTCATTACTGGTTAATGTTGGTTTGAAGACTTGTTTGTTTAAGGGGAAGAACAGTGGGTGACAACTGAGGCATTACTTTTGTGAATCAAAACAATTTGTCCATTATTTTGTTGAGGCCAGAGGCTAAAACCATTTTTACAAGTTTTCATTGTTTTAAGAAGAAAATAGTTCTAGGACTTCTTGAATTAACCAATATAATTGTACAAGTTTTCCCATTTCAGCATTCAAATACTTTGTTTTGTATAATAAAACAAATTTTGAAGAGAGGAAGAATGTTTGACTTTGAGTGTTTTAACACAATTAAAATTAGATTTAGCCATAATGTGATGATCACTTGTGCATGTCATTGCTTTCATAGAATCATTTAGGTTAGAAACAACCTTTAGGAACTGAGTCCAACCATTAACCCAGCCGTGCCAAGTCCACCATTAAACCATGTCCCCATACACATCTTATAAATACCTCCAGAGATGGTGACTTTAGCACTTCTCTGGGCAACTTGTTCCAATGCTTGACAGCCATTTTGGTGAAGAAAGTTTTCCTAATATACAACGTAAACCTCCCCTTGAGACCATTTCCTGTCATCCTGTCCCTTGTTCCCAGAGAGTAGAGCCCGACCTCCACCTGGCTGCACCCTCCTCAGGTGGAATAAATCAGGGAGTTGTGGAGTGTGAGAAGGACCCCCTGAGTCTCCTTTTCCAGCTCCCTCAGCTGCTCCTCACTGGACTTGTGCTCCAGCTTCTTCTCCAGCTCCATTCCCTCCTCTGGGCACCCTCTGGCCCCTCAGTGTCCTTCCTGAATTCAAGGGCCCAGAACTGGACACAGCACTTGAGCTGCAGCTGCAGCAGCACCCAGCACAGGGGGACAGTCACTGCCCTACTCCTGCTGCTCCACTATTGCTGACACAGGCCAGGATGCCCTTGGCCTTCTTGGCCACCTGGGCACATCTAGCTTAGATTCAGCTGCTGTTGACCAGCCCCGCCAGGTCCTTTCCCACCTGTCAGCTTTCCAGATACTTTTTCCCTAGCTTATAACACTGCAGGGGTTGTTGTGACCCAAGGGCAGGACCTGGCACTTTGCTGTGTTGAACCTCAAACTATTGACCTTGTCCCATGGATCCAGCCTGTCTGGTCCCTCTGCAGAACCTTCCTGACCTCCATCAGATAAACACTCCCACCAAACTCAGTGGCATCTGTGTTATCAACAGGACTGGTTGCAACACTGGACCTTGGGGAACTCCACTGGTTGGTGCTCAGCCACCAGCTGGATGTAACTCCATTCACTACCACTCCCAGGGTCCAGATGTCTAGACAGTTTTTCACCCAGTGACACCAAACCTGTCCAAGCCATGAGCAGCCAGTTTCTCCAGGAGAATGCCATAGGAGATAGTGCTAAAGGCTTTACTAGAGTCCAGGCAGATAATATCCACAGCATTTCCCTGATCCATTCAGGTTGTAGAAGATCAGGATAATCAAGTAGGATTTACCCTTCATAAACCCATGCTTGTTTGTTTGCATAGTTGTTAATTCCATGTCTCAAAAGTAAGCATGTTTATTTACTTTTGTTCTGTGGTCCAAGCTCTGATCTGTTAGAGGATATTGAACCTTTCATTATTATTACTGAAAATTACAAACGTGTGCAAAAGCCAGAGTGTAATTCTAGTCTTTATTCTGCTTACAACTGCAGCAGAAAAAAAACACCACCAAACTGGTAGAGAAGCCCAACACTGAAACTTAAGAAATTGTCATTCTAAGGGAAGCTTTCTGGACTAAAGTAATATAAACAAGTGCTGCTGTGCATGGAGAAACTAGCTGTGTTTAAGGAAATAAAACTTCATGTACTTCTTGTTTATTTTTGTATCATTGTTCAAGTGCAAAATCCTGAATTGAAAATAGAATATGACATTATCTATATATTGATGGATTTTTTGGTTTTGGTGGGGGAGGGTTAGTTTGTTTTTTACATCTTGCTGTTCAGTGTGCATACATGCATACAATATCCTTAACTCATGGCAATTCCATGCAGATATTTTCAGCAGATTTTTTATTTCTTGATAATGGATTTGATAATTTTTACTTATTTTGATAATAATCTACCTATTAGCCCTGATGGTAGTCAAACAGAAGAACAGGAAATACTAAAATAAACTTTTATTTCCCCAGCTCTGATTTTGCTGCTGTTGCTCAAGGGTGTAATTCAAAAAGAGAGTGCAGAGCAAATGCAATAAGACTTCCATTCAGTTTAACAGTCTAAGAATTTTTCAGGTTTTTCTTTATTCCCCCTTAGGACAAATGTGTCACATGCTACTTTTTTTTTTTTTCTTGCTTGTCCATTCATCTTTTCTTTAGCTATTCTAAATCAGTATACTTCATGAGAAAGTGCAGAGAGAGAAATGGTTTTCTTAAATTACATACTGTTCATATGTAGCTGTGTTTGTATGGATTTTATAGTGGTTCTGTCTCAATGACAGGTCTCATTCTACATTGTTTTATTCAGCCTCTTACTCCTGTTTTGAGACCACAGTCTTTTGTAAAATAACCCTAATGCAGTCATATATATAGACCTTAAAATCAATTTATGTTCCTTTCCAGTAATTCAGAGATCTAAAGCCATTTCTCTCTGGCAAGTATTGTGTTTTTTCCTCTCCTTTTGTTCTGCCTTTCCTGAGTAGAAGCTGGCCCTTTCTGTCAGCAAAAAAATTAAACAAAAATAATTTTTAATCATTTTACAAATAGTGCATAGTGGGACTTGTAAATAACTATTGGGGGATGTTTAATAAAATCCATTTATGTAAATACAGCTATCAAAAATGTTTCTCATGTTCAGTTCAGAGATTCATGATGATAAAATACATAGTGTTCTGCAGAAGATGATGTTGTGAATCCAGACTGAGGTGAGGCTGGAAGTGACTTCTGCTTATCCTGTACTTCCAAACAAAACAGAAGACGCAGCAAACAATTTTCTTTTTCAACCCTTTAGTGCCATTTGGGGTCTTGAATACTTAATTAAACAATGAAGAGATGAATAGTTAAAGATACAGGGTAGTTTTTAATGGTGTTTTAATACCTCATTAATAGCTGGAGGCTTGACTAAATTCTTCCAGATTCTGTTTCATGGAGCATCTCTTGGCAACTCCCTCTGTTGCTTGGCTGTTGTCAGAGGGAAAATGTTGTTCCATACATGTGTCTTGGACTTCCTCTGTTCTGACTTATTTTTGTTCTCTCTTGTCCTTCCGACATCCATCTTAGCAGGCAGCATGGCTGTATCTTTGTCCTAACCTCTGGCTACCGGCAGGTTGCATGAGTTTCTCCAAAGCTGCATCTGAACAAGTTCTCACAGCCTTTCCTCAAGTGCTCAACACCTGATTATCTAGTTGGCCCTTGGCTTAGCTTGCTTAGGTTCCTTGATGATAGGATGAGGGGGAGTGACCTTAACATGAAGGAGGGTAGGTTTAGATTATATATTAGGAAGAAATTCTTCACTGTGAGGGTGAGGAGGCACTGGCATAGATTGCCCGGAAAAGATGTGGACTCCCCATCCCTGGAGGTGTTCAAGACCAGGCTGGATGGGTCTCAATGTAACAGGGTCTAGTGCAAGGTTTCCTGCCCATAGCAGGTGATTTGGAACTAAGTGATCTTTAAAGTCCTTTCCAATCCAAACCATTCTATTACTGTATGAGTCCAGACATTCCAACTCATTCCAGACTCCAACAACATTCGAATGTTGTTCTGGTGCCATGAGGCCAAAAATTGAACACACTTCCAAAGGGTGATCTAAAGAGCACAGAGTAAGTGGGAGTATTCACCCTGTCTTTATCTGCCATCTGGATTCAGGGTACCATTAGTCCTTATTGCTGCCATTGTGCACTGTGGGCACCTGTTTAGCCTTTTTTGCTTCTTACCAGCCCCTTTTCAACAATGGTTTCCAAGTCAGTCCGTCCCCAGCATGGCGTATTGCGAGTTTAGTTCATATTATCTGCCAGAGATTGCATTTGTCCTTGTTGAATTTAATGAAGTTATTGAAGTCCTTCAGCCTGTTTATATTTCTTTCAATGGCAATCCTGCCCTTGAGTGTATTATTGAAATGAAGGTCGATTGAGATCATTAATAACGACAACCAATGGTGAATCAAAAAAAAGAACAAAAATTACCATAACCTTTGTATGATACCATCTCCATTAAAAATAATCATCATTTTCAGGCACAGTCCTACAAATCAGCAAACAGCTGTGGATGGTAAATTAGAGCAAAGTGAATGTACCCCTTTTTTGTCTACTAAGAATAAACGTGTTTATATTGAGATATGTAGATCCTTATCCATTGTATCCATTTCACTTCGGTTCTAGCATTGAACATGCTTTGCTGTTGGCTTCTGTCAGTTACTGATTTTATTTTCAACCACCAATTCTTAGATGTAAAGCAATCTGCTATGTAGGAGAAATTGAGTGTGGGTTCCGACATTATGCTTAATGGAGTGGGCTGGAAGATAAACCTCGTTTTTAACTCCAAATGTACTATCTACTTATATGTGTGTCATCAAAGCTTTTTTTAATGTCTGACTTTGCTGTCTGAAATAGAGTGTCACAAAATGTAATGAGAAATTAAGAAAAGTAGAAAGAATGTAAAAGAATCTTCAATAGACTATATAAAGCTTCCTGAGAAATGTTGCATATTGGTACTAAATAATAAACCATGTTGTCAAGAATACATAGCTTAGTCACAAATTACTGCAAAGTGTATTTTCAGGAGACTTGTCTGCAAAAAATTATCTGATAAACTTTTATAGATAATGGAAAATATTTCTGGGGATAGTTCTCCTAAAGGAACTAAGGGAACCTAAGACTGAAAAAAAGAACAGTGTTTAAGAAGCAGCTTTCTTTTATGCATGTAGGCTGGGTGTTTATAGTGTTTATAAAGGTTTCTGAGAAACAAAGCTGTAATCAGAAATAAATTAAACCTTTGTTATGGGTGAAGTATTGAAACTATGGCTCAAATATAGTTTAAAGTAATTCTAAAAAAAAGAAGTGTCAGGAAGGTCAAAGTAGTTTTCCTGAGGGACTGAGTTATATCCAAGTTACTGATACATATGGGTAAAAGTGGTTAGGACACTTTTGTTGTTGCTGTTAGTTCCTTTGGAAGGGCTTTTAAAAATCTTTTATTATACAGATCTTTTTTTGCATAAATCTCTTGCCTCCTATCATATGGTCTGTATTCCTTCTATAATTTCCCAGGCCATATTTGACTCTTTTTGTGATACTTTCTGTGAAATCACAAGACTTGAGTTTTCTTGCTCAGGGACTGAGTTGCTGGTAGAGGGATCTGTTTGGTGTAGGATCCAGAGGTGTGTTGTTCTGTGACATCCTGTAATGAACCATTTTCTTCACTGATAAAGTTTCAGTAAAACTTTTGATTTCATTCTAAGTCCTCATTTTGGCATCTTAGTGTAGTTTTTTTTCTGGCATGCTGCCATGATTGATTAGCTTTGAAATAGCTTGCTTGTCTCTTATTGTAGTTTGCCCACTAATAGAGCTATGACTGTAGAAATGAGCAGTTAATGTCCCAGTGTTAGGCACTGTATGAACTGTAAAAGTTGATTACTGTTAATGAGCAATCAGGAACACTGTATTCATATAGGAAGGGAATTGTCTGATTTCAGGAATTTCCAAAGTAACAAAAATGCTCAAAAGAATGAGAAATTTGCTTTCCTAACTTTCTGGATCTTTGGTGAGCACTCAAGATTGTTCCTGGTAGGGCAACTATTTTCCATATGCTGTTTTCACATTTGATTGAAAGATGCAGTGTCCAGACATTATTTTCAACAAACAGTACATGAAATTTCTTTTGCAGAATACACTAGGTTTGGTGAATTATATTTAAGTATCATTTCAGGTTTAATATGGTAAAAAATTTGCCAAAGTAGATAATGCTGGCTCTTCTGCAGCTTGATTTTTTTTCATGAAAACATAGTGAACAATTAATTTGAAAAATCAGCTGATGACAGAACTGCAATCTCTGGGTTTTTTAATTACATGAAAAAATACTGTAGTTGAACCTCACTGAAAAGAGAGTCCATCTGAGTGTCATTTGAAATTGTGTGATTGAATGCTTTATTGCTGTTGCAGTTCTTGACATGCAAACTTTATATGAGACTAGGGACTAATTTTGAAACTGAAGTACTCACCTCAAATTTGCCAGATTAATTGAAGAACTAGGTACAGTGCTGGTTGATGTGAAGGAGAATATGGCAGAATACCAAAGACTATGGCTTTTTATGCCTGGATAACTTTTTTAATTCTGTCAGTTTGACAGGGCATCATTAGCTTTTCTTGTGTGATTGATGTGGCAGAAGAAGAGAAAGTGGTTTTTTTTTGTTTTCTGAAGAATGAAAGATGCTGACAATGAAAATAAAATATCAAGACAACTAGATCTTATTAAACCACTTAAAATGAATGGTTTGCCTTTTAAAACTTCAAAATTGAACAGGCTTTGCAAAACCTAGTGCCAAATAGAGAGTTGTTTGTCATAGAAGAGACTGGACATTATTGCAAATAGAACTGACATATATTGTAGTCAGAGGTAGCTTTGGCATTTTAAGACATGCTGACCAGGTTAAGTAATCACAAAGCAAATTTAGATCAGAACATGTATTGAAACTTCCATGACTTAACTCCACTTCTGAATCACAATGTCTCAAGCTGTTTCTTTCAAAGTTACCATCAAGTCAGCAAGGATAGATAGATTGTGCTACACTATTTAAAGTTTCACAGCTGTCAAGAAAGTTTGCCTGGATTTGAGCAGGATTTCCTTCTGGAAATCAGAGTAACAAGGAAGTAGCAAAAGTGGTTAAATTATATTTCCTAACAGACTTGGCTGCACAGATGAAATGTAACAAGTAGAAGGTCATATCCTGTAAACACTCTTATTTCTCACTTTCCAGTAGTTGACTATTTGTAACCACAACGCAATGTGGTCAAATGTGGAATTTTAAGAGGAGATTTTAGTGGATTTTGAGTGTTTCAGTGTATGATTTGGTAGCAAATTGTCTTCTTTGGGTCATTTTGAGACATGTTCCATTGCTTTATTTTGGGAAGAGAATGTGCAGAGAGAATGGATAAATAGATAAATGGAAAGAAAGGTATTCATACTTCTTTTGGCCATTGATTAAACAATCCTGCTTCTGGTCTCACTTGAGTGCAGCTAATCAGTATTAGTGGATCATTGCTGCCACACGGTATAAACACCTTAATGACGCAGTGTTCATGTGATGTTTAAAATTCTGCTGATCTGCTGCTACATATAAGAAGAAAATGAGAGTTTTATGGTTTTTGGTAGTCATGATTTGTCTAAGTCTTGTATGTTTACTAAAGATTTATCTTTCAGTTAACCCGCTTTGGGCTGAATTTTTACTGGAGTGTAAGCAGCATTGATTTTAATGCTGTTACATGGTTTACCCGTCCATGCTAATCAGGTCTCAGTTCAGCAACAATCCTTTCTTCCAGGAGTATTTCTAACAATACCACTCCTATCAGGGCAATCTCATCAACAACCAAAATATTCCTAATAGCAGGAGCAGTAGTCCTGAGGGCCTGGTTTATTGACTGTGATTGAAAGCCATTCCACTTTGTCAATAGTTTTCATATCTGTGTTTGTGTTGCTTAGGTACTCTGGAGAGTGCCCCATGAAGACTTTTTTCCTTTACCTCTTTAGATTAGACTCCCTCTTGCAGCCTTGGTTTCTCTGATTATGAAAAGAAACAGTACCATTCTTGGCATACCAGTGAACATTATTTTTCTGCAGGCACAAACCTCCCCCTCCTGTGTATGTCTAAAGTGCTCTCCTTGCTGATTGATCACTGACCTCATCACCTGCTTTTTCTGCTGTACTGTGTTAGACTTGTACTGCCAGTCCTCAGCTTCATTTTTATAAATAACTTCTCTCCATTTTCCTCCCCTTTTCCTCTTACTCTGTGCTCTTTCAGATTCTTTCCCTTTACAGCCAGTATTTCCCTACAGTTTGTTGTTGTTTGTAAAAACAAGTAGTACAGCTTCTGAGGGGAAGGGAGGTAACAGAAATTGTTCTTGCCTGCTCAGGCAGCAGCCAAACAAGTGGCATGCAAGCCAAAGGATTTGTGTTTGTTCAGTCATTTCCCCCAAACATCTTTAAAATATTTTTTGTAACATTTTCTCCTTGTTTTATTTTACAGTTGAAAGTATTTTTTCTTGTCTTTGTACATGATGTATCCACATTAATTTTTCATTCTTGAACAAGAACAGTTTCATACTTGGCCTGGATGGGAGGGTGGTAATAGCACCTCATATTTAGGTGTCTTTTAGATCTTCAGTCAAAACAATGCAGATAACACACTACTGTTTTGGCTGTTAAAGAACAGAGCTTTCTCAGGGTCACAGGCTATTCTTATTTCTTATTCTTCCCTTCCCCAGTCAATAGATTAGGGTGAGTACAGATAAGAATTGTTTAGTAAGTGAAGAAGTGGAAGAAGAGAGAGGGAAAACAAAAGTAAAAAAAGCAATGTTAAGGCATTTGCTCACCACCTCCCACAGGCAGAGTAATGCCCAGCCGCTATAAAGACTTAAAAAAGGTGATGCGTATTGAATGCATATTAACCCGAGGAGCTGCTGCTTTTATGATCAGTAATGATTTTTCAAGATGCTACTGGGAATGTTGTAAATGAGAATTGCATAGCAATGAAAGAAAATAACAATAGAGGTTAATTTTGGCTAAGAGCTTTAGAAAACCATTTGTATTCCAAACTCAAGATGTAATGTTGTTCAGGTGAAGGACAGTAGTAGGATGGCAGCTTGATTTTGTATGTATTCGTTTATTAAAATATTCTGAAGTAAGGTTAATATGACTGCTATTAAATGTGTTGAGGAGCTAGGGTATGTCTAAGTGTTTAAGGGATGTGCAGACAAACCTATTTTACATGCATGGAAGTACTGAGATAATTCTCTGAAAACTTTTGACAAAACATAAGAGGAAAATCTTCGGGGAGATTTCTCTGTAACAGTAATTGTACTCATGTAACAGTGTAAAAGGGAATAGTTTTGTGACACCTGTGAGAAATTGGCTCTAAAGTGGGGCTATTTGTCATGGGAAAATCTTTTTGCCATAATAGTTTTGGGTGACAAATTACTGTCTTCAATTTCAGCTTAAATTTAACCTAGAATCCATATCCTCTGTGATACTTGTACAGCGGGAGTGTGAGTGATCTGGAAAAGGTACAGAAGCTCTCGGGATCATACTTTTCAGTAAATGTAGTAAATAAGGAGTGTAAGAGTCATATTTGATACTGAAAAATGCAAATGCAAAATTTACTTAATTATTTTATTATCTCACACCTGAGCAGACCATGTGATCGCTGTATATATACATGCATGCATATATATAACAGCAGTATATCTGCATATATTTGCACATAGAGCATGTGAATCTCTTAGGGGAAAGGCAAAAGCATTTTTAAAATATATTCTTTTGAGTGCACAGTCGTGCTCTCAGACAGAGTGAGCATGACTGAGACTGTCCAGCTGCTGCCGCTGCCTTTGTGAGGTTGCTCTTGGCTTTAAGGGGTCTGGCTCAGCTGGACAACCACTGAACTCAGCCGAGTCGTTTGCATTGTTACACAGGAATGCAGCCGGAGCCAGGAGTGACTCATGACAATGGCTGTGAACTGCAGTGGCTCAGGAAGAGCTTTGTACTTCTGGAGTTAATAGGAGAAGTCGGCTGGGGGAAGAACTGCCTGAGCTGTACCGTCTCACTTTCTGGGAATGTGAGTCGGGGCCACTGGTCATGCCTCCTGCCCTTCTTTCACAGCTCAGAACGCATGCAGCGGCAGGTTTTGTTACAAGAAGTGTTTTTGTATTTCAGTAAAGATTCCTAAAGGACAGGAGACAAGGCCGTTTTCATAACAACTGAGCTAAACCCCTGCAATCATCCGATTTGATCCACATTACCTGATTTATCCTGTGATTAATAAAAACTTCAGTGAGTGAGTTGTTATATGTCAAGTTTTCTGAACACCAAAGACTTCCTTTTTCTGGTTAAAGTGGAGATACTGACATCCACCCAAGCTTGCTTTTTCAACCATGCATCTATTTAAAACCTTTTCTCCATCTGAAATGTGGAAAACACTGTGAGATCATGGATTTATGCAGTCAGTAAAACTTAAAAAGTATCTAAAAAATGAGAAGCTAAAAGAGTACTTGGATAACTTTTTACAGTTAGATCAGTGACCTATGATCAGAACATCTTGATGGAAACTCCTCTATCAAGCCTTATTGCCTGTTATAAATACATATTGTAAAATTGACTTTTTGCAAATATTATGATAAATGCTATATGTATAATGTTAAAATAACTTTGCTGTAAGGATACAGTTTTTATTTCTGCTACTAACAAAACTTAGACATGGTAGTGGGATAGCTGATATGGTTGTAATTAAACGGCATGCTTATTTGGGATAACATCCAGTGAACGTAGGATGAGGACCCTGCTACTAATCTGCCAACTATCAGCACCTGTTGTCTGAAGAAAGTATGGACCAAGACCCAAGCCGGAGGTGATAAAAAGAACTGACTAAAAGCACAGCCAAGAAACACGCATGCTTTAAAAAAGTGGACCCAAGGAGCGGCCATGCTAAACAGTTCCTGGAATATGTAAACCGGGAAGTATGAATATGCATAATGATTTATGAATATGCAACAGGCTGATGTAATGGAAAGGATGTATTTAAGGAGTGTCTCTGAAGATAGTAGGGGATGCTCTTGGCTGAATGCCAAGCACCCAGCCGTTAACTCTTTGCTTTATTATCTGTCTCCTACTGTCTTTTATTAAAGGTTTTAAATTTTACCAGGAAAGTGAACCTTGTTTTTCACATTTCCTGTTGGCCCATAAAGCCAAATCTCAGTTTGCTTAAGGATTACATGCTTTTGTATGTTCTGTATTTTTACGTAAATATTAAAATTATGAAGACAGTATTTCTGCACAAAAAAAAAAAAAAAAAGGAAAAAGAAAAAAAAAGAAAAAGAAAAAGAAAAAGAAAAAAAAGAAGCTAGCAGTGTTTTTCCTGAAGGATTGATGCGCTTGAAAAAAACCCCAAAAAGTTGTCCTTAGTTTATAGCCTTGTAAGTATTACACGTTTACAAGTTCAGTAGATGCTGAAAACGTTTTTCAAAAAGTTATGGTGGACTGAATTTGATGTTGAACAGGAATTAAGTAGAAATGTCCCCAGAGCACAAAGACCTGAAATACTGTGTCCCTCAATGTAACTGTTATCAGGTTGGAAGCTACAGGAAAATCCCATGCTTACACATCAGTAACATAAGAAAAGCCCTTGTGTTTTGTTAAGGGTTTTGTCTTTGCCATTTTATATCAGTATTAAATATCTAGACCATATCACATATCACCATCTAGACTCAAAAAGAAAGCCCGTGGTGTAAAAGGCAGTTGGTGGTTTCATTCTGTGTCTTGCAGAAATACTTCTGGTTTTAGAACTTGGCTGGTGGTTTTGTTTGTGATAAATGCAGCAGAATTGAATACAGTAGATAACTTAGAAGTCATATAGGGGATAAAGCAGGGCGGAGAGGCGGGGGGAGGGGGTTGAGGGTGGCGAGGAAGAGAGAAAACCGGTGTTGCTGTTGTTACCTGAGGGTGCAGAAGGAGAAGCTGCAGTGTTGAGAGCTGCACTTACAGCACTGTGGGTTTTCTAATGCTGATTGTGCCCCAGAAGATCTGTCTGCACATTCCAAGGAGTTTGTAGTGCTGCAGGTTCTTCCAAACAGTTTTTACTCTGTGCCATGACAGTGAAGATAGGCACAGCATACAAAAGCTTTCCATGTAACGCTCAGTCTGCTGATTACTACTGCAAGAGCAAGAGAGAGACATAACTTGAAGATAGATATCTAAGGTAGACCACTTTCGTTATTTCACTGTGACTTGTGATAAATACTGGAGGAGTGAATCCTGAGCAGAGAACATATGCAGTCAGAAGTTAATATTTTTCTGGAGTTTTCTTATTTGAATGCCCATGGATAGCTATTAGAAACATACCAAATTAAGAAAAAAAAAAAAAAAGTAGATTGGTAAAATATAACAGTTAATTAATTGGAAAATCCTGTGTTCCAAAGAAAACAAGAATTTAAAACAATTTTAAATATATTTTTCTGTCTTTGGGCTCAGGGTGTCAAACAAATTGGTTAAAATAATCATATAGATGTTCAAATATGTACAACCCCAAATTTAAAGAATATGAAAACTCAAAATAATTTTATCTTGTCAATCTTGTCAATTTTGTCTTTGAAATTAAAAAATGTCTTTCTACATACAAAGCATGCCTGCAACATAAAACTTATTATAATGTTTATATTGAAAAGGTAGGTGTCTACTAGGTGTTAATCTGAATAATTTACCTGAAAATGACAAAACCAATTAGAAATTGAATAAATGTTTTGCATGGGTTGTTTCATTTAGGTGGTACTGCTTTGTGATACCTTGCTCTTACCTGGTTTGTGGAAGCCAGGGAAGTCATGGCAGGGAAGTACACCTGGTCATCCCCATGGGTTTGTTTTGAGGGGTGCAAGTCCCTGAACTGAATCAGGGGACTGGGCACTCTGTGCTGCCTGGAGAGCTGCTGGATTGGTGTTTGTGTTGGTGCTGGGTGTTGGATCCAGTAGGTGCTCTCCATGAGGCTCTGGACGAACAATGACTCTGCTGGAGAGTGAATTAATCCAGCTGCTTTGTGCAAGCGGGGACTGCCCTGTGAGCACAGAATGGGGTGGCAACATGAGCCACTAATCTCTGGATCCAGAAGAGGACATCCCCCTGTCTTTTGGGAAGTGTGTTTGGG
The DNA here is from genome assembly GCA_017589585.1 of Phylloscopus whistleri. Classification (NCBI taxonomy): domain Eukaryota; kingdom Metazoa; phylum Chordata; class Aves; order Passeriformes; family Phylloscopidae; genus Phylloscopus; species Phylloscopus whistleri. The sequence goes on along the minus strand of JADMLD010001284.1, from coordinate 929,248 downwards.
AGGTGCAGGGCCTGCCTGATGCAGCATGTGTCAAATTAGTACTGTAGATGAATGTTTCAAAATGGATCTGGCAAAACCAGTGTTGGCGAGTTACCATATCAAACTTGTCATAGAGGCAGGTAATTGCTAGGTGGGGTGACACAGCCTGTGTATTATGCAGGAGATCAGATTAGATCATCACCGTTTCTTCTCGTTTTGAATTGCGTGACTCTGCTGCAACCAGTTGTTCCATGCAGTCACTGTCCATACTTGTTTATCACCGACACACCCAAATCATCTTGCACCCATATGTGGCTGACACCGTAACAGAGCTACCTGTTTTCCAGGGCATGAAGAGCTTTCCCATAGGTCAATGTGGTAAGGAAAATGGAATCGGTGGGGCTGAAGGGGTATAGAAAACATAGATTTTTGAACTTATCCTAAATCGGTAGAACCTGTTTTAAACTGAGGTAGCACTCCAGTCAGGTTTGCAAAATCATGCATTATGCAGAATTTATGCAAAATTATTATAAATAATAATTTAGATACTATTATGTATTGTGTATGCTATATATTACGTGTATTACAACTTGCAACATGTTACTATTACATATTTTTTTGTTCTTAATACAGAATTAAGGACGAAGTAGGTGGATCACCTTGAAGTAAGCTGCAGCTGCTTGAAAGTGTTTTCTATGATGTTGGTTTTGTTAGTCTGTTTCTATCACTGAGAGTATAGGATTGGCCAAAAGATTGGTTCAATCAGATGTATTTGGTGTTCCTGAAAATAATGCCTATTTGCAGTTCAGCAATGTATAAGTAGCTCTATTGTTTTGGTAAATCTTCATGTTCCCTGTATTTTTACAAGGCTGGTTGCAGGCATGAATTTATCTATGCATGCAATTTTAGGCCAAATCTGGAGGCCTGAGTAACAGAAGTTTAAACCTGTTTGCATAACAATTACTTAGAGAGAGATAAAAGACTTAAGTTTTCTGACAGTCTATATGCACAAAATATGTAAAACCTCTTACATATATAAAAATACAAAAAGAACCCCTAATTGTTGAGAATTTTCTTTTTAGCTTACATGAATATAAGTTTTAGTTCTGCAGGTTAAAATCTGTTGGTCATATTGAACTGGTTAACATTACTGCAGTGCTGTCTGCCATGTTTGTTAGAGAGAAAGCTCTCTCCTCCCTATGTTTGTGGCTTCCCAAAAATAACTGATTTGCTAGGCACATTCCTTTTCAAGAAGGAAGACATTATTTTCAAATAAGGACAAGGCTGACATGGATGCATTTTAGAGCACTGTTATAACTTTAATAAGGTTTCAGTCAGTATCACTCTATGCACTTACTGCCCTGCTTCAATTTATCTGTCGCTTAGAATGCCTAATTTTATTTGGAAAAATTCAGATGGTAGAGTTGCTGTGGATAGAGTGATTGTCATGAAATATTAATTAATAACTGGTAGATTTTCTTCTTTTTTTGCAGGGTCTGGGGTAAAATGATGAGTCTTTTGAGTGTTTTCCTTAGTCAAACAAATACTGCATTTGCAATGGTATATAAATTTTCCTCAACAAAGCCTATTAAAAATTACTGCAAAGGCTTATTTTTAATAACAATAATTAATAAAATCTGCACTCACTGTTACCTTTTATCTATTTTAAACATTTTTTAAATGTCTTTCTGACAGATAATCTTCACAGCTCTTCTCTTGAATCAGCTATGCCCATTAAAAAAGGGAACATAAATAGGTCAGATGAAGCTGCTAACTGTTCTAATGTAATTCAGGAATACTGGGCATAACACAGGTTTTTGGTACAGCAGCACATTTTTCCATTTATTGTCTGAGGAAAATATTGCAATCTGTACAAAGAAAATTTGTGTATAGAGATATTTGTTCTATTTTGTTTTCCTCTAACATAGTTTGCTGGTTTTGTGTGTATGGTTTAGCTGAATGTTTGGGCTGGTTTGGATATATGTTAATTTAGTTTCTCTGAAACAAAAATACAATTTTGAAAAGTAATGATTAAAAAATATGTTTGAAATCCAGTTTGCACTTAAAAGAATAGGAAAAAGGTGTAAAAGCTGAAAGTAAAAATGAAAATTTGCTACAGAGGCTATTTTTGAGCTTATCTCTGTTGCAAGGTGCCCGAGGATTACTGTGGTATTACAGTGTTACTTACTCGTTAGCTATAACAAATACATTTGGGATAAGTGGGGAAATGGCTATAGCTACTTACGGCTTTTAGAGTTATCATGACTTATTGGCAGGATGCCTCAGTGTGTTGCATGTCAAGTGTTTTCCAAACCTGAGTGCTCCAGAAGCTGCTTTTCCCTAACCCACACACTCATGTGCTCATTGGCTTTGGCTCTTTCATTATACTGTCATTGTGCAGTTTTAACCATTTCCTTTCAGAAGTTCCTTCTGACGGTAGGAGAATCGGTTGGTCCTGGTGATGTGAACCAGAAGCTTCAGTTTTGATTCTTTCAAAACACCCTTGTTAAAGCAGTTTCATGACGTCAGCGTACTGGTCAGAACCTTGTTTCTTTGAGGATACAATTAAACAAGGATATCAGGGAGTGTTTTTCATTTTAGGTATTAGGAAGCAATTTATTTTCTTTATTTGCTTATTTAATAAGCACCTTTATTCAGCTGTTTTGTTTATTATTTATTTATAGCACAAAAAAAAAGAAAAAAAAGTGGGAAAATCGGAAGCTTCTGAGCTTGCAGACGTCTGAAGCAAGTAAATCCTTAGACGTTGTACATGATCTAAACCACCTTTTAAAATACCACAGTTTGATGATGGAACAAGAAGCACTCTTCAGGGTTACAGAGGAATACTGCTTTCAGTTATGAAGAAGGAAATTGGAAATACATTTGGCATGCATCACAAAAGCACATCTCAGTTGTGGTATGCCACTTAGGACAGGGTCTGGGTAAGCTTTGAGACAGAGCAGTTACAGAGAAATTATGAAGGAGAGGCTAGAGGGCTAGAGGGCTAGCTACACAGTGCCATTCACCTGGTGGTAAGGTTATGAGATCTAAAATCAGTCTGCTCAAGGAGGCTCAACGTCACTCAAGACAGCCAGCACCTATTATTTATGGAAGTATGGAAGTCAAATAACTGAGTTTTGTTTAAATATGTTGCTTATCTTGAACTAATGAACAAAAATGTCTTTTTATAGTGTTCAATGAAATTTCCAAATTGCTTCTTGTAACAGGAACATGTATCTGTACAAAAGCATCCATGCGCTCCAGCATTTAACTCCATATTTGCAACTGTATGTATTTAAGGAATTCAGTCTTCAGTAAAATAGATCAGGACTGAAATTTGTCTTTCATGTTCAAACGTGTGGTGAAATTTATCAGCCAGCCACACAGTGCCAATTCATGCAGGTTTTTTGTGATGATTTGCACACAAGATGGATAATCTCATGTAAATCCTTTACTCCTTTGGAGCAGTTTCCTTCCATAGGAAAGGACTTTGTAATGGTTGTGTACTAACCCACAGGGAAGGAGACAAAACCAGTACTAGCCTTACTAGACAAAGGCTTGTAGAACAGTCAAAAATAATGTGCATTTTCAAATATAAAGGATCATACACAACATATTTAAGTTGGCTGTGTTATTAGGAACCAGAACTGTGTTTAGAATGGATTTTAATGTGGTGACATTTGTAAGCTGACTAATTGCCAATGATATATGTTCATTTTACTGATCTTCTCTTGCTAAGTTTTAGGACCCTCGTATATATCACATATTCATGGTTTATGATTTCTGCATTGATGATGATGATGACTGTAGATTTAGGGTGAAGAACTCAAATGCTTCACAGGAAAGGAGAACATCTTCCCATGGGCATTGACACCTCTTATAGTATATTCTGGATGCCCCCTTGAAATGGAAGAATCCTGTGGCTTAATTTGCCTCATTAAATAATGTAGTGCTGTTTTGTCAAAGTGAGACTTAGCACTGCAAAAACAGTTTAATATGCATGTTTTTAGATTGAAATAATAGTTTCCCTTTCTCATCTATTTCTAACATGTGACTTCTAACCTTATGCTGAACTGTAGAATGCTTTGTTCTCTGTTGTTGCATATGTCTGTTTATTATTGTAGCAAATGTGAGCACCTGAAAATAAATCTTTTGCTAATCTGGAAATGTGATACACAAGGGAGCACTCTCCAGCCTTCAGATAAGGTCTGCTAAGTACCATTGAGTCGTAAAGCAATCTGTGGATTGGGTCATTCTGAAAGCTCTTGAAAGCTATATGAGATTGGGTCATTCTGAAAGCTGTATGAGAGGAGTCTTGATGGAGAAGTCCTGCTGTCATGTGTTCATCATGTACTGATTGAGAGCAGGGGGACAGACTCAGAGAGAAGGCTGAAGCTGAGATATTTCCTATGCTGCAGATATTGAGGGTGTGAAAGAGGCTAATGTTTCATTAAGCTTCACTGATTTAAAAATGGCAGAGCTTGTTAGACATAGGATGCTCTGTTTGCTGCTAATGGGACAAATGAGCAGTGTATTAAGGTAAGGGCATTGTTCTTCAGCAGCAGATATGAGAAGCTTTGTTTATTGCCTGTGCAGGGGGTTTTAAAGTGCAGTTTACTGCTCTGCTGTTGAAAAAAATAAATTGGCTGCTGTGTCACACATAGCCTTGTCAGAGAAACAACTGGAATGCAGAAATGCGTTTGAACTCAGGATAGACTTGGTTTTGCTTCCCAGGCAGTCCGCATCAGTGTTTGTAACAAAAAGGAGGAGCCTGATTACCACAAGGTTTCCTGTTCATGTGGATAAGGAGCTTTCATAAAGAAACAGGAAAACAGAAGTTCTCACAAATAATCAGTATTCTACTGCATTTTCTGGCATCCTTTAAAAATTTTAAGTGAAGGAGAAATAGATGTCTGGAGAAAACAGGGGCTGTGCACAAAGTACTGAGAGAAAAAAGAAGTCCAAAATGAAGCAGGTTTATGCAAAATGCCTCTCCAGTATTGGATTTAGGTGCTTGCAGACACTTGATGAGAGCATGTTGATGGGTTTTCTTGCTGGGCCCTGCCAGGAATGTGGAGGTGGCCTGAGGTTTGTAGATGAAGAAGGGGGTAGAGTTCAAGTTTTTCCTACTGTTTGAAGAAGGCAGCTCTTTGGGGAGCATGGCACTTACTGAGGCTGCACTTGAATGTGCGGTTTGTAGGTCGGCCACTCCTCTCTTCCCAGGGCATGTAGCTCTTGCCCCTTCCTCTCCCAGGTATGTGCACATACGTGCACACACACATTCCTAAACAAGAAAGGCTTTCCAGAAAGGAAGGGCTTTCAGAATTACTGAAACAACAACTAGCTGCATGTAGTATTTTGTCAGGAGAGGATTTTTTTGTGGGCTGGCAGGCTTGGAAGGGGTTCCTGTGAGCGGGGCGTCTGTCACCCACCCATCTCCTCTTGCCGTTGAGGACAGCTGAACACTCGCAGCCAGAAATACACCCCGGCCTTAAAGAAGGGTCTGTTCTTGGTGAGTTTTTCGCCTGTAAGTGGGATGGGGCAATCGTTGGGTCCCACGGCGAGGACAGAACGCAAAAGCATCTTTGCTCCCGCCAGGCCTGCTGTTCACTCCTCCGCCTCCCACAGCTTTATCTGGCTCAGGCGCCGCGTTCCAGGCTGCATCCCGCCCTTCCTTACCCGCGGCTCTCCCTTTGTGGCCGTCGGGAGCCGGGCCGGGCCGGGGGAAAAGCGAGGCGGGGCAGGAGGCGGGCAGGGGGGAAGTTGGCGGAGGGAGCCGGGGATGGCCGCTGGCCTGAGGGGAGCGTGCACGGCGGCCCCGGAGCGGCGGCCCCGGAGCGGCGGCCCCGGAGCGTCCTCGCAGCCGGGCGAGGATGAGAGATCCAGGTAAGGCACCAGGAGAGCACACGGGTAGTGGCCGTGTGCGGCTCTTGTGCCCCCGCCATTTTCTGCGACTAAAGCTGTTTTTCCCTTTCGAAGAGGACAAGTACCTAGAGGGGGACTCAGACAGGTGCCGGGTGTGAACAAAACATAACTTCTTTGTTGTTATTGTTGTTTTGGTGGTTTGTTTCAGAATTACTGAAACAACAACTAGCTGCATGTAGTATTTTGTCAGGAGAGGATTTGTTTTGTTTACCTAAGTTACAGCATAAGAGCGTTGGGCTTGGGGTAATAAATGATCCCATCTTGCAATGGTTAACCTCTGCATGATCTTAACTGGGAGGATCAACAACTTAAAACATGAGTCTATACTTCTTTTTTCCTGGGCTGTAAATACCTTTATGTTTATATGAACATGGGAGTGCGTAATTAGCTGGCTGATTTTCTGGGAGTGGGGTTATAAACTATAACCTTCTGTCTCAGCTGTGTGCTGGTAGTACCATCCTGTGTGTCAGAGGGAGGTGAAGGTAACATGGAGAGAAAGTACTGGTGATGCTGGGTCATAATTAAGAAGCACCGATACGAATATTTTAGACATGTGACATCTTGGAAGTGGGAGGTCCAGCCAGAAGAACAATGAGATCACATACTAAAGGTACAGGTGGGGTGAATTACATGTCTGAGCTGACCATTGAATCTTTAAAAATGAGAAATAATCTAACTTACTAGGATGGATAAATCAGTGAGGGATCTAGACAGTTACAGGGAAACTTTGTGGTCTTAAAAAATAAACCAAACAAAACCTCATGTCATAGTAAATCTGTTCTTTCCTTTGATCTGAAAGTTTCTCTGTAGCTTTTAGTTGCCTCCATCCCCAACTAATACAAGAGAAACAATAGCAAGCTTATTTCATAGCAAATGTTCAGAATATTTCTACAGCAGTTATGTAGTAGAAATAAATAGAGCATCTTGAACTCCTTAATATAAAATGAATTGCTTAATATAATAATTTGTAAGTAATTATTTACCAAATAATTATTGTCACTTTTGTTAAAGTACCAGTTACAGCAAATAGGGTGTGAAGAATCTTTCAAAAATGCTTTTTTACAAATTTTACTGAGTACAAAGAAATCATACCATTGTATTTTGATCTGCATTATAATTTTATTGCCAGCTGGAAACATGGCAGAGGTTAGCTGCAAAAATAGACCTGTTTTCAGTTATCAGTCCTTTTAATTCACATCAATACATTAATTGTAACACCAAATACAGGTAGGTTGTGAATGCTGTTTTGATGTGAACCTACCTGACAGTACAGAAGAGCTAGAGTCAAATAAACAATATGAGCTAATACTTTATCACAATAACCATTGGCATTTAGACCAGACATCTGAATACACTTTATTTGAGTGAAACAGTTTCTGCATATTCTAATCTAGAGAATAAACTCTTTTGGACCAGAATATGTAGGTGGTTTCTATGTGTGGCATGGCCTGTGCAGAGTGTTCTGTCATCACAGATAACAGTAAAAAAATATTTTTGATCTTTTTTCAATGAACACTTCCTCTTTAATCTCAATCATTGCATAACAGCTGATGATACAGCCTTACCGTGCTTCTGCGTCTTTGCATATATTAGATTCTTTTACTAGCAAAACAAAGCAAACCTTACCAGTCTGCCCTTGTGCATGTTAGTACAGGTCAGTCCCAGCAGCCTCTTAATGCATTTGGTTTATTTCCATCTTAGGAGAAACAGTAAAAAGGTGAAATGTGAATGGTGAAAAAGCCTGGAACCCTCTCTTAGTGCGGCTGTGACAGGTTGTACACAATCAAACAGGTAAAGGTCTTGCTTTCAAGTCCACAATAAAGAAGGTAGAAATGGGCAGTGCATTTCAATCTCACCTTTCATCTGAATGATGGGAATAAGGAATATGCCCTTGCTACATCCAGGATTAGTTCTGAACCTCAGTTTCAGAGGTCCAGCCTTTGAGCTGGCCAGTGCTTCTGAAGAACGCAAACACCACCTCTGTTTTGTGAAATAGTTGTTACTTGCTTTGGGAGGCTGAGACAAGGCCAAAAAAGATTTACAGTACAGGATTCTCTTCTTTCTCTTCTTCCCTGTGGCTTAGTTACTTTCCTGTTGTTGAGGAGATTGGGAGGGAGCTGTGTTCCAAAACATGCTCTTGGGAAATCAGAATAATCTTTTTTTTTTTTTTCCAAAGATATCTCTTGTTAAAAAGAAACAAACCAAAAACCCAAAGCAAAAACAAAACAAAACAAAAAAACCAAAATCACCACCCTATGGCCTTGTTCTTATGTTTGAAGGCTTTTTAGTAGTTACAATAAAAGAAAAATGTACCACAGTCATTCCTTCATTGTGCATTTCCTTGGCATCATGTAAGCAACATTATAAACACCTCTTGCTCTGTTTTGTTTGTAGCTTGCTGTTTTCTTGGTGCAGGCCTTTCAGAGTGTTTGAACTTGTTTGTTTGGGGTTTTCTTCATGCATTGTTTTGGAAGTGTGTGGGCTGGTTTACATTAGCACTGTATCCATCCTGTATGAATCAGTATAAACTAAAACTTCACACCTAGAGAGGAAGCCACCACCTGTCTTGTTTCCTCCTGTTAAAGGAGGGTCTTTCTGAAGTCCAGATAAGTGTGGGAGGTGTGATGGGTGCAGTGCTCTTTGCTAGTCTGGACCTAGAGAAGTCACGCTCACCATTTACCACTCAGAATGTTATTAAGTAAGTTCTCCACCTTACAGCAGGAGTAACAGAAGTTTGAAAGCATTATTCACTTCCTTCTTTGCTATCACAAGGACAACTGTTGCACAGAGGGGACACAGGTGTTCTTATTTTTCTTATTTTACATTGTTTAATCCTGGTCAATACTAGATTATGTGGTACAAGTTACCTCAGCCCAGTTACAGCAGGGACTAAGGAACAGTTTTAATCTTCCATGCAGAGTATTTAATTGACCATGTAAATTTGTCTTTCTTTCCTCTCAAGTACAGGGTTTTCACCACTACTAAATGCCTCAGATAGGTTGCTTTTCCACTCCAGTGTGGTGAGTTCTCTATTTCCAGCCAAAATACACACATTATTGTTCCTCTTAGAGACCTCCCTCTCCATCCCTTTGTCATTATGTAATTCTGCAGCAGAGTGAACAATGAGAACTGCTGTATGCTGTCTAAAGATTCAGCCATATCCACAGGCCTTCCCTTGTGCATTCTTCCTCTTTCTTGTGTGAACTCATTGCATGTTTTATAGCTGTCACTGGGACACTGTGCCTGGAAAGGCTGTCGTGCACATCTTGGTGCTCTTGCTTGCTCACATGCTCCTTCTAAAATTTATTAACACCCCCAACCTGGTTATTCATGCAGTCTGTGACTTGGGATAAATTTCACCTCCCTATGGACAGGATACTCGGGAAGCATAAGCAATCACCTGGAGGCCAAGAATGAGAGATCACAGCCCTAGCAGAAGACTTGCTCATTTCTGACTAGGATCCGCCTTCTGCTTTTCAGAATTTGGGTACACTGAGTTTATTTTTACACTGTTAATTTTCAGACTGAATTTTGGGGAAATTACAGTGTTACAGTGTCATCACTTTTTTTCTTCCTCTAGAGGATGGCTTCAGTAGTTCAAAAAACAGGCAAACCCAAATCCTTCCCCATGGAACTTTATACCTATGAAGACAGTATACAAAATATTCACCCTAGAGGCAGCAGAGATTTTCTAAGAGGTGATGCTGGCTAGGATGTGAAGACAACAGCTTTTTTCTATGCTCTTTTAGGTATCCTAGGAGGGAATTATGGGAACAGTCTAGATGATAAAAATACAAAGCAGGTCTTTAATGAAAGGTGCTGGAGAGAAACTTCAGAAAGAATCTCACTGTGAAGCAAGCAGAATGAGATCTGTCTTGCTGACAAGTGTTGCCAAAAGAGTGGTGCTAGGTTTGCCACTCCAGGGGAGATAGAGTTCAGGCAAAGAGGAGATCATGGGTGCATTCCTAGTGAGTGACACTGACAGAAGGCACAAGTAGGCAGTTCTCTGTGTGACTTTGTCTAAACACAATGCAGATGGGAAGTAGCAGCATGGAAGTGCAAGATTAAGTGGAGGAGATGGTGATAACAAGGAAGTCAGCTTAAACTGTTACCCTCTGAGTTTCCAGGGGACTCATGAATGACAGTCATGAGGACAAAATAGGTGTTTCCTTGAAGGTGTCTCAGCTGAGACATTCCCATAGTGGAGAAACCTTTCAGAGGGAAAGATGGTGTCATTCCATGACAGTGGTGACAGTGTTACCCCCTTGATTTTTGCTCTGGGGGTGTTTTCCACTGATTCAGGACAGTTCAGGCTTGATCAAGAACCAAGGTTTGTGCTCATATAGTCTCCAGGGCTTGCATCCAATGCATACTTTGCTTAGCCTCCTCTATAGTTTGACAGTTAGCTTTGCTTTTGGTTTTGCCCTTCATTAGTGTTTTTTCTTCATTAGAGCTCCCATAAAAAACAGAGGTTTAATTGTAAAGAATCTGGGAGAAATTTTGTCAGTTTTCTCTATGATACATAGAATGTTCGGGATGAGGTAAAACTGACTTCAGATGAATTCTGAAAAGCTACAGTGTGACCCCTGTGTGCTGTACTCATAAGTCACTTTGTGTTCTGGCCATTATAGAATAAAGGAACAGGCTGATATCTGATGCTTTTCCAATTTGCTTTTCTCTCTGACATTAGTTGTGTGTTATCCAGACCTGCAAAGACAAACCCCTTTCTTGGCTGGATTACAGCCAGCACGAAAACAACAAAGTCACAATCACTCATTTGGAAGTGAACTCCCTCATTTTTTAAAAACTATTTTTAGATGATTGTTGAAGTTTCCTCCTCTGGCACAGAATGTTTTTCTGTATTCTGGTGAGTTATATAACATCTCACTTAGGTTTTGGAAAGTTCATTTTGATATGCTTGATTATCACATACTTTCAGTTCTTAAATTTAGGTAGGTTTAAAGAAAAAAAACAACTAGGCTTTGTTGCTTCCTTCTTCTACTTACTCCTTTGTCCCTTTTGTTGTTGTTGCTATAATCACATATGGACATGAAATTAGTCTTCTGAGTGTATTTGAAAGAAGAGAGAGTGTCAGAGTGCTCTAAGTCATGTGGATTTTCTCACCTGGGAATGTGCTGGGCCTGCTCAGTGTTGTAGAGCACTGCTGTGGGTTTACCCGCTCTGGCAGCCACTCCTCAGCTGGTTGCTCACCTTTCCACAGTAGGTGGGGACAGGATAGAAGGGCAGGCATTCAGAGGGTGTCTTCAATGGTGAGCCAGAATAATACCAACCTAAAACAAGATTCTAAGAATGCAATAGCTGCTAGGCTATCTGACTGATGGATTTACAGGCTTTCCTGTGGCTTTGCTCATTTATGACAAATGTGACTCTTCTAAAGAATTCAGGCACAATTCTTTTATCCTTTTCAGAGATATGTTTGAAGAGAAGCTCTTAATTTATGTATAAGAGGTAGTAATGCAATAATGAAGATCTGTTGGTGTAAATCAAGTTGTGCTGAGAAGTTTTCTTTGTTCTAAATTAAAGTTGTATTTTTTAAGGATTTTAGGGAAGGAATAATTCCATACTTTGCTTTGTGTTGGGCTTTCCCCCCTCCCCCGCTTCTATTTTCAAATATGCATTTGTGTTCTAAAGACAAGAGACAAAGAGGACTAAATGCAGGAACAGGTTTAAGGTTTTTATAAAACAGTAGGGGTGCAGAGATTGTTTGCATGGCTGTTGCTGTTAGAACAGGATTTCTCTCTATTTTGGTCCTAACACTAGTGGTGTGGTACACCATATGTATATCTTTGTTTACTACTACTGTGTAGTATTTCACAACCTTTTGCAACTCTTCAACATGTCTTAGATTATGGAAACTCAAAAAGGTCTCTTGGGAGATTGTTGAACTGAACAGAATCATATACTCAGAAAAAAAATCATAATATAGTTTTCTTTCTTGCTCTCCTTTATTCAAGTTCTTGTTACCCAAAATGCATTTCCACACTGGGTCCATACCCTGGAATTATCTGCTTATGCTCCTTGCCACTTACCTAAATTATTCATCTCAACTTCACATGCCTCACAAGTGTACAAATCTGTAGCGATGAAAATAGTTACTCCCACTACTTGAGAGTAGGTAGATAGTCACACAAAACAGTCTGGTCAGCGGCTTTGTGCTGCTCATTGTAGTTTTCTGAATTTCCCTTGGTATCTCATTTTCTTCTTGATAATTCCATTTCTCAGGACTGAGTGGATTATTCCAGTGGATGACTTGTTACCTGAGCTGCAGATAAAACCTGTCATCTTACTGAGTCCCAAGCATAACTTCTTCCATAAATGTACAGTTCCTTCTCCTGCTGCTTCACTATCCCTCTGTGCCTCCCTCAGGGCCCTGCTGCACAGTAGCTCACTTTTACTGTAATATCATCCCATATTGTATTATCTGGCCTTCTATCAAAATCACTTTAATTTCCAAATCATCTTTGTAAAACTTCTGTACTGTTTCTCATTCTTCACTGATCTTTCCAGTACTGGCCTATTTACTCTTACTTGCAATTTAGTCCAATTTAGTTCCCTTTTATAGATATTGAAGTTAGGTACGGTGGGCCTCAGCAGTTAATGCCTCTGCACAGCTTAGTGGCATTTTTGTTTACTGTATTATGTCATTGTGTATATCTGACTGTAAGTTAATTTAATTTGAAATTAAGCATTCCTGAGATGCTTAGAGCTTTTAGTTAAATGGGATATATGCTATAGTTACCACATCCAGCCTCTATCCATGGAGGTTTTCAAGACCCAGCTGTTCAAAAAATCCTGAACAACATTGACTCTACTGTGAGCACAAGATTGGGCTAGAGATCAGCCATGCAGCCTGAGTAATTTCATGGTTCTGGAGCAATCATCAGCCTTATAGCACTCCAGATCTTTCAGATTCACCACTTGTGATCCTTCATATCTCAGGGTTTGCTTCCTTGGTTAAATAACGTTAGATACTTTGGATTAGCTCTAATTTCATAGGTTTTTTTAAAATATAGGTTCAAACATACTTCTCATGTATACTGACAGATGTATCTTTATGAATTGATAGGTTCTTTGTAAAGAACTGATTTGGTCACCTTTGAAAATGAGGGTAAGAATTCTGTTTGTCAGCTGGGCTGATATTTCTATGATGTCTGACAGCAGAGCACATTACTATGATTAATTTATAAAAGAAAACAGGGTGTTCTGAAATGACTGCAGGGCATAGCTTCCATTAAATGTGAACAAGTTGAAACTAAAATAAGCTATATCTAATATTTCAATTCCCATCTGAGATCCTGCTTTCTCAACTATAAATAATGTACAACTCCCTTTTATGTACACTTCTGGACACTAGTGCTCAGTGTAGCTTGTATATATCTCTGTTCCTTTTTAGTTTACTTTCTCCTCTGCTTCGTTAAAATATTTTAAGGTGTGGAATGATGATCTATAAAGCTTTTTTTGTTGGTTTCATGGGGGAGGCGGGGCAGGGGGGTGGCCGCATAAGCTCTTCTTGTTCCTCTGTTCAGTGAAGACAGATTGAAATATGTTGACTTTAATACCTACTACACATTTTCCAAAACAGTGTTAGTAAATTTAATGTGTACAACGGGTTAAAAAAATCATTTCCATATTCATTGCAGTACAATAATAAAAGCTTTTCTTTCATTCCTCTGTGGTTTTGCTTCACAGAGATAAAATCACTAGTGCGTTTGTGGTTTTATCTGAATGAAATGTCTCTTCTCAATTACTGTTTCAAAACAAGTTTTCTAATTCTTATTGTCCTAATCTAAAAAATCAATTATTTGTCATCAGAAAACTGGCAATGTCATGTCACTTCTGATTAAAAAATATTTCAGAGTTTTATTAATTTCTGAAACTAGTATGTTTTTATATCACTACTGTGGTGTATAATTCATGCACATAGAATAGGATAGTAAGCAGAGTTAACCTTACGGTACGCCCACCAAAATATAAAATTCACTGGGGTCAGGATGGTTGGATGAGAGGACTCCTGGTCTGGGAAATGAAACAGCTGGCTTCCAGTGCTAGGTCTGTCATTTTCTGATGTCTGAGAAAAGAAAGGAAAAAAAACCACAAAACCAAACCAAAAAAAAAAAAAAAAAAAAAAAAAAAAACAACCCACAAAAAAACCCCAAAAAACCAAAACAAACAAAACAAAACAAAACAAAAAAACACAAACAAAAAAACCAAAACAACAACAACAACAACAACAAAAAAAACCCCAAAAACAAACCCCACAAAAAAACCCAACCAAAACCAAAAAACAAAACAAAGCAATCTCAGTTATTGTTTTCTGTGGAAAGAAATATCATACCCACTTCTGTAAAGTGTTTATGTGGTATCTTACTTTTCACTCCAAGATTTTTAAAGTATTAGTAATTTTATATTCTTACTCTGCTTAGGAAATCCCAAGGATCCTTAACCAGTAGCATGTGGTGTTTTTAGGCTTTAATTTGGAAGAGTTGATAGTAATGAGCCTCCCAAATCTTTCTTTCAATGTGCTACAGGAGTTTCTCAATGCTCTGGTATTGTTTGTGTTATATGGACTCAAAAGTGTGAAGCAATTTGGAGTTTGTTATTGTTTTGGAGACAGAAAGGAGATTCTTTGGTTTGTTTTAGCCTAATTCTGTAAGTAACCTAATTCTGTTAAGCTATGATGGTATTTTGTTTTAGCTGGATGAGATTTCAGTAAAAGGTGATTGAGGACTTTTTTTTTAAATCTCTGCTTATGTAATAGTTTTTTTAATTGTTTGAAATGGCATAGTATAATTCTGTTACACTAGGCGTAGAAGAGTCTTGTCTGCCGATTAACTGTGGGGATTGTGGAGGGGGAAGATTGAATAGTTTCAAGGTGGATGATTAAGACTGGTGGGAGAAACAGCTCCATCCCATGTGTAAGAATTAGAAACCCAAAATCAGCTTGGATAAAATTAAGCTATAATGTATAAGGCCTGTTGGGATTTTGAAGGGCTAGGATGTTCCCATCTGCCTTCATTCTGCCCATGGCTGGAAAGTGTTTGAGCAGACAGAATGGTTGATTCTCACAGTTTCCATAATTTTTGTTGGGAGTTCAAACTTATTCATTGATAGTCACATAGCTGAGTGTATAAAACAAACCCTGATTTTCCCTTGGCTGATCGTGCTGCATTTGCATCTCATGCAGTGTGTAGTTCTGGGATATGGAATAGCACTGGAATGGTTGAGTTGGTAACACTGCAAAAATGTGCATGAGTTGTGCAGAGGGATGTTTATGTTTAAGTGTAGTGGTCTTGCCTAGAGACATCTGGTTTATACTGTCCTTGAATTCTTTTCCAGATCTCTGTCTTGTCTTCTGATTTTGTAATGTAACAGAACATTTGCTATTAATTAGAAAAGCCCTTAATGTCCTTACTTAAGAAAAGCAGCTAACTCAAATCTCAGGAAACTCAAGTATATTAGTTCAAAGCAGGTTTTCTTATTCACAGCACTGTTTACTGACTGAGTCCACACAGTCTGCAGTCACAACATTCGGGAAAAGTTGGGGGTGACTACAAGGGAAGCACATGTAAGTCCTACAACTTGCATGTGTCTCTAGGTACACAGCCTGGTATGGTATGAAAAGGAATGGAAGGTAGAATTGATGATTCCAGAGTGTGGCTAGTATGTAGCACTGAATTATACAAACAGCTCTGAACTTTAGGTAGAAGTAGTTGCAAGGAAAAATTCAGTGATACAAACCTCTCACCGACAGACACTTTGGACCACTGTGGCTCAAAAACTTGGCTAGTCACAAGATATGAGCATTCCTGCTCTGTTTTCTAACAGCAGCCTAAACTGGTATTTATTCTCATCTGAATATGGATCGGGGGAAAGATTAGAAAGATAAGGGTGTCCTGTGGTATCCCTCATGCTGCTGTTTTGCAGACTTACTCTGAATCTCGTGCTTTTGCTGGGCAGTGGAACTGATCTCAGCAAAATATCTTAACCAGGTTAGTACAAATCCTGTTTTGACCCACAGCACTTGAGGAGATTGTGTAATGTTCTGCTAGTGCAGTGGGGACTGTTTCACTCTCGTTGCACATTTATAAATGGAACTTGAATGGAGGTTTTTAAGTGTGCACAAACTGTGCATGATTAGAACTCAGAGAAGCAGATTATGAATTTCTCTGGTTCTGAGTTGAGACTGGACAAATGGGAAATCCTGGTAACAGGATTGGAGAGTAAATGTAAATTACATTTACAGAAATACTCTACTGGAGTTTTTTGAGAAGATAAATGTGAAAATCTCATATAGCTGGTGCACACAATCTCAGGAAACATTTCTTCCCTTCTGGCCTCTCACATCCTTTCTTTCAGGAAATACCTACACTTAAATTTGATTGGATGTGAATATATGGTATTATGTTTATGTTAGGACCATAAAAAATTTCACTAAAATTTACATTTTGTGGCAGCTAAACCACATCATACATGCAACTATATATTTGTAATTACAATTTCATTGAAGTGGAAGGGAACATTAGGACTGAGTCTTGTTTTGTCTCCACTGTGGTAGTTTCATGGAATATGTTTTTTATAAACTTTCTGTCCTCAGACCAGATTTAGCTCTTTCAAAGCATGTCCTGGGAGAAGCTGACACCTTTTTACTCTAAAATATACAGTGTATATCAGTATGTTTTTATTCAAATTGGCACAGGCTTTCAGATACACTTTCTGGTTCTGGAATCATAGAACAAGACAAGAAAATAAATTACTTTCCTTCATTTTCTGAGTCAGGTCCAATTTTATTTTTTCCTCTTTGTTTTAGTGGACATTTCCATTCTTGTGTGTTAGATTGCTTTACAGTGATATTAGCACAGTCAAATTGTCAGGAAGATATCCCATTGTGTGACTCCAGAAAGAGCAAATTCATGGTGGCATCTGTAGTTCTTTTCCCCTTCCAGTTCTTGAGACTGCAAAGAGAACTTTGCAGAGTGCGTTGAGATACACTCAGTGGGTGACATTGAACTGTGTCTGGAGCAATAACTTCAGGTCATGAGGTAGGGAGGGATTCTTACTTCAGAAGAAAACTGCTTGCTTGCTTGTTTTTAGTTCGTTCACCAGCCCTAACCACTTGGAAAATTTCAACATCTGCGTGGCTAGAAGAGCCCCAAACTCAGTCCTAGTCCTTAAAGAGTAAACATTTGAATAACCAGTTAAGCGTATGTTACAGAGTCAGCTGTGCAGTGCCGAGGGTTTGTTCTCTGAGTCCCAGGTTCTGCAGTCAGATTTCCTCCAGCATGGAAGTAGTAGGGCCTCTGGTGAGGTTAGGAGAGTAAACAAAATAATGATGGAGAAGGTCTGTTGCTAGGACAGCAAGTCTCGTATCGAGCACAGAACACGCTTCTGTGGCTGTTCCCAGGAGTTAGGGGACAACAAGAGGAATGCCTTTGGCTGATCAGGGTCAGGTTTGCAGACACTGAGGCATTGCTGTTTCTGCCCAAGTAGCCACTTCTAGCCTTGTTGCCTGTACTTCAGTGAGCACTGTGCAAATTGTTTCAAGCTTGGCTATTTTGTAATAATAGTTTTGTGTAAATTGCAGTCTGGGTCCATCTAATGACAGCTTTAACTTCTGAGACTTGGATGAGATGCCTGAGGCAAGTAGCTGTCTGTGAAAGGAAGCCATCAATACCTTCTTGTGTAGGTTCAAAATAGTAGGACAAAATACTTGAAAATGGACTGAGACAGCTGGGGACTATGGTTGGGAGGAGGAGGAACACTCACCTTCTTACTGCAATGTAAAAATAGAAAGCAACCAGTGTTAATTTTCTACAACTACCACTTCTTTTTAAAAAGCTGTTTTATCTCAAGAGGATTTTAAAATTTTGGTTTTCAATATATGTTCCCAAATACTCTGGCACATGGAGCAGTTAGGTGCATGTCAGCAAAGAAATATCATAAAGAATTCCACTATTTTGAGCAGGTCAAAAAAACCCACAACAAATCAAAGACAAAACCATAAAGAAGTAACATGTTACTTAGTAAAGTGGCTGCTTTTTTCCAGCAATAACACGTATTAAAATTTGACCCTTGCTGTTGTAAATCTGATTCCTGTCACACAGTCTCTTTTAAATATGTGTTTATCGACCTTAATTTCTAGGAAGAGTCTTTGAGCTGCTGTGTTCTGAGGCTTAGGTACCTGTGGCAGCCAGGTATGCTGCTGTATACTCAGCATTGCAGCTGAAAGAGGCAGGAATGGTGACTGCAAACGAAGACACTACTAATTGCTTCCTGTACTTAGTTAAATAGCTGCATCGATGCATAACAGCGGGAGGGAGAGGGTTAATGAGGGGCTAATTCCATCCTCAGAGGAAGACAGGGCTGAATGGAAACAGCTGCTGCACTGCAGGCTCTAGGCTGCACAGGGAGTTGCTGGCAGCTTCGGTGAAGGGAGGGAATAGGAGAAGAATGGTATGTGGGGAAGGCAATAAACAGTCCAGAAAAAAAAAAAAAAGGGAACATATAAAAGTATCTTATGTCGGGACCCCGGAGAGGGGAAAAATCACAACAGGCAGGAGTGGAGGAAGGGAGAGTTCAGGCTGGAATTGCAGACCGGTGGAGCGGGTGCAGCCACCTGCGAGCCCTTGACCTCCCTCTGTGAACGTCAAGGCTTACAACTAAGTCAACATGGCACAGTGTAGGTGTAGCTTGGATATTGAAACAGCATAGCTGTTTAAATGCAAGCTTAGCTGAACTAGTGGGCTCTGTTAGGTGTGGGGATGTTGCTCAGGATGACTACTGGATGTATGTAGCAGTGCTTCACCAGAAATGCATGCTTCCACTGGTATTTTTCAAAATATGAATATGAAAGTTCACTGAAGTCAGCTGCTCAAGAGTCAAGTTATCCACAGCTCTGTAGAATATGAATAATTTGGGTAATTGCCATCTCTGCTACATACCATGATGTCATCACTTGAAAGTTGCCTTCTTTCATACACCCACCCCATCATGTGCACAGACATGCTTTGTGTTCCTGCTTACATACCAGCAGCTGTTAGCAGCATTCATACAAGATAAATCTCCAGAAATGCTTTAGCTGAAGATGCAGCCTGCCCACTTCATGGAGGGGGAACTGCTAATACCTTTCTGCTGCTTTCTCCTAAAGACTTGCGTTTTCCCCTGCAATTGATACGGTTATCTGAGGTGGGGGTGGTGGGAAGGACAGCCAACTTTGAAATTCTCAGCACAGAGAACCATGGAATATACCCAGGAGAAATACTTGAGAACACAAGCCTGCTTATGTGCAGGCTCGATTGTTAATGTAGTGAAATCAATGATGTAATATATACATAGATTAAGGTTGCTGACAGCAAAAAATGGCTGGCTATGCAGCCAGGCACTGGCTCACAGGGGTGTGATTTGTCAAGCACCAGAACTGTAAAACCAAAGTGGTCCCAAGAAAGGCACTAGGGAGGATCAAAAGTGGAAGAGCTTGTCCTGTTAAATAGATTTGGGCATGTTAGCCTCAGATTTTAAGGAAGAAAAAGGGGTAATATATTTTGAGAGAGCATTATAAATTCACAAATGATACAAAGAAGATCAAAAGGGACAAAATATATCCTAGAGGTACGGAATGTGCAAAGAAATACCAGAGAAGCTTTATAAATGTGTTCCTAGTTCTTCTGTGGTTTTTTCAGCTTCTCTCTGATTTGCCACTCTCAGAGGCAGGATGCTGGACTGTCAGCCTGTGGTCTGATCTTCTTCAGTATGCTTTTTGACACAGGAATGTGCTTTAAGATGGGGAAACTGATTTTTTTTTCACTGATGTTTCTTCAGTTATATTAGAGTGATTACTTTTTCATTCCTAAGATTACCTTAATGATAGTATTTCTTGATATGTCAATATTTTAGAGCCCACAGAAACAATTGAGAATGTAAATGAAATTGAATGAAAAAAAATGTACCAATGTAACTCTTCACCTGAACTGTGAAGTATTCTGTTACACAGATGGTGAACCCATGAAAAATGAAAAAAGTAACTCAACTTCCATTTTACCAGATTATGTGCGTAATATGCCACATGTTGTATAAAGATTCAAAGAAGAATGCTGTATGAATGAGGTACGATTTTTATGAAGAATTCATACAGAATAGCTCTACAACTTTGGAATCAGCAAAATTTTTTGCCTATGTTCTCTTCAGGGATGAAAAATGAGCCATGTATTAAATGGAATAATGCAGTGTTGATCCTTTTCTGTCAGGACAATTAACATGAGTAAAATATTTGCCCTACTTTAAACAGATAAGGAGGTACTGCATTGTGTTCCTCTTAAGATTAATGTTTCTGTATTGGCAGCAGAGAGCACAAGATTTATTTGTAGAGCCTTATGTAGATTTACATCTGTGCCAGTTACTGCTTGAAAGCTCTTTATATGTCACACTCACAGTGAGTCTTTTTGTGTGGGTGAATGTTAGTGAAAGTGGTCATAAGAAGGATGCAGACATTTTAAAGTGTTAAGTGGAATGTGTGACATAAAATGCCTTTAAATTATAAATTTAGTGTTGTCATGACCCTTGACTTCCTTTTTTCATATGTGCATATGTGAGCATTCATTCCTGTGATATAAACATAAAAAATGTATTTTATCAAAATGCTTTAGAAGCAACTTTCTGTGTTGTCATGATTTAGAGAATTAGTAATGTGGTTTTTTCTGTTATTATTTGATGATTTAAAGCAAAGAAAATTACACTGAAAGAGAGAACAACAGTCTCAGGGGATGTGCACTTCCATGGAACCATGCTCTGGACTCATCTATGCAATTTCTGTTTATTTAATAGGATTGTATGGGTGAAATACAGGGTTGAATTTGGCATTCAGAGTCCAGGATAAGGAGTGAATCTGCCTTCAGTAGAGACAGACACATAATATTTGGAATACTATGTAAATTAATCTCAAAATGTTAGAGCAGTTGCTGTTTTTCTGTGTGACTGAAGCTTTCAAGTTTGATAATTATAAGCACCTGTAATTTCAGTAACTGCAATTAAATTTTTGGCATGTGTATATACAAGTGAAGATTAATTGTCTGGTGGACACATTAGAATCTTCACTTTTATTCTTTTACAGAAAATTGTCAGGGAAAAAAAATCATATAAAATTAGTAGTCTTAACCCAAATATGAATTAGCGTGGTTAGAAAATGGCTTTTTATTTGCAGAAGTTTTTGACATTTAAAAAAATTGGTGCGTACTTCTTCTTGATGAATAAGATAATATATTTTATATTCTGTTGAAAAAGAAAATAGAGGTATCCTCACTTGAAGAAAAACTGAAGTTCATCTGTCAAGCCTCTGTATCTGAATTTATAGTAAATAAATAAAGAAAAGGAGGTCATTGTGGGAGGATAGGTTAAGAGAAAAACATTTAATCTTCTACCAGGGTTTTCCAGACACCTTTTTCTTCCCATGTGTTTTGCAGACAGAGTTTTGAACTGGGCTGAAATTCTAACCGTTGCATTCATGAACACTTGGAGTAGCTTCAGGTTCATAATTACTGTCTGTGTCTCTGAATTACTTTTGATCCCATCTTAACAAATTGCTGTTACCAGTTGACTGAAATGCTCTAGTTTGCTACAGACACTTGATTCTCTGCAAATTTTACAGCTACTTGGTTTTATATCGGGAGAAACCTGCTAGACAAATTGCTGAAAAAGTATGAAGTCACTTGGACAAAATGCTGTACCTGATGCTACAGAGATACCATGTTCGCTTATTAGTCTAGTACATGGCAAAAAATATTTCTCCTGAATGGGGTAATATATCCAGGTGTTACTGAAATACTAAAAGACTTACCTATACAAATACTTATTCAGTAAGCATATTGAGGTCTGCCAGCTGTGCAGATTTATCTGCGTTAGTGCAATTGGTAATAAACATTTATCAATGTTTATTTTCACCTTCTTAGTTTGTGCACTAACTTCCCATACAACTGGAAAGGAACAATATATTCATGCAATTAAGGTTTTTTGAGCAGCTCTGGTTCATGAATGGCATATCTTTGTGCTGTTTGCTTCATTCCAAAGGTAGTTGCTATCGGAGAGGAGTTTCAGGCATCATGCAGAAATCTTGCATAAGGTTTTCTGGTGGCTAGCACTAGATATGAACATTTAAATAACTGCTATCAGTTAGAGGATGAAAGGTGGTGGAAGGCATTTTCAGTTTCTTGGTTCTCTGACACTCCTTTTATCTTGCAGGGAAGAAAAAAAACCCTCTAGTGATTTAATAACTGGAAAATTGTAAATTCTGTTTTCCTGTTTTTCCAGATAGAAGAAGAGGTTTTAAGTGGAACTTTTCAGTAAGAGATTTATATCAAAAGAGTTATGCCATAGAGAGCAAAGACTTACTTGAATAGGATTATGGACTGTTTTTAGAAAGGAGCAACAGTTTGTTAGGATAGAGTGCAGAAATTGTGTGTGAGACTTTTCTTTATTCAGCATACTTTCATTAAGACTCTTGATATAAATATAAAAAAAATTACTGATGTACTGAAATCCAGATAATCAGATGCCTTTTTTTTTTAGCTTTTTCTGTTGTAAACAAACTCCTCAGGCAGTGCTGTGTACTCACTTCTTTGTAACATACTCACTCTTAAGAGATGATTCATCACAGAGCCTTATTGGGGCTGTATTTTGCAACAGTAATTGTTTTGTAACCAATTTGTTAAAATTATAATTTGATAAATAACATCCAGTGCAGTGGAAAACCTCAGCAAGAAATAATGCTAATTGCTCCTGCAGTTTGCCATCCATTTGCAAAGCTTTCAGTAAATTAGTCAGCTTTTCCCTGATGTATTGACCAGGTAATAAGAAAGATGAGGCAGTGAAAAATGCAGGACTTATGATTAAAAATGCCAGAATATACTGGGTGTTTCTTATGAGAGATATAACCAAAGATAACTCACACAAGGGTTTATGGCATGGTGAGCTAGAGGGAAAATTTGGAAACTTCCTGCAGCAACTGAAGTTATAGTAGCATGAGTAATTTTCATGCCAAGGATTTGTATTAAGTCTGAACTGTCCTTGGAGAAGTCGTGCATCCAGTTTTTGTTGACCTGTGAAGATCACTGGGTAAAAGAACTGACTTCTGCCTAAAATGGCAAATTCTGGTCTAGGAGACAGTTGCTTGTGGTAAGAACGAACATGCATTAGTGAGACACTGACCTGGGAATAAAGCATGGACTAGTCTGAGATTTATAGCCAGGAAGTGTAAAGGTGGTTGATACTTAAAACCCTGTGACCCTTACATTTTCTTTTGAAAAGCATTTTAAAAAACACTGCTTCACTGTAAGCTAAGGGGTCAGTGGAGACCTCAACTTCTTTTCCACTTTATCACCCTGGAGAAGCTTTGACTGGTGGGTGCCCTTAGGCATGGTGGGCCTCCTGGAAGGAGTGGCCATCAGAAGGGGGAAGAGAGAGTGGCTGATGGTCAGAGTTTAAAGGAGTGTGGAAGGAGATATGAAGGTTTCAGAGATGCAGCTAACTGTGGGAAGGTGAAACAATTAGGAACTGTACTGAATGTGTTTAGTTAAGTAAGTACATGTGCATCCAGGGAATTTTGCTGTCACATCTGGGAGGTCCAAAGTTGATTAGCTGCTTCTAAGAATCATTATAGAGCTGTACTTTTGGAAGCTACATAATGGACATTCTAATGTAAAGCTCTTTAGGGCATAGGCTGACTAAGGAAAACTGGAGAGATGTTTTCTTTCTGTGAGTTTCAAACAATTGGACAAGTACATCCCAGAGGATTTGGTGCGGGTTTTTGTTTGTTTTCTGGGTTGAGTTGTTTTTGGTTTGGGGGTTTTTTATGGCTTACGGTAGAAACAAAGTGCTGATTGAACCTGGCAGTACAGATCTTATTTCTCTAAATTTATGGTGACAGCAGACCATGTTGGTCATTCTGGAGACAGAGATCCTTTGTATCATTTTAAGTACAGCTTTATTGCTCTTCCACAGGCCTGTCTTTGAAAATCAGAAGTTATTTTGAGATAGTTTTTGGAAAGAACTCAACAATGGGATGGTTTAGTAAATTTTGATTAAATTAGCATAACAAGTAGTGTCTAATATTTGAGTGGTTCTTGAATGACAGTCTCTTGTTTTGAAAGATTTGGATTATTGTAAGAAAAAACTGAGGCTGAGGGAGCAAGTTAAGTTGTTACACAAAATGGCAGAGCTCTTGGTAAACTCTACAATGTGGATGAGCTAACACCCTGTCTGGAATGTTGCAGTCAGCACTGCAACAGAGAAGTCAACTTCTCCAGCCTCATAATGCCAAAAGCAAAGGATTTAGTGAGGTACATTCTTGGGATTAGTTTTCCACCCCTTTCATTCCTGAGGGGAAAATAGTGTGCTTGTCACCTCAAGAAACTGGAAAGGGGCAGAGAAAAGGAATTTGGAATCCTGAGATTTCAAGGGAAAAGGACCTGTACTGAACTTCGTTGTTTTTCTCTTCAGTTAATTTTCTCCGGGGATGTTGGGCAGAAGAGGAGATAGGAAAAAATAAGTCTGTTCTTCTTTCCATTGGTGCAGTGATAAAGAGATAATTTGCCTTACTTAAATTACGTTGAGAGTAAGTGCAAGGTAAGAATGCTAAATGAGTTCACTGAAGGGGGATAAAATTCTTTTAAGACTGGACCTAGGACCTAGCTAGGACCCTTCCTAGTTCATAATTTTGTAGTATTTTTTTATTATTATTATTTTTAGTTAAAGAAAGACTGTGATTGCAGACAGTGTGTTGAGAAATGAAGACAGTATTTTGTTCTAAGCTTAGTCTCCCCACAACCTCATTTTGATACCCTGCTTTACTGTTGCTTTGCTCCCTCACTGGGAGTGGAAATAGCTGCAGATTGTTCCTCTGGAAGGTAAAAGCGAGGCTGACCATTTCCACACAGTGTAAATGCCAGTTCTGAGGCCGTCAGTGTGGACATGTGGGCTGTCCTGAAGATATACTGGGCAAGTCCTTAAGAATCCCAAACAAGTGAGCTTTCCAACATGTAGTTGTTTTCTGCAGCCCCCACATTCAGGTGTTTGTCACCTTTTGTTATTTTTAGGTCTCAGCATTTGGCTTTTGTTCTACTGTCACCTAAAATTTTCTTTTGAATAATATTTTAAACATCTGTTTTAATGGAAGTTGAGCCATTAGTCTAGGCCTCAGTCATACTCAGAAGTGCAATTAGCACCATGATCCATTCATCAAGTGTGAATTACTGGATTAATTTTTCAAAGGAAAATCTTCCATGATTGCATTTTTTTTTCTTTTAATACCTTTTAAAACTGATCCTGCTCACCAGAATAGCACTAGTTTACCTCTTCTGTGTATTTTTAAAGCAATCTTTAGTGTATTTTCTTTATGGAACATTTTTTGCTTTGATTTAGTTGGAATACATTTTTGGTTTGTTTTAAGAAATAGTTTAAAATACTCACAAGTGCCTGCAAATGTTAATTTTCAATTTAAAAAAAAACAACCCAAGCAACTTTGGTTGAACTTGTTTATAAATAATACAAACAGATTGAAAACATCTTCAGATTTTTCAAACTAAAACTGTGTCTTACACAAATTTGGTCTTTGTTTTTCTGGAATTTAAGTGGCTCCATCCCGGCTAGTGTTGGCACATTATTTGTTTAGTATTGCACAAGCATATGAAGTAACTGTCTA
Source organism: Phylloscopus whistleri (assembly GCA_017589585.1). Taxonomy (NCBI): domain Eukaryota; kingdom Metazoa; phylum Chordata; class Aves; order Passeriformes; family Phylloscopidae; genus Phylloscopus; species Phylloscopus whistleri. Next base: position 903,639 of record JADMLD010001284.1, on the reverse strand, counting down.
ATGTTTAATATGACAATAATTGTCTCAGAAGCACAGTCACAAAATGTCTGTTTTGTATGTCACTTTGAAAATGTGTAGGCCTTTTATTAACACATAACAGTTGTTTCAGACATGAAGTTTTAGGTCATTTTTATAGGCCTCTCCAGTAATTCAGTGGTACCACTTTTTTAGTCATTTTAACTTTGCATTGGGTAGTTGGTTACAAGGCTTTTGACTGTGGTATTTCAGGGCTCTGCTCTAGAGATCATATAGCTGAAAATGTCTGGGGAATATTGGGCTGTCATGTCACTTCTTCTGGGATATGGTTATTCTTTTATGGTTTTCCCTTCCATTTTGTCAGTAAATTCACAGAAACTTTTGTGAAAAAAAGTGAAACTTTTGTGAAAAAACAGTTTGCTTACATTTATTTCATCACTTGGACCATAAAAATGCTCCTTTAATGGGCCGTGACTAGGAGAAGGTGGCATGAAAATTGTGTAGGACAGAGAAGAAAAATGATTGAGAAAAGCTGCACATTTATATAGCAATCGCTTAAAGTAAGTATTGTTCACAAGTAGTACTGATCTGTGCTCTTGATTAAATGTAAACTTGCCAATGCCTTGGAGTTTTATGTACAACAAAGGTCTGTAACATGAGTTTCATGTCTTTCAACTTCTCTTAGATTTTTAAGCTTTGCCTTGACTTTTGTTTCATTTTGTTTGGGTTTTTTCCTGGTTGTGTGAAGCAGTGCTATGATTTCTTTCACACTTACTGTTCCGTGTAATTTTTACCTCTGTACCTTGTTCACATGTCTTCAGTATATCTACCATGCCTTAGCGTGAAAGGTTCTCATTCGCCTCAGCAGATAAGTGCCAGCCTTGTCTACTTTTCCTGGACCAGCCCTGATACTGTTCTGTACTGCCATTTATAAAAGCTAGCAATCCACAGCATAACCACAGCCATGAGATTGCTGAAGGTTTTATTGTTCTGTCTTCAAATGTGTTTTTCCCTATGAACCTACATTACCAACCTTTCCATTCCTTGACTACAATCCCTCTTTCCCTTGAAGAAGAAAGGTGTCAGAAAATACAATGGATAGACGTTTGCTGTTTTGCCCTTTCTGCACTGTTAGCTGGAGTTCTAACTTGTATTTTCCATGTTGTCCTCTACACCTACCATCTCTCATGTTACAAAGCAGTTTGGGTTTTCAAAGCCAGCATAGTGTCCAGTGTAATTTGATAACAAAAGAATTGGAAAGTTTTCAGAGAAGAGGCAACATTGTTAATATTTAATCAGATGGTTTTATGTATACTGCCTGTATACATTAAATATTGCAATACACAGAAAATGTCCATGTTGTGGGTTATTTGCACTAAACTATGCAAAATGCCAGTGGGAAGTAAAAAAGAGTAGAGAATGTCAGAGCCTAGTACTCTCTGACCAAGTTCTTTTAGATAGTGTACATGTGGAAGGTGTGATGCTTAACATGAGATTTATTTATTTGAAGATAGTTGCTGGTACACGGCATTTCTGTTTTAGCATCATGACACAAAACACAATAAGAACACAATACAGATACAAGTCAAACACAGCAAAGGAGGGCAATTGCAGTGCACAGCTCAGTCACAGCACCAATGTGGTTCCCAGCCTCTCCCTGATATCACCACCACCACCGTGGGCATCACTGGCCTTGCCAGGAGTAAATGTGTGAATTGAAACTGGCTGGAGCTCATCACTCGCTTTGAAATTCTGTCAGTTGATTATGTTTTTATAGTTTTTATTTTGGGCTGAGCCATGTATAACAACACCTCACACTGGCCTGGCTAACTTAAGGAGACATTCACACTCTTCATGAACTTGGGGAGAAATACACAACAGCTGATTTTTTTGATAATTGTTTATATAAATCAAAACCGACCCTCAGGTCCTCTTGGTGTTGAGATCAAGTCAGCTTTTTTTGCAACAGCTGTGCTCAGTCCCACCCAGCCACATTCTTCCTGAGCTTCACAGATGCATGATTCTGGCTCATCTCTGATTCTTCTTCCATAGTAGGACTTTGCTGTAGCCACAATGGGCACACACAGAACAAATAAACTGGTCTTCAGGTGTTTGGCTACTTTGTATTGGTATATAGTTTGGTATGATTTTATGTCTCCCTAGTTAAATCAGAGGTTACCTTTCTGAACATCAGTTCCCAAACTGGTGTGCAGCAGTACTGTAGCTGAGGAATACAGGAAACAAGAGGGAAAAAATAAGATTAGTACTTTCATTTCACAGAGAATTATGTGCATAGGTCCTTTTTGTAATTTCTCTGTTGGAAATAGCAAACAAGTACAGTGAGTATAGCTGGTTTTAGCAATATGGTTTAATTAGTCTGGTTCCAGGCTGAGGGAATGAAAAATGTGGATCAGATTTAGTATTGAGGATCACATTTCACAGCTGGGAAAAATGCTGAATGTAATAGTAATTTTAGTGCTCTTCAGGGCTTTAACCTTATCATTCTTTCAGCACCTTCCTTCATTGCCCTTTGTGTCTTTCTCTTGGTTTGTTCTTGGCCTCAGAACACTTCTAGCAGTGTGTACAACAGTACAGTAGTTTGTACTGCTTTCTTGGCATTGTCCATTTTACTATCCCATCATCTTCTGTATTTGTTTCCCACAAAATTCTTCAGAAACCCTACTGCACACAAATGTTGTTCCTAATTCCATAAAATATTTCACAGCATCAATAGCAGTCTTCAAAGCACGGTGCAAAACAGACATGACATATGTCTGCAGCATTGTATGAAATGCTTGTAGGAACAGGTGGATAATGAGGAAGAAACTGCATTCATAAAGAAGGCTTGATCAGAGGTCAGGAAGTTGCTTTTCCTAAGCTTATTCTTATGTTTTTATAATTATAGTACCTTTCAAAACTTAACTGTACATTGGTTTGCATTTTAACAAAAGCATACTATGCAGTTATTATTTTATATTAATATCTTATAATAATAATAAATGTTATTGTATATTTAATATATTAAAGCCAGAAAGGATAATACTGGGTATAGCATGTAGTGTGTGTATGTTTCAGTAGGCAACCCGCTGTTGTTACTGCAACAACAAAATTGGTTGGAAATTGGTTGGCTAGTCTGATCCTTCTTATCTTTGTTCTCACATGTTGACCCTGCGTGTCCTGTTGGACAGTTTGTGTGCCTCAGCATCACAACACAATGGTTTCTTTCTTGATGGAATTCAAATAGATGTATTGGATCAATATAAAGTTTATGAATGACACAGGCTTTGTCAATTGACTGTTTTCTCTGTATGAAGTAGGTCTCTGTGCAGTCTGTTGCTTAAATGTTCAAACCAATGTTTTGTACAAGCAGAAATCTTTGTGCTGTCTGTATTAATTTTGCATGCTGCTAAGTTTTTTATCTGTTTCATAATTTTGTGTCATTAAGAGGCAGCCCACCTTGAGCTATAAATGGATGGCATGAATGTTAGTCATAGTGACTCTGCCTTATCTGTCATTGTTTGGTGAGGAGAGAAGAAAAACAGTGTGCCTTGTGGCTACCCTTGTTCTCTCTCTGTTGTCACAATTCTGTAGTGATTCAGTGCTACAAAGTTACAGTTATGGTTGACTTACCGGTTGAGATTTTTAAATGGAGTCTTTCCCACTTTAATAGTTTGGATTATTAAACCTGACTTCTGAACATGAGCTTTATTTTATCCCCACCCAGAATACTTCTGCATGGACTGTAGCTCTTTGCTCAGATGTTTTCTTTTTTGAGTTACAGCAACAGCTAAGGATCATGTTCCAGTTCCCACCTGCTTTATGATAAACAGGCACACTGGGAAGCATGATCTGTGGAAACACTCACACCTTAAGGAAAAATGCAGCAATGGTTTGTAACACCTTTTTAATGAATTGGAGAGGAGAGCTTGACAAATACACAGTTATACTGACTGCAATACTAGACATATTGCAGTAGTAGCTGGAGGCATCACTTGCACATCAAACTAGAGTATCACAAGCAGCCCTCCTCTGTTATGATAGCTTTTTTTGCCTAGTCTGCACTTTCAGTAAATTTCCTTCTTTTTTTTTTTTTATTTATTCTTTTATTCGGACTTGGAAACTGAAACAGTCCAATTAATGAAAGGGTAATTTTGGATGGTAAAAGATGCAACAAGCTTTCCTTGTTGTTAATAAAGCCATCCTTTGGTTACTTGAAGAAGAGAGACACTATGTTGAACACAGAGTTGGATGTAACTTACATATTGGATACCCGTGTTTGGCAGGGGCTGCCAGGCCAGGCAGCAGGGTTGCTGTAAAACCAGGCACAATTCATGTTGTTTCTTACCCAGCTTGCAGTGTGCTAGGGAACATTAAGAACAGCTGAGATGACTGCAGAGGGTGAAGAGGACAAAGACAAATCTATTGGAAGTTTGCCTCGTTAGTTCCACTGTTCAGAGAGCAAGTTCCTTTTCATTGAGATTTTCAAATTATTGGCCTTTTATATTACAAGGCCATGTGTATGGGCATTAGTCTTATATTTCATTGATATCACAACTGGTGGTTATTTAATTACAGTTTATGAAAGGGAATGATACTTGATTATGTAGCATTGTTTTATTCAGTTTAGAGAATTGTAGCTGTTTTTCATGTACTATTTGAAAGATGTGGTGATGGATGCACATTCTGATGAACGACCTTGTGAGCTTCATTGCAGCAATTCTGCTCTGTTATAAGGTGAAACAGTAGCTTAAAAATTCACCAGCTTTCCTGAAATTTGGAAGCAAGTTATGAACAGATTGGTACAATTGATCTGGTTCTTTTTTGTCCACATTGTAAAATTAGTGCATAGTTTCCTGTAGTAGGAGGGAAGGCCTTCTGCTGAAGGCCAAATGTACTTAAAGGTGTGACAGAGATAGCTGGTTTCTAGCTGTCCAGATAATTTGGCTTAACAGACACGAGCTTGACCAGCCTAGCTCAAAGTAAACAAGTCCCTGGACACAACAAGGATATGTCAGATTCAAACCCAGACAGAGGACCTCAGCCAACCCCTTTGAAGCATGGATACACTCATATCATTGACCAGTGAGCTAGGCAGAGTTAGACCCTTGACCAATCATGTCTGTAAGCACAGGAAATTTGAAAGCCCTATAAAAGGAGCTGCCAGACAATAAATGTAGGCTGTTACTGCATGATCTCAAGCATGTTAATGTCGCGTCCCTGTCTCCAACTCCACAGCAACCTCTGGTGATCCCAATGTGATAGCAACAAGTGGCCATGGTATTGTGGGGAGATGAGGGACAGCAAAATATGCCACTGGCAGCCTGTTGGGCAGTGGAAAGCTGTGGACAGAAAATTTCCAGCAGCGAAGAAAGCCACAGGCAGGGAGTTGCAGGCAGCAGAGAGGTGCAGACAGTAAAGAAAAACTGGAGGCAACAAAGAATTGTGGGCAGCGAGAGTGTGGCGAGGAACAGCAGGGAAAGCCGTGTGTGTCTAGACTCCCCTTTGTGGAGACAACACTGGGGACATGGAGGAGTGGGCTTTGTCACTGGAGGACCCCCTTCTGCAGGTTTGGACACTTGTTTTAAAAAATAGATAGGAAAAGTACAACAAATGGGCTTTACTAGCCCTAATAATGGGCTGTGAGAGCCACAGGCTAAATGTGTCCGAAGGAGCCACCCTAGATGTAAAAACATGGTAGTGGGCTGGCCGACATATGCTTTCAGCATTCTTGTCAGACAGCGAGACCGCCATTAACATTATAGAACCCTGGAGGCTCATCATGATATTAGAACAGTTGAAGAGTGGGATGCAAGGATGGCAGAGGGATTACCACTAGCGCCGCCTACCAAGGCGAGTGTTGAATGCACAGTGTTGGGGGAGGCAGTGGGGGGGCGCAGATGCCGTGCTGGGCAAGCAGGAAAGGAGGACGGGCAGAGCAGTCACAGGGCATCGTGGAGCGTGCCCTGGTCACCCAGGACCCTGCCACAGACTCAGGCAGGGACGCGCTGTCGGCAGAACACACCGCAGCTAAACGGTGCCCTGCCACATCTGCTCAGATCTCTGAAATCGTGACTGGCCACTTTGCTGCTCCATGCTCTGCCATACTGTATCCTGCTGAGACTGCCGCCAGCAACTGGGAGACTGGGCCCAGCAGCTGCAAGATGCCACAGAGCCATATCTGCCACTCCGTGCTTTGCTTGTGTCTGCCGGGACCCCTGAGACCGCACCCGGCCATACTGAGGCACTGTCCAGCTCCTGCCAGATGCTCAGCTACTGTCACAGTTTAGCTGCTTCTGCAATGGAGCCATGTTGTTTCCCTTTGACAAGCAGGCATTCTGTTACCATGCCTAGCTGTACGGGGCTGTGTGGTTCCCTTGGTGATGGAGCACCCCACAGTTCCAACCATGCCTGCGCAGCCACCATATCAGCACACACTAGGACCATACACACCCTGTGCTACCACATGCACACCAGGACCGCCTCCTCCTAAGACTAAGTGGGCCAGCTCCAGAACCACGCCTCTGGGGGCGTGCCTATATCTCAGATCCAGCCTCTGTGGGGTGTGGCTCTGCCTCCAGCCCAGCCTACTTGGGCCATGGCTGCACTTCCAACCCAGCCTCCATGGGGCATGCCTGCACCTCCGACCCAGCCTCTGTGGGCAGGTCAGGGAAATACATCACCAGCAGTTCCTGGAGACAAAATACCCGGAAGTAACAGCGGACCCAGGAACCCCAAAATCACTACTGCCTCTGCTACGAGTACACTCCCATTACTGGATCTGGAGCTGTCCCTGGAATGTATACCAGCAAGGGACACAAGGGAGACCAGCAGAGAGAGTCATAACTATAGTCCCGCTGTGGAACACTGTGATATTGTTGCCTTCGCTGCACTGCCAACAGCCCTGCCCAATCCTGTGAGCATCAGGCAAAAGGTAAAACAGGTGGCTGTCGCGAGTGAGGATTGCAAAGGGGCAGAACTCATTGATGTACCCGTGTTGGGGTGCTGGGAGCCTGAGGACAGGACAGTTGCCATTTATCCAGCAATAAGAGGCAACGGAACTACTCCTGACAAGTACACCCTCTTCCAGTGGCCAGTTCTTTCTGAACTGCATCAGCTAGTGGGCAAGCATAGTTTGGGTTCTACTGCTGTGGCTAATATGCTGCAATTCCTAACCACCAAGGGGGTAACTCCTTTTGATATAAAGCAGCTTGAGAAATGAAAGTTTGCAACAGTACAATATATGGTGTTCAAATCTACGTGGAAAAGCAGTGCTGAAAAACAGGAGTTAAAAAATATAAAGGCTCCATGAGAAGACCCACGTTATGAGGCAGGGATCACTCAACTTCTGGGATTACCACCAGTGGGGGGTGCCTGACTCTAGGCTAGGCTGCACCCATTAATACTGGCACAGGTGAAGGAATTGGGACACTGTTTAAGGTAACTAACATGGCAAACCTGCCCCAAACATGTTCAAAAATCAGACGAGGAGTCAAAGAACCATATCTACAGTTTATAGAGAGATTACAAGATGCTATGGAAAAACAAATTGTTAATGTTGAAGTCAGAAATAATTTAATTTTGCAGTTGGCAAATGACAATGCCAATGAGGACTGCCAAAAAGTCATTGAGCTGCTGCCTAATGAAAATCCATCACTAAATGAATTGATAAAAGCCTGTGCTAAGGTCAGATCTAATTCTCATAACATGACCATGTTAGCAGATTCCATAGCAGCTGCTGTAAAGGTAATATCTTAATGCTACAAGCGTGGACAATGAGGCCACCTGAGAGCGAACTGTCCCCTCAAGCCCACTCCAGTGGGGATGTGTCAAGGACAAAGGAATATGATCATTAGTTGCAATCAATGTGGGAAACCTGGTCACATGGCCAGGCTGTGCAAATACAAAGTCTATACTAATAAACAATCTTTTAAAGAATCCTTTAAGAACCAAATGACCTAATGTGAGGGGGAGACGCATGAAGACACAAGTATCTCCTCATCTTCCTGTACAAACTTATGCCACAGGCTCACAGGAAGGGCTCGAGGAGCAGCTGGAATGAATGTTTCCACTGCATCTAAGTAACTATTACCACCTTGAGGGTACATAAGATCCCTCTCGAGGCACAGGGGCTATCAGGAGAGGACTGAGTGTACTGTTAATTGGAAGATCTAGTGCCACTGTGCAAGTCATCTATGCATACCCTGTGTTATAGATGCAGATTTTACTGGGGAGATACACGCAATGGTTTCAACCCCTATTTCACCTGTGACTATCCCTAAAAAGAACAGAATTGCCAAGGTGCGAGGAGACCAAGGCTTTGGGTTGACAGGTGAACCACAATTATTTTGGACCCAGGTCATAGGTAAGCAGAGGGACAACATGGTGTGTACTGTCTAGTGTGTACTGCCAGGATGCCTCATGCAAAACCTTCACAGATAAAGGTCAGGGACACATGTCACCATCATCTCTGCACAACTGGCTTTCATCGTGGCCCACCAAGCCTGCAGGATCTGCTGTTGTCGGCCTTGGAGGGAAGACACAGAACTGTTTGAGCTGCAAACCTGTTTTGGTAAAAAATCCTGAGGGACAAACAGCTGCCATTAGATCTTATATCACTGCAGTACCACTTAACCTGTCGGGGAGGGATGTTTTATCTGCTTGGGGAGTCCAGCTGGGGATCTATTTTTAACAGAGGCCAGTGTTTTAAGGGGCATGAAGTATCCCACACTACCCCTAAAATGGCTTACAACTCAGCCAGTATGGGTACCCCAGTGGTCCCTTGAGAAAGAGAAGTTACATGCCCTTAGGTCTTTGGTGCAGGAACAACTGGTTCAAGGGCACATGGAGCCATCCACAAGCCCTTGGAACACTCCAGTGTTTATTATAAAGAAGAAGTCTGGTAAATGGAGGTTGCTCCATGACCTGAGAAAGATCAATTCAGCCATGGAGAGCACAGGCACTCTCCAGCCTGGTATGCCGTCTCCTACAATGATTCCTGTCAGCTGGGATATTCTTATTGTGGACCTGAAAGATTATTTTTTTACTATTCCACTGCATCCAGATGATACCCCAAAGTTTGCTTTTACCATGCCTTCCATTAATAGCGCTACACCAGTGGAGCATTATCAATGGGGAGTACTTCCTCAAGATATTAAAAACAGCCCTACAATTTGTCAATGGTATTTTGCTCAGGCACTTTCATCAGTGAGAGAACAATATCGAGGGGCATACTGTTGCCACTACATGGATAACATTTTGAGAGCAACCCAAACCAAATGGGAACTCTCACACACAGATTCGGCCAAGCCTGTTGCAAGCATTAAAAACATTTGGGCTGGGAGTATCACCGGAAAAGGTACCTTGGAAGAACCTTGGTCTCAAAATTATGGATCAGACCATACAGCCCCAGACAATAGAATTCTTAACAAAAATTAACAATTTAAATGATGCTCAAAAACCTTTGGGTACCATCAACTGGCTCAGACCCTACCTAGGGTTGAGCACTCCACAATTAGTGCACTTATTTCACCTGCTGAAGGGTGATCCTGATTTAACTTCTCCCAGGAAGTTAACCCCGGAGAAAAAGGCTGCTCTTGAGATAGTAGAGCAAGCCATCACAAACAGATAGATCCACTGAATATGCCTAGAAGTGTCTATTACTGTGTTTATTCTCATTGTTGATTTCCATCCTGCTGCTGTTATTGGACAGTGGGATACTCAGTGGTCTGACCCTTTGCATGTTTTAGAATGGGTGTTCCTACCTCACCAACCTAGAGAAACAGCCCCTATCATTTTTGAGTTAATTGCCCAGTTAATCATGAAATGTCATCAAGGGTGTTTACAATTGACTGCAAAAGATCCTTCAAAAGTCATTACACCTGTGACGCAAGAAGAATTTGAGTGGTGTTATGACAACAGCACTGCTTTGCAAAGTGCCTTACAAAATTTCTCAGGGCAAATTGGCTATCGTTTACTGAGTCATACATTACTGCAAATGAGTAAAACCACTGCATTGTCCCTAAAACCCCTGAACAGTTGCACATCCTTAAAAGGTATTACTGTGTTTACTGATGGTTTTGGGAAAACTGGAACAGCAATTGTGACCTAGAAGGAAGAAAGCAAATGGCAAACATTGGAAGCTTATATGAGAATGGGTCACCACAGTTGGTGGAGCTACGTGCTGTAGCTTTGGTTTTTCAGTGTTTTCCCCATACCCCTTTAAATGTTGTCGCTGACTGCCTACATTGCTGTCATAACACAGAGATTAAACCAAGCTCTGGTGAAAGAAATTGACAATGCACAATTATTTGCATTTTAAAATGCAAAAAAACTTTTGTGGCACATCATCCAGACAAGAAATTACCTGTTCTACATGCTACACATTAGAAGCCATACAATTCACCCAGGTTTTATTACAGAGGGCAACGCACGAGCAGATCACCTAGCTAGCCATGCCTGGACAACACCAGAGCCAGACATGCTGGCAGAAGCAGAAGCCTCACATGACTTCTTTCATCAAGATGTTTGAGCTCTGCAGAGGCAATTTCTGCTATCAAACACAGAGGCTTGTAACACAGTCAATACTTGTGCTGACTGCCAAGGCCACACTGCACCACCAAAGATGGGAATTAATTCCCATGGCTAAAAAGCTTTACAAATCTGGCAGCCTGATGTCACCCATATTCCCAAATTTGTACAATTGAAAATATGTGCATGTATCAATTGATTTTTTTTTTCTGCCATGTGGGCATCAGCCCACTCAGGAGAAAAAGGATGGGATGCCATCACACCTTGGCGATTAGCCTTTGCCACTTTGGGTATCCTCAAAACAGATAATGGACCTATCATACGCATCACAAAAATCTAGACAATTTCTACAGCTCTGGGGTGTGTCACACTAAATGGGGTATTCCAAAGGGTATACCTCATTTAGCAACTGGATAGGCCATTGTTGAACATGCACATGGAACTTCAAAACATGTCTTAGATAAACAAAAAAGGGAAATATGTAGTGAAACCCCACAGAGCAGAGTAGTGAAAGCTGTTTACACCTTGAATCATTTAACAGTACCAGAACAATCCCCAAATGCAGTAATCTTAGATTATTTCCTATCACTGCAGTCATCTGGAGATGCCCAGACACCTAAACCTAATGTGATGGTAAAAGACATTGTCACAAACAAGTGGGAAGGTCCATGGGACTTCATTACATGGGGATGTGGGTATGCCTGTGTTTCCAAGGACACCAGAACACGATGGATACCCACCAGGTGTGTTTTTTGTGCTCTACGTCCTGCTCAGAACCAGAGACTACATCTTCCTGATGAAGCTGCAGCAGATGTAGTGGAGCAGTGAGTTAAATGACTTGTGGAATTGATACATGGTGATCTGAGACCTTTAGGAGATGACAAGTTTATTCAAAGCAAAAACCTGAACTGGACAAGTTGCTTTCCCTGTTACTTGATTTTCCCACTGTTTAAAGTTGAAATGTTTCTTGTCCATAAAGTTGCAAGTTTGTAACCTCCAAGTAACAAGCCTGCCTTGTGCCAATTTGAAAGCTTGTATTGTTGTTAATCCTGCCTCACAGCTCCTGGGAATGGATGGAACATTTCCAATGGTATGTGGGATGCATCACTGCCTGGGAGAGGCTAGGCTTGTCAAGTTAGTTAGAATCATATATGTCATCATGCTGTCCTGACATCTTATCTGCAAAAGGCCCTTGCAGGTAAAATAACAGAGAACACTTTCCATTTTTATTAAAACTGATGGGGGAACTGTGACAGATATAGCTGGTTTCTAGCTGCACAGATAATTTGACTTAACGGATACCAGCTTGACCAACCTAGCTCCAAGTAAACAAGTCCCTGGACAGAACAACAATATGTTGGATTCAAACCCAGACAGAGGACCTCAGCCAACCCCTTTGAAGAATGGATACACTCATATCATTGACCGGTGACATAGGCGGAGTTAAGACCCTTGACCAATCATGTCTGCAAGCACGGGAAATTTGAAAGCTTTGTAAAAGGAGTTGGTGGACAATAAATGTGGGTTGTCGCTGCATGATCCCAGTGTGTTAATGTCATGTCCCTGTCTCTGACTCCAGAGTGACAAGTTATTCAGGACGTTTCTGGGTTTATTAAGAGGTTTCAGTGTACATATTTTATAGAAGCTGTTTAGGATATGCCCATAGCAAGCCTGAGTTACTGGGTTTTTACATGAAAAATGAGGCTGTCTTGAGAATATTAAATGTTCTGCAACATATTATTGTGCATGTGTATATTTGTGCTGAAACAAATAACTACGTGTGTAAGATATTTTTGTAGTGATGTAGTAAAAATCCTGTTTACTGAACTCACAAACTAGTATGCCCAGGGAATAACTAGTTACACAGCATTTAAAAAGGCAGAATTCACAACCAAATAGCTTTTTAAAATTATCTTTCGTGTCTTGAAGACAGATTTTTTTTCATTGACAGTGGGAATACTGTATGTGAAGAAACAGTTGCCAAATGATCTGGTCTCTCTGCTGTCACACAGACAGCTGCTTTCACACATCAGTATGGGAAAACAGCTATGATTTTGCTGGCTTCCAGTATTATAAAGGTAGAATTTATATCAAAATAGGACTCACTAGCTGATTCATTGTAAATGAAACAAGAAGTATTACTTTTACGTGACTCACCCAATAGAATACCTGGTTGAGGGACTGAAAGACTAGAAGTAGAGTTTGTATTTCCACCTGAATCTTTGCAGCAGAGCAGCGTTTGCTGTGTTGCTTGGTCTGGTGTGAAAGGTCACTTCTGTTTTCATACCCAGTATAATTTGAAGCTGTTTGTTTGCTGCTACAAAGAAAGACTTCAAGGCTAGTGGCTAGTTCTCCTCCTGGACTTACCAGTTGCAATTGTTGATACTTAGTGTTGAATTCTGGCTGATGCCTTTAGTGAAACAATGAATGGGATATTTAAGGACAAGAAGAGAGTGGGAACAAGTCTATTAAGAACTGTTCTTGGTTTCTAAGTTGTTTAGCTAACCTAATTTCAATGTTGTGAGTTATCCTAGCCTGATATATATTTCCACATGCTATCATGCTGGCTAAGAATAGAAAGTATTTTTCATCAAAAGGATGTGTTGCAGAAAGAAAAACAGTTTGGGTTCTTCATGTGTGGGTTAGTAGATAAGAACCACTGAAACTCGCTGACATGGGGCTGAGAACACCAAGTGTAAAAGAGTAACTTGCAATGGAGTAAGCGTTCGTTGCAAAATAAAACCAAATCCTTTGCATGGAGCTATCCACTTACACCAAACTGATAACCTCTATATGTCGAAAGGCATCAAAATGTGGTACAACTCATTCTATAATGCAAATCTCAGTCAACATTTAATGTAAGGTTTTATTGTACAAGACTCAGGCTGTATCTTAATAAACTAGTGTTACAACTAATCTACACATTTCTAGCTGAATTATTCCTCATTGTATTTATCCTTATAAAGCATATGGTGAAGGAGTATGTGTGCTGCCTAGAAAGAAAAAATTCCATGTTAAAATTATTAGTTAAATTTTTAGTTACATGTGGATTTCTTTTATACTTTGTTCTACTGAAGTTCCTATTAACTACTAAAGAAATCAAGCATTACTATAGCTGCTATATAATACTATCTATTCTCAAGTGCTAAATGGCTTGTGAATTGGTTAATTTGTTTCTTTCTTTTTTGTCTTCCAGTTTCATTTAGCAGCCCTGGCTTCATTAAAGGGAGACATTGTGGAGCTTAATAAGCGTCTACAACAAACAGAAAAGGAGCGTGACCTGTTGGAAAAAAAATTGGCGAAAGCACAGGTGAGCAGTAGTAGTTCAAGATTCTGAAGGTGGTCCTTGGTTTTATGCAGTCCCTGTTCCTCAGAAAGAGGATAAAATACGGAACAATGTCACAAGTCAAAAGAATTTTAAGACTGCAAGACACATAGTTGCCATGGGTTATACCTTTTATGTTTTGAAGACATTCTTCTAAAACAAAACCCTAAAAATAATTAGATACATTTTGTTTTGAAGTCAATATAAGCAGCAAGTGCTTTGAGTTATTGTAGAATATAAGAATTACAGCTTGCTCTTAGTGGATTAGGTAACTGGTTACAAAGCCTTTCACTCCTAGGTCACATTTAAACACAGCACAAATTAACACTTATTGAAAGTTACTGCCAATTTTCAGTGCTTTGATGTTATGTGAGAAGTTACTCGTGATCTCAGTCTAGCTTTCAGTAAGCCATTTGCAATTGTGAATCTGTGGAAAACACAGCCAGTGGAAAGCCAAGGGTTTAAATAAGAATAAGGCTGAAACTCTGATGCTTTCATAGCTCTTAAATAGAGGAAAATGCAAGCAAGGAACATTTAACTATTGTTTTTAATATTTCTTTCTTCTGTAAAAAAAAAATCTTTGTTTTCAGATGCTGCCATTGTATCAAATAACTTTTATAAATAGTTAACATTTCAAGACTAATTCAAAATACTCGGGTAAAGACAATCAAAGCATTTTGTCCTGTAAAGTATGGCACCTTATTAGTTGCTCAGAGATGTTGTATAATCTCCACCCTTGGAAGTACTGAAGGCACCTGGTCTTGGGTTGGGTGAGAGACTGAGTAAGTTCTAGTGGTCCCTGTCATCCTTAGCCATTCTGTGACTTTGCAGATTTAAAGTTTTTAGAATTTAGTGCATTTTGATGAGACCTTTCATCTGTGTTACTTAAATTCAAGCCAAATACAGAAGTATTTAAGCAGTCTCAATTTTCAGGCTCTTATTTCAGTCCTCCCTTATTCTGGCCTTTGCCTACATTCCCTAATATTTTTTTCAGCTGCCTTTAAGATTTACGGGCTTGTAAGTGATACTGTTATTGAAGACCATCAATGTAACATCCAGAAATAAAATCACTTTCATGTTTTTATTCCCCTTGATATGTGAGCCAGAGCCACACTGGGAGTTAACATGGTTTATCAACTATAATCCTGAGAGCCTTTTCTATTTCTGTAGCATTCTTGGGATAGAGTTCTTTTTCTGGCTTACAGTTTAATATGAGGCTGCATCTGACAATCATTAAACTCTCAGACAGATTCATTGTATCCAAATGATCATTCTGCATGATTGCATTGACTTTATTGTTACTTATAACTCTGGAGGGTCTGGTGCTAACCACAGGTTTTTGTTAGTGTGGGGTTTTTTTTTGTTGTTGTTGTTGTTTTTGTTTGGTTTTTTTTTGTTTTGTTTTTTTTTTTTGTTTTTTTTTTTTGTTTGTTTGTTTTTTGTGGGTTTTTTTTGTTTGTTTTTGTTTTTGTTTTGTTTTTTTTCTGAATCTTTATTTTTAAAAAAACATATAGATTATCTCTCAGAATGCCTTGTAGGTGCTCTCATATGATACCAAATACACACTGATAGCAGCTGGGATTAAAGATCAGTCCTTAATACCAATTAACATGTGCTCTGTTAGCACAAGATTGTTGGGTGTTTTCTTTGATGGGTTACCAATTACGCATGCATGCATAGTGCTTGGTTCATAATGCTGTGGATTTCTACTTGATATTGAGCCATGCAAAGACAAACATAGTGATTACTGCCTCCTGACCTGTGAAGAGCACAGAACTGGAATATCTGAAAGGCAGGCTGATAGCTAGATTTCAGATAAAAAAATAAGTATTTTTAATGAACAGTTTTATATAAAGGTTTAATGATTTATCTCTTTGCAGTTTATTTTTTTCTAAAGCCTTCAAGAATATAGAACTTAGTGTGTATTAAATAAAATACAAGTCTTTTTTAAGGAATTCAAATCATTAAACAAACAAAACTTGTATATTCAGTGTGTTGGTGGTGTTTAAGTACTGAGACATACACTGGTGAAACCACTGCACCTTGTCTTCTTTTACTAACTATGTCACTTCCAAGTACATGTGTCACTTAACATAATTTTTTTAACTTCTCACTCCATGGAGATTTGTTCATTATTCTTTCCTCTACAGTCTCTGCCTAATGTGAATCAGAAGTTCAGAAGGCATGAATAAATAGGAGGTGTTTCAGGTTCTGCATAACCATGCTCAGATGCTAGTGGGTCAGTATTAAAACTCTATTCTGCATCTGGACTGTACTAACGAAGGCAGCACGTTTCATTTTAACTGTTGTGGTAAATGCTCTCTGGAACAAACAGCTCTTAAAACACATTTTTGGTAATAACTTTCCCATCATTTCATGAGGCATCCATGTGAGGCATTTGGAAGAAAGGACTAGTGATTTGCAGAGTGGAGGTGATTTGGGGAACCACAACTCAAGTAATAGATGACAAACGGTGAAGAAAGCTAGTTGGACAGCCTGGGCTTAAGATTTTGTGAAGTGATGTAATTGATTAATGGTTGTTGTAGCATACTTATTTCCAAATCTGCAGCCTATGGAGACCAGATATAGCATTCCTGAGGGGTGGTTGTAGTCAGTTGGGGGTTGGTCTCTTTCTCCAGGCAACAACTGACAGAACAAGAGGACACAGTTTTAAGCTGTGTCAAGGGAAGTATAGGTTGGATATTAGGAAAAAGTTTTTCACAGAAAGAGTGGTAAAGTATTGGAATGGCCTGCCTGGGGAGGTGGTGGAGTCATCATCCCTGGATGTGTTTAAGAAGAGACTGGATGTGGCACTTGGTGCCATGGTCTAGTTGAAGTGTTATAGTATGGGTTGGACTCGATGATCTTGAGGGTCTCTTCCAACCTGGAGATTCTGTGATTCTGTGATTTCTTTACCTGCTTCTATTATTTCAGTAACACAGCAGATCTCTTTGTCTCTGTGTTTTTATCAGTGTACAATTTGGCAGTAGTGATCTCTTGGATGAAATTTGCTGTAAAACCCTGGTCAACCACAACTAATGTCTTCTTCCAAAAATCTTTCTGTGATTATGAGAATTGTAGTGCTTTCTACTGGCTCTGTGTGGAGCACTATCCTGGCTTTGATAGTGATAAACAGTGGGAGTCTGAAGGAAGAATATAAGAAATGCACATAGAGAATTGTTCTTCTTCATATCTCCCACCTTTCTGCCAACATCTGTGAGCAGGAGGCCACATTGCATTTTTTAATCCTCTGTAGTCCTATTCTCCATGGATTTATATAATCTTTTTTCTAATTCATCTACATTCTTGGCATTTCCAACATCCTGTGGCATTGACTTCTGCAATTCTGTGATTGAGCATGGGATTTAATAACATGCTGAATGTTTCAGCAAGTACTACAAGAATAGGTAATTCACTTACTATATTGTTCTTAAAATTTCATCTCCTTTGAGAAGGTTGTCCTGCTCTCTCATTCTTTGTGCTTAGTCATTGTTATTTTGGATTTTTATAATAGCTCTAGACAAAGAATGTGCTCTATTGTGCTGGATCCTGTGTCACAGCAGTAAGTCTCATTACTGCAGTAATAATTCTTTGCCATCCTCTTGATTATTCAGAATATAGGGAGGAGGAGCAGAATTTCAGTTGAAGAATAAGACCAACACTCTGTAGACATATAAAAACAGAAGCAGCATTCTCTGTAGACATGTAAGAACACATGAACTTCACAGGAAGGCTTCAGATTCTCATTTAACAGAGAAACTTGAAATAGAAATGCATGGTATTAGGATGAACATTGAAATTACTTGTTCTGTTGTGTGATGTCCTTATCTGACACGGTTTAATTCTATGTGCTTGTATTCATCTTCCATATTAAGTGTACACAGAACATACCACAGAACAATGAATTCTGACCATGCATGCTTTTGTGATTGAGGATTTAGCACTACAGAGTTGTTTTTATGCTTAAATTTAGGTCCCTGGACTGCCACTGTTAAATCTGCTACTCTTCTCAAATTAAAACACTGTATTAGTTGAGCAAAGATTTTTAGCTTCTGTAATCCTGATAGACAGGTTTATTTCACTGTGGCTTGTTCAGGTGATGACTTGTATTCTTGGTAAACAACACCACAGCCAGTGTCTGTCTCTGCAGGGCCTGGGGCGCTGGGGCATCTCTTAATGAGCACTGCTGCTAGTAGTTTTTGTTTGTTTGTTTTTGGTTTTTTGTTTGTTTGATGGTTTTTTTGTCCTCTTATTGAACACTGCAAATTTAATAAAGATTAATGTAATTAAGAAACACTGTTAGTGTTTCTTTCACTAGGAGTTTTGTGTACATTAATAGGCAATAGAATTGCTTGTTCAGACAATAAGCTTGAAAAGCTTGAATTAAAATGTTTTCTCTTATCATCCTTCTCCCTCACACACTTCTTGCTGTTGTTGTTTCCCAGCATCAAGAGATCAGAAAATGGGGTTTCTGACCATTTTTTTATTGTAAATGAAATAACCTTTTTAATTTGTGCCAAAAACAACCAAAAACTCAACTTGTTTTGAGAACTGTGCTGGAAACTTGTCTCCTGACCGCAGCAATTAATTGCTCATCTTTTGCAGCCTCTCAGTGGGTTATCTCTGTGTTTGCTTTCTCAGAGAATTAGACCTCTTAAGGATTTAGAGACTGGAGCTCTTAAGTATGAGGCTGGAAGAAAGATGAGGAAAAGGGTATATATAAGGGTATTGTGTGACTGACTTGCAAATAAATTTTAAGAGCTGAGTGTGTACACCTTGGACAGAAGTAGAGACAGGTGGCAGAGTGCTGTTCTGAGACTCAAAGCATAATGAAATCAAGGAGGATGGTGAACATCCCAGAGAAAAACTTTAGCAGTGGGTAGAAAAACATGCGTTTGTTTCTTTTCCTTTTTAAGTTTTCAGATGAATGTTCCATAACATTCATCATAAAGAGCAATCCTAAATAACCAGAGGAATTTTCACTGCTGCATTTTGGGATTCATATTGAACCATGCTTCCATTGCTTGGATGCTTTTGCCATTTTCACTTGAGTCTTGTCGTGGCTGACCGGAACTCAGAAGACGTAATTCTGTTTCTCACCTCCAAAACAGAGCAGTCCGTAGCATCATTGCCTGTCTTTTACAGAGGTTTCCTTTTGGCCTTTTCCAGTTGCTTTTACCTAAGATAATTCAAGAGCTCCTTTAAAAAAATAAAATACGAAGCTGTTGTCATATATTGCCAGATTTGTTGTTCACAAAGTACATCTGTCACCAAATGACGTTATCCTGAAAAATGGTGACTGAGAAAGGCTGGACAAAACAGAAGTCAAGTTGTAATGTGGCTGAGACCCATTAGCAAAAGTCCATATAAACAAATTCTGCTTTTCAGTGTTTACCTTAGAAAGACAAAAATTGTTGTGATAGAGGTTTTATTAATTGTCTGGAAACAATTATTATACATTCTATCTGAAACATCCCTTTGATTTAAAAGCTTAAAAAACCACCAGTGCACATAACAGCTTGATCTGGATAATGCTGAGGTAGCATTTGTGGTCATATATGTCATATGTGTCAGAGGAAATTCAGGTTTAGAAAGGCTGAAGAAAAAATTCTTTATTGCCCCTAAATCTGCTCTAAAGATTTTATCTGTGTTATTTCTGCACTTTGAAATCTGTGTTAGTTCTTCAGAAAGATACAGTGTTAAGACGTGGAAATGTGAGAAATAAGCTGTAGAATCATCTTACAATAAAGAGTCATCATAATGTACATGTACAGCCATATCAGTTGCCACCATGTCGTTTCTAAGCCAGGTGAACATCATCAGTCTTCTGAAATATGTTCCTTTCCTCTCTTTTGCAGTGTGATTATATGATCTGTTTCTCCTAGAGTAGGTGAAGGTGATTTTTTTACTACAGCTGAAGGTAAAAACTATTTTGTTGTAGTCTGTGAAAAGGTACTTTGTTGTCTGAGGGCTACTTTTAAGCGCACATATTCATGGAAGTTAAAAATTGTGGAATAAATTTATTTAAAGTTCAAAATAAAAATGGCTTTGTAGCTTATTGTAAATTTTCATTTTCAAGCAGTAGATGATATTCTCAAGCTGTGAATATAAGTGGCAAAAAATATGGGAGCAAATTATGAAAATTCTGGCACATCTACTACTTTGGGTATATTATTATTATTATTTGTAGTACAAAGAGTTTAGAGAGTTAGCTGGTATAGAATGTTTACTTGATTTGAAAAAAAAATATTTTGATTCAGCAGGTTTGGAGTACCTCCAATATTACAATAAGTTTTGGCCCTTTAGAAATGCTAGGATTTTACATTGCAGCTGTTCAATTGAGGCATGTGGGTTTTATACTGTTAGGTAGCTTGTGAGTTTTCTTTTTTTTTTGACATAAAAAAAGCATAGTACTCAGTATTGTGTGAATGCAAGGAGGCTTGACTGAAGAGGGTCAGAAGCAAAATGTTAGAATTCAAACTCTTGCCAGCCACTACCAAGCAAAACTTCGATCAGCATGCAGTGCTGGCTTGTAATTGCAGTGGTTTGTAATGGTTTGGTATAATTGAAATAGAGTGTGTACTGGCCTGAAGAGTAAGCCAGAGAGGCTACATTTAAAATACTGTGGGAAGGAAAAAGGAGGATTTTGTGATACGTATAAAAAACAAGCAGTCATGTAGCTCTTTAATTATTCAAATCAGAAGCATTTTGTTGGAGAGTACGAACATAATAAAAATATGCTCTGTTACCTATAGACACTAGTAAAAACAAGTACTTACACTAGCAAAGAAGTTATAACCTCAAACTGTGATTACCTTATAATAATGTGGTTTCTGCCATAGGACTTTTTCTAATTCAGACCACATTGGGAAGATCCTAGGATTCAAAGATGATATATTTATAGCTGTTTTAAGTTGCAAGTAGTGGGGTTTTTTTTTCAAGCAGAAATGGCAAGTACTATTTAGTAAAAAATCCAAGTAATAAAAGGACACTGCATAGTCAGTCAGTACTTCAAATATTGTAACTACCTACCTGCGAGTACCTGTCAGTGTTTTGTGTCTGTCCTTTTCTCTTGCTCGAGGCACTGTTGGTTTGATGAGTAGGAAAACCATAGTGCTGTGCACTCCTGCCTTGTACTGATCTCCCTTCAGTTGTCCATAACACCCTTTCTGTTTCCTTGCTTCTGTGCTGCAGTGTGAGCAGTCCCACCTGATGAGAGAGCACGAGGATGTGCAGGAGCGAACAACACTGCGCTATGAGGAGCGGATCACAGAGCTGCACAGCATCATTGCCGAGCTCAACAAGAAAATCGATCGGTTGCAGGGAGCAACCATAAGGTACCAATTGATCGGTTGCAGGGAGCAACTTCCTGGGAATTCTGGGCCAGGGCAAGTCTGGTGCAAGACATGGTGTGAGTTACGTGCTAATATGATGATGACTTTCAGGCTTGTCATGATGGGTACTGAATAGCTGCCCATAATTAAGGTGTGTGTTGGGTATCATCCCAAGCAGCCAAGAAGTGCTACCTTCTCTCTGGCAAACTTACGCTTTGCGAAACCTGACAAACACTGCAAAATATGCTCTGTGACATCTAAATAGTCCTTTTTCTAGTGTGCCAGTGTGCCACGTAAGTGATAGCATTGGTGTGTAAAGGAAGGTGAAGATACCCGACTTGAACCTCTGCTTTTAACTTTATTTTGCAGCCTCCGGTAGATCGCCTAAGTGAAATCAGTTGTGGAAGAGATATGTTTCAAATAGATTTCAATAGGTTTTGCCTCTTCTTGTGCTGGCTTTTTTGACAAAATACAGTGGTACAAATCATGTTGCTGCCTGGTTCTGCAGCAACAAAGCTTGGGGTATTACACTAGATTGTTACTGTGTTAAAAAAAAAATTACTACATTACTTTTCCATTTGACCACATGGAAATATTCTTCCTCACTTGTTTTTACTTGTATTATTTTCAGTATAGAAAAGACTGGAGTGCAGAAGGAGCTTCCTAAAGTTTATCTAGTAAAGATGCAACTATATGCCAGAATCTGTGGGTTTTCTAGAGAACATCAAGTTAGATTTGATGCATTTGCAGGTAGTGTTGACATGGTGCTCTAGCCATGTAGCCAATTTTCAGTTTTCCTTTACCTATCAGCTGCACTTTTTTTTTGGTAATTGCTTTATTTTTTCTTCCTTGTAAATACTTCTGCTAGCACAAAGCAATGTTGTTACAACTACTCACTTAATTTTTCATGAAAATATTAGTATGCAAAAAGAGGAATGTTTGGTGTACCATAAATAAGAGGGAGTATCATCATACATGTTTACCACTACTAAAGAAGTGTTAGAATCACATGTTCATGTTATTTAAGGACATAAATACTGTTGCCTATTAGATGATCATAACTAGCAATGGTCATAGTGAGATTTTTCAGGTATTTTCTATGCTGGTAGTAGTTATCTGAAAAAAATCCCCGTGACTCCCTTCTTCATTTATGCTTGATACCTCTGTAGACAAACTTTCCACTTGTCTTTTGAAAAAACTAGTTGAAAAGCAAAATCTGAGAAAGCATGAGAGCTGCACTGATTCTTTTTTCTTGAGTGACAGAAAAACTCTATGACATTTAAGAAAAATATTACATAGAATAAAAATGAAGTGTTTTGAATCCTTGTGGCAAAGTAAATGCCAAGTAGTGTCCAATTGTGAAGTACTGGAATCAGGTGGATACTCTGTTTAACCATATCCATAAATAAGTCAGCTGCGACATGCACAGGAACATGAGGTGTAAGAACCAAGACCGATGGGATGTACATGTTGCTTCTCATGAAAAATGCAGTTTTTCTGTCCCTTTTGGAGGGTTCTGGCCTTTAAAGACATCAGAACAATACTGCTGCAACAGATGCCGCACTGCTGTCATGCCCCTCCAGTTTAATTGAATCATATGAGAGCTTGTTTTGCTCAGACAGCTGGAATGTCTCAACTGGTTTTGTTTTGGTTTTATTAGTAAGAACAAAAACTGTTAAGTTAGTGTTTCTTTTCGTTTCCTTTAATGATGGAAATAACTTATTTTCTTTGGCAGGCTAATAATTTGGTGTCTGGGGAACAGAGGTGTAATATTCCTCCTGAAAATGGAAACTGAAGGGATTCCACACAGTTTGTAAAGCCAACTGAAAGAAGGAAAACTGATGCCTCCTGCTGTGGCTTTCTGTAAATCCACTCTGGGATCCACGTGTCATTCTTGAGAAGCTGTCCATGCATCCCACAGAGCAAGGGTGGTGCAGTTGCTGTCCTTCCTGGAACATGTGTGACTCACAGCACTCCACCCTTGGCTCTGGGGACTGTTAAGTCTGGGAGCTGGAACAGAACAGTCCTGAGAGAAAGTGTTATGGGAGTACAGCCCTGCTGGGCTGTCAGCAGTTAAACTTTCCTCTAAACCAGAAGGATTTTAGTTTTGATTTGTCTCTTTGAAACCTGCAGGTAGTATTGAACAGAGGTTTTACTTGTGCTGTCACAAAATTTGGGATGTTCTTCTCGAAGCAGAGTTAACATTAATTGCATAACAGATTAATGTTTCCCCAATGCTGACACAGCAACTTGAGTTTTTTCATATATCTATTTTAGATTGTAAAAATAAACTAACATGTAGCTTCATGTACCTCTACTCTATGACATTCTTTATAGTTCCTAAACCCAAAACTATTTTGGAAAGAATTGGAAGAAACTAGTGCTTCATGGAGGGTATTTGACTATTTTCTTTAAATTGTATTATGTTTATTTGAATGTCAGCAGTACCCTCAGAATGTAGGACAGAAAGTAAGGAGACACCGTGTTTAAATCTGAATAAGGCATTTCAACAGTTTGAGGAAGATTGTTGGCAGGCTGTATAAGCTGGTTAATATTCTCCATTATGGGAACTTTTGTGTCTGTTTCTTGGTGTGTGTTGAGTTTTTGGGGGGGTTTTTTGCCTTTGCAATGTCAGGTTTTATAAGTGTAGTGGCTTTTGCTCATGTAGTTTAGTAATGCCAGCTCTAGAATCGTGGAGTGGTTTGGGTTGGAAGGAACTTTAAAAACCTTCTAATTTCAACCCCATGCCATGGTCAGGGACACCTTCCACAAGACCAGGTGGCTCAGGGCCCTATCCAGCTTGGCCTTGGACACTTCCAGGAATGGAGCTGCCACAGCTTTTCTGGCCAAGGAGAGAGCTTAAGTCACATGTCAATGCATGTGTTTCTTCCCAGGTGTGTCTTATATGCTGATCCCAGTAGCAGTAATCTTACAGGGATATTTTTAGAAGTTTACAGGATTTTTCTAGGTTTGCTAGCCATTTCTTGGGTCCATGTGTGTGGCCTCATGAATTTAGCTGCAGCTCTTGCTCTGCATTCTTCCAGAATTCCCTGAGGAAAATGAGTTCACCATGCTTGGGGAAGCAAGCCAGCATTCATCTGCAATTGTCTCATCTCCCTACTGCTGGTGCTCTGCTGGTTTGGAATCCCCCCTCCAAAAAGAGATATTAAGGTGAAAAAAGTGAGTTCCAATACTCAAATACTTACGTGCTAGTAGATGAGCCTCTGTTGCTAAGGATTTCTGTCCTTTGACATGGTGCATGCAATTCTCTCTTGAAGTGTGTACAGCCTAGAGGACTGGGAAAACCAGTCAAATGGATCTTCCCAGTTAGAATCATATTGTAAATACTTGGAAATAAAGGACACACCCAGTAACTCTGAAGCATGAAGAGGATTTAGAAATTATACAGCAGAGTACTAAAATGTAATAATGTCTACATGGAAGGTGAAAATTTCTGACTTCAGAAGTTTTTAGTATTGCTTTAGATTCATTCAAACTTCACTCCTTTTTTTTCTTAATCATTTCTTTGGCTGTCAAAATCAACTGTAACTTCAGCATATGACTGACAGTTTTTCTTAGATGTCAAATTGAGGTTCAAGAAAAGGAAAAGATAGATATCTAATTGCTTTCAGTTCTAAACCAGTGGCTGTTTGGGTACACCTCTGCAACTCTAAAAATAGTGAGCAACTCTAACAATAGAGTTAAAGACAGCAATATACTCTGTTCAATGTTGAGTTGTCAAGAAGCTTATAACCCATTACTGTAAAATCATTTGTTCAGACTTACAACTTTTAGTCTGATACACGTTTAGAAAATGTTGGAAGTTAATGGAGAAGAGGGATAGCAAAGAGACTACAGCATCGCAAGAAATAACACACAGCACTTAGAGTCACATTTACACAGTGACCTGCAGGTCTAATTCTATCTTCTAAATATATGCTAGGTGGAAGTTAGCACATACTGGATTCAATTCAAAGAACAGTGTGCAATGTGATAATGTTGGCTTCAGCACACGGTGCCCAGCTCCACCTGCCCTCAGTGATTAATTTCCATGCTGTCTCAAGCATGTCACTATTTGTTCACAATGAACTAGTTCAGAGGGACATCAAGTGTTTGTACACAGAGTGCAGTCAATCTTTGTGCACATACGCCTGTACTATTTTCTATCTGAGGGTCTTAGAGGGTTTTAAAAATAGTTATTTAAGTAAAATGATTGTTGAAAAACTGCTGGCACTAGTAGTACAAAGCTATGGACTGTTAGCAGCCATGAAGAGAACATGCACCTTGCCACTGTTCTGTGGTGTAAAAGAGTGCTGCAAAATGTGCAATTTTGCTCACTGTTTGAACAAGTTTTTCTGAGTGTCTGTGCAGCACTCTGGTCCTTGGTTGCACCTGATCATGAAGAAAGCAATTGGTGCAGAAGTGACTGAAAACCACAGAGTTTTTTTCTCCAATCCTCCCATCTTCTGTGTCTAGAATGGCGTAATCTGATCTTAATTGCCCTCAACTCACCATGATATTCCAGCAAATGGGACCATCAGGGCCCATAACAAAACAAGTGCCTGGGTTTTACAACCAGGCTGTTGCTGATGGCAGCAATAAGTAAATTGTAATGCCTCCACCTTCTGGGTGGTGTGGCAGGAGTCCAGTGGCTGGTTATTGTCAGTTGTCCCGCACCTTGCATTTCCAGTGCCTCTGGAAGACTCTCCTCTCTTTTGGGGAAAGGAAAGTCTCAAACATCATCTTTTGTTACTACCAGCATCAGTTTTAAAGGCAGAATTTATATTTGTGATGTATCACTGCCCTTGAATTCCCTCTTACTCTTGCCCTCAAGAGTAAAGCTAATTACTAGTGGCTTTTTTGTGGCTAAAAACAAACTGGTTCATGGAACATAAACTGACACTTATGTGTCTTCATTACACTGTTTTAACTCCTGCTATTCATGATTAGGTGCTAACACTGTCGGAAGTATTGTGTGGTACCTCCAAGGCCTTTCTTTGATGTAAATCTCAGTGTTAACCAACTGGTCTGCATTTAGTTTAGTTATAGTAGTCACTAAGTGATTCTCCTGAAGTCACACTTTCTTTGCACTGAAGCAAATGTAAAGCCTAGAAGAGCATGGTAGAAATTACATCTCAGTATCTCAGCAAGCAAGCTGGAAGTCCTTCTTGAGTTTTATAGAGGTACATAAGTTGTTACCTCTGCAGCTCTGAGAGCAGACTTCACTTCTCTCATTGATGCCTGTATGTATGGGCCATCTCGTCTGCTGTTTTGCCTGAAAAATCGAGACACATCTCCATGCTGAATCCTGCAAGAAACACTCATCACCATGTAGCACACACACAGCAGACCTAAAATTACAGATATCCCTCCCAGATGCAGATCCCCAGACAGGGCTTTGCTATTCCTCCTTGTTTCCGAAGCCAGACGGTTCCATTCTCACACTTTTCTCCTGAACCTTCAGCAAAATTAATCTCTGCATGTGATTTAGTGTGCAACAAAATGATGGCTGTTTGTGTTCTATCAGAGGGGCCTTGCACTTGGATAAACTGGTGTTTTTCCAATGTTTAAAATAGATACTTTAATGTAAAAACTGTCACTATGAAAGTAAAAAAAAATAATAAATTTGAGTCAAATCAGCAAATGGATCAAAAGAAAAAAGCTTACAAATGTTCTCAAGCAAAGTTATTATTCATTTACTTATCTTTTTTCCCAGTGCTTTGAACTCTTCATGTGGAGACAGGAGAGAAAAGCCCTAATTTTTTAAGCTCATTAGCTTTAGCTAAGTATTCTGTGTCATCAATTATTTTAGTTAACCAGCTTGACAAATAAATTAAAACCTAGGTAATTCAGGCTTTTCCTTTTCCACTAACTCCAGCAGTTCAGTGCAGTGCTCACTTATCTGTTCCTCTTTCTCTCTTGGGAAGAGAAAATGAAAAACCAACTTGTCTCCAAAAGCATTTTGATTCACATATGCAGGTACATGCATGTGCATGCTTTGCACACGAGATGGTAAAATTCTCAAACTGAGAAAGAGACCAAAACCAGTTACTTCTAGTTCACTTTGGGATCAAAGCCACTTGTGCCGATTTGTGTGAATTACCAGCTGGGGAGTCACTGCAGAGCAGTCTATGTCTTGCACACATCCTTGATAGCACTCAGTTCCATCCATTGCTTCCTTCTGCAGTGGCCAGGAGAAATAATGAAGTTGCAAATAAAGAAATGGAAACCAGGCACTGACTGCTGCAATGGGTCTTATAGGCATGGCACAGTGGCTTTGCAGTGAAGGGTTTAAAGTCATCTCTACTAACTGGACAAAACATTTGTGTGAATTGGATCCTGTGGCTTGGCTTACAAGTTTGAAATGAGTTTCACGAAGATGGACATTTCCTTGGAGGTTTTTAATTTCTGCCTTTGCTCTCTCTGCCAGAGAGGAGGATGAGTACTCAGAGCTGCGGTCGGAGCTGAGCCAAAGCCAGCAGGAGGTTAACGAAGACTCACGCAGCATGGACCAGAACTCTCTCTCAGTGCCAGAGAACCAATCCACCATGGTCACTGCAGATATGGGTGAGTTGTGTGCTTAGCAGAACTGATGGCTTCCCACAGGAGAAAGGTATCATAGCGTTTGAAATGCAAATCCAAGCATTTGGTGAGGAAATGAATGAATGTAGGATGTGTTAATCGTTGTTGATGCTGAGCTTCTACACTACTGTGAGCTTAGATGTGAAGTAATCTCTGGACCTTGATTATAGAATCATAGAATCATTAAGTTTGGAAAAAATCTCTGAGATCATTGAGTCCAACCATCAATCCAGCACCACCACCATGTTCACCATTAAACTATGTCCTCAAGTGCCATATCCACACAGTTTTTGAACACTTTCAGGCATGGTGACTCCACACACCCCCTAGGCAGTCTGTTCCAACGCTTTACAACCCTGTCCATAAACATATTTTGCCTGATACCCAATCTAAACCTTCCCTGGTGCAGTGTAGCATAGTGGCAGGATTGTAAAATGCTGCTACCTTCTCAAAGTGTCTCCTTCAGAAGCCGCTCAGAGCAGGCCACAGGAACAGCCATTTCAAGTCCATGCACACACACGCCTCAGTGGAGGAAAGACAGGAAGGGCCTCCTGTATGATATGTTCCAGCATGCCGAAGGGATCAGGGATAGAAGACACCAACCATCTGGTGCATGGTGGTTAGGTAAGGGGTCAGGAACCCATGGTCTGAGGGCACAGGGGTGGTACAAAGGGCAAGGAAAAGAGCACCAACCTATTGAGGGATATGAGGAATGAACAACTGGGGTGGGCAGGGTTAAGTAGCCAATGGGGGAAGCAAGCCAAGGTAGATTGGCAGTAGTTCTGCAAGGCACCATGAAGGAAGTCTTCTCTTTCAGCCTAGGCAGAGGTAAAACTATGGTAAACCTTTCCAGGGCAAAGCTGGAAGTTTCCCTGAGAGGGTTTTTAGGGTTCCCACACTGCAACTTGAGGCTGTTTGCTCTTGTCTGATCACTTGTTACCTGGGAAAAGAGTCTGACCCTCACCTGATTGCAGTCTCCTCTCAGTTGTAGAGAGCAGTAAGGCCCCCCCTGAGCCTCCATTTCCCCAGAAGCAGACCTTCGAGCAGAATTCTGGTGGAATCCTCACTATGACAGATTTCCAGAATTTTCTTCAGAAAATTCTTCTCTTCCTGTTTTCTATACTAAATTGTTTATCAAGTGCAAAACCTGCAACAGCACATTTGTATTTTCATGTCTAAACTTTCTAGAAATATTGATACAACAGTATTAGTAATAATGTGACTGTGAAGTGTCTGACCTAAGGAATTTAAAATACTTAGCAGAGATTTTTAAAGTTTACTTTTGGAAGCTAATGTTGGCTGTTAAGTTCCTATTTGAACAGATTCTAATATGAGGACTTTTCTTCCTTAGTTTTCTTGTTACCAGGAGAAGAAAAAAAATAGGAACTATTTTGCTTTTCAGGAATTATTTTGTCATCATGAAGTGGAGCTGAACCAGAGTTTGTGGACATGAACAGCAAGTTGTGTGTTGATCATGAAAAACATGGCAGTAGAATTATGTACAATGTAGAGACCTAGAAGATAAGAGGAGCGATGTGTCTGTCTCAAAAACCAACAGACAGATAGCTCTGGAATCAGAGCTTGTTGGATTGTTGGTACTAACAGCCAAGGATTGTTAGTAATAATACACTCTGAGAAGGAACAGGATGTGGCTGGAGAAGGGAGCCATGTGGAGGTGCAAGCAGCACTCTTCAGAGACAAGTGTCCTTATTTAGCTCCAGGACATGAGCACAACACAGCACACAGCAATCACAGGGATGAGGCCGAGAAGGTGGCATGTGCTGTAGAGGGAACCCAGACCACCTAAGACCCCAGAAGTCCTCCGAGCCACTTCTAGAAAGGTCTGAAAGAACAGATTGCCCATGATAACTAATTTGCATAGAAAGGGAGAAAGCTATCTCCAGAGTGGGAAAAACTTACCTCTAAACAGGTACCTCCACAAAGCCCAGGGTGCTTGCTTTGCATGTGCAACCCAGCACCCTGAACAGCGGAATCATGCCAGAGCCAGGACTGGTGATCTTCTCTCTTCTTTTCTTTCTCTCTCCTCTTTCTCTCTCTTCCCTTTTCCACTTCATCCAAAAGCCACTGCCATATAGTGACACTGTGCTTGTAGGTCAGAGCCTAACCTGACCCAGTTTTCATGCCAAGTGTGTACTTGTGAGCTTTTGTATGACTTTCGTCATTCCTTGGACTACAAGCATCTGCAAATCTTGGGTGCTCTCTTCCCTTAAGGGGAGGTCTCACAGATAACAATAGACAAATAAGAATGTTATCTCTAGGAATTCCTACATTTCTTCCCTATTTTCCGTCTATTTATAGACTCTGTCCTTTATGGATGTTGTTTCCATATTCCTGTGAAAATAAATTACACACAGATATATAGATACAGGAATATGTATAATTTTAAATCCTTCTAGGTATAGGTACATAAGAATAAAAAATCATGCTCTAATAACCCATGTGCATGACTTGCTTACTACCCTAATGGAGTGACTGCCCCTAATCAGTGACTTAGTAAAACTAGTAATGCCTCATGACACACTAATGCATGTGGATCTGCTGCTCTGCTGCTACAGGTAGTAAAACACCTAGAGCTAGAACTGTAAATGCTCTCCAGTACATCTTGCAGAGTTTGTGATTGGGCTGTGCTGATCTTCTGTCAGAAATGGGGTTATCACATTGTAAACAATTTATTTTATGGGGAAAATGTCACTGTCAGAACAAATCCCAACCGACAAAGTTTGTGAAGATTGTTTAAATGTACAAAATGTCTATTACAGAAGAAGTTATAGAAGAAAGCAAATTCAAGAAAACAAAACACAAGGTTTTTACAAGTAAGCATCCTGCCTGCTGTATCCTGCTTGTAAGTGAGTGGTGGTACTATTATGAAGGGCTTTTTTGGTATTACTGTAACACATGGGTGGTTGCTAATCAGGTGACTGCTAATCGGGAATTAGTGAAATGACTTCCCAGGAAAAAACTTTTTTATATTGCCCATTCAACTTTTTCATGCAATGCTGTAGCATCATTCTAAACACTTCTTTTTGGTTAGCAGTGGTTTTGTGTTCATCTCTATTAGGCTGTGGAGTTAGATTAATGGTAATGAGTTTGCAGCTTTTTACTTTCTCTTCCTCTCATTCCTTCATTCAGCAGCTCTCAGTCTTCCCTTGCACAGGGAGGTTTCAAGGTAGTCTGCAACAATCTGGTGACTTGTGTCTGTTAAAATTCTGACCCAGTTCAGTGCCACACTGCTTTATTGCCCTGCAAGAATCACACTATGAGACTACCACAAAGTTCTGACCATGGTGAAGCGCTTGCAGCAACAGTACAGAATCACACCCTTCACCAAGAATGCCTGCCACTCTTTTTAGTGGGATAGAGGACCTGCAGATGCACTCCCCCTCATAGTGCACTCCTTGTTTGCTTTGCTGTGGGTAGCTGCTGCAGACTCTTACCTAGCAAGCTAGAAATACTGACTGGCACATCCAGGAGACAGCACAAGGGTGAATTCTGCCGCAGGTCTACCTTAGGAACTGCCACTGTCTGTCACCAGAGGTGAACCTAAGAGAAACAAAAATAATTTATGGAGTGAGCTAGCAAGGTACAGAGGCCCACTTGTTTTCACGTAAATGGAGGATGCTATGGTAGTGGGCACTAAAAGAGGTTTGCCTAAAGACAGGAAAGGAAGTAATTCTTTGTGATACTTCAATTAAAATTGTTGTATAAGCTGGTAATATGGTTATAGTATGGAACATAACAAGCTGTGGTGTTATGATCCCTGAATATTCTGCAGTTTTATTGGAGTAGCTATTAAGATAAGACACAGGCTCTAAGGTAGTTGATAGGGATCATTTCTGTAAACACCATGATTTTTTAGAATCAGGCAGTACCTAGGTACAACCACAAAAATTCCTCTGAAAAACATCAAGTCATAACATCCCTGAATGTACCACACAGAAAAATGTTGTATTTATAGAGACAAACGTATGACATTAATTAAATCAGGATAATAGACCTTGAATGGCCAGAAGAACATAAAGAAATGTCACAGAATGTAAGCATGTAATATCTTAAAATGTTCTTCAGAAAAGAGGGAGTTTTGAAGAAAGAATGAACACTTCAGATAAGCTGTGGGACTGTTATTTGTCAGATGAGGGGTAGCTCATTATTTCAGTTGATGTGATTATGGTATTTAAGCCTATCAGTTGTCGAGGAAAAAGTGACAGTGCAGGGACATTCTCTGAACAGTATCACTCCGGCTGTTCTGCAGCAGACGCTTCCTGGTTAAGAGTTTGTTTTTTCACTGAGTCATTAATTGTTGTGGTGTTTGTTTTGTTTTGTCTTGCTTTCTTTTAGATAATTGTAGTGACTTGAATTCAGAACTGCAGAGAGTGCTGACAGGTCTGGAAAATGTTGTCTGTGGGAGGAAGAAAAGCAGCTGCAGTTTATCAGTGGCAGAAGTGGACAGGCACATTGAGCAACTCACTACTGCCAGCGAACATTGTGATTTAGCCATTAAGGTAATGGTAATATTAGGCTCTAAAATGCAGTGTGTTCATTGCTTGAGACGCCTGATCACTTCTGAGTAATCACACTTTGCTTCCAAAGGTGTTAAAAGTACTTCACAGGAGTCAACTCAAGTTCACAGTGTGTGTTTGGTAAGTAGTAACACATCTGTTCTACACCTTCCAAGGTCTGGGAGGAGCTACTTTGGACCTTAAATCAGAAATGTGTTTGTCTTATGCTCATTTCAAAGATAAGAGAAATGGAGATACTCAACAGTTAATTTACTTTCTTAAGCAATTTTGCTTATCCAGCAAACAAGCTGTAACCTGCCCAAGGTCCTCAGGTAATCATTGATCAGTGACTGAAAACACTGTGTATGTTTGTGGTTGGCTAAGTTGTGACTGGCTACGTTAAAATATAAAGCTGTCCTGGTTCCAGGCAGGACTGGGTTAATTTTTGCAGTAGCCAGGAGGGGGCATGGCCGGGTTATCCTGTATCCCTCTTTTTCCAGGAAGGAGGGAAGGGGTCCCTTCCTGGTCATGTATTCTTGGGGGTGAGAGCTCATGTACAAATTGCCCATTTCTTGTACACTCTCTTATTAGTATTTTTGCTGTTACTGTTTATTTTCTTATCTCATTGCTGTTTCCAGTAAATTGTTATTATCGCAACCCCTGACCTTTGCCTTTAGTGCCTCTGATTTCCCTGTCCATCTGTCCAGAGGGGACTGGGGGGTGAGTGAGCAGGGCATGGTTTGGAGTTGTTTCAGTGGGAACACTAAATTGGGGAACACCATTCCTAAACCACAGCAAAAGCTAATTTAACACTAAATATTGGTTGTGCATTTGTTCAAATGAGATACGTCAGCCTCAGGAACAAATAATTCAAGTGGTATCTGTATTGCATTTAGTGTGAATGTACCAGAACAAGGAGAGGGATGTTTGCTGGCACATGTAACAAAAGGCACTGCAGTTCAGAACCTGAAAGCAAGAGAGCTGTAGGAATAGGATAAAAAGCTAGCTTATTTTTTCTAAGTGTAACTAACAAGTAATCTATAAGTTCTTGTATAAAGTTATTTTGAGAATAAGAAGTTCCGTTAACACAACAATCTATTCTAAAGGTAAAATATAAGTGCACCTGTAATAACAAGCAATTTGTCCCGTGAGAATCAGTCAATATGTAAACAATCTGAGAATAGATAGATTTGATAAACAAGTAAAATACCTTTTACTGACTGGTAGAATAATTAACAAGAACGCTATTAAACAATTAGAAGTTGCCCTCAAAGTTTGTAAAAACTGTGTAAAAGACAGCATGCAGCCATAATAAAGAAACCTTCTAAACTTTTATAGTATCATTGTATTTTAACCGTCCCAACAGCGTGTTGCATTTATTGTGAATGTAACAGAACAAGGAGAGGAGTGTTTGCTGGCACCTGTAACAAAAGGCACTGCAGTTCAGAACCTGAAAGCAAGAGAGCCACAAAGAATCTTCCTATATTCAGGGGAAGATGCAAACAAGCTTTTTGTGTCAGGTGCAAAGGTATCAGTCATTTGTACAAGAAAAATTGTACTAACAATTTGCTGTTGAAGTGAGGAGGTCTGTGACTATTCTAGGTGGCTTTGACAGCCCTTTGTCCTCCTACTGGGAAAAGTTCCTTCTGTCCTTGGTGCTGCCTGAGGAATATAACAAAATATAAAGAAATTAATGTTGTGTGTATGTTTGACTTCTGGTCTCTTGGGATCAGTATGAAAGCAATTTATTTGAGTGTCTCAGAGGATTAGGATCAGTACTTTGAATGTTGCCAAGTACTGTTTGGAGTTTTTAGTGTTAACTGTTTTTGGAAGTCACTATTCACCAAAAGAGAGACTGTGGATTCTGGGAAATAGGTAGAGATCAGCTTGTGTGAAACCCATAGAGGTATCTGA
The DNA here is from genome assembly GCA_017589585.1 of Phylloscopus whistleri. Lineage (NCBI taxonomy): Eukaryota > Metazoa > Chordata > Aves > Passeriformes > Phylloscopidae > Phylloscopus > Phylloscopus whistleri. The sequence goes on along the minus strand of JADMLD010001284.1, from coordinate 869,464 downwards.
AGTGAGATGTGTTTAATAGAGCAAAACCTACATATAGAGCCCCTCTCCACCACTGCACCCCTAGCTGCTGAGCATTTCTGCTTTCCTGTTTCTTCAGAGAAAAAATGGAGAGAATTTTAAAGTGGATGTAATTGTGAATGGAAACCTTAAGTGTTCTGACTACCTTTTGCCTTGGCTATTTGCTTTTTTCTTCACCAACAGACTAATATGTTTTATATCTTTCAGCTTTGTGGTTACATTTCACTAGGTTCCTTTTATGGCAGTTGCTGCAGAATTATGTTTTCTTCTTTTATACAAATTATGTCACCCTAGCTAACTCAGTTGTTTCTGTCCCACAAAAATGGAAAATATCTTGAAATTAAATTTATCAGATTGTCTTACGAACTGAACAGTTACAAAAGCATACTTTAAGAAAAGGATTTAAGAAAATTTTCACAGAATAGTCTGGTTAATGCTCTGTTTATTTTGGGGAGCACGTCAGTAACAGATACCTAATGACTAAAATTTTTCTGATTAAAAAAGCTGTAAAATTTCCAAGCATGAAGCATTTAGAACATGAGAACAGCTGTACTGGGTTGGACCAAAAGTCCGTCTGCCTAGTGGCAGATGCTAATGGAAAGAGCATCAAAAATGACATGCGTAGTATATTCTTCTTCTTCCTTCAGAGATGCTTCCAGCAAAGTAGGTCTGCAGGGACTTGAACCAAAGATGATGTCTTTGTGTTTAATTGTAATGGGTGGAATTTTCTTCTTTGTTTCTACCTACTATGTTTTTGGATGTGTCTAAATTTTTGGCCTCCATAAATTTCATTAGGAGTAAATTCTGCCATTGAGTTACACCATGTGAAGAGGTACTGCTTGAGTGTCTTTTAAACCTAATAGTTGCTGATTTAATCTGATGCCACATCTCTAACACAACACTTCTTGTAAAGACAATAAGGCAGAGAGTACTGGTGACAGTGTCAGCGACAAGACTAGAATTACCATGATATGACATCCTGCTGCCCTGCCATGCTCAGAACATGACATTGTAATTCAATCCCATACTCTGTGAAATTATACCTGAATTGCTTGAAGAAATCTAATCAACATTATTTCACATAGCTATATCTGTATACAGTATTTATGTTTTATTTTACGTGGGGGATGGCTGGTAGCATATTGGACACCAGAGAAGTGCTGTAGTGGTAGTGCTCTGATGAGCAGTGGCGTAGGAAGGGGAGGGGTTGGGAAAATAGCAACATTGATAGCAACATGGGGAATAAGAAGGAAGGAGGCAGCAGCAGAACTTTGCATTAGAAGGGTGAGAAAACAGCAGGGGAAGTTTTAGGGGGTTGTTGGGGGGAGGAAGGGAGAGGAGAAATCAGCAACAAGAGGCACCATTTCAAATAAAGCTGGCATGATCAAGAGAGAATGCTCCTGCCATTACAGAGCTTCTCTTTACATAGTGAGATTAACTACCCTGTGCTTATTCAGAACTCGAACTCTTCTTCATGCTCTGTTGAAATAATTTACCTGATCATAATTTGAGACCTATGGGTCCAAGTGAAGTTAATACAAGGGAGACCTGCAGCTTCTTCTATCTCACAGAGATGTTGCAAGCCTCTGCTTTTTCAGAAAAGTAATTTCAGTTTCCTGACAAATCTGTAAGCAGAATTACAGTGTAGATATTCTGATACTCTGTCAATAGAGTTTCATAATTGTGATTCTAAATGTGTTGCAGTTTTATGTAAGAGAGGCGTGAAATGCAATTCAAAATGATAAACTGAACAAATAATAAAATTTCATTGATACCTCAAAGTCAGACAGTGCTGAAAACACTGGGAAGATTTCTTGTAGAGAAAAAAAAAAAGTTGTGTCTCCAGCTAGGTTTGCCATTTTCAGCTGTACTCTAGTTGGTTATTTCGGTTCCTCCCAATTTAAAGAAATAAAGCAGTAAATATTCAGTAATATATAGAATCAGAGATTCATAGAATATGCTGAATTGGAAGGAACTCATCAGGATATAAATGTTCTTTTGAATAAAACTACTAAGTAGATTATTATTAACCTTGGTTCATCAGTTATCTTCCATTTTAGATGTAAAAGTATAGGCTTTAGCTATAACTTGTCTTTGGATTAGCCAATGGAATGAAACTTTCTGCATTGCCAGTGATATATTCTTTTATTTTCCATGTTTCTTCCCATCATTTTAATACACACTGCTCTCAGGGAGATTCAAAAGCTTATGGGCAACATTTGAAGTGGTTTTGTTTGTTGCAGATATCTTCCATAGTTAGGTATGGAGCACAGGCACAGCATACAGGTAGTATATATATACAGTATACCGGTAGTAGATTCCAAGCTGCAGGTGATTCCCCGACAGGCTGTCATGCTGTGTTTCAGCATTTTACTGGCCAGCCTGACAGTCAGTTCAGGCATGGCAATATTCCCTTGCTGGTGGTGGGTGCTCGTAGTTCAGTTTCTCCCACTGGAAGTTCTGAATGTCCCTTGAACTGAATGGTGTCTTACAAGGCACAGCTCTGAGCACAGAGGTGGGACAGGAAGTGCTGGATGGCATTGTGTCCCGGAGAAACCCAGCCTTTTTTTGGGGTACTACTAGAAAGGCTGTAACATCCCCTGTGAGTCTAGCCAAGGCCAGAGTTGTTTCTTGTATTTTGCTCTCACCTCAAGGAAAGGACATACTCAGGGACATGGGAAAGTAGAGTCCTCTTTTAATCCTCTCCCACTTTTTTCACTGCCCTTTTGTGGCATTGGTCTAGCAATATATAATAAGGCCCCATGCCATGCACATTCACAGACTGCTCATTCCTGCCTGTTACTCAGCAGGGAAAAAATAAGTACAGTGCTCACCCATGACAAGGAGTCATTAATTTGTTCTAAAGTATTCTGAGATTAAACTACCAGCATTGCTGTCTTTCACAGGTGACATGTTTTATTTGCATGTATTTGTCTGTTTTGGTGTTTGTCAGTATGAAATGTTTTAATGAAATGGTCAAACTGTCAAAGAAAATAAATAATAATTTTGTTTGATATTACTTAGCAAACAAAAGAGGCAAACTAATGGTGTTGAGAAGCTGGGAGTGTATATATAAGTGTGTAGAGTTGCCTGTTAACACACATTTCTGTTCTGTCTACCCATTAGTCCTGCTCAGTCATCTTTGCCCCTTTCTGTTTGTTGATGACTGTGTTTTTGCAGACTGTGGAGGAGATTGAGGGTGTGCTGGGACGTGACCTTTATCCAAACCTGTCTGAGGAGAGGTCTCAGTGGGAGAAGGAGCTGGCTGGTCTGCGGGAAGAGAATGAGAGCCTCACAGCCATGTTGTGCAGCAAAGAGGAGGAGCTCAACAGGACCAAGGCCACCATGAACACAGTCCGTGAGGAGAGGGACAGGCTGCGTAGAAGGGTAAGGCTGCTGCACAGATGATGTCTTCTTCTTCCTCCAAACCTGTATGGTTTTGTCACCAGAATAGGCTTCTCTTTAATCTCACTTCCTGTCCTGGTTGTAGGGCTTGTTGTTTTCAAAGCTGGGTATACAAATGACAAAACAAGGACAGAACTGAACATAAGTGAAAAAGAGTGTGTGAAAAACAGCCACCGTGCACAACAGCCTGATTTCAGAAATCATGTGTTAACAGAAAAACTGATACTCATCTTCAGGGAAGCATATGTAACTTGGATATAGAGAAAGCAGATGTTCATCTAGAGAATTTTCCTGTGAGGCAATTTTTCCTGTAAACAACAAATATTCTTTGTTTTTGATGGGAATTCATTTTGTGACTAGGAAAAAAAGAGCAGGACTCCTGTCAGTGGGCAGTAATTCTCATACTGAACAATGAGTAGTTCCAGCCACGTCCTGCTTCCCTGTCTACATTTTATGATGCTTTAAGGTTAGATAAAGGCTTTGTGCTTTGTGTGGAGTTCAAAGTAAAAAAAAAAAATAAAAAGGGGAAAATTTGTTCTCAAAAAAGATGAAAGATCCAAGAGAATGTGACATCAATCTCAGTTACTTTTAAAATTCGTTAACTTTGTGCCTGGTAAATTTGTGGAGTTTTGGCTAGGTATGAAGTATTTTTGTTTTTAAAACAGGCAGTTTCAAGTTTGTGTTCAGTCTGAATGACAACTCAGACCACTGTACCATGGTAAATTATTGCAAGTATTACTCTTTACCTACTTAAAAGCAGATTAGCTTTTTTTGCTGTTCCAAACCAACATTGCTCTGCGGTGACTGTGTCATTATAGCATGAACCTGCATTGTGCGAAATTTGTAAGCTCCAGATATGAAGCCACAAATTACCTTTTCAAAACTCCCTGTCTTCTCCTAACACTAAAAAGGCATGTGTGATGAGGCAAGAATAGTAATCTCATATCATAAAAAGCAAGACCACTTCAACTCTTCCTTTGTAATTTTTTGTCCTATTATATACCATAGGTTGTTTTGGGTCCTGAAACTTTTGGACCAATAGTGATGATTTTTTTTAAGTGGAGGCAGTACTACCCCCTTGAGCTACAGAAGTAGCATTTATGGACTGGCTGGGTTGTTGCCAAACGGAGAGGGTGAACATCAACACAAGCAGGCAGAGAGTTGAAGTGTGTGTTTTAGAAATTTGCTTACACAAATGCAGGTATTAACACTCCAGGTGACACAGATCAATACTGAGATATCAAACAGTAGAAAGATATGTGGCCTTGGGCATACAAGAAGATTCCTGTTTTGAGAAGTACGGCGTGCAAGTTAAGGGGCTTGAAAGAATGGTAACAAGAATTTATGCTGACATCAAAGAACTCCTCAGCTGAGAAACAGCAAAGGGGAAAGACTGGTGTTGTATCCTCAGGGATCATCATGGCTGAGCCACAGTGGCAAATTCAGTCCTATGAGGTACCAGAGAAACTATTTTCAGAAGTGTGAAAAATGAGGTTCGCTGCCTGTGTAAAATTTAAAAAGTTTGATAAAAAGACAATTAGGAAACAGAAATAAAACAAAGGGCTATGGCTGGTGCTTGGCATTCAGCCAAACGCACACCTGCCATCTCAAAAACACCCTGTAAATCCTTTTCCATTGTATTAGCTTGTTGCATATTCATAGATCATTATGCATTATTCAAATATTCCTTTGAGTTTAGATGTTCTTTTGCTTCGTTTTAACCTTTGACTTGTCTTAGATTAAATCAATATATTTTATTTCTTTTTGTGGTTCCGTCCTGTTGTTCTTACACTCCCTGATAATGGAGAGGTAATAAATTTTTCCCTTGGGGTTCTGGTTTCTGTCACTGTTATCTTCATCCAGATAGGGTAATCCACAATTTGCCTTCACCATTCTCTGAGTTAGTTACATGAATAAGAGCATTTTAACATCACATAATCTCCATTTTAATATTATGCTATGGCCTAAGATATATTTATCACACTACTATTTCTAAGTTTTGTTAACAGGAGAAATGAAAACTATACTCGTGCAGCAAAGTTATTTCAACATTATACATATAGCATTCATTTTAATATTTGCGAAAAGCCAATAATATAATATATATTTAAAACAGTAGGGATTGGGAAAACTCTATAAAGAGTGGTGAGATCTGACTTGGAATGTTACATGTCGTTCTTATCTGTTATGCATCTCAAAGATGCAATTCAGATTGGCAAAAAATTATGCAGACAATGGTCAGAGAAATGGGCATTGTCCATGGAGAAGGGACTTGTGCTGTTCAGCATGGCAAAACAATTTCTTGATTTATTTTCTGTTTACAAATGCTAGAGAAACAAAATAAAAAAGAGAGTAATGGCTCTCTAAATTCATGGGCGAAACTGGAGCAAAACCAGACTAATATGAACCACATGTGGCTATCTGAGGCCGGAAGTTAGACTGTGAGGTGTCCAAGACACAAAAAATTTGTGGTCCTGAACAAACAGTAAGGAGTAAGGCTACTGACTACTTTCTCAATTGAGCTTTAAAATACTAAATTATGTTTGTATAATGAAATATGTGACTATGCAAAGATACCTGTTAAAACCAGGGTCATTACATTAGGGTTGTATTGGAAAGAAAGCAGAAAAAGCCAAGTTAACACAACTGCATTTATTCTAGAGCCAGCCATAGCAGTCTTTCCTGATTCTGCTGTGTTTTGTCTGGCTGTTAGCAGTTCCAGTTTCTATTATGGAAGCATCTCTGGTGGAAACAGAATGAAGGTCATCATCTTGTTTCAGTTGTTTGCAACTACAGAGGACTTTAGTGAAATCTGGTAATTAATATCATCCTTATCATTCAGAACAACTGATTTATTGCCCCCACCAGAGAGGTTAGTTTGTTATGTGTGACCCTGTCTGCGCACTATGTAGTTGTTGTACTGGAGACTGTATTTGCATTTTTAATGTAGCTTCATGTCCATTATGGCAACAAAATAAATGTTTTCTTTGACCTGCGAAGTATTTTCTATATGCCACCTGAACTCAAGAGTCACTTCAAATTATTTCCCTGGAGAGTGGGAAAGGAGATGGAACTGAAATTTGATTGTTGTCCTCAAATTAAATTGGGTGAAGTGAACAAGCTTGAAGTTGGCCAGATTGATAGATCTGTTCCTTCAGACCAATGTCTGTAATCAAGCAGAGTGCTTTCAATACGTTTTTCTCTGGCCTGTTGGAGATTTGAATTGATTTGATTTAATTTAAATTAATTAATTTATTTACTGCACGCAGTTAACAGATTGAGCTGCTTTCTGGAACAGTAGCTAAAAAACAACGTACATTCAGAGTTTGTTTCTCACAGATCATTAACAAGTGAGGTAATTGCTTACTTCTGTAGGTTATCTGCAGTGTAACAGCTAACTTCACAATGCAGAGGTTATTTTATCTCTGTATTATTTTATTGCATTAAAAATAAAATCTATTTAGGTCCAGGCTGGTCAGTGCCCTAGAAACTGCTTACGCATAGCTGACCATAATCCTGAATCCAGCAATACAGATAAAATGGTGGGGAACTTCTTTACCAGTCTGTGGGATTGATATTATTATTACATGAGAATAAGGCTGGAATCAGGTCAGCACTATTTACAACTGCTATACAGAGTAACAGGCTTGAGTAGTAGAAGAAAAAGTTAATATTTGTATTCTTGCACAAAAGCCCTTGTATTCGGCAGGGGATTCAGATGAGCAGCAGTGAAACAGCATATGAACTCCATCCTGACTGCAAAGTAAAAATTGTGGGGTTTTTAATTACTGCCCATGAAAGTTGCTGGATGAGTGGTACCTCAGCACAGTCTTAAGGAGCTGGTTGGCATAAAAAGCACAGGGTATGGGTAGCATTCAGGCTTCTCTGAGGCTGTTCTGAAGAACTAAGTCTGAAATGAAAGGTTTGTTCCAGCTCTGGAAGTCTGTTAAGTCTGGTCTCTGTATGAGCCATATGCCAGCTTGTTCAGTTAATCTCATGCTGGTCTGGGGATGTTAATCTCATGCTTCTCATTGTGAAGGTTGTTCTGTACCTGCTCCAAACTCAGCTGAAATCACCAAACTGACCAGAACAAAACAACTTCATTATCTGTCTTCAACTGTCGCACACGACACAAAAGAAACGACACTCACACACTGAGATGTCCAAGGCAAAAAGGGCAGGTTTATTTACAGACCTCAACATTTATAGAATTCCAACAGTGACCGTGGATTGGAGGAAGAAAATCTTCCTCTCCAACTACACTGGTCAACCCAACAGTCCATCACCAGTCTCCTCCTTATGAGAAGAATGTAAACATGGAAACACAGTTACAATAACAATAGGTTGTTTATGTGAAAATCGTGAGAGACTCCATTGCAAAAGGGAAACACAGAAGGCTGAAATAGAACTTTAGAAAAACTTCTTAAAAAAGACAGAGGAGAACAGGAAAAAAAACAGACAACGTCAACTAAGACCCTAATGAAAACATAATCTTTGGAGTAGAAAATTAGCATTTCATGTGTGATCTATCAACTGCCCACATTTCCTATTCCAGAGAGCTTTGATTTGAGCAGAGGGCTCTCCCAAAATATGTAGTTCTTGTGGACAGTTGAAACCTACCTCTGCCACAGCAGGACTCAGATCCTTGGCCATAGAGGTGTTCTTGTTCTCAGATGACACAAAGCTGGCAGGATCTGCTGGAATCGATTTTGTAGTCATTCCTGTTGGGATCAAAACTTATTGTTCCACATTGCTGGAGAATACTGATATATTATGGGCCCTTAGAGATTATTATCTGCTTGCACAGCTTAAAGTGACCCTGGAGCTGTTCTGTCTCCTTTGTCTCCCCTTTGGTGAGCACCAGAAACCTGAAGTACCAGCCCAAAGCTATTTCCATTCTCTGCATCCTTCACTTGCATGGTATTTGCTTATGCAGCAGCATCTCCTCTTGGGTATCAACAAAGTAGAGTTTTACTTCTGTTTCCAAGCTTGCATGCAAATACTCAATGTTTAATTGACCTTTCAGATACCAAGAAAGATTTCTTTACCATACTCAGTTGATCACAACAGACAATAAATACATAGGAATTCAAACTCTGTTCGCTCTAGTGCTCATGGTATAGGAGAAGCTGAAAATTATCTGCCTGTAAATAATCAACACTAGGACTGATTGAAAGGTAAGGGATTTTTTTTTTTTTTCTGGGAATGACCCTCACCACCCAGAGCAGCTCAGATTATTACACTGATGTTTGATTTGGCATCTCCTCCTCCACAGATCTGCAGTATGCATGAATAAATTAGAAAGTGGGAGAAGTTCACTCTCTGTGGTTTGTTGTACTTCATCTTCCTCCTCTGTATAATAGGGGAAAGGAAATGAAGCAGCATTAAAATGCTGGGAGGAAAAAGCCCTGTTACTTGACAGATTCAAAGGTATTGTATGATGAAACAGGTCATGAGTAGGGTAGAATAAAAAGAATCAAATGTCCCTCATTTGAAACTGTTTGGAAACAAAAGTAACAGGTGTCCTTTGAATGTGGAAATCAGTGACAAAAACAGGCAGTTTGTAGCTGTGGTTTTTTATTTAGGATATGTTAATGAATCATGTAGTTGTCACTATGCATGTGTAAATAAGAAGACTAAAAACATGCTTCTCAGAGTCATGGTTACAAATAATGAGAATATTCCACTGAAGTATTTTTCTATAGCCCGTGATGCATTTGGGCAAACATGTCTGTGACACCTGTTAGTAGCTTATTAAGTCTTTCATAAACTGAACATTGGTGTAGTGTCAGCCGCTTTTCTCTTCTACCCTTGCTTGCTTTTTATTTAGTTCTTAAGGTGGTAAGAAATTACCTTTAATTTTTCACTATTTCCTACTCCAATTCTCAGCATTCAAAGGAGAAAAAATTAGAAATGCAGTTCAACAACTGTCTCAATTGCAATACATCAAATATTAATAAGTGACATTTCAAGTTACTTTTGTTTATATTAATAACTTGAGAACGTCTGTTTGCACCTAACTTTTTTTTGTTATCTAGACTATCCATTGCTCTGAAACCTAATGGCTTTGTTGCCTTGTGTCTCACTTAATGCATCTGCTCCTGCTCTTTCCAGGGTTCCAACTCTTCTTCTGTAATTTCTTGGACTTCCTCCAATCACTCAGAAGAGCCTTCCCTTCCCTTCCCTTCCCTTCCCTTCCCTTCCCTTCCCTTCCCTTCCCTTCCCTTCCCTTCCCTTCCCTTCCCTTCCCTTCCCTTCCCTTCCCTTCCCTTCCCTTCCCTTCCCTTCCCTTCCCTTCCCTTCCCTTCCCTTCCCTTCCCTTCCCTTCCCTTCCCTTCCCTTCCCTTCCCTTCCCTTCCCTTCCCTTCCCTTCCCTTCCCTTCCCTTCCCTTCCCTTCCCTTCCCTTCCCTTCCCTTCCCTTCCCTTCCCTTCCCTTCCCTTCCCTTCCCTTCCCTTCCCTTCCCTTCCCTTCCCTTCCCTTCCCTTCCCTTCCCTTCCCTTCCCTTCCCTTCCCTTCCTTTTTTTTTTTTTCCTGGTTTTCACAGATATTTCCCTGGATTTTTCTCTTTTCCCTTAATTCTCAGCTCCTTTTTTTTTTTTCTGACCATATATAATAAGATCCACTTGCCAGACAGTTTCCGCCTCATTTTAGTGCTTCAGGAGTTTATGGCAATTTTTATACCCTTCTACATGTTTCTGGTTTTAAACTAGTATGATGAAAGGACTCAAGAAAGCTTTCTTTAAATCCTTCCTGGTTATTCCTCCTCCCAAACTCAGAAATCCACACTCTTCCCGTCTTATAATGTAACTTTTTTGGGTTTGTTTCTATTCTTGTCTTTACCCATTTCATTTTGCCAATTTTGTCATCAATTTGCTGTAAGATGTTCCTTCCTCTCTCTCCTATTTCCAAGTGTTTATTGTATGTCATGTGCAGTACTGCAGTTTACCTTCATTCTGTGAGTTAACTTTCAGAATAATTTATATTACATTGGTAATGATGCTAAAGACACAGGGAGTCAGACAGTTTTTAATCCCACTTCTAAAACCAGTCTTTTCATAACCTGTGCATTCACCAAACCAGAAAATAAAATGGCTCTTCTGAACTGTGATTTGGATTTGGGGTATTTTTTCACTTCTTTGGTCATTCTTTATTTTTTCTGTAGAATAGCTACCAGTGTGGAAAAGTACTTTCTGAAGAGATGCTGGCAACTCCTCCATTTACAATGGAGGTTTTGGTGATCATAAATAGTTACATAATGTGTCTCTGGGCAGTGTGGTAGGTGGGCAACCCATGAGATGCTTGGTGAATGTGTGAATTGTGAGATGGGTGATTTTACAGGTCAGACAAACTTGCCCTGTTATCCTGCTCAGAATTTGCGTACAGCACTCAGTGTTGCTATAATTAGTGCAGTTATTTATAGTAGTCAGTTCAGCATGTAATTTCATAAATGAAGGCCTGACTTAGTAAATACATCAAGGAGGACAGATAAGCAGACAGCTTCTTTTCGTGGTTGCTTCCATGATACAATATTAAGGCAATATATCAGATTAATAACTGTGCTGTGCTCTGAGTTTTCTTCTAAAAGTGCTTTCCTAAGCAAAGCTTTACCTAACTAAACTCTTAGCTGTGTTCCTTTCTCTTTCTGTTGCCAGTGTTGTTTTACAGACTCTTATGAATAATTAGCTTTGTAATCCTGGCCAAAAGTCACTTCCCAGTAAGAAAACACAGAATCTGCATTAAATGTTTTTGTGATACAGTCTTTGCATAAGGTAGTTCTAAACTGCACAGTTTACCAACACTTGGCATTTAAGCAACTTCACCATTCTCTTTCCTGGTTGCACTTAAATTGAAAATGCTACTTGCTTTTTGGACTGCAATCTTCCAGAACAGGCTTCTGAGCATAGGCAAATATTTTAGCAATTTTTAAGTTGGACATGTAGTCTGAGGTTTTATTTTATAAAGAATACATCCAAATGGTCTTCCAATTGGTTTGCTTTTAAACAGTGCTGTAACTTAAGCACTTGGAGAATTTAGTTTGGAACAGCCTGGGTTGAAAGAAATAGTAATAAATAACAATTTTGACTTAATGAAGTTTGGGGGTTGCTTTTTTTTTTTCTTTCAGTGTCAGTGCCACAGTACAAATCCTGTCTGCACTGACATCTGCAAGCGAAAATATGCATGCATGGTTTGTTTCAGGTTTATGCATACCGATAAGCTGAAATTATTTGCACCAGTAAAGCACTTCTGTCCTTAAGGTTTACATTAGTGCAGCTGTACTCACGTTGAAGCTAAATATGTCTGTATGAACAAAGGAGGCCTCAGTTGCAAATGTGTAGAAGATACTTGCTGTGGATGTGCACTTCATACACTCTGCTCAGTTAACTTCATGAGAAAATGGCAGTTAGGATGCATAATTCTGGGTTGAGCACCCATATCAATTTTTCAGCAAGTTACTTTTAACATTGAGGGATTTGTTTTGAGGTTTTGTGCACTTTAATTATTTGGAATAATTTTGTTTAAGGTGTAGCGCTCCTCTCCGACAGAACAGGGAACTTAGAAGTGCAGTGTGACTTTATGTTTTTATTGTTGCCACCTATGGCTTTTTAAAAATACCATGTGATGGAAAACACACAGGTTGTTTTTTCTTTTTTTGTAATTTGTAAATACATAAAAATTCTTTTGACACTAAGTGTGCAGGCAGTCTGTCCTTCAGTTTGCATGCAACAGAGGGAGTGGCAGGGACACTCTTCAGGAAATAGGAGTAGGCTGTAGAGGATTGTAGGAGGCATAAAGTACTGCTTTGGTGACTAGAGAGCATTCCAACTTGAACTCTTTCCTGTGCAGTAGGTTGAAGCATCTGCTGTGCAGAAAACACATGACTGCTGCTGCTACTTCAAGCAGAGATTGATAAAAAACTGATGCACCTACACCTAAAAAAGTTGAAGCTTTGATGCAACTTTAATTTTGGGGTTTTTTGACTAAAGGACTTCAGCTTGCTTCGTCTTTGTATAAGTGCATTTAGTATAAAAGCCCACCTTTCTTTAGACAGTAGGAATCACAGTTGCATTTCATGCTGCATACAAGGGGAGATATCAAATGGGCAGAACTTTGCTTGACTGGACTTCTGATAAAATTTCACAAGTTCTGTTTTTTAGAGGGGCTGTTCCAACAAAATCTCATAGCAACCCGTGTATTTAAGGAAAACTGTGTTCAGGGGAATCTCCTCCTTGGATGGTTTCCTTCACCTCCCATCTCACACTCTGTTTGAGATCTGTGGGAAAAATGAGCTCTCTCACTTTACCATGGGTAAAGTTGTGTTAAGCTGACCATTCCTTGTCTGTTCAGAATTGTTCCAAGGTAAACACTATAATCTTTAGTACAGCTGTACTTTGGCTCCTGCAGACCTTTTTTGTTTTTATCTTTAAACTGAATATCATTGATATCCGTTCTACAAGTATCTGATGTGTTATGAGGACCATGCAGTGTTTGCAAGCTATGTTTACAGAGAGCTTTTGCAGACTGTTCATTGAGTACCTTGCTGGTTTGTTTTTGGGGTTTTTTTGTCTGTACATTGCTCACTAAATGGTAGCTTTAGTTGAATGTAGTTTTAGCATGATTAATGTTTGAATTTCTTTAACCTTTAAATGTGACCAAGTCATCATGTGATTTATTTATGTCAAGAATTTTTTTCAGCACTGGAGTTTTCCATTGACAGAATGATTGTCATTTGATTTGTTTAGCCATTATTATCTTAGGCTGGAGTATTAGCTGTACCCCAGAGAGAATAATTTCTATACCTATAGTACAGCTGAGACTTTGCGTAATTATTCTACAGTGGTATGTTTGTGTATTTCCACATTGCACATAGTTTAAAAAACTGATAATAGTGGGATTTTAAAATAATCTCCACTCATCTGCTCCCTACATGAAAACTTTGCAGCCACCGTAGTACAAAAATGTAACTTCTGTGCTGAAGCCAGAAGCAATTAGACTTGGCTAGACAATGAGAAAATCTCCAGACTATTTAAAGCATAAAAGTGGAAAAATCAGAATGTTATGTTTTATTGCAGGTTCGGGAGTTGCAGACTCGTTTGCAGAGCATGCAGGCCATGGGCCTGTCCAGCCCAAGCCGCCTCACTCCTGCCAACCGCCCCATCAACCCCAGCACAGGAGAGCTGAGCACCAGCAGCAGCAGCAATGACATTCCCATTGCCAAGGTGGGGTTTGTGTGTTTGTAACCCTTCTCATGAGCTGGGAAAGCAGGCTTCATTTTGTGCTCTGCAAGTGTAGGATTAACTGGGAGATTTTATGGGGAGTCCTGAGCAGGTCTGTGAACTTGAGCTGTGGAAAGGAATTAGACATTGTTGATTGTAGTTCTCTCAGTTACAATACAGGGCTCAGTTCTCTAGTTTGCCTCAGCTTTGCAAGTGTAACTAGAGAACAGATGGGGTTTGTGTGATTTTTATGGGGTGTGGGCTGCTGTATAACCTGTGCAGATTCTGATTTATAGATTGCTGAAAGAGTGAAGTTGTCAAAGACAAGATCAGAGTCTTCATCATCTGATAGACCTGTCTTAGGATCAGAGATCAGCAGCATAGGGGTAAGGACTAAGAACTGTGTGGATGCATGATCCATGTTCCAATAAAAGCATTGTTTTCTTAATGCAATTAATATATGAAATATCTGAAAGTACTTTAAAAGCTAGTTTGAGCAAAATATTTCAACACAGAATATTTCACCCAGTATTAAGATCTCATTTTCTTGTAACTAGTGGCTAGAAATCATTCTTATGAGTGACTTCAAGAGGAAAATTTTGAAGTCAGTTTCACCAAAATAGTCTTCAAGAAGACTCTCCAGTTTCATTTCACAACTTTCAACCAACAGTGAACTGGATTCTGCTTTTGAAATGTCATTGTAAATAAATAACACTGTTGTTACTATGTGTTAATATTTGTTTTAATGAATAACTTAGCTCTAACCCTTTGCTAAGCTCTCAAGAACATAAATAAGTTGCATAGTAGGCTTTTAAAATGTATAATGAAATAGTGGACTTCACCCTTGGTTAGTAGAATTTTAGAACAAAATGGCTTCTAAAAATGGAAATGTTCTATTCAATGTAAAATTCATAACAAAAACTGAATAATGAATGCATTGAAATGAGTGCATGCAAGCAAATGCAGTTCTCCATGCAAGTATCTGGGAGAAGTAGAGTGAGTATCTATTCACAGTGATTTATTAACTGCCTTGTGCAGGTGTCTAGTACCATGGCTGAACATTTGGCACATTCGCTCCAAGACTGCTCAAACATCCAGGAAATCTTCCAGACTCTCTATTCACATGGATCTGCTATCTCTGAAAGCAAAATCAGAGAGTTTGAAGTGGAGACGGAGAGATTGAACAGGTGAGCTGGGAAGTTAGATGTGCTCACACATTGTCCTCTGTTAGCTTCATTAAAGTTGACTGCTTATTTTACCCTTTTTGAACATTTCGTAGTTCATTTCCAGCTCCGCTGTGGCAGCTGCAGATACATGGCATGTGGTTGCTGAAGAGGAGATTGAATTGTGTGCTGAGGATTCTTTCCATGAGTATGAGTTTACTTGTGCATTATTAGATCAGCACAGCACCTTCCCTTGTCTGCACTTTGGAGCATCCCTCTCTGTGGCTGATGAAGTAGTCATGGCTTCTTTTATCATAAGACACATTACTTCTTGAAACAAGGAGTCCCATAACTTAGTCTGCATCATTCTGGAATTAGCTTGCTTTGTTTTGTCCTGAAGAAACAGAATAATAGCGTTTAACTGTCTCAATAAAAGTACTCATGTGTGGAGCTGTGGCATTTATACCAGCAAATAGGTTTCTTTCTGCAGAAGAGAGATTGTAGCTTTCTGGTTGTAGTTAAAATACTGCTGGTGTTATCCTTCAGCAAACTCTATCAAAACCAGTGTTTTATGTCTTTTTTGGCACATAAAATCAAAACTGTGGATCAGGAATATGAGAATCGTGTCTCAGCATGTCTCTATCCAAATTCTGTCTTCTCCACAGCTAGCTCAAATTTAGTCTGATCAGTACAATATCTCTATTTATAGCTCATGTTTTTGTAGTGCTGCAAAACATGATTCTTGTTTTCTTTTTTCTTTTTTTTTCTTTTTTTTCTGTACACTGCACAATTATGCTTTGACAGCATGTATCATTATAGAAGATGTCAAGATACAGAAAGTGACAGTTCTAGCATCTAGAAAAGTCAGGACTTTATTCTGGTAACTGAACAAATGGTATACTAGCCCTTCTCATTCTTCTTTGTCAAGAATTCAGTGATTTTAGAGTCTTGGATGGCCTGGATTTCTCCGTTAGCTACCTGTGCAAGGTTTCAAATTGTTTGTCTTTATGGTTTTGGCATATATAAAAATTTTACAGTTAGGCATAGTATATTGATGTGTGGTTCAGTTGTCAGCAGAGTGAATAAACAGTAATACTGATACTCTGAATCTTCATTTTCATGTTCAGGGTTAACCACATTGAGGAGGGTATTACAATTAAGCTTCTGTTTGACTTTTGCCAGAACATTTGGAGGTTTCATTGCCCCACTGAAACCTCATTTGTACTTTGGAAGTTCCCTCTCTAATCACAACCCGAACATGACTTCAGGTGGAACGGTTACTCTGTATTTTCAGAAGAAAGGAGGCATTTGTGCAACTAAATGATGCCTGCATGCACACTCAATCACACTAATGAATATGCCATTTAAAACAAATTGCAAATGTGGCAGCAGAAAGTGAGGAATGAAGGCAGAAAAATTGAGCAAAAGGTTAATATGAAACTGTCCTATGCAGTCTTGTGGCTGCATAACAAGGCTACAGCGTTTTACTTGCTGCTGCTGTACAAGATTATGACTGTATTTTGGGGGGAGGAGAAAGAGGACGACCTAAGAGAAATTTCTCTCCTCTTAGCTTTTGATAAGCAATACAGAGCTGATGGATTTTGCCATCTTCATTAAAAAATACTTGTGTAGACGAAGAAATTTTCATTGTTTCAAAGTGTGATTGACCGGGATTTTCCAGGACAATCTCTGCAAGTTAAGCTTGAGTGTTGCAAATGTCTTTTTTGTAGCCGTATTGAACACTTGAAATCCCAGAATGACTTGCTGACAATAACACTGGAGGAGTGCAAGAACAATGCAGAGAGGATGAGCATGCTTGTGGGCAAGTATGAGTCAAATGCCACAGCCCTCAGGCTGGCACTGCAGTACAGGTATGTACCTACACAGGGGCTCAGCCAGGAAAAGGGAGCTGGGGGAGACTTGGTAGAACTGTTTGGGAGTGAAGTTGTTGGTGTGACATGGTAATACTGTTTATTTTTTGTTTCCTCCCTAAAAAAGCACCCCTTGGTTAAACTACCTGACTAACTACCCAACTGAAGTTTCTACAGTGTATTTCAACTATAGTTGACCAGCATCTAAGAGGAATGTAGAATTATCTCTTCATTCTTAAATACTGAATTAACATTTGAATTAGGGGTTGTGTGTAGGCCCAGACTGTCTTGCTGAATCCAACCTTAAGATGCAGGTTCTCTGTACCTTTCCCAAGACAAGTGGATCAGAGAGTGTTATACTCCACATAACTGAGAATGTCTTTGTATTGCATCAGTTGGAATTGTGGATTAATGGATTGGTTTTTGGTAATAAGTATCTAAATTTGCATCAAACTGTTTGCAAAAATACAGTGTCACTTAGCACCTTCAACTGCAACTAATTTGGGATAGGCGGGTTTGGTCTTAGAGTGAGCCTTTTAGAGAATATGTTCTTCTACTATCAGCCTTGAGCAAATTGCAATGAAGTGTTAATTGCTAATAGTATATTAGTATGTATTTTTCAAAACATTAAAATGCAACAGGGATTGTGTGACTCATAAATATAATTGGAAGCTGTTTTCTTGTAAGGAGGAACATTTTACAGCCAGGACAGAGCAAGAAGTATTTTTCTTGCATCTTTTCTGCTTACAGCACTTTGTGTAGTATAATTATATTGTTGAGTATAGAATACTCTGTGTTGTATAATAAGAAAGTCTGAGAAAAGTTTCTCAAAGGGATCATCTTGACCACTGTTTGTATTGTCAGCTATTTAAAAACATGGTTATGGTGCATCCTTTATTTCAGATCGCTCTAAAATGTCTCTTGTCTTATTACATTACTTGAGGCCGACGTGGCACTGTTACAAGCATGGGGAGACTGCTGAATGCTTGTGATAGAAGCTATGTGTATAATGTTGTTTAATATCCCTGCTGCTAGACAAGTAGTAGATAATCACACAGTTTATCAGATAACTCTTTTTTTGTTGTTGCTATTGTAGGCGTTGTTCTTCTTTAAATTGCAGTTAATATTTTGTGTGGCTTTTGTTTTCCGTTTCAGCGAACAGTGCATAGAAGCATATGAGCTGCTGTTGGCATTGGCAGAAAGTGAGCAAAGTCTCATTCTTGGACAATTCAGAGCTGCAGGTGTTGGTTCTGTTGGTAAGATGTCAATGAATCACTTAATTTAAGGGGGTTTGGGCATGTCAGTTAGCATTAGAATTGGTTGCAATGGTAAGTCATGTCATGACCCATTATTTAAGAATGCTCTTCAGTCATTTCTTGGTTTTTTTTGATTTAAATTACTTTACACACCCCAAAAATGGGGAAAATGCGAGAGAGCAATTTAAATTCATCTGTGCATGCTATCACGAGGAGATGCCTCTTCTGGCAGGAATGAGATTGTTGTAGGTATGCAACTGTACAGAGCAGAATAATTAAACAATACTTGTGAGCACAGGTGGCTTAGGACCATACAGCTGTGGTAGTTGCAAGTCTAGATTCAGTAAGATTGACTCCCCAGAAACAGTCTAATCTGTGAAAAACTGGGATTAAAATAATACAAAGGTAGCATTAAGTATTTACGCATAAAAAAAAAATTAAAAAGCTGTAATTCTTCACCCCCTGTTCTACCTTTGCTCTGGAATTTTAAAACATTCTATCTTTTGTTTAGCCTGTATGTTCTGGATTTTTCTTATTTTGTGGTTAGTTAATCCTGTGGCTAGGTGTTGTGTTTTATATGCTACCTGCTAAGTAATGGAGCAAGCCACTATCATAGGTACAGTGCAGTTCATAAATTTGGAGCTTGACATTGCTGCTGGCTCCTGCTTCTGATGGAAAGAGGTGATTACACAATGAAATTCCAATGTTAATAGTTCCATTCCTTTTATTGATAGGAGAAGGCAGTCATAGTAATCCTCAAGTAGAGAAAAGGGAAGCATTCAGAGAGAGAATAACTCTTCCTACTGTGCTAAGGCATAGCAAGTGCCTAGTGTCTTAGGAGCACTGGCTTCTCTGTAGAGGGGATGTCTGAGATTTTCTTCCACCTTTCTCCAAACTCTGTTCGTTCCTTTCCACAATGTGCCAGGGAACTTTTCCCAGTTGGCAGAAATCAGTGAGTAGCAAAAGTGATTTAGGCTTGGATTTTCTATTCCTGTGGGTGGTAGAAAGAAATCTTATAAGGGAGAAATACTTTGGGTTTCATCTGGCATGCATTTTATGGAAGAGACTGCAGTTAAATTTTTATGTAGGTGTCTGTCTACAGCTCTTAATTATAGTATTATCAGTTACAGCCTTGAGATAGAAATAGTGCAAATTTCCCATTACACAGCACAGCATGGACGAAGTCATGAATGGTTTATGTACCTTTACTTCATTATGAAATTTGATTAACACACCTAGATAAAATAACAGGTTTTTGGTTTGAAAATCAGTCAAGCTTTATATCAACATCTGTGAGTGGAAAATTCATGGGAGTTGCATCACTTAAAGCTGAGCATATCCAGCTTCTCTTAACAAAACATTCAGCCTTCCTTTCTTCCTCATTAATGTTACTTCTAGTGCATGCACTTCACTCAGCAAGTGTGAAGTACAGCTAATTGACTTGAACAAGGATTAAATGAAAATCCAACACAGAGCAAGCTGCTGGGTTTTGCTAGAGTATGCATATATAGTAGCTTAATCTACAAATACATTTGTAGATTTTCTGTGTAGACAGTAACATGTCTTCATTTAATGACTTGGCTGCAGCTGGAAGACTGCAAGAGTAGTGACAGTGGTAGTTTCAGTCCTGCTACTCCTGAAGCTTAGTAGCTATACAGGTAACTGTCTAACCACTAAAAAATATAGCAATTTAATAAACCAGGGCTAGTTTTCTTTTGGCTTAGTATACATGACTGTAAAATGTGAGAGGCTGCTTCTGAGCAGCAGGGCAATTCTTCTGTCTGGCCAGGTAGCCTGTAAGAAGGTGTTCTAGTAAACCATCAGGCTTGAGATCAAGGTGCCTGTGAGGAGAAGCACTGGAGATGACTACACTGTGGAACCACACCACACCAGCTGGAGTAAGAGCTGTAATTGAGGCAGCGGCTTTTCCAGTGTGTTCATAATTTGAGCATCCAAACCTAATGTTAATGCAGAATGCACACCATTACAAACAGACAAACTAAAATCCTACATCACTTAAGACATGTTGCCTGGAGCCACAAGTACCTGGAGCTTGTGACTGGGAGTGAGGTGTATTCAGGCCAGTATCCCAGTTACCATGATGCTCACAAGGAAATGAAATTGCGTTTACCTCACAGATTGGTAATTTATTATCATTGTCATGGTGTAAAGTGAGAGCAAGAAAATTCTGTCTGAAACATTGTTTGCTTGAAAACTAGGGGACCAGACAGGTGATGAAAATGTCACACAGATGCTTAAGAGGGCTCATGACTGCAGGAAGACAGCTGAGAATGCAGCAAAAGCCTTGCTAATGAAGCTGGATGGGAGCTGTGGGGGAGCCTATGCAGTCACAGGCTGTAGCGTGCAGCCATGGGAAAGCCTCTCCTCCAACAGTCACACCAGGTAACTGCAACACTTCTGCTCTCCTAATCTCCTAGTCTTTGATTCCAGACAAAAAGTTACGTTCTATTGTATTTGCTGACCTACCTCCCCTCACATCAGTCCTTTGGCTTCTGTGCTTTGATTTATAAGTCACCATGCCTCAGTGGTCTAATTGTCTTTGGACTTCGAGCAATTCCAGCCAAGAAGAGTTTTGTTAAAGTTTGTTGTAAATGGGTGACTCAGAACTTTGATCTTCCTCAAAAAGGGCAAAACCATTACATTTGTTTTACTACAGTGAGTTTATTGCTGTTACTTGTTACTCATATCTATTGTATGCAGACAGCATAGACGTGCAGAGAACCAGAGATCCGAAACAGGCTTTCCACTGGCATTTTGGAGTGCTCAAGAATTGTTTTCTAAATGTTGCAAATCTCTAGCCGTTCTGTTTTATTCTCCTTCCTTATGCTTTGCACCCCTCCAAATTCTTCCTTCCCGTCCTATTGTTTTCACTCATGGCATGGAATAGATTGGATTCTTCCAGGAAAGACTGGATATTGCAGCTTTTCTGAAGACTTACAAAATAATGAAACACAGATGAGCTATTATTGCAGGAGTGCTCCAGTTCAAATATATGTGCCAGCAGCTTCATTTTGAGTTTTTGCCTGCCTGTGGGGTTATTGTACTCTGTAGTAAATATGTGTGCTTTCATATGGGTACAAATTTGGCAAGTATCCTGGATAAATATAGATGAACATTTTTCTCTTTAAGAGTTGTTTTTTGTTTCTCAGATCTACTCTAAAACTTCATTTTAATTTTGTTTTCTAGCCAGTTCTTTATTCAAATGCTGTCATTTTTTGACACTTCAGAGGTTTATTTTAGTACTATATCATTTCCTTTTCTTGCTGATGCCTCCTCCAAAGGATCTTATTTCCTGCTGTATGACTGGCATGGAATTGCTAAAAAGTGAGCAAAAAGGTATTCTGAGGGAACAGGGCCCTAATATGAGGTGAATTTTAATGTTTTGTTCAGAGAAGTTTTCTGGTGCACTCTCAGTGCAAGAAAGCTGTGTCTTTACATAGAAATTTTTGTGGCAGCATCTGTGCTAGTAGCACACTGATCACACTTCATAGTAAAAGTGTTTAAAGCAGGCTTGGAAAGAAATTACATGAAGCTGTTTCAAGCACTTGGCTTGCTGTATCGTGGGCCATATATGGCCTAAGACACAGCAAGCCAAGTGCTTGGAACAGCTTCATGTAATTTCTGCATGTGAACATGCTGTCTGCGTCTACATGTAGTAACACCTAGTGTAGAAACAAGCCAAGCTTGTCTCCCATTCTATTGTTTAAAAGGGTCATTTTCAGTTTGTCAGAACTACCTTAGTGTTTTTCTTCCTTGTGATATGTGGTGTGTAGTCAAGGCATAGTAATATTTTTTTCTTGAAAACAGTTCAGGCAGTGTCCAGTATGGACAGGGAAGAACTGGAGGGAAGATGGATTGTTCCTATTTCAGTGTTTGCTTTCCTAGACTTGCACTGAAAGTGTTTGGTAGGAATGTAACTTCTACAGCCCTTGCTTGCTTTAGCAGAATTTTTTGGGAGGATAAGTGAGGGAGGATAAATCTATGTTTGTGTGTGTTCATTGGTGGTCAGCTGGACCTGTGTCTATGTGTCCATGTAAGATGTTGGCTCAGTAGATAAAGTTTCAGCAGAGTATGTTTAAAGTGGCATAGAATTTAAAATTCCATCAGGATAAACCATGTTGTGACTGTGAAAATGCAAATTTAATGTTCTTATATGAAAGAGATGTTTTAGCTTGAGCCATTATTATCATTGTATTATTTTTTTTCTGGTGTGGTGCAACATACTGTGCTGAATGAGGTAACTTCTACAATTTTTTAATATATGTGGGAAATAGGAGATAAAAGCTGTTGTTGCTTACTCAGAGGGCACACAGCAAGTCAGGAATCTGTGACATGGGCACCCTGATCCAATTGTCACTTACAGATTGTTGTCCCTCTCCTCTCCCCCATGCCCAAAGTAATTTATCTTTGCCTAAGCATACATATCAATGAAAACATTTTTTTTAAACTTCAGCTTCTCCAGGAAATATAAATCTTCTTTCCTTGTGTTGTGTTCAAGTGACACATGGTTAGAGGTGTTTTCAGATGTTTTCTTCCTGTGAACCCTGTCTCAAAAGAGGGGAATCTCCTCTTCAGCTTGTAGCCACATGACATTGTGCCAGCCCATTGATGGACAACCTGTCTTGGTTCAAAAGGCATGCACTTTTATATGTTTATATCACAGAACCACAGAATAATCAAGTTCGTAAAATTACCTTCAAGGTCATCCAGTCCAACTATCACCCCAGCACCACTATAGCTACCTCTAAACCTTATCCCCAAGTGCAACATCCAGGCACCTCTTGAACACATCCAGAGATGGTAACTCCACTGGCTTTCTGGGCAACTTATTCCAATGCCTGACCACCCTATCAGTGAAAAATTTTTCCTGATACCTAATGTGAATCCACTTCTTCTGGCACAATTTAAGGTCATCTCTTGTCACCGTCAGTGAGTGCTGTGTGAACCACCCACCACTTGGGGACCACTGTGAAAATATTTTTACAGTATTCAATTGAAACAATTGAAACATACATTGAATCTGAAAAACTGATTTTTCTTGCCTTTGATGTTTGAGTGTTGCAGGCTTTTAGTTGCAGATATGTATTGCTACCTTTTCCCTTTGAAACTAAATGAATAAAGTGGTTGTAGGAAAACTATCCTTTGCTGAGACTTGTGGCAAATGACTAATTCTTCCTGTTGTTTGCAATCCTGTAGAATATGGATTTGCAGTGGAATTGTTGACCCATCTTGGACTTTGAAATTTCAGATTAGATTCTGTATGTTAAATCACTGAACACGTTACTGAGAGTAAGTGCTTGGTGAGCCTCTAGTGATGAGTGGTTAAGATTGTAAAAGGGACCAAACTGAAATAAAAATAAATGAAAGGCAATGAAAGAGCATCTAAATTCATTTGACTGGCAGCAGCACCACAATAATGTTGCCAATTCAGTTTTTGAAAACAAATTGGTTTGCAATGTAATTGGAAGTCGTAATTATTTTAAATGGACAGAAGCTAAGTCTAGAACATACACTGCCAACAAGGTTTGACTGATTGCACTTTCAGAAGGAAACAAAAGGGAAGAAGCCCAGTTGTAACATTGACTGAAAATGGTGTATTTTATTCCCTGCTATGCTCAGATCTGGCCCCTTTAATGCAAAGGCAATTCTTTTCAGTATTATGCAGTGTCACAAAGTATCTGAACTCAGTCAAGGATAGGAATATATCTTGTAGCAGTGTGGAGATGTATGTGGTTGCTGCTACCTCTCCCCAAAAAGCGTCTATTCTGCAGAAGCCACTTGGGTGGGCACACAGGCAAGGCACTCAAGTCCACACACACACCCCCCACAGCTAGCTCAGCAAAGAAAGGCAGGAAGGGTCTCCTGTATATCTTTCAGCAAAGTTTATTTTGCAGATTCATGCCGAAGGTTTCAGGGGCAGAAAGACAGAGATCAAAGGAATGTCCAGGATTAAGTATGGGGGTCAGGAGCCAATGGTCTGAACACAGGGGTGGTATGAGGACAAGGCAAAGGGCAATGACCTATAGGGGACATAAGAGCAGACCATCAGTGAAACCACAACCAATGGGGAAACAGGGAAAGGGGAAACCTTCTTGAACTGGGGACATATATGAACAATAGAGGTGGGCAAGGCTCACAGGCCAATGGAAGAAGCAAAACTGAGGTAGATTAACATGATGCTGTAGAGCACCCTTGGGGGAAGCCCTTTTGCTTACCCTAAGCTATGAAGTGTTCTTGGAGCCAGTGGTAGATAGTTCCAGGGCAAAGCCCTAGAAGTTTCCCTGACAGACTCAGGGGCCTGCACAATATCTCCATCAGAACCATCTCAGGTGTCAGATAAGTTGGTGACAGACAAGATGATCTTAGCTGAGGCATGCAAATAAGTTATTTGGAAATGTCCAAATAGATATCTCAGTGCTACCTGTGTAACACTTTGTTGCTGGATTGAAGCAGTCTCAGGAGAAAGCAGGGCAGTTTTACCAAAAGCTCTGATTTTAACTGTTGTTTGTCCTTTACCTGGTTGGGGTATTTTTCAGTTTCTCAGGAAGTTACTACCTTCTGACATTGTGCTGTCCCAGATCTCAAACCATCATGTTCAGCTAGAAACAAGGTGTTTGGGCTGTGTGTACTGTGAATCAACTGCATTATTTAAATCATTAGATTGTGTGCAGGTATTCAAGCAAGTGCATGGATTCAGTTTTGACGATGTTAACCTCAACTCTATCAACTGTATTATCCACACCATTGCTTAATTGCAAATATATTAATTTATTGACTTGATTTTTAACAGATAAAATGATGCTCGTATGCGATTTTATGCATACATTTTTGTAGTGTGCAGAAACTACTCACAGAGGAGCACTGCCAGAAGCCTCTTTTATGTCCATTCAATGAATTTTATTTTCACACACTTATGCCAGCAAATAAGACTGACATTTTGCTGTACCAACCCACATATTTTCCACAAACTGTATATGAAAATTAATTTTACATCACTCAGGCATGGTATCATCATAAAAGACTCAAGGAATGAAGCAAGTGTGAAGAACATCTTTTCTTGTTCTGATACAGCATCTGTGAGAATGGTCTGATAGATGTTGTATTCTCTCCAGCTGTGATGACAACTGTGATCCTTTCTCTAAAGGATCCTTACCTAAACACTTGAGAAATGAGAAACTGCACATCCTTTGCAACAGTTTCCTGTGGTTTTTGGATGCATGCATGATACTACAAATGTTTTCCTATATCATGATTGCTGTTCAGAAGGGAGGGCAAAATCAGTAATTCACGATTAAGTGCTCAGCAGCTGTCATCCCTTGAAGAGAGCAGTAGTGGACTAGCACTGTGGCTGTGGAGAGCTGTTTGGTGAGGTTTTTGGGGCAGCACACCCTGGCAGAGTTGCTGGGGAGATCAGGAACACTGCAGTGCTGTTTCTGTCCCTTCTACTTGACCTACTTCCAGTCTTCTGGGTTGGGATGTGCTGCTAAATGCAGGGGGAGGGTCAAGGTTCTTGTCCTCTTGTGTGCTGGCTGAGACACAAGTTCCTTGCTGAGCTCCCTCCAACTTCTTTAAAAAAAAAAAAGGCAAATACAAACAAGCAAACAAAAACACAGGAAGATGAGGAGCAGCTTGCTAGCAACTCACCAGAGGAGCTAACTCAGCTGCAGACAGGCAGGCAGCCAGGACTGAAGTAAAAGCAGCCTGAGTATCGCTGGCAACAATCCAGACTGCCGTTCTCAATTTGGACTGCACTCCTGTAACATATACGTGCGTAGCTGTGGGTCTTCAAGAGCCAAAATCTGTGAATATGCATGGAGTTTGAGGTCCATCTCAACATAACAATGAACTTTCAGTGCTTCTTTTGCTCAGGTTTCATTTGCAGCAGGAGGGCTGGGTTTTCTTTCCTTTTCAAGCAAAAACTGAGATGAGGTCTTTGTACCCCAAGATTTGAAGACTTTTAAAGCTATCTTTCCTTCAACAACAGCTGTTTTACATTTAATCCAGAAAAGCTGGGTGCTGAGGAAGAAACTTACAACATGACTTCAGTACAGAATTAAGTATTTTTCACATTGTCTATCCTAATTATTTTTATATAAATATCTAATACAGCAAGATGCCTTTAGGCTCAGTAAAGCAGGATTTACTAAGTGTTTCACAATTTTCTAATCAAGAAACACTATGAACAAAAAATTGTTTCAGCCTGAGAGGGTTTCTATATATATAGGTACTGAATGTTCTTAAGCTCCATTGCAGAAGGAAACAGATGAAAACAAAAGCAAAGACCAATTCACAGTTGGGTCAACTATGGCAGTCACCTCTTATCCCTTAGAAAAGGAGGGAATAATGTGAAATTAACATAGAACTGTAGTAAAGAGCTGTAATGCGATATTTCCTGAGGGGAAAATGAGAAATCTTGGTAGACCTGCCAATTCTCTATCTTCTCCAAGGCTGTGCTTGGAATTTGTGGGAAGATGGACAATTATTTGAAGCACTTTAAAATCAATATAGCTGTAGCTGAAGTAGAAACAAAGGAGAGAGAAAAATCAAGCCTATCTTAATAGGCTTCCCTTTGCACACACATAATACTTTAGGACATCATCTTGGCTCTCACAGCATCTAGCAGGTGGGATTTTTTTTCTTAGTACAAAAATGTTGAACAGCAGTGCAATTTGATACAGAAAGTAATTTATTCCCCTGCTGATAACTGAGATCATCTAGCATTCCAGACAGGCACAGTTAATGGATGACTTATCCTTCACCCAGCAGCTGATTACAGGACCTCAGGAGACAGCAGGCAGCTTTGAGTGAGGCTATAGAAACAACATGGCATTTTATTTTCCTTTTAGTGTTATTGCAACTATGTTCAGCCCTGGAATGCTTCAGCCATGTCAGTCTGGGCCCCCTGCAGCACTGGCATGCATGGAGGTGGGTAGGCAGCACTCAGCCACCATTGCTCTAATGACATTATCACCCCTTTCTGCAATCTCTGTGTAAACAGTTTTGGGGCAGAGTAATGGGCTCTCATTGGTTCAGGAGATACACTGAGTTTTTTATGATGACTTTTTATTAGAATTCCTGCTACTCTGTGGGTTAGTTTTAAATCACTCTAGCCCTGAAGGAATGTCAGTATGCTGAAGAGTACACCTTCACATGAACTGAAAGTTGCCTTGGCATCTGCCAGTGGAATTTTTCTCAGGTTGACTCCTAAAAGTATCCATTAAAATATCTGAGTTGATAACTGGTATGATCATCAGCAGAGATAGACAGATCAAGTCTGGGTTCATTCTTTTTTCTTAGCAGATGCTTCTTCTCAAAGAAGATGAAGACTCAGTGTCTGAGCAAACTTGCTATGCCACATTATTGCTAAGAAGTCTTAAGTTGCCATTTTTTTTATTTTTTGAATTAAAAAACCCCACTTTTTTCAGAAGACACTATTTCAGATAAAGTAATTTGGTTACACATCACTAAATATCTGGCTTTGCAGAGAAGTTGTCACATGATTCAATTTAGCCATGCAGCTTAGAGAATTAATCTCTTTTCTGAACTTGTCACACCTCACATTGCAATGTCTGGTCTATGCTACATCTGTGTCCTTTCTATGAACTTTTAAGTAAGACTCAGATGCGTTGATGAAATATTGGGAGGCTGTTTGATGTAAAAATTATGATTTTTTTTCAAATGTCTTTTTGTAATACCATTCTTTCTCTTTCCAGTACTACCAGCTCAACTGCAAGTAGTTGTGACACAGAGTTTACGAAGGAGGATGAGCAGCGGCTGAAGGATTACATCCAGCAGCTGAAAAATGACAGGGCAGCAGTGAAACTTACAATGCTGGAGCTGGAAAGCATCCACATTGATCCCCTTAGTTATGATGTTAAACCACGTGGAGACAGTCAGAGGCTGGACCTGGAAAATGCAGTCTTGATGCAGGAACTCATGGCAATGAAGGTATTTTATTCATAACCAAGAGGGGAGTTGCTCTGCTGGCAATGTCCCTGAGTCACAAAACATGCTCAGTCACACACATGGGAGGCTTTGATAGTGGTCACTGGGTAATAAAGGGTAACTTTGTTGAAACACATAATCTGGACTGCAAATCCGGTAGTCAGAAAGTGACAGAAGGCAGTGCATTAACAGTGATGAGCTATGTGTGTTCTGAATTAGGACTTCATCTGTGTCTCTAAACTTGGAATGCTCTTCTTGACAAACCAGATCCTCTCTCTCTTAGAGATATGGCAGCTGAATTGCTCAAGGATGACCAAAAACAATGATTCAGCACTTTCCAAGAGACAAGTCATTACTTACAAGCTTACAAATGTGCATCATGAATACTTGTGAACTGAAGCAGAACAAATTCAGCTGCTTTTAATATTGGTGTGGAAGGAGAAATGGTCTGTCAGATGTCATCCCTAATGCTTTCTGGCAGTTGGTCATAGTCCTGAGCTGTTCTAGGCATTGTGTTGCAATCTGTAACTCAGTCCAGAGTCTGAGCAAAGAGTAGGATGTGTAATGACTTGCATTAACAGAGGGTTTTGGACAAAACTCTGGTTCATATGTCCAGCTCTAAAGATGTGATCTAGAAAAGATGTGATCTTTACTGACCAGGTGTAGAGCTTACATCATTTTAAGTCTGTCTTCTGCATAGATTTTGAGAGGTGAACTAAAACATAGGAACATACCAAAGGCAATACAAGTGTATGCCTGCATTCAAAATTTGTCTGGTTTTGGTCCAGTTTAAGTAAGTTTAATTTCTGTATTTTAGCAAGTGCTGATTTAGCCAACTAGTTGCAAAAGTTTCATAAACTTCTAAAGTTACACGTTTTTGTTAAGATGTGCTGCTTCTAAGTGGTAGCCTGGTGATTATCATTATGTTCTTAGTGATGCTGCTTTTCTGTGACAACAGATACAGTTTTGCAATAATGCATTCATTATTCACAGTTCAGAAAAGATTGCTTGCTAGCGGTTGGGAGATGTAAAATTATGTTACTTGTTTGAATACATTGTGGCCAACAGCAATATATTCCCCATAACTAAAGCATGCAAAATGTACTGTAAGATGTTGGTAGATGTGTATTTCAGATATCACACTTCCTTCTCCATTTTTGCATGCAGATCTTCCATTAAATCTCTTGTATGCCCTTACCTCTATTTTTAAATGTTAACTTATTTTAATTTATTTTCCTATTTTTGTTTGAATTTAAAGATAAGGGCAAACTGCAGAGCAGTATCCCATGTGAATAGTGCCCTTGCCTTCCCTGACGGTCAGGAACACCAGCAGTTGCATATCATAATTTCTGGTACACTTTCGAGTGCTGGTAATCCTTTTGTTCACACAGCAATTATCTAACTTGTTTTTGACACATGGCATCCATTTGGCTGGACCTGGCACACTGGGTTTTCTCTGCAGGAATTGCCTCTAGAAGAACATTTTCTTCTTGATTGGGTTCTGTGTGGTGCATACAGAAAGAACACACGTTTTGCATACGTGTCTGAAGTGACCGTCAGCCCTTTGCAGCACAGAGAAAGTGACACTACTGTAATTCATTGTAATTTGCTGGAATTCACAACTGCGGGAAAAATTTATGTTTCTGAAAGAGACATTGTGAAAACTCAGATTTGTCAAATATGTTACATACCAGCTTCCATAGTTGTTGCTCAGGTCTGCTACAGGTCTGCTGCACCGCCCCATCTGTTTGTCAAGCTACAGCAGAATTGAACCTAAGGTCAGGACTCATTTTGGCTTTCTGAGTATATTTTTTGTATCAATTATTTCAAACATGTATCTTACACAGAACAGTGTAAGTATCCTTCTGAGACAAATGGAGAATTTAGGTTTCCTTACAGTATTTTATTTAACTTGAAGCAGATGGACTGCAGAAGACTTCATTGTTCAGCATTTTGAATTTGATCTCTCCCTTCTACATTCTTAGCAAGGCTGATACAGCTGGACCAAGCTACTTAGTGATTTCCTGCATTGCTGGGTCTTAAAATCTCCTGCTGTCTTCCCAAAATTTGGTTCTGTGTTGGAACCTCAGCCGTGTCTCTTGGCACCTTCCATTTCTGATTTCCAGTAAAAACTGATCACCTTATCAGTTTGAAATACCTTTACAACAGTAGTACTCATTATTAATTAGAAAGACAGTTTGAGGATTGTTTCTCGGCTGCCCTGTTTATTGTTGTTTTTTTACTGATTCAGAGCATAAGACATAGATATCTGCCAGTACTCCTGTAAAATTCAATTCTTTGCTTCAAGCAATAATTAACCAAGTTTTCAAATACATTCTCATCCATGGTTTGACATTCAATGGTCTTGCTTTGAGATCAGTTGTTGTCATGCCCCAGTTAGCAAGGATGGATGTAAATAATTCTTGGTTTACAGCCTTTCTGCATTTCAAAAGACTTAATCTAGATAAGTCTTAGCTTTCTACACCAATAATTTTTCCTCTTTTGTGTACAGGTGTTGATAATGTTGCTCATTAATTGCTTTGAGACAACAGGTCTCTTGGTGGAAAATGTTAAGAATTCCATTGTCCAGCTTTGTTACAGCCCATCAGATTTGTATAGTGAAATACAGTTACCTAGAGCCTGACATTTATCTGCACTGATGTTTGTTTTAATTCTGAAAGCTGGTACATCCCACCTTCTTTACTGTGGTTCTCCTGAAGTCATGACTTTTTGTGACTTTAAAAACTTTTTGCAACATTAGAGTCCTACATGACCAAATTGAATACAAATGTTGGTTTTGAGAATTCTATGGTGTTTCTGATTCTCTTGAATCAGGAGTTTTGAATTTTCATTCAACTTTTTGCCTAAAATCAGGATTACAGTATGACTGCAAGTACAAAATATCTCTCAATATTCAATTAACTAGTCCCAAAATAACTGCTGGATTTGATACCTGAAGCTTGTGAATTTACATGGATTGTCTAAGTGTTCCGCAATCCCCTAGAAGAGGGACACTTGCTGCCTCCTCCTTCAAGGTTTCATTTATTTAATGCCACTTGTGCTCACACTCTGAAGATTCAGGTGTGTTAAATTGCAAAAATGCTTCACAGCAACCTGTAGCTGGAAGAAAGGGAAAATAGTAAATATACCAAGGTGGCACTAACATTTCAATTAAATTTAGATGCAGTCTTTAGAAAACATATTTTCATGGAAAAAAATTGCTGCATATTGACTCTCTAAGTAAACCTGAACTACATGAATTTTCCCAAAATGGCTGCTGCCACTCCACCTCACACATTGCATGGGTTCATACCACAATCCTCAACTGCAGTTGGAATTTTTAACCATCTTCAGCCTTTCCATTTCCTACTGGTCCTTCTCTGTGAGCGTCGGTAAGACATTGGCTGACACAAGCTTTTTAACTTTCCCCCTGCATTATTTTTGCTTCTTTACTTCCAAGTCACATTGTTTTGACATGAGAAAAGTAACATATGGGAGGTGCATGATATGTCTTCTGGGACAGGATGCAAACAGCTGAATTCATATGTGATAATCTAAGCTTACTGTCTTCATAAACAAAGGAGTTAAACATCGATCCTCAAATTTATTATGAGCTTGGATATGTTAAAATTATGAAAATAAAATAAGTTAAAATCTTTGCATGATGAGAAGAACCTGTTCCACAGATTCGTTGTTGTAGTGGATAAATTCACCTTTTTAATTTAGGAAACAAATGTCCCTTTAAATTTCTGGGCTGAATTTGCCTAGCTTCATCTTCTAACTAGGAAAGATCTTGTCATGACCATCCCACACAGACACCCAAAAGTATCTTTTATTCATGTAAGTGTCAAAATACTTCGTTCAAATTACTTTTCAGCCTTCGCTAAGAAGGCTAAGTAGATTAATGGCTTTAGAAGTAGAGGCTTAAGAAGTTAAATGCATACACTTGAGTATATCAGACCATCCAGTTCAACACCTATAACAAAATCTCCCCATCATTATTTATCAGTATTGTTTACATTTTTTACTGTTGACAAAGGCAATTAATGGTAAGTTTGCCTAACAACTAAATTTATATAAACCACGTTGAATGAAACTGGTTGTGCTTCTAACCTTCAGTTCACAAACAAGCAGATGAATAAATCAATTACTTTCAAGCTCATATAAACCTTTCCAAGTCCCTCAGGGTTTTAAGATACGGATTTTATTTTTGCATGGTTCTGAATAAGCCAGTGATTACCTGTGATGGTTGTAACTGTGATACAGCTGTGTGCACTGCTTATACTTAATCCAGACAGCATATTTTTGGTAGGAACACAAATTCCCTTCAACATAAAAAGTTTGTCTAAATACATGTAAAGATTTGGTTTTATATAACCCTTGTTAATAATGGCTGTAATATGAACAGCTTTTTTTTTAACAATATGAAAAAAATGAAAATAAAGCAAGATACCTCTATTATTTTTGTGATTAGGATATATATATATTTGTAATTAAATAAACAGTGATTTGTTCCTAGGCTGGTCACACCACAAGAAACTTCTGTCTTTCAGAGGTGTTTACACAGTGAACAAGCATGGAACAGAAATGTAATACAGAAATTAGTATAATACAGAATAGTATTCTCCATTAAGTGACCTATGGCAAGGCAAATTAAACAGTGGAAATATGATTCTAGGTTGTTTTTTTTGTTGTTGTTTTGGCAGTCTTTTGTTTGTTTAATGGTGGTTTTAAGCATATAATGTAAATTATGTATTAGTATTATCTTTTTAAAGGCTTTGTGGATATTGAGTTTTTGTAGGTATAAAAAAATAACTAGAAACATTTCTGAAATTATCTTAACCAAAGAGCCTTCTGGTTCAGGAATAATCCATCATTTGCTTTTCACGGGAGACTTGAAAGAAGGGTCACTGCACTCATGCCCTGCTCTTAAACTTCTGCCCAGTCACTGTCAGACAGATATTAAAACAGAGGTCTGCCCCCAGGCAGCAGACATTTTGTTACAATAGGTGACAGCCCTGTCAGAAGCATCAGAGCAGCAGAAGAATTGCACACAAGAAGAAGCTTTCAGAATTGAGCTTCTTTCTATCAAGTACCAGTGTCCATCCTCTGTGGATTGTATTTAGGGAAGAATATAAGTGAGTGCATTCTTCTGTCAAACTCACTTGGGATTCTGGCCACTATCAGAGGGAAATTATAAATGGACATCTGATGGTGCCATACTCAGTTGCTCATTCTTATCACAGAGGCTGATATTAAAAGGCAGGAATATATAGCCTGTGTGTGCTATCCCGGTCTCTCAAACCCTTTCCACTTTAATAAGATGGATTCTTGCATATCAGTAAGAAACTGAAATGTTGTTTTAGGGAGATGTTTGACAGAGTCATATACTTTTGCTTTTAAGGCAATAGTCTCTGAAGGGCGAAGTAGAACCAGAGAAATTACAGCAGCTGTGGCAATTCTCTCAGATCCCTGATAGTCTAATTTTGCTTCTGAGCTTATTCCTGAAGATGATAAAGGGATGGCACAGCTCATCATACTCAGACTGAAGATAGACAGGTCTTTTGACAAATACACAATGTGATTATAAAAAGTCATCTAGGTGCTGATAGTTTTCTCAATGAAAAGAACACTTAGGTT
Source organism: Phylloscopus whistleri (assembly GCA_017589585.1). Lineage (NCBI taxonomy): Eukaryota > Metazoa > Chordata > Aves > Passeriformes > Phylloscopidae > Phylloscopus > Phylloscopus whistleri. The sequence continues at coordinate 835,929 of JADMLD010001284.1, read as the reverse complement.
ATAAGAGTAGATGACAATCTTGTTTAACCTCATCTTCCTTTAGGTACCTAGTCCCATGAAGCAGCATGCGATAATACAGTGTTTCTTCAACAGGAAGAGATGGCAGAGCTCAAGGCACAGCTTTACCTGCTGGAGAAGGAGAAGAAGGCTTTGGAATTGAAGCTGAGCACTCGAGAGGCCCAGGAGCAGGCCTACCTCATCCATATTGAGCACTTGAAGTCTGAAGTGGAAGAACAGAAAGAGCAGAGAATGAGGTCTCTCAGCTCAACCAGCAGTGGAAGCAAAGACAAACTGGGCAAGGTCAGAAGCCAAGCTGCATTTCCAAAGTTATAAATATGATTAATTAAACACCTCCCATCCCTATTTCAGTCTTTAACATGTTAATCATTCTCTTCTGTCTATATGCTGATCTTTTCTCTCTTCTGCTAGGTGATTCCTTCTATGCTGTGACTTGAGGACTTTGCAGAATTGGCATTAAACATGGGCTAAAATAAGACTGTTTTGAGGAATACCACGAGGCCAGTCTTGCCAAACATACAAGTTGCTGTGGTTGAGCATATGTTTTGCCTATTGCCACTAACTGGAAACACTGGAAGGGAGTCTAAGCAAAATGCCGTTCTCCCATAAACACAAAATATGAAAACGTTAGCACTCATTTCTATGGAGCATTTAGAGCACTGTAATGACAATCTCTTTCTCCAAGTCAGATTTTAATAATTTGAGAATGAAGATTCTTCTCCCCTTAATGCAAAATAAATACATTTCTGCATTTGCAGTAATAATTTGCATTAAGAAATAAATACCTTGGAAAACTCTGTCTTATTTTAGTGCTGTGACCCCAGAAAATGTCAATAATGTATTAAAAAAAAAAACAACCAAACCCAAGAAGTAAGTCTTACTTGTTCCTGGCAATACATCATCTTCATATCTTGATCCCAGTGCTGCTTTGTTTCATGTGTGGTATCAAAAGAAATATAAAGAAATATAAAAGGCAGTGGCAGTTTTGCACACAGTAGCAGAATTCTGCAAGTCAATGAGCTAAAACATTTAGAGGCATTTGTGAAGTATTAATCTGTTTAGTTCATTCCTTGGTATGTTGATACACTGCCATGTTGCTGTAGCATTGTGTTGTTTATTTCACCTTCATTTTAAAAGTAGCTGTGAACTAAGAGGCTTTCTCGTTAAGATGGTCAGTAATTTCTCATCAGGTGGTTTTTCCTCCTTTCTCAGGAATGCAGTGATGGCACCATAACACCACTAACACTCGCTGAGCTGAGACCATACAATGAGAGTGAACTGACTGCTGAGCTGACAAACGCACTCAGGAGGTAAGCATAACTTCCTTCACCAGGGGCAGGACTTGTCTTGTAGGTCCAGGAAAAGGTTTATTTCTGAGCCTTCCCTCTAACCCTCAAGTGATTTGAAGAGTGATCACAGATTTGTCCTGTGAGAAGGAAGACTATGAAAGTCCTTCTAATTTTCCCCTCTCTCCTGCTGTTGTTCTTTAGCTGCTTTTGTGTGGTGCTCAACTCCATTCTCCTTGGGGTTCTCTAAAATTCAGTTGAATTTTAGAAATAAAAGAAACTGTCAAAGTGGCAGTAATGACCACATTCAGGCAAGAGTATGAGACATAAAACAGTGACATGACACATTTCTTGTGTGTGTAAAGAAAACCTTTAGTGAAGACAGGATTTGAAGTGTGATCTTTGGTTGAGAAGGTTGGCCGCAGGTTAGAACTTGGGTAGGAGTAATGGGAGTGGGAGTTTCAGGCATTTTGATGACTCAGATGCTCCATTTGCCTCTTGAGTATGTAAGTGGAGCCAGAGTTCAATTAGAAATGACATTGTGTGAAGCATTAGCTTTCGAATGGGAGAGAAAATTGATGTCTTGACAAGCGGCTTTTATCAACAGCCAGGTTTTAAGCCTAAGCTTCCAGTACAGTTATATATTAGCTAGATATATTGTTTGTGCAGCAGTTTTTCCTGCACCAGCTATGTGGTAAACTTTATGACAAAGAAACTCATAGTTTCGATAATGGTTTTAGTACTTGTTCCACCTTTTCCAAGAAATGGCTGTCATCTGGTTCTTATATTTAGAACCTGTCCAAAATGCTGCTAAGAATTTTGGCTGGGAAGAGTGTGTTTTGCTTTACTGGTGTTTGCAGCTTCTTTGATGGTGGAATGTTCTTTTAGGCAGCTGTGGCATTTCATTCCTGAGGTGCTTTTTTTCATAAGTGCAATGTGTGGTGTGCCTAGGGACACTTAAGCCTGAAAGGTATTATGTGAAAATGTAAGATCATTACCATTGCAGAATCAATACATCTCAAACCATTTGCTTAGTAGTCTGGCAGTTGCTGAGTACTTAGTTTGCATGATGCAGGGAACAAAATTCTGTGGGTAAAATAATAAAACTGTCATTCGTGTGTGGGTGGATAAAACCCATCAACAAAGTAATTTACATAAACGTTGCAGAGAGACATTGGCCTCCCCTGTATCCCTGCACACACTGCAGCCTTGGTGTGAGCTGCTCCACCAGCATTTTATCCCTTCACTTAAGCTGCTGCTTCTTCCTGCTCTTGTTATTTGCTCCTGGATTTCGAAAAGATGCCAATGACCTTAGTTAGCAGAGGTTTCAATATTGTCATGAAATGTGGTTTGCTGACAACACAGAGAAAATAACTTTGCCTTGCTTCATCTACTAGGCCTTAAGTTGATTAGCATGGATTTCCACCAAGGGCCTTGCCAGTACAGTTTGTGAAGCAGAAATGGTGAAGAAAAGTAATTGGATTAAACTGTACATAAATTGTGAAGGCTCTGTGTGTAATGGAAATATGCCAGTACTAAATGTGATTGCTGCTGCCAGTGGGGCTCAAGCACAGTTTCTGCAAGCTGTGTGGACAGGGTATTTTTCTCCCTAATCAGTGTGCCAGCCAGATCAGGCTGAATGCTTAGCCCTCTTTGCCCTAAAGCCTTGTCTCTGCAAGTCAGTTGAAGGTCGGTCTAGCACGTGAAGAAAGCTTACTGCAACCTGTTCAGCCACAGCTATGCTAAAAGATACTAGAAGTCTCTAACTGTTATTCTGGATAAATGGGCCCTCAAATATCACAGTGATATTTAGACCATCACAAATCCATGAAAAACTTCCAAAATGATCAAAGTCCTTTGCATCCTCCTCATTCACCAAAGAAGTAGGACCAGAATACAAAATTAAAAGTATTTGTCCCAGTAGCTGTGTTTGCTGAGGGGTGGAGGGAAATGTGAAATAAGTGCATATCATGCTCTGTGGTCCAGAGGCAGTATTTAAATGTCAGTGTTCAGGAGCCTTTCAGGGCTGGTTACAACTGGTGTATATGTCCAGTGATTGGTCCTCCCTATTGTTTCTCCAGGCAGCAGACACTGGTGAAGGGGACAACAGCTGCAAGGACAGAGACAAAAATCCATTTGGTTTTGAGTGTGTTTGTCAGAGCACGTGATATCAATCAGCAGCCCTGCTTCCTGTCCCCTCCTCATCCTGTCATTACAGAGACTAAAGCTCTTGCTGCTCCCCTCTCTGCTGCTTTCCCATTCTGTCCTTCTGTTGCTGTTAAATTGTCAGGTTCTTCTCAGTTAATTGAAACAGAGTGAAACCCAAATAAAACAGCAGGACATAGTTATGGTTTGGGGTTTGGTGTGGAAGCATTTATTTGCTCATAGTCTGCAAATGGCGTGCAGCAACACAATCTCATCCACAGAGCCAGACTGGCTTTTCTCAGCAGATGTGGATATTTTCGTAAATCTGGAATCCAGCAGCGTGTTGTGAAGCTTTTGTTAGTGCCCATCAGCACAAATTCAAGGCAGAAGCAGTTCTTCATCTGTTGTGTCATAACATATTTGTTCTAAAACAACTCAGGATTTCTTGTTGTAGTGCTCAGCATTAAAACCCCTGTTACCAGCTTTTTACAGAATTCACTTGTCTTTTACATGGTCACTATGCTAACTAGGAGAAATATAAATTATCTCTAAGTTCTATACTGTTAAAGTTACATCTAGGTTAACTAGTTTCTGGTGTTGCAGGCTAAGCTCACTAATTCAGACACATCCTGTTCCAGCCAAACGTAAACACTTTCTGTCAGAGCCTCTAAGAGTTTTGTTTTCCCCTCTCTCTTTTCTTGATGGAATGATGAAGTGCTTTAATGGACACAAAGCCTCTTCTTTCCTAAGTCTGACACATCCATAAACAACCTTCTTGGCAGGAAATACCTTATTCTTGTGAGGGCAGAAATGTGTTCTCAGCAGCTTCATGGCCTGGTGCTGACACCCTGATGATTGTGCCAGAGGCCAGTTTTATAAGACAAGATCATACCCCAAAATCAGACATATGTTGCAGCCTCTGAGGGAAGACCTTAAATGAGTTCTCTTCCTTGATGGTTTGTTCTGCTCTGCTGAGTCAGTATACATGACTTGTATGAGTTTGTAACTCAGTAGACACATACCAGGTTATGCATTAATGCAATGCTTTACAGGTGGCAGGAGGGAGGCAGTAAGAATTCCATCCTGCTTTAAGAGGCTGATGATGATGGTAGAACTGACCTTTTCTTCTACTAAGTTCTTTCATTCTGTGATAAATGGCCAAGCTGGCAAAACTGAAACTTCTCCCTCTCCCTAGGCCTTGCTACAAATGCTTTGTTGAGGTTCTCCTGTTGTCTCTGATTATATATCCAGCTGCTGATAGCTTTTCTGTCTGTGTAGGGTTGTATTTTATTCATATATTTAGAGAATCATTTATAAAGCATTAAAATACCTGGCCAGGAGGTATTTAGCAGTACTAGGCAAGGACCATGGCAGCCACTTTGTAACACTTTGTAACTGGACTGACTGTTCAGGCCTCATCTGCATCATCATTTGGCACAAAATTATGACCCTTGATGACTGTGCAGGGTTACATGAATTGTGTCAGTCTAGACATGTTTTAGTACCTCCCTCACAAAAGAGTGACTTTCCATCTGGCAGCACTACCAAGGAGCTTCATATTTACCATGCCTGATGCCTTCTAAACTAAGAGATAATGTAGTGAGTGATGCTACTAATTGTGAAGTTGCAGTGGAGAGTGGAAATGAATAGCAATCAGTAGGACTGGCACACAGCTCTTCTTCTGTTACCAAAAAGTACATTTTGCACAGAGCTGTGGTCCTGCCTCTCTGGAGTGGAAGCTGCAGGTATTTGTAGCAGGACATAAAAAATGCATCCTATTGCCATAACTTCCTGGTGTCTATTGAGACAGAACAATGTTTGTTGCACTCTTATGTCCTTATCCCTGTCTGAAGACTGCAACCATATTTTGTGCCAAACTTCTTTTCAGAGAGCAAACATTTCAATAGAAAGCTAGGCCAAGGCATAGCAGTGACTATTTCCTGACATAATGTCAGTGAGAGAGAAATCAAGCCACCTTCCTTTATTTTAAATTTCCATAAACTTCATTTGATGGCATTTTAAACTTGCATATTTTCAAGGGTTGACCTTAGTTTCATGATAGCAGGAGTCGGTAAATTTCATCATTGTAATTCAGGCCTATGCTGAGCATCAGTATGGCTGTCTCAGAAATGGAAATAGAAATGCCTAAACCACATCCTACTGTGACCATTCAGATTTAAAATTAATCTTTAGACTTTTACTGATTTGTAAAAGCCTCTTTTTCTTTGAGCAACGTACAGGGTAAACATGCAGTGGGTAAAAGTAGGGGGAGAGAGGCAGGGGTTTGTGTTCTGGACCTACTGATGCATCCTCAGCTGCTTTCTGTCAGTATTTTCTGTTTCCAATTTCTGTTCTCCAGTTACGACATTAATTAAATGAGGAGATAAGCAGCTCTGAGGCATTTGAAAACCAGACAGTAGTATGGCTTCCAGTCATCTCAAATTTCAGAGATGTCTCTTTTTTGTGACTGTGCAGTATCCTGCTGTGGTTTCCCCTTGGCTGCTGGGGGGGGTGGGGGGAGGGGGTGGGGGGAGGGGGTGGGGGGGCGGGGTGTGGTTCAGAAGGCATGGCCTGTCTCTGGAAATCCCTCTGGAGAGTCCCACTGAGAGAAACCTTCTCACAACAAGAACAGTGACTCATGGTGGTATCAGGGACAGAATCCTTAAAAGCACCTCGAGTAACTTTTTACCGTATGCTTCACAGACAACAAGACATAATTTGTCTTTTTCTCCATTTTTGACATGGAATAAGTAGTTCTTATCACCATGTGGTTATCTGAACTGCTGAGCTGCTGTGCACTTGGATATAATCATCACAGGGAGGTCCAAATAGCTCCAGGCCTGGAGAGCTTCCAGGTTGGGTTGGCAAAGCTGTGTGGGAGCTTTGAGCAGTGAGTGTGGCAGTGTGGCAGGCATGCTGCTGCCTCCCTCCAGGGCTATTCTCCCTTTTGCTGCCAGTATGTTACTTCCAGGACCACACCTGGCCTGTCTCCCCTTTGCAGGTGGTGTAACAGAGGCCTGTGGTACTGTCTGGTTTTTGAGATCTATTCTGAGCATCCTGGCAATCAGAAAAAAAAAAAAAAAGCAGTACAGTATTTTACACTAGCAACGTGGTTTTTAAAGCACCCTCTGTCACCACTGCAACTGGGAAATGCCTCCTGTGCACAGGTATATGTTAAGCATAGGTGGTGCTTCAGCAAGTGAGACAGGAAGACATGGCATTTGAAGAGAGTGGCTCTCTTGGCATTTGTGTAGTGTTGCTTTGTTGCATCTTGAAAACATTTATTATATTCTGTTTGTTTCCCTTAGTAGGCCAAGCCAGACCAGTGAGGCAGGCATGCATTTGAATTAGCTTGGGGATTCTGCATGCCAGCCCTGACCTAAGATGTTAGTTTAGACTGCTGATGAAAAGAAAATTTATCTGCATTTCTTTTAAATGTCCAGCTGTTATCTCCTGAGAGGAGTCAAATGCCTAGAAAAACAATCACATTGTCACCCTGTTCAACTGGAAAAGTCAGAGTGAGGGATGGTGCTGGGCTCACTACAACAGGAGGATATCAGGGAAGGAGTGGAGTGTGGGATGGGAGGTGTGTGCCTTCCCTTCAAACCAGGGGCTTCACAGATAGCTATGGACAGTGCAGGAGGTGCCTTCCCTCCCTCCCCTTCCCCACTCCCGTGGCCTGGGGCTGCCCTACCAGAATGGATAGCTCTGCCAGGAATCCTCTGTCCCCTCGGCTGGCTGCTGCTGGTGTTGCTGTGTCAGGGCTTTGTGCCTGCAGAGCTCAGGGGCAGGTGCTGGGCTGAACCTGGTCATCCCACTCCTCAAGAGAGCCAGGATTTGAAGGGATCTGCCCACAGCAGATCTCTTCTGTTATAAATTTTACTAGCCAATTTCAATCAAAAACAATTTATTGCCAAGGAAAATTTTGAACGAGAATTTGACAAGAAATTGACAAAGCCAAACAAAACAAGGAAACGGTGTGCTGCGTGAAAACCTCAGACCTGAGCTCTGCAGCATCATGTCCCTCCGAGGTTTCACCCCGTGTGCCTCGAGGCCCGTCCGCTTTATACCCTTCTTAGTTTTGGACTCCGTGTATGTGTCTCGACTTGTTCTACAGACCCAGCTGTTGGGGGGGAGGAGAGGGTCTTGAAACTTCCCTGTGGCCGGATCTGCTGTTCAATTCCAAGGTTTCTATAAGTTCTTTTGTTCCTCGATGTAGTGGTTGATAGGATTTGGAAAACAGAGTCTCCGTCTGAAAGGATTTCCTGGGTGTGAGGGTCTCTTCGAGTACCCTTAATGTCCCAGACCAGATACCATCTCTGGGCCATTAATCCTTGTCAGATGCTGATCATCCTTGGCTCTGGTTGCTCTCCGCCTTTCATTGGTTTTATAATTTCTTTGTCTTCTTCCTGGAACTGGAGACAGCTCTTGCAAAATTTTCTAAGCCTCTCTGTGAGGGGGTTTCTTGGTTATTTTACAGATATATTTTTGCTACCACCATGAACATTATGAAAACATGAATTGTTCTCTATTACATCATCTGATGTGTAAGAAGATGTGCCCTAGGGATGGCAACAGTCCTTTGCCTGGCTGCAGGAAAGTTTATCACCTCTTCATTTGGAGAGAGCTCATTGTTCCTCTTCTGCTTCATATTTAGCAAGAGCTGTGGTGCTCTTGACCCCAGGACAGAGGGGTGGTAGCTGGTGCATTCACAAGGAGGGGAGTTAGCTGGGTGCACTCCAAGCCAGGGGCAGAAAAATCAACTTTGTGCACGCCAGAGAAGAGCAGCTTCCTGTTTGCAGCGCTGGGGAATTTTCAATGAAATCAGCAAGAGCTGGGAAATCTGGGAAGGCTTCTAGCACATGAAACCTGAATATGTCTGGAAAAGTCCAGACAGGAGGGAAAATACAAGGTGCTCATGACCTTGCTTACATTACGTGTGCCAAACATGGTGTCAATGTGTGGAGGCCAAATTGACAGAAACAGTTTCCTTTATGGTCCTGGCAGAATTCCCCACTCTCGAAAGTGATAGCATTGAAACCGGAGAACACCAGTTAGCCCCTTCCTATTCAGCCATCCTGAAACAAAAAGCCCTTTAAAACCATTATGCAGCTGCCCACTGAGTATTTTGATTGTGAAAATACCAAACAAAAGCCTTTATTACCAGCATATTAGGCATTTCACTGAAAATAGTGTTTTTAGGGATGTAGTAGGCTGTAGGCCTTTGAATACACTCATTCTGAGCTTTTTCCCTGGAAAGGGAGCAGTCAGAGATTTCCCCAGCTGACTTCTCAGCAGCAGAGAGCCCTGCTGCTGGAAGTGAGCCTTGCCCTCAAGATCATAGGCTCATTCCCTCTTCTGGGAATATTTGCTCATTTTCTCTGTGCACACAAGTGTTGTGGCTGTGTTTTCTGCTCCCCCAGCTTGCAGTAGCAACTTGGAGGAGGAGCTGTTGGAATAAGTAGCTCTGCTGACTTCTGCAGTCCAATAGAGTGTGAGTCTGGAGCTCACAGAATTTGTGTTCTCTGAAAAACTCTCACTTCTCCTTCCTTCTTCCCATCAAAATACACAGATAAGTGCTTTCTTGGGATACACAGAGGTCCATGTTACACCCCTGGGGCACAATAGCAAGCGTGAGTTTGGTGTGTCTGGTTCCGTGGGAGTTGGGACCTTGGACTCTGAAAAACTGTCTGGCAGCATTAGGCTGTGTCTGCACCAGTAGGATGTTCCATATGTCTGTCACATCAAGTGCAGTCCCATCTCTGGTTTGCAACTTTGACGTGTGCTCATTGTAGAGACATGGTTCATATGCAATATTGAAAATATTCTGTCATATTAAGCCCTGTAGTGGTTGATCTTTCACATCCTGCAGTCAGGAAATTGCTGTGGTGCTGGAAATCCCCTTAGGACATCACCTCAGGATTCAGTATAGCTCCTGTTCACTGCATAACTAAGTAATCAGTTTTGAAGAGAAACAAGTGTGGACAATTCTTTCTGGCCAAATTGAGGTGATCAGTGATAGAAACTGAGGGAAATGGGGGGAGTTACCATTGTGAGGCACAGGGTTCTTACCAGTCCATGAAGTACAGCTCTGAGGACTCTTATCTGTTACTCAAACAGAAGATGGGGAAAATCTTACATGTTTTAGTGTTTTATAGACATTAACCCAGTGCATCTTCATTTCCCAGAGTAAACCAAGGTGCTTGCCCTGCTTTTACTGTTGCTGCTGTTCCTTTACTGTTGTGTGTGGCTCCTCAGGTGTGACTTGTTCTATGAAATGTCTCCTGAAGTAAAGATATTTAGATAGGAAGTTTTAAAATTAGGAACAGGTGTGTTATAAATTTTGGAAGCAATCTCAACGAAAACAATTTATTTGCCAACGAAAATTTCGGACAAGCAATTGACAAAGCCAACAAATCAAGGAAACAGTGCACACACCGGGTGAAACCCCAAACGTGACCTCTGCCGCGTCACATCCTTCCGAGCTTTCATGAGGGCCCGAGCCCTAGTCAGTTAGCTTTATACCCCTCCTGGTTTGGACAACGTATACATGTCCTGACTTGTCTCTCAGGCCCTGGTGTCGGGGGATGTTGAAACTTCCAGTGACTGAATTTGCTGTTCAGATCCAAAATTTCTGTAAGTTCTCTTTGCCCCTCGGCATTGTGGTTGATAGGATTTGGAAAACAGAGGCCGTGTCTGAAAGGATTTCCTGGGTGCGGGAGGGTTCTCAACTACCCTTAATGTCCCAGATAAGATACCGTCTCCGGGCCATTAGTTCTTATCAGATGCTGATCATCCCTCGTCCTGGTTGCTCTCCACCTCTCATTGGTATTGTAATTCTCTGATTCCCTCTCCGGAGGTGAAGGAAATCTCCTGCGAAATTTCCAGCCCTGCACTCGTCTGGGGGGGCTTTTTGATTTCTCGAGCACTGTAAATTTTATTCCTTACTTATTACAACACTGTTATTATAAAAATATAATTCACCCTTCACCAAAACAACATTATCATAGAAACATAAATTAACCAATCACCACAAGGTGTAAAAGTAGATCCCTATGTAGTTGTTTTTTTTTTTTTTCAGATTTTTGGGACATTTCAGCACATGCAATCAAACCACCAATTGCTTTCTATGAGATTAAGGTTGAATACATATTATCTAGTGTTATTTCACTGACTTCAAGACATCATGAAAAGCCAAAAGAAATAAATGTGTTTTACTGGTGCCAATGTGAATTTCAGTCATCTACAGATTTGAGGTATTATCCACTGTTTCCTGTTTGGCTAGATGGTTCAGAACCGGCATCTGAAAGATTTTTAAGTAGCTTGAACAGGGTGCTTACCACTCTGCTGGGTCTGTGTCTTTGACAAGCAGCAAGACAAAGATGTTGTTGACCAAATGTAAAGAAATACAGTTTGATGTTTAGCTGAGTTCAGGCTGAACAGGGTTGGTTGAAAGGTGTGAGTGAAAAACAGACAAAAGGTAATACTGTTTTACCAAGTACAGTCACCATAGCAACCAAACCTTACCATGCATGAAAAGTTCCTCAAAGTCTTTCCACTGTGTTTCTTTTCCATGTAGCTTTTGTTACAACAGGTGTGTATGAAGGACTTCAGCTGCAGTGAACTGTGGCTCTACAGGGCTCTTTCCCATGGGACTGTGTGCAGTGTTTCCACAGCAATACCTTTTCTTGCACATGATGTTAAATCAACCTCACACATTGAGATTTCTCTGCCCAACACCATGCATGTTTATTCCACTGGACTTGCTGTTCACACTATGTTGTCATGCTGGAAATGGTGCTACTTAGCCTTCCCAAGGCCTCTGGATGTAGCAACCTTTGGAGCAGAGAAGTACCAAATTTACTCTACTCTGTGTCTGTCACATTAGTAGTGCCCTGCCGCAAATGCATTAGGTCTGCCTTCTGCCACATCTCTTCTTTTCTTGTTTGTGTTCTGGATCTTTCCTCCCTGTTCCCCTTTGCAGAAAACAAATTTTGGCTGTAGACTCTGCTGACCCTTTCTGACTGCTAAGATAGAATATAAAAATTAAGATTTACATTTGGGATGGATGACAGTGAACTTCAAACTGTGAGGTGCATTACTTGAAAGCAGAGTGTGTTCTTTCAGTGAAGGGACGTACAAAGAATACTGATGATTCTTCATCAACAAGGGCCCTCTTACGTCCTTTTTAATTTGGCTGGTAACCCAGCGCCGGAGTCTGTTGGGATAGACTGCTAACTTGGAATATTTTCCCAGGCTGACTTTGTGAAAGCCCTTCTGTTGCTGCTGGAGCTGGGTGCTGTGCCTCTCTCCAGTGAGAAAAGGCTGCCATATCCAGGCCTTCCTGGGAACTGCAGGCTGCTGAGTTGGGATTCCAGAAGGATTCGTGTGATCACTGCAGAGCTGGGGAAGCTTTCACAAACTTCAGGGTATTCATTCCCATTGGGCTTATATAGGAGCTGGCAGTTGTCTTGTTACTGAGGTGAAAACAAGTGTACTCATGTAGCAGCACTGCAACAAAGCAGGAGGAGAGGTGGATCACTGGAGAGCAGTTCTTGGCAGCAAAGCACAGACTACATGTAAACACACAAAGCTCCCACTTGTAAGATTTGATGCTGCAAAATCTCCGTCCCAGTTGAGCCGAGCTCCATGTCATTCTTAAAACACACTTCTTTTGTTGTTGTTTGGTGAGGGGTTTGGGTTTGTTTGTTTGTTTGTTTGTTTGTTTGTTTGTTTGTTTGTTTGGAGGGGTATTTTGTTTTCTTTTGGTTTGGTTTTTGGTTTGGTTTGTTCTGTTTCAGTTTTTGTTCTTTCTTCTTGTTTTTTTTTTTTTCCTCTGGGCTATCTGTGCAGAGTTTGGGTCACAGAGGAAAGCTTCTGGAACAGTCCTACAGTGTATGTAGGAGTGAGCTGAGCAGGCATCAGCCATCAGCTCTGCAGCAAGGAGTTCCTCAGGAAGAAGCACCTGCCTCGTGCCACATGCTTACCTGGGAAATGCTTTTTAAACCAGCTTAATCCCCAGGCTGTAATGCTTGCTCCTGCTCAGAACTTCTGTCTTGATCACTTTTTCTTTCCCTCATAGAGCTACTTGTAATGTGAAAATATTATAAGATACCATATTTCCATTTTGTCATACTTCATGTAATTAGCTTTTGGTTCAGAGTTGGTAAGTAAATACGGATAACTATATTAGCATTTTATGTATCTTTTTAAATGTATCTTTGTACTTATTTCTTAGTGTGATTCAATGCATACAACACCATGATCTACCAGAGAAGTTTGTTTACTCTTTTGTCTGCTCTGTCTCTGATCCTAAATTCTAAAATGGTGAATGTTATACGTCACATGATGATAGCTGCAAGAAACCTTTAGGTCCCCTGACTTCAGGGCCGAGGGTGGCAAAAAAATAATTAGGAGCGGGAATAACAGTTGGCACTAGAAGAAGAACATTTTAATAACAGATAAAATAGGGGTGGTGCCCCAAAACCGTGCACAGTACCCAGGAGAACTCTGGGGGCGGGAGGGGTAACCAACCAAAGACCCAGAACTGAGGAAACATGACAATATATAGGGTAGGTCTGAGGGTAAGGTCCAATCAGAAACTCGAACTGGGAACATAACCATATTTGTACAACATAACTGACCAATCATAAAAACATAACCTTATATGGAACAACTTCATTAACATGCAAACTCCCATGAACCTTTACTACTCACCACAACTAGAAAGGAGTTTCCCACGGCCTTAGGTTTAGTTGCTTCAGCTTGGCCAACGCCCATAGTTATAAATAACAATCTTTGGAAAAGTTTCATGTAAGAATTACCTCCTGTATTATCCTAGTAGTAAGGAAAATATTTGCAGCATGTCAACCCAGCACAGGACAGTTGCTGATACACTTCCAAGCCAAAGCGCTATTTCTGTTTTGAAAACAGTTTTCTACCTCCTTTTCTTCTGACCCAGGGAGAAGAAACTGAAAGCAAGAGTGCAGGAGTTAGTGAGTGCTTTGGAGAGACTCACGAAGAGCAGTGAAATCAGACATCAGCAGTCTGCAGAATTTGTTAATGACCTTAAAAGGGCAAACAGGTAAAAGATCTACCAGCAGATGGATACACTACTGGTTTATTTTCGCTGTGTTCTTCCAAAGCACTGTAATATTCCACTTACAGTAATGAGAAGGTTCAGGATCCTCATGTACCAACCACATGTTAACAATCCAGGGCTATAGTTAGAGAAGGGGGAGGTATAAATCTCCCCTATAGGCCACTGACAACTACATAATAAGAACAGAAAGCAGGGAAATAGATTAATCTCAATTGAGTTACTACTAGTGATTGCATGATTTAAAAAGCACACAGAAAAAAGGTTTATGAATCTGTTTTAAACTGCTCCCTTTTCTTTGGCTCCAACCTCTTCATCAATAAACTTCTTGGATAATCACACCTAAGTTCTGTTGCTTACTCAGGGTATTTTTCTTGTATTCTATTTGGATGGCCTAGGAATATGGTGGATTGCAGCCGCCCTTCCTGCAAGCAACCTCTCACTCACAATGTGGTTTTCCTTAAATTGTATTTAAAAGCCTTTGTGGTGAGAAGTAGCACCCCTCTCAAGCTTTCCAACCCAGTCAAGGTGGAGTACCAGAAGGTACTCAGTAGCTAGCAAATTAGCACAAGATGCCATCCTCTGAATGTAAATTTTACTTTTTTAAAATGAAAAATGCAAAATCAGTCCTTGACTTTCTAAGCAGATTCTGGCAATTAATGTTTTTATAAATCACATTTGATGTTGTGGTGTTTTGACTCATAAATAGTGATATTAGAGGTGATCAACAGCAACCTGTATCTGTCTCTTTGAACCATGTTTATTTTTCTTTACCAGTTTACTGGTAAAGGTGTGTGCTTCCCCTAGGAAAGACACAGACATTAGCATTGATCTGGGTTTGGATCAAAAAGGTTTGGATCTAATTCATTTTAAAGCACTGGTAAATTTTGGGAAGGGGATCAGTACCCAGCCTTTGAAGTTCCCTGAAGGTGGGTTTTGGGGTAGATTTTTTGTAGCACTTGCTCTGAACAAGTTTGTTTAAATTACTTGTATGCCTTGTGTTTTAACAGCAACTTGGTAGCAGCTTATGAAAAAGCAAAGAAAAAGCATCAAAATAAGCTAAAGAAATTGGAATCACAAATGATGGCCATGGTGGAGAGACATGAAACCCAAGTAAGAATGCTCAAACAAAGAATAGCTTTACTGGAAGAAGAGAACTCCAGACCACAAACCAATGAAACTTCACTTTAAATGCGTCTCTTTAAAGGATGCTTAGTGCCATTACAACTTTCCTTTGGAGGTTGACTTTTAGTAGCTTTCAAATGCTAAAAGCTCTGATTGTCAATGCTGACAAAACTTAAAAGCACCTTCTCTGGGATCCCAGAAAGGTGCCATGGGGATAATAAAAGTGTTAACCTTAAGGACTGTTTCGTAATGTAAAATGGCAGTGCCTGAATTATCATGCTATAGTGTACATTGTCTGTGTTATTATGTCTGTATTCATGCAGGTTCTCTTCCATTTTATCGATGGCCCATGGATGACTGTGTCACTTAGCAGAATAATTCTTGTTAAAAGGTTTTCATTTGGGTAGTTTGGAGATGTGTGAGAGTTTTCCCAGTCCCTGAGCTCCCTCTGCACACAAGTCCATACTGTACCGTCAAGACTGGCTGTTGTGGTTACACCAGCAAACAGGCAGCTACAGAGGTGGGGATGATAGGCTGGCTGGCTTTTTCTTTGCACCCTTCTTGCAACTCTGCTGCTCACAGTGCAGGTCAGGTAGGAAAACTATGGTTGATTTTGGAAAAAAAATGAAAGCGTAGTTGCATCTCTGTGAATTATGATAAAGGTGTAATTTTTACAGTGAGTAAGAGGGCCAAAGGCTGTGGGTTTCACCATGCCACACAGACAGTCTGTGCTAAGGGTGGGTAAGAAATTACAGAAGACCTCCTGGTATTTATATTGCACGGTGTTTGCAACTACTTTGTAAAAAAAGACGGTTTTCCTTGCTATAAACACGACATCCAAGGTTTTCTTTAAGAAGCTGGGCCATTTTAGTCACGTGTGTTGTGCTTATTACAGCTTACTGTGATCAAGAGGTAGAATGTCTTCTTATACTTTTTCTTGACCAAAAAAAGGTACTTAAGTAATGTACCTGTTTAATATTGAATACATAGGCACAAAACTGGAAATGTGTAGATGTATGGATATCCAACCACAAACAGAATGTGAATGGTGAGGTCTTACAGCTTCTTAGGTTAATTTTTGTTACTGCTAACATTCTCTTGTTTAAACCACGTATTACTGTATTATGACTGAAGTGCAAATTTTGGCTTGTTAGGTTAATGAACATTAAGCAAATCATGGGGATCAGGTTGATTTCTGTAAGGGTCAAAATACAGGAGTCTGCCATAGCACCTGTTACATTCAGAATTTGCTTTTTTTGACAGAGCACATAAAAACAGCTTCATGTATGTTTTAAGAAACCAAGCTATAGTCCCTTCATTGTGTTAGCCTGCTGCTGTGTTATGCCTCTGCTTTGCATTTTTCAGGCTAATTTCCAGTGCATCTGATTTCAGGAGATGTTTATCATTTTTGCTTTACATGTTGAGTTGCACCTCAAGTTTTTTATTAGTGTATTTAGAATTATGATAATTTCTCTCATTTATTCTTCCCATTACTAGTACTAAGGAAATACTTTTAGAGGACTTTTTTTGCTTACTGTTGGTTAGATCAGTCAGACAACATAGTTGTGGGAATTTGTGTTCAGAATATGGCATTATTGTTAAGTCTTGGTTACATCTGGAACTTTAGCAGTTGGTTTTCCATCTCTTACTACTGTAGCTGCCATTGTTCTTAGTCATTCCAACTTCTCTGGAGTCTAGTACATCATCCACAAAGCCAGCATCACATGTGATTGATTGCAACAGCAAATTAAAACAATGCTGATTTCAAAATTTTTAGGTCATGATCTTCTGGTTTTGATCAGTCCTTTCTCAGAATAATTGCACTTCTTAATTTACAATGTGACTAGAAATTTTTGAAAATTAGTCTCTTGAGGGAGGAGGCACATTTATTTTTTCTGTCTTTATGGTTTTGCTTAGCAGCTGTCAATGGTGTTTCCCCTTTTTTGGTCCAATTTTCTCACACCCAGAAAGGTGGGGGTTTGTCATCAGCTTCAGAGGTAGCTGAGCACACTTGTTCTGAAGAAACACAAAGGACAGTATCCACCATGTGCTGTGGCAAAAATGCAGTTACACTTTTGTCTTCTGGCATCTGAAGCACTCGTGTGATTTGAGGTCACCTCAGAATGTCCATGTGAAATACCTTTCACTGGAGAGGACAGAAACCATACTGCACTGGGCTGCCTCTTAGGCTCATTTTTTCCCCCTATTTAGAATAACGGAATTACAGGATGGTATGGGTTGGAAAGGACCCTAAAAATCATCTTGTTTCAATCCCTTTCTGTGGGCAGGGACATCTTCCACTTGACTAGGTTGCTCCAAGCCCCATCCAAACTGGCCTTGAATATTCCAGGGATGGGGCAGCTGCAACTGCTCTGGGCAACCTGGGCCAGTGCCCTCAGCACCCTCACACAGAAGTTTCTTCCATAAAAATTCAGATACTCTTACACAGAGGCATAAAAAGCTGCAGCCTCAGTGCTATTCCCAGACCTGACAATTTGCTGATTATTTCACTATATTTAGCACAAATCTTCCATGCCAACTGTGCTCTAGAAGTACTTTAGAATAAATTATAAATCATCAGTAAACATAAACCACTCCCATTTTTTTCCCATAAGGGTTGTAGGTAAAAAAGCAGCACTGGTACCATCCAGCCTCAGCAGTACCCATAGTTTGCCAGACCACCAGTTGATTTATTTGCCTCAGCAAGCAGCTACTGCATCATTTGTTGGCATACTACTGGAAAGGATCAACAGGGAAGTGGTCACAGGTTTAATGTTACTGTGAAAACTGTTCAATAGTCATAATCAGCTGCACCTCCAGTGTACCCCATTAAAATGGCACCAACCCTCAGAAAAAATGCCAAAAAAACTTCAAACTCCTTTTATGCAAATCTGAAGTACCAATACCTGAGTGGGCAGTGCAGCATGAGTTCCAGCAACTTAACTCTTATGGCAGAAAAATTGGCAAAGCAAGAAAAACAGCCGATTCTTGCCATTCATGAATTAATGATTGTACTGTAATGAAGTCACCAGAGTGCATGAAACTTTGTATTTCACAGAGTGCTCAGAAAAAAAATTACTTTTTTTCTAATTCTATGATGTATAAATCTTCACCAGCTTGAATGTACTGCTAGCTATTGCAAAGCACATGTGACTAAGTTTACATTCATGTCATGTTCTACTGGTTTTATTAGAATTTCCTCCTCCTTTAATACTGCACCATGCATTGTAACTTCAGAAACGTTTCACCTTACTCAATTAGCTTTAAATGTGTTGCTACCTTTTCATTTCCTAGCAGCTGTAAAATAGCTATTTTGTGTTCATTTGATATAGAATTGTTGAAACTGCATTTATTTATACAGAGGCATTTATAATACTTATTTTACAAATGTTCTTATATTCTGAATAAATTTCTAATGCTGTTTCTTTGCCTTGGGAGTTGTTCCACCATGGCTTGTCACCTTACATTGAGTGGGACTGCCTAAAGATACTTTGGCATAAAGGTATCATCTCCAAGCTAAGTTACTGAGGGAGATGGTTTGACATTGTCAGTAAAGTTCACTTAATAGAGCCATGAAAAGTTGTTAAGAACTCGGATCTGGCAACAAGTTTTATCTGGGCTCAAGAACATCAGTACTTCTTCCCACAAACCCTCTACATCTTCAATGAACACTTAATAGAAATGGAAGGGTGCATGTGAAACTGTTACCACATGTCCAATGCTTTCAATAAGAAGTAATATGGACTGAAACAAAAGGAAAACAACATACTCAATATTACATAAATATTCTAAAAGCACAGCACGTACTTCCTTGCTTCAGTTTGCCTAATACATTTTTTTTTCCATTGTGCTGAATGAGCTCCTCATCCACCTCTACAACTGACTTCAATGCTTTGTCTCCTGGCACTAGATATAATCACTGCTGGCTTAAGGCAACATGTAAACATTCTACAGTGAAAGAATAACCTGTACCAGCAGCACAGGCATCACATTTCATAATGACCAGCAATTCTTATATTCATAGTTCAGTACTTCAATATTTTTATTTATAAAGTAATTTAATTTTACAGAGGAAAAAATAACAATATGGAAGAAAATGTCAACTTAGTCATAGTCTTAAATGGTGTGCTTCATAACAAACAAAATCACAATCATCAGTACAGTGGATATTACAGATTTTACTTTAATACAATTGAAGAGTTGACTAATACAAACTTTCTTCAAAAGAACATAATGGAAGTTGGAAAAAATCTGTAAGGATTTTAACTCTTTAGCTGTATGCACTTTATACTTAATTAGCACTGATGTGCCACTTACACACAGAGGAAAAACAGATCGAGTTCTTGAGCTTTAAACAAACAGGAGGAAGACACAACCGTTCATGCCTGAGCCACACCACAAAGCACTGGTTCCTGTTTTCTGTGAGGCATGCAGTGCTGCCCTGAAAAGTGTCATCACTTGGAAGCAGTACCCAAGTCTGGGTTCTGGAATATGAACACCAGTCGAGCATTCTGCCTGAATTAACAACCCCACACCTTCTTCTAGGGGGTCTGTTTTGCTTTTTAGTGGTAAAAGTGCCTTGCAAACCCAGCTAAACTGCTCCTCAGAGATGAAGTTCAACTTCCACATAAGTGCAGTGCCATGCAGACACAGTAAAGTTCTGTTGCAAGTATTGGTGTGAGAAGTATTTGCTGAGAGCTCTTAATCATGCAGTTTTCCATACTTTTTTCTGCATAACAAAATAATGTACCCAGCCAGTAAGATACAAATTGCATCCCCACATTTTAGTAATTTTGATCAAACATGCTTAAAAAAATTGCAAAGTTCTTCTCACCACTGGAAATGTGTCACAGAGAACTGTGTTTGCAGGATGTGTTTTCTTAAAAAGCTAAGAATGCCTTATTTTAAAATGATTAATGCTCCATGAGCTGTAATCGTTTTCTTAAAGGCACTGAACTGTAACCCATACTGGAAACGAGAAGCTAGTTCTTCTGATCAAGAATATAAATGCTTAGAAAGGACTAAATACTGTTTTCAGTAAAATCCATAGAGACCTTTCCAAATTTAAACATTCTGTACTCTGTGAAATATTAACAATTACTTAAAAGGAAGTGCTTTTTTTCCTGGAAGAACTGAAGGAGGACTCGAAGACACATTTGACTTACCAGAAGCAGCCACAGCTAAGAACAATTTAAAGATAAGGGTTTCTGTAAAGCTGAATCTGTACAAAAATTAAGTCTTGCTGAACCTAACATTTCCAATTGAAAGACTAGGTTAAACTCCAAGTATTTTGTGTTATTGTACTGCTACCAATCTGGAATAGTTCCTCTGGTATAATCTTGAGTATGGCCAGTGTCACTGTTTATTGTTGACTTCCTTTTAAGTTCAGAAGCTACATGAAAAAGTGAAATGCACACACAGCACAAATCCTACTGCATCTATCAGTGCTTATGTATATTAAGAACAGTGCAAATACTAGCATTTAGCCTACTTCTATTCTTAAACTACACTATTGCTATAAATGCTTATGAACAAAAACCTATTATGGAAGAGTTTCTAAGTCTAATTTACCGTAAAAGCACCTTCAGTTAGTTTGTATAAATTTACCACATCTTAAATAATTTTGGTTCCAAAAGCTGAAATATTGTAATAACAAAAACAATTTGAAATTATGAAGTTGTGTATAAGCACCAGATTATTTAACATTTACAGTGCAAGACTTAAAATTGGTTTATTTACAGAAATCAATATCAACAAGAGAGACTATTCTAATAATTTTCAGTAACTATGAGCTTCCTAACACATTTAGAATATAACCTCCTAACTTTAAACATGAAGGCACCTGGCTTTACCTCTGGAAGAGAAACCTGTTGCTCAGAATTTGTAACAAAACCCCAAGTTATCTATGGATTAAGCAGCCCACTGATCCCACAATTGGGCAGCCAGTGACTCCTGGAGCAACAGTGCTCTCCTGCACTACAGGATATTGGAGTTTGGATTCTTAATGTAGACTCTTTGCTCTTCACACCATAATGGCCTAAGTGCAAAAGCAAATCACCACATTAAGTAAAGGTTGGAAGAACTGTGTTCTTATCTGAAAGTACAATCTGAGAGCAAGTATGTCAGAAGTAGCCAGACCTGAAGTCTGCCTTGTTTTTAAAAGAAATGTTATATTTATAACAGCCACAGGCAGGTTAAGGAAAATCACTAAATATTGTTCTCAAATCATCAAATTAGTTCAGGAAGGTTGGAACACAGCACAGAAGCCTGGAACGGTGATAAGGCCCAAAATTTCGTTAGAAACTATTTATGCATGTTTGGTCTAAAGAATTTACAATGTGTTAAAAATAATACTTTGATTGTGCAATAAATAAAGCTACTTCCCTCTCCTTCCCAACCACTGTTGCCAGACTTCAAACTATGCAAGACACAGTTACTTTCAAAAGCTGGATGATTGATGTATGTCAAGGAGCTGAAGTCAGCAGCACTTCAGTCACTTAATTGGGCAGGCCACTCTTCAGTCCAAGGTCAAAGTATAGAAGCATTTTGAGGAGAGAGAGAGATGCTATAAACCTCATGCTAAAGCAGGGAGTTGATGTAGTACTAGAAACTGCACACTAGTACCAGATTCCTAGCATCACACAGCTGTAGGGGTTTTTTGCTAAATATTTGTTTATTCTGCAAGTTGATTCCTAGAACACTGACTGACCATTCTGTATCTGAATAACCCCCTAACCTGGCAGCATGCTCAAATTGACAGTGTTTGTTTTTCAAGTATCTCGACACCAGCTCTCAAGTCAGACATGCAAACAGTTCCTATTTCCCTGTGTCTTAACTCCTGTAAAGTAAAAACTCACAGAACTAAAGCCTGTATCTTACTTGCTATTTCTTCACTGTTTTATGGAAGATAATGTAAACAGTTCTTCTAAACTTAGACATACAATTAAAAAGGGATGGTGAAATAAGAACATAAAAAACAGTAAACAAAATGCTCACGGTGCAGGGCATAATGGAGCCCACCAAGTGGATCACATGCCACCACACTTACATAGTTTTAGGATAAACCTTACTAAGAAAGCAGAAAATAATGCTACTACAGGAAATGGTACCCTTATACAAAGAAGTAAGTTATTGCATATTTATCACATTTATTTGCAACTCACATTAAGGCTAGGTTTACTAAAATCAATGACATATGTATGAGCTCCACTTTGGGTTGCTTAATGAAGCAACCAATGTCTCTTATACTGAACCAACCTTTCACTAAGAAGAAAAAAGTGACACAGTAAACAGAGGGCAGCCAGCATCTCCTATTCATAGAACATGCTTCCATTGGTCTAAAGACTTACGCTTGCCTAGGACTTGCCAAGGAAGTCCTTGCCAGGACTTCCCAAACAAATGACAGATGCTCCAAGTTCACTGTTTCATCAACATCCCCATTATTTCACAGAGCACTAAATAATCTATAATTTATCTGAAAAGTAAACGTATTTATAAAAAGACTTCCAGAGCCTGTTATTTAATTACGCCTTAGGAGAGTCCTGTTAGCTCCACAGGCAGTAGCAGCCTCAGGATATGATACAAATTTCTGCCTCACCATGAGTAAAGGCACTTTTGCTGGGATATCAACTAAAATACCACAAAGAAGTAACTAAAGATTAGTTTTCACCTGAAGCTGAATAACGTAACCTCCTCCAGCATTATCCTTACCTTCTTAATTACTCTTCTTTGTCATTGTATGGCCTTTGGATACATTTAAGAGAAAAAAAAAAAAACTGAGTCAAAGCTAGATTGAGCTATTTCACAATTTCGTCTTGAAAAACAAGGCCCTCAGAACCCTTTCTCCGTTAGAAGGAGGAAATGCTGTAGTCCATTTCTCCTGTTAACTGATACAGAAGTTGAACACTCCCATGGCCAAAATTATTACAGCATTAGAGTTCCAAATCACCTGGTGTCAGGCAGGTGAATAAACCAGGAGAAAGTTCTAAAGCTATTTCTGAGGAAAACACTAGGTAGGGTATATGAAGTAGGGTGGTTGAAGGAAGACCAAGATTTTGGTTTTGGATGACATATAACAAGTTGCATAAAAAATCAGTGCATGTGCATACACTACAAGGGTGCAGTTCATTCAACCTGTTATCAATTACCTCTATTCTAGAGAAAAGTCCATTTTTAAATCTGGGACATGCTTGCTATCACAAGCTGCTGTGACAAATTATTTCAGTGCATTTCTCTCCACTGCAACGCATGGGCTCAAAACCCACTGACTTGAAGGCGATGTAATAGCTCATCACCTCAACTCTTACAGGTTTTTAGTTCCTCCCCTCCATCCCCACCCCATCTTTCATGTTTTTCCTAAGAAAGCACTGTAGCTGAAAAATGACTGAGGCTAGATCATTTAAATGCTAACTGCAAGTGCAATTCAATACTACTGGATATATATAGAGCAGATACACTACACAAGAGATCCGAGGACAACAGCACAGAATACAATACTGAACACCCTTGGAATAGTTATTGGAAGCCTGATTAAGCTGTTCAGTGTCACACAATGCCTCTATTATCCATGCACCTGTCTTCCTCCTCAGCAAGATCTACAGAGGCTTATTTACATTCAGTATAAATTCTACACGAGTAACCTCTCACAGACAAGTTTAAGCTTCTCTTTTTTTGCAGGCAGCTGCATTGTAACTTCTTACGCAGCTGTGGGCAGTGCACAAGAGCTAATTTAGACACTTTGAACGGCTGAGTTTTACCCAGTTTGAGTGTCAATATCAAAGACCAAGGAAGAGTACGTACAAAAAGTCAATATGCTATAGATTTGACTCAAGTACCAGTGATTGCCAGCCAACGAAAACTATCAGTGTGAAGGAGGGAAGGTATTTGGGGCAAACAATCAGTACAGAGGAAGGATGACAGGCTGAGGCTAGGTTCAAAATGTGCAACTTGGTTTCAAAATCACTAGAACAGAGATGTCCTCTGAGAATTAGTTTCATTGCCACTGTGTAATATTGCAATGTCCTACAACATAGTGACTAATAAGTCAAATAATTTACATCAGAACAGTTAAAAGGTTAGCAAGCTGGTATACTCCAACAGTTAAAACAAAGTCAATGACATTCTACAAAACACACGGCAAGTTAAAATAAACAAAATTTTAAAACCACAAAAAACAAAACACAAGTAAAAAGAATGCCCTCTAATGCACAGCTAGGAACAAGTGAACTGAACATTGGAAAGGTACTTTTGTGGACAAAGGCTAGACTGCATTTAAAGTGCAACACTTGACTATGCCACTCCCATTACTGCAAAGGGAACAAAACCCTTCCAAACCAGCAGTCAGTCCCTGCATTGCATTTAAAAACAAACAAAACAAAATAAAAAACTCCTGAGAAAGAGTAAGGCTGGATAAGAAACCCCCTCAATTACAACAGGCAATCTGATTCTTATTCCTAGTAAGTTTGCTGTCAGAGGTCAAAACTTTTCATTATGGCATCATGGTCAAACTTGAAACTCAAGAAAGCTCTTGATGAAAAAGCAAATTTGTAATGGCCATTGCATGCCATAGAATGTCCCTCTTCATGTTCTGGCAGTGGGTCTTCACTGGAGCAACACATCTCATATGCTGCTTCTGCTTAAAGAGAAAAAAGTATGAAATAAATTTTAAATGGGCAGTTGCCAATAAAAGTATCCATAACAACACAAAGCCATACCTCAAACATATATTCAATTAATTATTTACAACGAAGTCTGTATGTTTGGTCATAAACAGAAGAAGGTAACTCAAACAGCCATATTTACAAGTTGTCTAGAGGCTAGAATAAATCTTCAATTCACTGCAATCTGGAAACACTTTCAACAGCCAGTTTTACACATATAATACTGCTTCATTTCTCAATAGCCATTTCTTAATAAAGAGGAAAAACAATGGCATCGTTTCCTGAGCAGTAAGTAAAGAACTGCGTACACTCTGCTGCAACTTATTACTAGCAGGACACAAAGCCTTGAAACAACACTCAATTACCTGCACTGTGTTGACTCAGATGCTATTTTTCTAAAATAGCTTCTAGTTACTTTTTTACTGGGCCACCTGGTGTATCAGTCTTATAACTAATGAGAAGAATAGCAAGTCCAACATGAAACAGTATCTTTTTCATTAAAAAACAAACAGAACCTCAGACTACCTTGGAAAAACATGGCTTTTTAAGATTTGGAAGGTTGGCATGAGGAAAAGCCCTCAACCATCATTATTTGGGTGCCTTCAGCCTGTAGCACTGGACAGTGGACAAAAATTCTGACTGCACTTGCCTGTTTCAAAGTTATCTTGAAGTCTTCTTGGATTAAGCCTTTTTTCACATTTCTAGTGAAGAGAATGACCATACATTACACATATTATGATAAAGAATGGCATTATATTTAAACATCATCTAACAGGCATGCTGGTTATATCTGCTTTGACACACCTCATTATTTGTGAATATTTGTATACTGAATGTATGTGTGAATTATTTGTAAGCTGAGTATGAATACTCAGCATTAATTCTGTCACATCACTTGATGTAGCAAACATGCTTTAAGTCCACAAGTCTTTCAGAAGCATGCAACATTTTAACAGTCACTAAAACATTTCTAACGTGCAAACTTTTATGGGAAAATTTTGAGTACTTTTTAACTGTTTTAAGATGGAAGAGTCTTACATATGACAGTGTGGAATCAACGTTGTGCATGCATAAGCCCTCTCTTCAATGAGCTTGTCCCAAAAAAGACAAGGGGAATGTACTTGCAAACACACTGCTACTGCCAATTAAATTAACATGCTTTAGAGACACAAACTTAGAACTCTCTGGGGAAGAGTTGTTTTAGCGCCAAGTATTGCTGCTGTATCAGTACACTGATACAGAAAAAATATGTCTCTTTGCACTCTCTGCAAATTAAGAGTTTCCTGGCCTTCAAATTACATCAGAAAATTATCACAGGGACACAAAATATTTAAACTTCGAAAGACTGACCACCAGGAAAACACAAGTGAAACACAAAAAGAGAAATATTTTGAAAAGTCTGAGAAGAGCCTTCAAAGTAACCATGGTACATTAACAGTTGTCTCCATGAAGATCTTACGGATTACCATTACAGTTTATTCCTATCCATTCAAATTTCTGGGCAGTCAATTCACTCTTCTAGACTCAGACTCAAACATAACTGATCATTTCTTGCTGCAGTGAGGATTTTAGGACGAGTTTATGGTTTCTGTATGTTTACATGAATGAGAGAAAGAAGGCAATAACCACAAGCCAAAATGGGAAGAATCTAGTTTAAAGCCTGTAAACAAGAGAAACTAAAGCCTGGACAAGCCAGCTGAGCTGCATGGAGAACTGGGGCCTTGCTGCTTCACAAGGGCCAAAAAAGTATACTGAAGAGCCATAAAAAAACAGGGACTCAAAAGCACATTCTACAATAAAAGAGAGCACAGCCCAGTGAGTCTACTCCCATTGAGAAGAACTGGACAAACAAAATTAGTAACTGCAAAAGAAAGTAACATGCGAAGAGAGTGATACCAGAATTTACAAATTATTGTAAACAGGTCTACTGTATGATTAAAAACTATCCTGAGATTCTGGCATCCAAGCCAAGTCTCTGTCTCAACATTTGTTTGATGGAGAGAAGGGAAATAATAAGCATTTGCACCACCATTTTCTAAGTGTTGCAACACAAAGCCCCATGCTTACAGTAAGACATTCCACATGAATAAATAAGATGTGCACTACACTGAGTTATTACTACACACCACAGAAGGCTTTTACATGACAGGAACCTGGAAAGCTGCAGGACTGTGTATTGAAACAGCTGACAAATTTTCAACAGCTAAAATTACTTACTTCTAAAATGAAAACTTTGAAATTTAGTATGCTTGTTTACAGATGTATATGCAAACAAGGTAAGAAATGTTATACATCTGCAAACACATATCAAATACTCTGATCAAACATACTGTTGATAGATATGCACTCTACTTTGTTTCAGCAGGACAGTGTCCTAGACGTTTGTTAAGCATTACTGGAACCTATTAATGACACAGCCACTGCATGTCTCTTACCAAGGTATGATTTTGCTTAACTGGTTGACTGTGCAGTCCGTTTGTTCGCTTCTTTTGGCTGGAAGTGTCTTGATTTTGCTTTCTGCCATTGTTCCTCAGGCTCTGATTCTGCTGTTAAGTCCAAAGTAATTAGAGCGAGGAATTTAAATGGCAGAATTGGACACCATTACATTGACGTTTTCTACTTAGTAACTCAAAACTTCCTTCCAAGTAAGTTTAAAACATGTAAACAGTTTCTTTTGCAGAAAAACTGAAGCCCACTAAAATTAACCAAAATCAAGCTACAGGGCAATCAGTTGTTATTCATTCTCTCTTGCACTATGACAGAATTATTACACAATTAATTCAGGTCAGTGAGTTTCCGTGCACTGATGAAGATATACTAGAGACAACACCAAAATGGCAAGTACTAATTACTATCTGTACATGATACAGCATAATTACTACCTGATACCACCACTTCTAGTGTGAGATAAATCAAAGAATTCCCAAGAGTGTTCCCCAACTGCATGTTTCTATTTTTGCATTCTGTGGTGATGAAATTTACTATTTTTGTCCTAGAGAGGAAACCCTTATGAACAAAGACATCTGTTTTAAATAGTTGTCCTGGGGTGACTTTATGATGTTTGTATCCTCAATTGCCTGTTCTGTTTATGGTGGATATTAAGTTCTGCACCTTTAAGACTGGTTCCGAGAGCGAAGGGGGGAAAAAGAAGAAGTGCAGAGTTTGTTACCAGAAACTGCACTTGCTCCCCTGCATCCTTCACAGACAGTGTTGTCTGCAGTATGGACAGTGAGAAAGCTCTCCTTTTCTTTTTAGTTAGGTTTTTTTGCTACCTGAAGCAGAGAAATTCCCTAGACTGTAAGTTTCTTTTCTTTTACTTGGAACTGTTTAAAGCTGTTCTACACTGAAAACCCAGAAAATTGCCCACTGGAGCCCAGGATGGCATTTTCCAGT
The DNA here is from genome assembly GCA_017589585.1 of Phylloscopus whistleri. Lineage (NCBI taxonomy): Eukaryota > Metazoa > Chordata > Aves > Passeriformes > Phylloscopidae > Phylloscopus > Phylloscopus whistleri. Next base: position 808,204 of record JADMLD010001284.1, on the reverse strand, counting down.
GCCAGAGAAACTGGTAAGAGACTAGACAAGCTGAGCTACAACCCATGGCAAAGACTTTCTCCATTTTTCCATCTCTCTTCAGAACAGAGAGAAGTTTTGTTGGATATTATTCATTTTTTATGTTTGTAAACACTTTACGTGTTAAATAAACAGTTTTTTCCACTTTTCAATAAGAAAATTATTCCCAAACCAGCTAGGAGAAGGGCCGCTTGAATTTGCCTTCTAGAAGGACCCCATTCGGAAGTTTCCTCCCAAAAACCAAGACAATAGTCCAGACGCATACGCATGCCTAAGAAAAAACCTACCTTTATTTTCAAAACTTCAGACACCTCAGAATGATTATATGGCTTTTGTGGCTGTTTTGGCTTCACCAACTGCTCTCCTGAAAAGCCATCTGTAAACACCTGCTGACTACAGCGAAGTTTGGATCTAGTATAGGAAAACAAAGACAGTTTACAACATAACTTTAAATCCACTGAGAGCAGAAGACAAGTATGAAAGAATTTTCTGCTTTTTGAGAAAAATCTGGAAGACAATCTTAAGTAACCTAGCATGGAAACTCTAATAATGCTCACTTGCCATTTGTATTCTCCACAGACAAGAGGCCAAGTGCACATTAACATTTGTCCTGTTGTTTGCTGGTGTTGTCCTGGCTCAAATTACTTAAGTCCTCTCATTGGGACTACAGGTTTTAAAGTCTGCTCTACCACTTTTCACTCAGCTGAATCTAAAGCCAGCAGCACTTGTTCCCCTACTGATTCCCATAGGTTTTATCTAGCTAGACACTTCTTAGAGTACTTTACAGTCCTGCTTTAGAGTCCTACTTTTCCTGTGCAGAAGTGACAAAAATATTGAAGCACTGGAAGTTATCTACTATTCCAGCTGGTAATGGGGTCCGCAGCTCTGGACCCGAGGCTGGAGCCACCCCAAAAAGTATCTCCTCAGAGACAACTCGTTAGGGGGTCAAAGCACTCCCTGAGCTGGCAGAGAGCGTCTCAGCAGGGGGCAGAGCAATGATTCAGCTCTGGTGATTTCAGCTTAGTGATTTCTCAGCTCCTGCCCCTGTGAGGTTCGCTTCTCTTTTAGCCGGCCAGGATGAGAGAGAGAGGGTCTTGTTTGGCAGTTCCGCATAAGCAGCTTTATTGCAAAGACATCAGCGAAGGGAGCCAGAGGAGGAGATGCCCTGGGGATTAGGGAGACTTTAGGGGGTTTTATAGGGAACCAGGTGGGAGGGGGAAAGGGTACAAAGCCAATCGTTTACAACAGATCTACATAAGATCCCGAGGGGGCTTGTGGGTCTTCTGAAAGGTCACCGTGACAGGAAAGCTTGCTTTGTTATCTCAGGGTCTGGCAGGGGTTGGGCAATTCTCCTTATATCCTCAGTAGGCCCCTCTTCAGGGCAGAGCCACCGGGGCTCCGCCCACCCCCACAATCTACTTGCTTTAGCTTCTGGTTTTTTTGCTTCCCATAAACAAGACTGAGGAAATAATCTCAGCTCTGACATCTGTGTATCATGACATTAATTAAGTTCTCACCTTACTTCCGATCCTATGATGTAAGTCTATGCCTTTTTTTTTTTTTAATTTACCTATTACTGGAACATAAATTCTTGGAGAAAGAGAAAAGGACAAGCAGTTTTGTATTTAATTGTAATTGCATAATATTGTCATATTGTCCTATCTGTATGACCAGTGTTATATAAGAAAGAATATAGAGATGTTAAACTGACCTGGTTCTTACCTAGCTTTTTCCAAGTTGGGCTTAGATGGTGTGCTCCCTGCAGATGAAAAACCATTGTCACTATCTGAGGAGTCTCCATTCCTTCGGGAAATCCATTCCCTCAGTGGCCTGTGAGCAAGAAGAAGTATAACAAGATCTACTTACCAAAACAAATCTAAAGAATTTTAAGTTGTCTGAAAGATGCTGACCTATTTGCCTCATTTCAAACATACCTGATGAAGGGAATTGCCATAAAAAATTTGTTAGGTGCCAAACCCAGCTTGGACTTTGGGGTCATGTCATTTCTGTGGCATGGTAATTTGTCGATGGAAAACCACTCAATATTCTAGAAAAATAAGAAATAAAATCAAAATACCCTCTATTATACCCTTAGCAGAATGTTACGAATGTGTATCAGTCACAATTATTTCCCTTAATTAAAAAATTACCATGGAGGACTTAAATTAGCAGGCCACAACAGCGTTTTTCACGAAAGGTTTATTAACTCTTCCAACTGCCACTACAGTAGCAGATGGTACAGCACAAACTCATTGCATGATATTGCACGTAAAATATGAAAGGTATTAATCAGCAACTAAATTCTGAAAAAGTTTCATAAACAAACCAACCAAACCACAGCACACAGAATGCCATAAATAAATGTAAAGCTTTGAATAACTTTCAATAGCTTTTTACTTAAAGTGCCATCAATATTGGACCACCAATACTCATTCAAAAATAATGTTGAGTTTGACAGTAAGTTTCAGGTTTTGTTATAGAAAAAAAAAAGCTATAGGGATAGGATAGGATTTGTGTTACTGTTTATATGTTATATTTTTAATAGTTAAAACTGTATACTTTGCAGAATCGGGAACAAAATCAGGAATTCTGACCATAGACAGTGTAGAAGTACCCACATGAGATTTGCGGTCATGGAATCTACTGCAAAAGCCTCAGGTCCAGACAAGATAAAAATTATGGAAATAAGTTACAAACCAAACAAGTTTTCAATATAGTTCTACAGGGAGTACAAAACCAGCCTGCCTGATGGTATTAGATCAGATGAAGACAAAGCTTCAAAACTCTCATTGAACTCTTCAACATTCCCACACATATGGTCACTGTTCTACAAAGTACAATATTTACTGTATATTAAAAAAAAACCCCTCAAATTTCATCTTATGTCATATTTTAAAAAACAGCTCTCTAATGCTAGAAACTAAGTCCTGTCCAATCAAATGCTTTCCCTATCTAGAAAGCAAGATGCCCTGTTCAGTGACACAATCTGCATGGAAATATAGTTGTTTTAAACTGAATTCCCATAAAAGAAAAAAATATTCAAACTTCAAAGGTTATACATACCACAGACAAAGGTTCCAACAAGTTACTACATAAGCCTTTGTCTTTCCCTCTGACAATACCTTTTAAAAGCCTAATGGTACACAATACATCCAAAATAGTTTCCTTTTTCTGTCCCCTTCTTAACCTCCTCCTTAAAATATACTATTTTTTAAATCTGGACAGTATTAGCCATGAAAGAGAGAAAACTTAGTTTGTCCTTTTGATATGTAGGCTTTTGCATGTCCGCAACTAATAATTACAACTTAAGAATATATAGTTACATATGCATCTGTAACTAGGAATAGTATGAAATTATTAATATATACACCACCTATGAGAAAAGGAGACTTGTATTTTAGCAGCATGCTCTATTGTCTTTTCGTGATGAATGGAGATGTCAGACAGATGGGTCAGACTTGCAGCTGAGCTGCAAGAAGTCAACACAAAACCCTACAGTGCAGAGATGCCACTGCTACCTAGCATTTGAGGTGTTCATTGTGTTTAGTGGGTTCATTGTTTTACACACTTCTGACTTTAAAAATTAACCTCTGCAAAGTTCCTATAGATTCAAACAAGGTAGCACATACCCGAATCTCCCTTCTAGTTTTGGGGTTGAATTTCGTGTTCTTGGGAACTCCTGGAATGATGTACAGCCGTGCTAACTGATCATTAATTCGCAGCTCAATGTAGTCCTCTTTGCAGATATAATCTTTTATGTCAAACCCAGTTTCTTCAAAAACCTGAGAAGTATTTAGATGAAATTAGTGTGTGTGTATTCAGGGTTATCCTTTCACAACCTATCACCACAAGTTAAGGAATCACTATTTTTCAGATATATCCATGAAAGCTGTGGGAAAAACAAGCCTTTACACATAGATGTTTGCTCAGAAATAGAAGTGGTATCTACATGCTTTAGATTTCTCTAAGACGGCAGACCTGTAATGCAAGTCAAAATGATTCTATTACACCTTCATGAAGCAATTTATTAAAATGGATGGGGTTTGTCCTCATCAACTTCTGAAATACCATTGAGCTTTGTAGGCACTGCCAAGTGAAGACCTTTTTAATCAGAATTTACACAGATGCAGCTTATGGTTTCAAATCTGTGCTGACTCCAGTGAGAGAAGTTGAAAGATTTATTTCAGATATAAAATAAATTGTCAGTCTTTCCACAATGACTATCTAACTTGATGGAAAAAAAAGATGATAACAACATCTTGTTCATTGGTGAAATCTAAATTGATTTTTTGAAATAACACCATCAAAAGATATTTTTCTCCCAGTATAACAGTGCCCCCTTTAATGCTTTTGCTGGCATAACTTGAAGTAAAGAAGACATACTTCATGTAACTGCTTCTTGAAGCACCTGTGTCTAGTTTATCCTTGATAAGTATACTTAAAACAAACAAACGAAAATACCCCCCAAAACCTGTGATTTCTCATATACTGATTCTGTCCAATTTCCCTCACCTTAATTTTCTCTCTCAAAAACTCTGGATGTATTATGTTGAATGAACACTGAATTTGTACGATTAATATTCTTTTACAGGCCATTTTGAATATGCACCTTCACTACATATCTAGGTCTCCAGGAGCAATAAATACCACAGATTATTTTATTTTTCAGATTTTACTTGCCACGTACATTGATTCTTGTTCCTGCATAACTGAAAAATAGAAAAGTAAAGCTCTTCACAATTTTTACATAAAATTTTACAACCTCCAACTCGGCTCCTTAGCCTCTTTACATAGACCAGTGTACACAGGCTAAATTCCCATTCCTTCACATTTTTACAGTTATGGTGACCCTTGAAATTAATACACCAAAAGCCATAAATTGCATAAGATTTCCCAAACATCACAAGTAATATTTAAAAATAAATTCAGCAGAGAACTTTTAGAATAGTACTCACTTCACTTAGCACATTAGTGCAAAATAATGTGAAACATAAATCCCTTTTTTTTTTTAATTATATAACCTCAACCTTGATTACCATTTCGAAACTCATAAAGGCACCAGAAGGTACATCAGAAGATGACTGCAAGAACGGACTATTTATTCATGTGACTTCAATAACAGGATTACCTAAGTAAAGTGCCTTTTCACCCAACACATATATCCTGATTTCAGCAAAATTTCACTTCTTTATCTTAAGGAGTTGATGTAACTTACCTCCCTAGCAGCACAGTCATGAGGTGCCTCCTCTTTATTTACTTTCCCTTTTGGAAATCCCCAACCAGATTTTGCTAAATAGCCCTGAACCAAAAGAACCTACAAAATACAAGGGAACACAACTGTCAAACAAGCAGGTATTCTAATTATTTCATTAAATGTCTTCCATCCACCATACCCTCGTTCTCCAAAAGGATATGTTAGCCTCAAGGAAGGAAACCATCAGGTTTGCTGTGTTCTAGCAGGAACTGCAAGGTTTTTTACAGAATCATGTAACTCAGGATAAAAAATAAAAAAAAAAGAGAAGGAAAGCAAGCAGAAGTGTGTTTACTGTCTTGTATATTGTATTTCTGCCACCAATATCAAGTAACTGTCAGATCTCTGCGAATCTTGACAGTGAATGCAAATTTCTTCAGAAGAAAAATGCAAACAACAAAGAATTACTCCTGCCAGCATATGCTGTCCCTCTCTCTAGACAGTCCTTCACAACTATTTCCATACTTACATTTTCAAGTGTCTCATCAAGGATAATTGCACCATAGGTTGGCACTCCCATTTTGTATTCTTTCCACTCATCTAAAACCTTTTGTACATCTTCACCTTGAGGCAGTAAAAAAGGGCAGTGATTGAAGAGTACAGCATCATGTTAAGGAAGATAAACTTAAGCAGCCAGTTCCAAAGCACATATTGAATACAAAAGACATTCACTCAAAATTTAGAATAAACACTCCTTCCCCTAAGTCCTTGCAAGATATATTCTCTTGGAAGTAAAAAAAAATATTATGAATAATCCATTACAAAACACTAAAAGTTGGAGTGAATCAAGTAATTCAGCAATTCCTATACAAAGCAATCTAAAGAAATGAAAAAAACCCAAAAACCAGAAAACCAAAACTGAACAAAAAAGACACCCCTGCAAAAAAAAAGCCCAAACAAAACAGAAAAGAACCACCCAAACAAAACAGAAAAAAGATTGCACAAAGCTGCTTGTTTGAAGGAAGATAATTTTGAAAACAGAAGTAACCCCGTAACAGTTATTTTGAATATGTATTATTTACAAACACATTTTCTTTATTTTGAAATGAGCAAGACAGAAAAAAAATCCATTCCTTGTGCTTGAAATAAATAGGAATAAATTTTTGCCACAATCATTTGTTAAGATTATGGCACAGAATCCTATCTTTAGTATTTACTATGTAAAAAAAAAAAAAAAGTTTTTTTAATGGCATATAGTTGCTGAAATCTAAATTCTGATACACTTCATCAAAACTCACCTAGCAGAGGAAATACAAACAACCTCTATAACTCTAAAATTTTGAGAGAAAATCTGCAGGTCCTCAATAAAAGTATTACTATTATATATTACATATATTATACTACCAATAAAGATTACTTCACAGCAGAATACTTAAAAATACACTGCAGCTGACCTAATATTTGTGGCAAATATGGGCTAGAAAAGGAAATATATAATGAATATATAATGAACATATAACATCTATTACACTGCATTTTTTCTGCACTGCCTAAAATTACTAGGAGAATTTTGTTGGTCTGAAAATACATTTATAACTAAAAACATACATAAAATTACAGCATAACATCAACCAACAGAATATGACTATATTTTTACAGTTTGCTGTTAGAAGCAGTAGTGTTTCAAAGTAAATATATATTATGAAACTAACAAATAAGTATGTTGTGTAGTGACACCATGGATAATATCTTCAAAGTTAGAAGCAATATTCCAATCCCTCATCAAGAACATATGGTTAAAATGAAAACACTTGCTGGATGCAAGCCATGAAGTTTTATCTAGCAAGGACTAGATAGTACACATTCCAGCAGCCCTTGCAAGCAACAAAAAAGCAGAGGCCAACTATTTGAATTCAGTAAAAATGCAGTCTCTACCATACAGAAACTTCAAAAAAATACATACCACTGCCCATGGTGGAACACATATCACCTTCAACTACTTTAACATTTATGTCACTATTTACTTGAAAATTAATTAAACTGTGGAGTTCAGTTTGAAGAGCACAAACAGCTTACCCTTGAAACCAATCTAGCATGCAAAATGCAACCATAAGGAAAAACCCTCAAACATGAGAAACTGACTGTTTTCCATAGTTCTTTAGCAGTCCAAGAAGCATCTCTTTTGTGAGTGCCACAAAATTACAGAAGCAGTGAACTCAGTAACATCACATACGTAGCAACACTAACTTTTAATCATTAACACATGAACTGATATTATCATACTATGAAATATTGTTAACAATATTCAGTTTGCACTTTACCAATGAGACATAAAATAATCAGAGTAATAAAAAGGATATCAGCTTTAGCAAAGTCTCTTATCCCACACTGAGGTAATCCTGGTGTGTTTTGCATGTAGAAATCCAAATAAAACCAATGGGCAAGTTCAATCTGAAAACACACTCTGATTGCATTGTCTCTCTCTTCACTTGGAATGTGCAAAATAAATCGGCTGCCAGGAAAGAAAAAGAGTAAGATTGGCCAAATCTACTGATTTAAATACAGCTAACAATAAAACATTACAACAGTATAATTCTTGATCCATTAGCACATACCAACAGACCACTAGATCCTCCTCATGTTCCACAAGGATGGTAAAAGTTTTCACACAGTAAAATACATCTTTTAAAATCAAGAAGAAAAATGGATTACTATGTTCTTTCAGAAACATCAAGTACAATATACTAAGTAAATCAACTGTTATGAATGCAGGGAGTGTGAAGGCAACCTATTTAAAAGGCTCTGTTACAAAAATTAAAGCATTTTTACAAGTCCATTAAAGAACATCTGCAAACTCTGATAAGATATTTCAAAGCTTTTTTTTTCATGACACAAGTTGAACATAGTTATATATTTTCACTTAAAACTACAGTAAAACAATAATTTATGTAGATTTTAGAATTAAATATAATCCTATTTATTTTCTCAGTCTGAAACTGAACATGGACAATTGGGTTTAGCCCAGACACCGGCAGACAAAGAAAGTCACTGAGATAAAAGTTTAAGCAGCACTGTGTGATAGCCCATTTTAGTTAAGCAGAAGAAGCTTTATTTATTTATGTATTTATATCATAAGCAGAACTCCTTGTTTAGAAATTTAAGGTCACACAACCCACTGAACTTAAATCATTTGATGGAGATCTTTGACATTCAGCTCCTGAGCACCACCAGCTAAATTCCAAAAGTGCATAATACCATTGCTCAAACCAGAAATACCGATTGTCATAGGATCTCAGAATTGGTTGCCTCTCCAAGGCACTCCGGCAAAGGACAGAGGCAGAAGGTCACTGGTGCAGGCACACATTTGACACTCCCCAGGCTTCCAGGCACATTCACAAGGTCCCACAAGTACTAGCACAGGTCTCCTTTTCCACCTCATAGTCCTGCCCAGATCTCAGACCCTCACACCCATCATACAGGCCCCTGTCCCACCACATGGTCCAGTTTGAAGTTTGCTGGTGAGTACACATGCACAACAGGTTTGGGGAAGACAACTGTCCCTCCTCTCACCCAGTGTATGGGCTATGATGCAGTTCTGCTGCAGCTGCCTGTGCTCTGCCCCTCACTCACACCATTTCCCCCCACAGAAGCTGGTTTCTGGGATACTTATCATTGCCACCCCAGACACTGGGAGCTGAGACCCCCTCCCTTGGGAATGGCTGGCTATGAGATCTGCTCCCTCACTCCAGCAGCTGACATCTTGCCCACCCTCACACACAATTCCCATGAGTAGCTGGCTGCATCCTCACAGCGCACATATACAGGAGGTAGAGAGTGGAATTATACAGACAAAAATATTTACTAAGAAGATGTAAGACAGGACAGTCTGTGACACTTAGGCAGAAGGGTCAGACAGAGAAGTGCACTAACTTGCCTGGTTTTAAAGCCAGCTTCTTTTGTACTCCTTGCTTTGTCCCTCCCTGCTTGTCTTTTCCTGTGGCACTCCTCCAATCCCAGAGTGTGGGATCTCCCAGGTCTAAAGCCCTAGCAGATACAAAGGCCAGGCTGATATTCCTGGGAAGGGGGGGTGTGGTTTCTTGGCAGCTGGTCCATTAGTGCAATTAACAGGTTTTTTTCTTGTCATTGTGTCCACTTCCAATTTCTTAGGTCTGTGTCTAGGTATTTTTTCAATCTGATTTCCCCACTTTTTTCCTATTTTCCAAGAGCAGGTCCATACCCAGATAAACTTGCTGGAATGAAGTATATCCCCTCATCAACCAGTGGCCAGGTTTGGTTTCCACCACCAGCTTCCTTATCATTCCTCTGTTGGGTTTGTAGTCTTGTATGTTTATTTATGGATTTCTCACTTCTTATCCAATTTTCACACTGAAAAAGGACCTTGTCCAGGTACCCTAAAAGACCTTGGCTGGCCTGAGAGAGGGTCTGTGTGAACCTCATGAATTTCAACACGGCCAAGTGAAAGGTGGTGTGCCTGCATTGGGACAATCCCAAGCACAATGTAAACACAGGCTGATCAGAGAATGAATGGAAAGCAGCTCTAGGGAGGAGGATTTGGGGTGTTGGTGGATGAGAGTCTTGACATAAGCTGACATTGTGAGCTCCCAGCCCATTCTTTTGATGGAACGCAGTGTGCACAGCAGGTTGAGGGAGGTGATTCTCAGCCTTTATTCTGTTCTGGTGACACCTCACCTGAAGTGCTGTGTCCAGCTATTAGAATCCCAGGAAAAGAGGATGGGGACCTGCTGGAGCAAGTCTTCACTGAGGCCTTCCAGGACCTAAAGGGGGCTACGAGAGAGCTGGAAAGGGGCTTTTAACAAGGTCAGGTAGTGATAGAACAAGGGGGAATGCCTTTAAAGAGGAAAAGGGCATATTTAGGTAATAGGAAAAAAATTCTTCACAGTGAGGGTAGTGAGGCACTGACACACGTTGCCAGAGAAGTGAATGCCCTGTTGCTAGAAGTGCTCAGAACAACCTGGCCTAGAAAGTGTCCCTGCTTATGGCAGATGAGATGATCTTTAAGGTCCCTTCAACCCAAAGCACTCTATGCTTCTATGATTCTCTCTTGCATAAATAACCTTATTCATGTCAACATTTTACCACTTCCCAATTTTCAATTGACACTACCACTCCCAATTTTTTGAAGGCTCTATTCCGACTGCTGAAAAGATCCCTTATCTATAAAACTGCTGTAACGAAAAGATAAAAACTTACAAGTCTATTTTACATCTAGTTGATGTTCCTTGCCCCAGCACTGCAGCTGAACATAAATCTAAAGATAAAATATGCAGCAGTATCAAAGAGGTATAAGAACATGGCAAGCTTAGAGAACAAGAGCAAAGCCAAGTAGAATGATATTTACTAATCAAAAAGTTAACTTCTAAGTTGCTTGGAGTGACTGAAGTGCTAACAACAGGCATCTCTACGTTGTTCTGGGTGCAGGTGCCAGGTGCTGGCAGTGATGCACTAATGCTGGACACATAGTGGGACACAGCTGAAGGCAACAGATGAGATGGTGGTGCCTGTGGTAAGTATATTTAAGGACAAAAATACCAGACAGGCAGAGGAAGTGAAAAAACCAGCATGAAAGAGCAGTGCAAGCATCAAAGTTGGAGAAGAAGAAGGAAGAGGAGATGTCCACCCTACAGTCTGTGGAGGAACACGTGCTAGAGCAGATGGATATGCCCTGAAGGAGCCTCAGCCTGTAGGAGTGATCCCACACTGGAGCAGGGCAAAGCATAAGAAGGAAGGAGCGGCAGAGAGGATGTGTTACAGACTGACCACAACCCCCATTCCCCATCCCCTAAGTTGCACACAGGGGAAGAGGTAGAGAAGAGTAGAGAATGAAAGGATGAAGCTGACATGAAGTTTCCCTGGGAAAAACAAGGATGCAGAAAAAGCTGGTTTTCAAATGTTTTTTGAAGAGGGGAATTGTGTGGCTGGGTGAGCATCTGGCTATTTGAGCAAGGTGAACCAACCACAGTCCTGAAGTCAAAAAATGGGGTAACAGCACCTGTTTAGAAGACAACGGGAGTATCGAGAAGTTACTAAACCCACATTACGTCTCTGAACCTCCACATCTTTACTCAATTAAACAAATCCACAGCACGAGGCAGCATGACAAAAACTGACATGGATACCCGCGACTTGTTATTTAACAATGGCCAGTAAGTGAGTAGGGAAAATCACCTGTCATTTCCTACCAAAATTCCCATTAATACCATACTGAAGAATATAGAAGTGACAGATATTTCCATAATGCATTTAAAACATTAACACAATTATAATACAAAAACCATTTTGAAGATAGAAGATGACAGTATCACAAAGAAACACAGTAAGACAGCAGGACTGACCCTATTATAATGTAAGACTCAAATACTCATGTAGGGCACCCTTCTATCAGTCACTCTATGGAAGTGACACTAACAGGCTGTATCAGTTTTGTAATCACTGCAATTCCCCTCTGGATTTTCTGAAGTCTTAAATCCTGTGTAATATGTGAGCAGGGATCTGAAAGGCAAGTTCCTCTCTCTGCAGGGAGCTCAAAGGAGACACAATGGAAACACAAACATGCTTCCAGAGGCCAGGTTTAGGGAATTGAAAATTTACATGCCGATCACAAACTCTGACTCTTGCACTAGACAAATGCAAAACAATACTGAGCAGGACAGTTCTACCTTCCTGTGGTATTCTCACTTCTAAACATTTTCACTCATTTGAAAACCGTAATTACAGTATGTGGGGTATCTTTCCTTTTCACTAATCTTTCCTTCTTCTACACAGATACGTCATAAGGAGTCCCTTCGAGGTGGTAAGACAGAAGGATTATTTAATGCCAAATATCACATGCAGTTCGTGTCATCACGTTCTGGGGATAACAGACAAATTACAAAGCCTGAAGGGTTGCACCATAGCTGATCAGAGGCTGAGACCATACAAGTAAAACGCAACTTCCCCCTTTTAAACAACACAGAATCCACACTTCATGAAACCCAAACGCAAACCCCCTGGAACAAGAAAAGCATTTCACTCCGAAAGAGCCGACAAGCAGGAGAGGTCAGCTTCAGACCGAAGGGTGTCTCTGTGGCTCTTCCCGCCCGCTGGCACGTTCGCTTCCAGCAGAGGTAACTCACCAGAAGGGACTCCTTGCTACCCCTTCCGAACGAAACCAGACCTCGGAGCAGCAAGTACCGCATCAGTGCTCGGCTACACGTCATGCCAGCCCCACGCTCCCAGCTCTTCTTTCACCTGCGCAAACACCGCCGACGCAATTCTACCTTTTCCGGCCCAAACTCCGCAAGAAATCCCCACAAACAATGTTTTTCCACTTCTCCCGTGCACTCAGCTCCTGGTCCGCCGCGGGAGCAATCCCACACCAGGTCCAGAGGGTGCCGCAGGCAGCCTTCCCGCCGTTCCAGAACGGATACCATCGGGAGGGCGGAGCCTTGGGCACGGGGGAAACGGGGCGAGTCTCGTCCTTCCGCTTCCCGGCCGGCGAGGGACGGCTAAAGCCGCCCCTCAGTCGGAGTGGCCCCTTACCCCCTCAGTGTCCCGAGCAACCCGGGCCCCACGAAGCACAGGGCAGGGGTAGGCGCCCTTCCCGCCCTCCGGCAGCAGCGGCACCGCAGCCTCGGGGCCGCCCCCGCCCCACGGCCGTACCTGCATAGGTCGTCCAGGACGCTGCTGGGGATCTCGGCCCGTTTGGTCTCCATGGGGAAGCGCGGCTCATCCCGACGCGGCGGAGGCCGGGGCGCAGGGAATCGGCGGGCGCGGGGGCGCGCTGCGGGGGGTGGTGGGGGTTGGTGGGGTGGTGGCGGAGCGGCGGGTCACTGGGCCAATCGGCGCGCACCGCCGGCGGAGCGGTGGCCAATAGGACGGGGTGCGGGGTGGGACCGGCGCGCTCAGGTGATCGCGGGCGGCCAATGGGCGGCGCAGGGTCGCCGAGAGTGCGGTGCTAACGCCGCGCGCCGGGACGGGACGGGACGGGACGGGACGGGACGGGACGGGACCGGACCGGACCGGACCGGACCGGACGCGGAGCCGCGGGATATGGCTGTGATACAGGGAGGGGACACTGCGCCTCTGCCCGGCCCTGGTGAGGCACATCTGGGCTGCTGTGTCCAGCTCAGCACAGAGACAGGGAGACATGGGAGGGGGTCCAGCCTAGGCCGTGAAGATGAGGATGGTGTGGAGCATTTCTGCTTGGTGAGGAACGGCAGCGGGAGCTGGGCCTGTTTAGTCTGGAGAAGACCGAGAGGGGATCTCATTAATGCAAATAAATATCTCCAAGGCAGGTGCCCAGGAGGATGGTGCCGGACTGTTTCCAGTGGTGGACAGGATGAGGAGCAATTGCCATAAACTAAAACACAGGAAGTTCCACCGCAATATGAAGAAGAACTTCACGTTGAGGGGTGGCAAGAGGTCTGGAACCGCTGCCTGGGGAGGGCGTGGAGTGTCTCCCTCTAGAGACATTCAAACCCATTCGGACGCGTTCCTCTGTCACCTGCTCCAGGTGACCGTGCCTTGGTGGCGAAAGGGCTGGAGGGGATGACCGCGAATGGGAATAATTCTGATTCTGCGAAACAAAACTGGCGCCGGTGGCAGTCGCGGAGGAGCCTCCCTGCCGACAGAGGGTATTGCTGCCCTCTCCGCGGCAGCTGCTGCTGGCATTGCAGCTGCTGATTTCAAGCAGCACCGAGTATTTGATGCATTTCTCCTCTTGATCTTCCTCTTCCTTTCCTCGCCAAACTGCCTGAGTTCCGTCTGGCTGCTCTTTCCTCCAGCGGAACTGGGGAGAGATTCAGCAAAATGAGAAAACTCCCTGAGTGATATAAAGACTAAATTGTCTAGTAATTTATTGGTATTGCCTCTTAAACTACGGGGAATGCAAAAAATTGTGTTTCTGTACACACAAGAAAGCAAAACAAAAAATTAATTTGCTGCTTCCTGTGACCCAGCAGGTGTTCAGCCATCTCCAGAATGGGGCTCCATCATGTGTAACAGTGACTTGGGGAGACAAATGCTATCACTCTGAATGTCCCCCCTTTTATTCTCCCCACAGCTTTATATCCTGATAATGATGCTATATGGTATGGAATATAATCAACCCTGTGTTTAGTACAAATCCAAAACAAAGCTCCATACTAGCTAATTAGCTCTGCCTCAGCCAAAACCAGCACACAGAAACACCAGTCCAGCATTACCCTGAAGACACAGGAAGTATATACATTCACAGTTCAGTTACTGTTAGGCACAGAAAGTGAGACGTATCCTTTGCCTCTTTTCCAAAGTTTTAATGAAGAACAGGAGGCTTCATGATAGCTCCAAAAGTATAAGGGAAGGGCATTCAATCAGGTATAGAAAGAACAATATTGGAAGAAAACTTTGGAGTCCAGTCTTACTAGGAGCAGCAGTAGTATTTATATTGCTGCCTCGCTCATGAGCAAACTCCACTAAGTGGTATTTGACAGTGACTTTTGCTCCACTCCCTTTATTGCTGTAATGCATGAAGTGATGGGTGGATCACTTTAACACTGACTTACAGAAGTGCTTTGTTAGGGAAAGTAAAGTCCACTAACAGTTCTATTGATATGTCTAGACAGAGGAGCAGCTGGAAGGGTCTGCCTTCAAACTGATCAATCCCATTGCTGATCCAAAAAGCTCCGTTTTTACCAGAAAGAGTAGATGTAGGAGGTACTTTAAAAGTTATATCATCTGGATTGTTTCAGGTATCTTGCTGCTGCTGGTTTTCCCTGCTTTGTTACATTCACAAACTGCCCCCATGTCCCAGTCCACATCTCCCATCTGGATCTGGTACCAGGAGCTCCTACAATTAATAAAGAGGAAAAAAAGTGGCTTAGAAAATGCACTTTGACATCTCATGCCATCTATGGTACTTTTAGCCCCATTATGGTTTCTGAAAAATACCCAACCTGATACAATGAAGAAGCAAATGTGTCAAATGTTACCTAAGTTACAAATCACTCTTGGATAATACAGATCCTTAACATATGAGAAATGTACTACCTGAGGAACATAATGGAAGTTTGTAGACAGTGTTCCAGAACAGGGGAGAGAGGAGAGACACATTTGAACATTTTTGTTTTCTCCATTTTGGAGACATTGCTGGAAGACTAGGTTAGCCAGAACATAGACATAAGAAAAAATATGTTCATAAGTAGGATTTGGAGCTGTGTATCATTGTAGTTTCTTTTTCTTGCTGTGCATTCTAATTTCTTTAATAAACTAACATGCACTCCTTTCACCCATTAGCTCACATGAAGCAAACTGAGTTAAAGCTGACACATTCAGGTTATATTTCCCCAAAGATAAATCCTCCAGGGAGCTTGCATGCTTTGGTGACAAAGTTGGCAGTAGCTTTTGTCAAGCTTGAAGGGCAATTAAGAGAGTATGAAGGCCTGGCATAACATTGAGAAGTTCACCCAAGTACCCACAATACCTCAAAGTTCCAAGCAATGGGCAGAATCACCCAGTGGTGTAGTCAAACTGGTTTTTAATCACTGCTTATCAGTCAGCCTTGGCCATCAGAAAGGCAACAATAAGATATTAGGAAAATAATATTGTTGCCTGTTTGCACTGAGTAAAGAGAGAAGGTGACAGAAAATAAAAAAGGGGGCAGCCATTTTCACATTCAGAAAGGGATCTCAGAAGAGGAGTTGGATTGCACAGGACAAGCAAGACCTGAAAGTGGGTAAAGTTTTGCTTGGAAAATCTCAACAAACTGAAAAATGCATTGATTAGGAAGACACTCTCAGACGCCAAGCACCAGCCAAATCCAGAACTCAATAAACATTTATTTGCAGTTTATGTGAATTAGAATAAAGACTGAGGCAGAGCATTAAGAGTCTGCAATTAAGAGATTGAAGACTTCAGCTTGCCCAAGTAATCAGAAAAAGGCATTAATTCCACTCAGCCCTTCAATATACAGATTCTATACTAAAATCTCCAACAAAGCATGGAGGTGGTAGGTAAGTGGACTGAAAAGCATTACCTTCTGTAAAC
Organism: Phylloscopus whistleri; assembly: GCA_017589585.1. NCBI lineage: Eukaryota > Metazoa > Chordata > Aves > Passeriformes > Phylloscopidae > Phylloscopus > Phylloscopus whistleri. The sequence goes on along the minus strand of JADMLD010001284.1, from coordinate 791,952 downwards.
GGTATGAGTTCAGCACCCTCAGTTGCTACAAGTTGGCATTTTGGGTCAAATTTGTATGCAAGGGGACAATGCAACCACTACCCATGTGTTACATTGTAAAAGGTGAGTAAAGAGCTGGCACAGACCATCAGGGGGACAGTGATACACTATAGAACCAGTACCATATAACCCATGTGCAGAAACATAAACACTTAAAATACATTGAAGCAAGTTTTAGGTAAAGCAAATCACTCACAGAAAAGTTAATGAAATTTCAGGTTTCAATCTGTTCATCTCAGGATTGTAAAGGAAAGAGAACCATAAAGATCTGAAAATAATCTGGAAGGGTTTTTAATAAGTGAGAAGCACCATAGAAAGGGCCACACTTGTGGTGGTACGTAAGACATTATAATAAGATGCACTCAGTAGCAGACTTGCATGAAAAATGGTACCTAAACTCTGGAGAGGTTCTCTGAACCATGCAGAGGAGATAGGAAACACATGGAAAAAGGTAATCTAGTGATCCTGTAATTACTTTATGTATAGAGAGCTGTGGTGAGCCTGTTCAGAAAACTCTGTATTGGGCTTTTCCTAACATTACAGTGCTTTCATAATCAGATCAAATAATTTATGATCTAAGACTTTGCAGGTAATCATTAATGTAATGGCAATGTGATAAATGCCACTCACTCATTTTTAGAAATTTATGAAAATTTAATAAAGAATAAAATTGGTTACAAAAAAATTAATACAAATAAAAGTTTAAAAAGTTTTCAGAGACAGGACAAATAATGAGAAAATAAAGGGCAAAGAAGGTAGTCTAGACCACCATCCTTCCTCCTTCCCAGACCCATGCTAGTCAGGAGAAAGGCGACCTTCGGTAGAAATCTTTCCCTTTTTGAGGACCAAAACTTCATAATTATGCATGCTTTATCTTAGACAAACTTGTTTTTCAAGAGTCCTTTGGTAAGCCCCCCTGGCGGCAGGGAGTCTTGCTTCTGTGGATTCAGGGCATTTAGTTCCTGTGGGTTCTGAGAGATATGCATCTTTCTGTCTGAAGAATCCAAGGCGGTTTTTCTTTTCTGTTGTAAATCTTATCTCTGTGAAACATTCTCCTGGGCAGCTTAAAGAAAATACCTCACACACAAATTTTTACTAAAACTTAATGTTAAAAACTACATTTACTATATTATTTAAATGTTAATATTGCATAACTTTTCTAACTAGCATATTACATATAGTAAATATCTGCGTAGAGCCACACACACAATATGCCTTTTTCACAGGCAATAACGTGCATTGTTTTACATACATGACATGACCTGACCTGACTTGACCTGACATGCTACCGGTCAAGAAGTAGGACTTTTTTAGCAACACTGATCTCAAACAGGCTAAACCAGCTCGTCCAGGTAACACACACATCCCTTGGGATTTTGATCATCCATTCAAACTTCAAGTCAAGCAGACTGTTGGAAGAAGTCCAGCTCTGGAGCCCCCAATATCAGCAGGACATGGACCTGCTGGTGTGAATCCAGAGGACCACATGCAGGATGATCAGGAGGCCGAAGCACCTCTCCTGGGGAGACAGGCTGCGAGAGATGGGGTTGTTCAGCCTGGAGAAGAGAAGGTTCCAGGGAGAGCTTATAGCACCTTCTTGTACCTAAAGGGAGCCTACAGGAAAGATGGGGAAAGACTCTTTGCAAAGCCATGTAATGACAGGACAAGGAGGAATGGTTTTAAACAAAGAGAGTAGGTTTAGACTAGCTATGTCTTACCTGTGAGAGTGGTGGGGCCCGGCAGAGGTTGCCCAGAGAAGTTGTGAATGCCCCATCCCTGCAAATGTTCAAGGCCAGGTTGGACAGGGCTCTGAACAACTTGGTCTAGTGGGAGGTGTCCCTGCTCATGGCAGGGGGGTCAGAACGAGATGAGCTTTAGTGTCCCTTCCAACCCAAATCGTTCTGTGAGTCCATGAAGTACACACCTGTGCTAAAGCCACAAGCTGACCTTTAACTCTGGGTTGGTTATAGCAGTGGACCACAGCTCAGAGTGAAAAGACAGTGTTGAAGTGTGTTGAAGACAGTTAAAGAAGTAAGAGACCTATCTAGTGACTAGGTCAGTCTGATCCTAAAATCAGATTAAATAGCTTAAAACATCAAAGAAAAAAAGTAAAGATACGGATTTCTATTAACTGGAAAAATAAAGGTAGAGAAAAAAATAGGACACAAAAGGGGGAAATGAAGAATGGAGTATCATGAAAAGGACATAACCCTGTAATACACTCTTTTCTATTAATTTGTTTCATAGCACAACCCTCAACAGGCAGGATAGGCAGCCTGCCATTCTGTGTGTGGTACATAATTCTAAGGGTGCAATTCCTCTCCTCAGCCCAGTTGTGTTCTGTAGCCTGTGACTTTAGATGTCAGCTCTGGTACTTCATGGTAATCTACAGATAGTGGCTGGGTAGCCTGTCAAATGGGTTACTGCTGCATGTACTTTGGTTCTGGTGTTTAGGACACCACTACTTTAAAATGTTTCTAGGTGGAAAGGCACTTACCCTCTTGGTCCTCCATGGAGTAGTTCTGCTACATTTTTCTAGTTTCCTTCCTCTCCTGCAGAAGCTCCTTGAACAGGTCATGCAATCCACATTCAACCTTCCTCTCTAGATCTTTAAAGTTACAATATTCCTTCCTCGTTCATATTTTCAGGTTTTTCTGAGAACATAAAAGGGCACTGCCCAATACAGCACATTCTCCAGATTGAGCTGAAAGACGCTTGTTAATTTTTGGTACAGTACCCTACCTTTATTTCTATTTGACTTTCCAATTTCTTTCTTCTAAAAACTCATTTTTCTCTTGCTCTGTAACATAGGTATCTTAAAACAATTATGCACCTTACTGCTATAAAGAGTTTACAAAATACCCTGTAGTGCATTGAAAACCTTTGTCTAGTGTGGAGTCCATTGTAACATTAAAGGAATTTCCAACTGCCTTGCCCTGGAAAACCGACCTCTCCCACATGTAACAAAGGCTTCTCTCCCATAGTTCCCTGCAAACATTGTGTAATCTTCTCCCTGGGTTTCTCAAGCCCATCACGCACACACACCCCCGGTATCCCCTTTCCCTATTTCCCCATTGGCTGTGGGGGCCTGGTGTCCAGTTTCTGTCTTCCCTATGGTCAATTGCCCCCTGCCCTGCCCCCTTTACCACCCATGAAACTGAGACACTATATAACTGAGAAAAACCACATGATCGCTTCTTCGTCCTCACCCCCTCCCTGGTTCGGGGTGGGGGGAATAAAAATGGATTCTCGAGCTTAAGAGACTTGTCTGTTTCCCTGCTGGCGGCTGAACCTCCCTGGACACGATGATCACTGCTGCTACACACTGCTACAGTCTAGCACAAATCAGCTGGGGGAGCTATTAATGCCACATTTTATAGTTTAGTTTCAAATAAAATAACAACAAAGCAGAGAGTGAGTTATTATGAAAACTCAGCAATTTAGTTGGTTTTAACATTTTTATTAGATTTTCTTTTTCTATAATACTTTTATGTCTTACCTGCTCTTCTCCTCAGTTGTACAGGTATGATGAAAAAATCCCCAATTTTTCAAGGGACCTTATTAAGTGCAAAGAGAGTGAGCATGGGAGAGAAACAAACCCCAAAAGACCAAAGTAAGTTTCTATGAGCCTTTTGCACTCCTGCAAACCATGATCCAAGTCTGCAAATCTTCATTTTGAGAATTGCTTATTTAGAATAAGGTCCTGTACTTTCTCCACATCGCAGCATAATCATAGGTAAAATGAGAGTGACAACTGCTTTCTGCAACCTTTAGTGATGCTTCCCTTGTTTCACTTTTAACATTTAGGCACATGGGAACACTAAAGTTTCCTTATAAGACAAGGAATTTCTACACAGTAATGTCTTTATACTTGACAAAAAGGGAATCTCAGTTGAGTTGCAACCATTTTTAATATTGCTGTATTTTAAATTAAGGTGTAGAATGTTGTGCTGCTTGAAGCCAAGACTTAAATCTCTCACAGATCTTGTTAAGGACCATTTCTTAAGGCTACACGGCACTGTTACTAATCTTTATTCATTTGAAGGCATCAGTATATCCCTTCATGCTGGGTAATTCCAGTCCCAACAGTCCCCCACATTCTTTGTAAAACCCAAGGTATATCAGATGGATCCAGCAGGAAAAGCAGGGAAAAGGAAGGGGCTGAAATACATGGCTTAGAAGGGGGGTCAAGGATCTGGGATTGTTGTGCTTCTTCTCAGAAGTGAAGGCTAAGTAGGGACAACAACTGCTACCTCCAGCTGTCTGTTTGGAGGTTAAAGTGAACGGGATCCTCCTCAGAAGTATAAAAAATCAGGGCAAAGGACAAGATGAAACAACCACATGTGATGTCAAAGGACATCTCAAATGTGAGGAAAATATCTCTGTGGTTGCCGTTAAGAACAGTGAAGGGCTGTCCAAGGAAGCTGCAGAATTTCCAACCATGAACATTTTCAGACCCTAGGGCATCCAAATCCTGAACATCTGGATATAGTTTTAACATTAGGCATATTTTGAGCAGAAGACTGCACTACATAACCTGCAAAGATCACTTTTAACTCTATTTTTTTATTCCATTAAAAAAGGGCAGAAACCCTATATCACAAAAAAAACCAAAAAAAACCCCACAAACCAACAAACCAAACACCCAACAACAACAAAAAAACCCACCCCACCCAAACAAAAAACCCAAACAAAACCAAACAAGTTACAATTACAGGACAACCCTTTTGACCAGGGTTATGGACTAAATATTATTCTCCCTCTCCTCTTCACCTCTGCTTTAATAAGACAGTTACTGGAAAGAAGAAAATGTTTTTCAGCAATTAAATTTAAATTCTTTCCAAGACGCCTTCCTCCAATATATTGACAGCTCCAAAGCACAATGCAATTTTTACATTTAATTTTTTTTTTTTTTTTTTAGGTGAAGATAAGACATCCACAAAAGAAGACTGATTAGTATTTTCTCGCACACTCAGTAGCAACACCGATTTGAAGAGGGCATAAAGAGTTCTAGTACTGGTTATAATCAGTCTGACTCTGCTGAGTCAGACACAGAGGAGTTGCTCGGGAGAGTCAGCCCAGCCGAGGAAGTTTCCAGGACTACATCACAGCCAACAAATTACATTTAGTTGGCAAGAACATTGTGCACACCATAAATTACAAGGTACAGTTACAGCAAAGCACTGCTGCCCTCGTCATAGTCACACATGACTTTTGGGTACCCGTAAATTGTCATAACTTTGCTCACCGTGTCTCAAATCGATGGTATCATGCGCTGACTTGGGGGATGGGGGGAAATTCTAGCAGTTGGAGGCAATTGGAGCCGGCTACGTGCATGGCCTCCTTCTCCGTGCCATCTTTGAAGCAGGGGACTCGCTCTTTGATTACTCGAACAAGGCGCACCATCCTTGCAGGGATCTGTGGCCCTGGCCCACCTCTAGGATTAAAAATCTACCCCTGCCGGCGGGGCAAGGAGGGCAGGAGGCCGCGGGGAGAGACCGGCTGCGCAGACCGCGCCCAGTGCCGCATCCCGCCCTGTGCCCGGAGCCCCCTAACACCATGGAGGACGGGGTCTGCCCCGGCGAGGCGCACCCCGACTCAGCCATTTCACGCAGAGGCGGGCTCGTACCGGACCCGCACCCGGAGGAAGATGGTTCCCGGCCGCTTGCCACCGCCCCCGGGCGCGGCGCCACAGGGATGAACGCTGGGTGCCGGGGCGGCGCCTGCGCTCGACCCGGGGAGCGCAGGGCTGCGGAGCGGAGCGGGCGGCACCAGCGCCATGACCGCGGCGATGCGGCAGCGGTTCGACCGCTTCCTACACGAGAAGAACTGCATGAGCGCCGTGCTCGAGCGGATCGAGAGCAAGACCGGCGTCAGCCGCACCTACATTGCCACCGGTAAGCCCCGGCCGCCGCCGCGCCGGCTCCTCGCGGGCGGCCGCGCCCTGCCCGCGCCTCCTCGCTGCTCTCTCTCGGGCGCTGACGGCTCTCTCCTCTCTTCTCAGGCATCCTTGGTGTCGTGGCTGTGTACCTGGTGGTGGGATACGGCGCATCCCTGCTCTGCAACCTAATCGGCTTCGTCTACCCCGCCTACGTCTCGTGAGTGTCGCGATTCCTGCCCCCTTCTCCACACAATGGTTCCGGGTGTCACCCGCCGATGCTTTGCAAAATCGCATCCCTTGCGGCGGTGCCGACCTGTCTGGGTGGCATTCCGGGACCGTGCTCCGAAATGTTGTTTTTTCCGCCCACCCGTTCTTTGAGCAGGTACAGGTGCCAGGTACTAGGTGAAAAACGAGGCTTTTCCCATCTGGTATTTTCATGTGAAAAGTTGCCTCCCAGATCTTACTACTGTGGTGTGTTTCAGTTTTTTTAGTGAGTTGGGGGTTTTGGTTGTGTTGTGTTGTTGTTGTTGTTTGGGGGGGGGGTTGTGTTGTTTTGGTGGGATTTTTTGTTTGTTTGGGGTTTTGTTTTAATAATGGGAGCAATGTCCTTGGCTACAAGTTTTACTTAAATAAAAAAGAACTCAAATATAATGTCAGGAGTTACAGTTGGGAGATGGTGGGTGGTTTCCGCACTTGATAACCGGTATGCTTTGAGGTTGGGTTCCCAGCTTTGTCATCAACAGCGGGAAGCTGGATCGTGCCTGGCTGCTGGTAACGGGATGGAGGATCTCCGCTTTGAGGGTGTTTGTTAAAACGCGCGTTGATGGTTTGAGCAGGGGGCAGGAAGGCACTGGCGCATCGTCAGCGTATGTGTGGTAGAGTACTGAGTACTGTGATGGGCTGGAGACAGAGGTGTATAAAGGAGTGCTGTTTACTCCAAACCTGCCTCTCTGATGAGGGGTGGAGGAAAGAAAAACACTGTAACTCTTCTCGAGCGTTCCTTTTTCAGAGGAAGGGCTCCTTAGATATTCTTAAAAACAAAGTAATTGTTACCTTTCACGTGTTATGTAGTCCTTTAGACCAAAATGTATTTCCTGTTAGGCAGGACCACAGTCGAGTATGATCCTAAAGACTGCATAAACATACTAAATAAAGCCTTCTGTGTAGCCTAATACATCAATCAAATGGAAGTCCTTCCCAGCAGGACTGCTATATTGTTGAAACACAGTGCTTACCTTTTATGTAACTCTATTTAAGTACAGTCAGCAGCTTTTAAAAATATGTTCTCTGTAGTTGGATCCTGGGCAATACAAAGTTGGTTCTTTTATTTTTTTAGAGATGTGAAAGGTTGGCTTCATTTTAGACTCTTGAAACTTTCTGTGGTTCTGATGCTTAAGACCAGACAACATTTTTCTAAATGCCGTTCCTGGTGTTTGCTAATTTTGGAGATTATAGGCCAAGAACTCTGGAGAAACTTAGGTTTTGTTTCCTAGATGATAATTTTTAGTGAAAAGATTAGTTTTAAAGTATTCTTTCATTAAAATCTAAATGGAGAAATATCAGCCAACAAACCTTCAAAATATTGAAATGGTTGTGTAGGAATTATCTTTATGTAATATTTTGTGTCTGACTTAGGTCACTTTTTAAATTATGTAATTACTTTCTAAAATCCTATTTAAAATTTTTAGTTTGTTTTAAAACTGGTTTGGGATTATATTTTAAACCTTCCATTATGCAATGATGCTGAATAAATTGATAACACAAACTCTTGGAACTTCAGAAGCAAGGCAGTAGCAAATCAAATATAAATAATAAGATTTCATTGCCAATTTTTTTCTTTCAAATCGGGGATTTTTTTTAAATCTTTTTGTAGAATGTCTCCCTTTTTCATGTTGAAACATGGTTTTAAATGTATTTTAGTGTGAAAAGTTACCTCCCAGATCTTAGTACTGTGGTGTTTCAGGGTTTTTTGTGGTGGTTTGTTTTTGTTTTTGTTGGGTTTTTGTTTGGTTTGGGATTTTTTGTTTTATTTTGTTTTTTGGTTTTGGGGGGGGGGTTTTGTGTGTGTGTGGGGGTTGTTGTTGTAATTTTGCTGGTTTTGTTTTGTTTTGTTTTTTTTAATAATGGGAGCAATGTCCTTGGCTACAAGTTTTACTTAAAAAAGAACTCAAATATAATGCAGTTCTGATTTTGTGGGGGTTTTCCCCAGTTCATGCTCAGGTAATGCTTGTCTTTTAGCAGCCTTTTTAATGCTGGAAAACTTTTTAGTAGAAAATTATAATCCCAGGTGAAAATCTAATTTAAAATGTGTGTGGTGTGCTGCATGCCCGTGTCCTTCAGTGGCAGCCTGTTGACAGCACAGGTGAGTTCAATCCTCTCCCCAGCCCTTCCCTCCAATTCCAGAGCTGGTATGTAGAGTTCATCGGCATTTCACTCTGCCCACTTTTTTTTGGCTGCTCTGGGTCATGTACTGTAGTCAGGGTGCTGCTGAGTGCTGTCCCCCGAGCTTATAAAGCATAGAGACCTAAGGCATAAAGAACACTATCCAGAGTGGTTTGTTTATTCCTCTCTGCTATTTGGTCTGTCCCCCTTGGAAAGGCAGATGAAGAGCCTGCTGTATCAACTGACAGTAGTGGATTTGCTTCCTAACATTGAACAGAAAACAGTTTTCAGCTGTTCACATCAGCTGCATGCACCCTCAAATGCCTTTTGCTCTAAAAGTTGTGGCTTCTGGAAAAGGTCAGGAGCTGTAAATGGAATGTATTGTGCAAGGTGTTAGTTTGATGTTTACACAGGTGTTTCAACAATGAAACCAAGCCTGAAATATCTCTGAAAGGCACTGAAAGAGGAAAAGCAGATTACTTTTCCTTGGTTAATTTGCTTTCTTCTTTTGTGAAGTAGGTCATTTCTCTGTTGTCAGTGACTGAATTGTTTAAGTGAAAAACAAGGAATGGTTTGGGTTGAAAGGAACCCTGAAGGTCATGTAGTTCCAGCCACCCTGCCATGGCCAGGGACAAAGTAGTGGGTCAAGCTCTTTGTCAGCAGAAAAGGCACTCATGAAGGAGTGGGACGGATGTCTGTGCTCTGCAAGGACATCAAGTCTTTACTTGATGTTACAAACATCAGATGTTTTAAAAAACTGAAGTTGTTTAAAGTGGCAAACAGGCTGCCTGCTGGGTGACCCACAGGTGTGTTCGAAATTTGTTTTGCTGGGATTTCAGTTCTGGGTTACTTCAGTTGTGGTAGTTACTGTCCATGTCCATGCTTTCCTGAAAGAAAATATATTGAAGTCATAGCAAACCCAGAGACCCTCAGCTCAGAGTTAAGTCTGTTTATGCATGAAACCAGGATAGTTTTGTGCAGGTATGTGCCTGTCAGGCTTTGTATAAATCTGCAGTTTATTTCCTTTGGTCTCTGTTATTCTCTGTATTCACTATGAGTGTGTGCAGTGCAGCAGGTGTGAATTTCAGTGGAGAAGTGCTGGAGGCTGTAACTGCTAGACCAAGCAGATGGTGTGAACTGCTGCCTACTTTCTCATCACTGTGGTGCAAGATCAGTGGGAGGGGGCAGCTCGCTGCTTAATGCCTGACACAGCTTCAGGCAGGCACAGCTGTTTCCCTTCTTACTCCTCCTTATTCCTCTTCAGCTTTGCCTCGGGTAAATCTTTCATGGTTTTATACATGGAGGAATTTCTTATTCTTCTTCGGCAATACAAAATCTTCCTGTAAATCCAAGTCTATGACATGTCACAGCAATGGCCCACCTGAGTCTTTTAACAAAGGCAAAACGAAGCAGTAGTTCTCTGGCTGTTTCGCAATAAGTCAGTCAATCTCTATTATCATTACTTAGAAGTCTCTAAGTGTTATGTGATAAAAGAGAATAAATAATTTTCATTTGAAATCTAATACTTAATTTACAGGCTTTTGTGGTTGCAGTAGACCAGCACTGAAAAGTATGCCACAGGTAATAGATGCAACTTTTTAAAGTTCTAGCAAGCTTTAACTGCACAAGGCAGTAATCAGGCTAGAGGTGGAAAAAGTGAGTGTAGGCAAGTGCATAAATACCATTGCCAGCATTTTCACTGCTTCTGTAAACTTTCCAGGGCTAGTGTGTTCAAATATAGCTCCATCCATAGTTAGTGGTGGTTAACTGCCTCAGAAAAATTAGAGTGCAAGCAGGAAGGGAGTCTTTGATGACTAAGAAATGTGTGCAAAGGGTTGGAAATTTCTTAGTTGCTGTCATGTTTCATTTAAAAATTGCAAAGATGAAAATAGCTTTGGACAGTAAAATGTCTGATCTTATTACTGGTGTCTTCAAGGGAGGAAAGCAGTATAGTACAATAATGACTCTCTCTGCTTTGGCTAATTTTATGCTGTTACTTCACTTTAGCTATAGTTTTTTACTATGTAAATATTGCCTGTGGCATTTTACCAGCAGGAAACAATCTGGATTGATTGTAGAGAAGTATAAACAATTCAAGTTTCAATATTGTCATGGTGTCTTGAGTCGGTCTCCTAGTTCCTTTTCTTCTTTTATACCTTTAAAACAGGAACACTACTTTTCTTTGGTCGCAGTTATTTAAAAAATATAAAATTGTTAATGTATTTCTTGAGAACTAGGGCAGCAAATTTCCTTTCTCTTAACAAGTTTTAAGCTGAATTCTTACTTTCTTCCTTTGTGAAAAATGATGCATGGTGTGCTAAAGTTCAGAAGTAATGCTCTGCTGTTGCTTTATAAATATGGTTTGAGAGAGTTGACATATCTAACCAGATTCACAATGTCCAGTATAAATATAAGTCAAAAACTTTCAAATCTGTCTGCACTTGTCCTGTTTTCTCATGTGCCTAATAATCTGGGGCTTAAGACACTAAAAAGGGTATTTTGATTTTTCTGTAATATGTCCTCCAAGCATACTCACTTTTTGGTTTTTAGGTTTTAGAGTGCAATGATTAAAAGCTGTCCTAGCAGTCATTTGGACAAATTATGTGCTTTCCTTTCTAAAGCAAGCAAGTGTTTAGGTGCCGGGAGTCTAATACTGTGATAACAGTGTGAAAAATATAATTTTACTTCCACATCTTACATATAGCTTAAAAATACAAAGGTGTTTGTTATACAGGTGGGTCTACCCTGAACTGAGGCACTAACACATCTTAATCCCAGCAGAAGAGCCAACGTGTGTGGGATTATATTTTGGGGAAGCTTTGAGTCAGAACTGGGGAACTGACTCACTGGTTGGCCCTACAAATACTTATTCCAGGACAGAGGGAGCCAAGAATGAGCAGAGAGTAGTGAAATGAGAGGATGCCTGCTGGTTTTTTTTCCTCTTTGTTTCAGGAATCAAGCTTTGTGCTGAGTTAACATGTAGGCTGTAGGGTGGGCAAAATGGCATGTGCTCCTCTTGCTGCTTTTGTCCCCATTTCTTTTCAAGAAATACAGTTAGAAACCCTTGTAGTACTGTCATGTAGTTTTTTGGTGTCTTCTAATAATATCTGTCTGTGCATGGTCAGTGAAACCCTCCCTTTCTATCCTTCATAAGTTTTTCTGCTAAATACACAAAATTGTGCGAGAAGGGAACTGGTAGACTTCACTCACAGCAGTTGTTTTAAGCGCAGTTGGCAGGGAGATCTTTTCCATATCTGCAAATGCATGACTCTGCTGCTGCAGTCAGTGAGGAGGTAGAAGGATGGAAAGCAGAAGGCTTTTGGGTGATAGAAATGTAGAAACCAAAATGATAAAGCGAATCCAAGGGCACAGGTACTTGTTTCACTGAAATGAGGTGAGATGTCAGGGAGGCAGCCTGCCAGGATGAGTCTGACTTGAAAATGACAGGGAGGCACCAAGCTAAGGAAATCTGGTGCAGTGGAGTGTTGATTCTGTGTGGGTGTCTGGATAGATAGCTAGAAGTAAATTATTTTACAACCTGCTCTAAAGAGTCAGGGCAGACTAGTAGGCAGACGCTTTAAAAGTATAGGTGATTTCCTGGATTTTTAAGTTAAATTAGAAAAAAAAACAAACCGAAACTTAAGCTTGGCTAAAGGTATGACAAATGGTTAAGGGTATGCCTGCCTACTCACTTCATTCCATATAGCACTGATAAGAAAACTGAAGGAAGGATGCACAAAATGGTCCAGTCTTTCCCAGCTACAACATGAGCATTTGGTTTACGGGAGACTGATCTCTTGCCTTGAACTTGTAACTTTATTTATACAAGAATCCTCAGGTACACCTTATAAATTGCAGGGATAAGAATGATCACTTCACATGAGACCACAGCAATAAAATTTGGTATTTCTTTATTTCTGCTTCCCACATCTGGACTCAGCTCAGTAAAACCCCCACTCCAAACTCATAACTTAGCCTGTGAGTACAATATGCGTGAATTTACTGTAAAAAAGGATTTGTTACGCCCGAGTTAATTGAGGAGCAACAGTCTCTTCTTGGAAAACAGCTGATTTTTTTTGTTGTAATGAGTCAGGTGCTCTAAATGAAAGAACTCCACTTGGCAACTTAATAAAATTAGACCAGTGTCTGTTACTATCAGTAACAAGATAAGTAACCACCCTTGATCTAGAGTTTAGTTTGATTTTAGGATGCACAGGGTCAAAGCTGAGCCAGTGCTTTGACACTGTAAGTACAGAGCGGATGGAAGCCCTGGGCTACTACAGAATGTGACAGCCTCCACTCTTCCCTCTTGGCACCATCGGCTAGCAGGGTTACTGGGGAACAGATCTGGCTGAAAATGAAGTTTCTCTTGGTTCCCCATCCATCACAGTGCTGGCCCACAGCAGATCATTTGGTCAGGCAGCTGTTTTTAAAATAACTGAGCTGTGATATTTACTATCTTGACTACTGTTGGTAGTGATTGCTTTTACCTCCAAGGTGCAGAACTACTGTAAGCAGTTGTTTGAAGCTCTGTTTAAAGTCCTCTACAGTTAGTGCTTAATCGATATAAAAAATCCTTTGGAATATGTAACTACTATGCATAACTAAGGTGGAATTTAGTCAGATCAGCACTAGACAAAACAGTATCATTTTTTAAAATCTGAAGCTATTGTCTTTGGATTTGTTAGAAAATCTTAATATGTGTTAATGAAACTGACTTACTTAGTCTTGCAACACAGAAATAATTTATAAGAAGGCAATCCTAAAGTAGGATGTCAGTGCCTCTGGTCTGTAACTTTTCACTTATTGATGGAGATTGCATTTTGAATATCAGCCTGCTTGATTAGTCATCTAACATGAAGAAGAATTAAGTGTTCTTGGTTTGAAGTAATGTCTATGATGTCTCTCCTAAGCTTAATTGTACAGGGCATTACACCAGGATAATACCTCTAGAATAACTTAGAAGACTAAGTTTAATTATGGTGTGATTCTCATGTTGAAAAGAGTGTAGTTGTAAATGGATTAAAAATCCCTCTCTGTTCAGATATTGTACATAACTTACCGTGCTTGTTCTTGGACAAGTACTATTTTCTGTCACTTACTATTGAAATAGTGTGTAAGGAGCAAGGGATGGTGATAACTTTTGCCCTTTTATTCAACAGGGACATGGTAAGCTGGATTTCCCTGTCTTATCTGAGGGAATACTCTCCATTTCAAAGCAGGATATTTATAAAATACTTGCCTTTCCTTGACTTCAGTTAAAACTTTCATTCACTGATGACCCTGCTGTAACCTACTTTCCCCGCCTCCTCTCTCCACGACTGGGACTGGAGTCATGGCCAGGAGCAGTTTGAGCTGACGTGGTTATTGCCTGCTGGCTGTGGTAGAGGGCTGCCCCATACCTTGCCCACCAAGATCAGACCACTGCAGAAGGAGGAGAGATTTCCCCTACAGTGTGTAAGAAAACAGCCATGTGTGGATTTAATGCTGCGTAAATCAGCTGGCTAAATCAGATGGGGCTTTGACTACTTGTAGTGCTGCTGCTTGTGACTGTCTGACAATAAAAGCACGTTGTTCATGTATCCCCTAAGGAACTACAGCAGCAGATGGTGAATGTTCAAAGGGAGCACACCCATAGCACTGCATTTAGAAGCTCTCAAAAGTAGTTTGTTTTCAGAGGAGAGAAGATAATAGAGTGTGGCCCATTAACACAGTGATTTGCCATCTGCCTTTTGCCACAAAATTGGAGATTCTACGCTTTGTTTTTTAATGAAAGCTAATTTTTGTGGTTACCAAGGTGACTTTAATAATGTTGAAAAAGAAAAAGAAACAATGTGCCCTTAAATCCATATATGACTTTACATGGTGACTGGATAACAGGAAGACTGCTGGCAATTTCACTGTGAAGTGTTTCCTAACAAATACCAAGCTAGTTTATTGTGGTAATATAAGCCTTCCCCTCTATGCCTCTAGCGGAGAAATTGTCAGTAGAACTAAAGGAATTCACATGGTGAGCGTCTACAGCAAGTCTTCTTTAACGGAAACTTCAATTGGTTTCTTTCTCTGCTCCATTTACCCACCACTCTAACATCCCCACTTTCCCTCCAGAAGTGCAGTTTCACACATTGAAAATAGCTCTATAGCCATCTTCCTTAACTCCTTTGGTGTCCAGGGGCTGTTTTTGTACAGTCTCCTCACCTGGTCTTACTAGAATACTTCAGAGGTGTGGATGTGGAAAAGATGTGCTTTACAGTGGGAGTAGGAGGAGCTGGAGTTGTCACTGCCTTTGAGCAAACTGCTTTGACTAGGGTTATCTGTGATAATAGGGATAGCAGGAATTAGACCTGCTGTTGCAAAACCTGTGGAAAACCTGTTCTTCCAGTTGTGCTGGTGCTGTATCTCTAAGATCCCCTTATTGATAGGGTATGGCAAGGCTGCTGCTTTTCCCACTGCAGGATACTGCTGGCCAGCCTCACACTCCAACAGAAATAATGCATGGATTAAGTATCAGATCCTTGTACTACATTTCAAAGTAATTCGATCCAGCAGCTGCACTAGCTCCCTCTGTGTGTAGTGGGTTTGCCAGTGCTTTTAGCTGAAACATACAGCATGTCACAGGAATTATTTCCCACAACTTCCCCTGCTTCCCCTCTGACTTACAGAGCTAGGAAGTGACAGAATCCACAGTGTTTTTCAGTTCACAGACCAGAAAATGGACTTAAAGCCAATTCTCTGATTTCTGCCTTGTAAACCTCCTTAACACTGCCTTTTTAAGGGAGCTAACAGAAAACTTGGTGCTTTTGGTACATCTCACTCATGCTGCTTCAGAAACAATATAGCTGATATTAAAGGAAAAAGTGATAGAAGATCTTAAACTAAATTCATTAAACTGAGTCTACAGATTTTAATCCCCCAGCATGAGTGGAGGGGACGAATGCTTTTTAACACTCTCTAAGCTTGAAATTATCAGGCTTAGATTTGCTAGTATTTTCTTTTAAAACTTCTTACAGTACTAATCTGGAATTTAGTGGCTTCAGAAACTCTACTCCACTTTTACTGAAAGAGCATATGTGCATCTTTTAGTTTCTGATTTTTAGAACTGTATAAACTTGAACTGCATTCTCATAGCAGATGGAGAACAAAAGCCCATTATGCAGAAAGCCCAATACTTTAGTAGAGGTTGTTTTCCCCTGTTTGTAATAATTTAGTGTACATCAGGCTTTGCAAGTCCTATAGGAATTCATTTATAGAACAATACATTGGGTGATGCAGATACATATTCCTCAGCATATGGATCTGGATCCCCTTTTGTCTTGGTTTGGAAAGACAGCAATCTGCCAGGGAAACTGGGGTTTCCCTTAGAATAGAGCATGTAAACCCCTCACCCCCACCAAATTATAATTTTGCAATTAAGGGCTCTCAGGCAAAGATTTGGAAATAGGAATAACAGTTCTTTACTAGGAATATCAATAATACAAATGTGGTAGAAAAACAAAACCACCCCACCAAACCAGCAAACAAAACAAACAATTTTGGAAAACCCTGAGAGTCAGAGCTACAACCTGACGTCCTGTTGGTCAGGATGTTGGAAGCAGTCCAAAAGTGAGTCCTCCTGGAGTGGCAGATGTGGTTCTGTTGAAGTAGAGATGATCCTGTAGCCAAAAAGGGTTCAGGAGTGGTGAGAAGGGGTCTGGTGATGGTGAGAAGGGGTCTGGTGATGGTGAGATGGGGTCTGGTGATGGTGAGATGAGGTCTGGTCTTTCTCCCAGAAATCGGGGTGAAGCAAGAGAGCTCCTGTTCCTGAGTTTCAGTTTTTCCCAGGCAGGAATGGTTGGCTCCGCCCACTGGGTGGGGCATCTCACAATAAGATGATGGAATGTGGATGTTTTATTTTGGGAAGGGGAACAGCTTGAGGAAGAAAACGGCCTGGGGAGTCTTAATGGCCCATTGTGAAAAGAGATAAGAAACAATGCCCTACCTGGTTTTAACAGTTGGCCCATTATCAGAAGGCATCCCTTTCCCCCTTGAGTTACAAGAGATAAAGAAAAAACATCTCCCCAACTGCTTTTAACAGATTAAATAGAATACACCCCCCTGGCTCCACAACCCAGGACACTTCTGCTTCTGTATATCAAGTACTTCTTAGGACTTAGAGCAAATCTTATGGATAAGTTTACATTTTCAAAGAGGAATCTAATGCATGTATGAATGAGTACATTTAAAATGCTATTTATTAGTGCTAACTATGTAAAAAACCCCAAGAATAGTATAAACAGACTACTGGTGGTGCTGGGAACCCCAAGCTGTGCAGCACTGAATGAATTTGTGATCCACGTGTAGCCCACTGTGCGGGACTTGTCTGGAGGCAAGGTTACCCTATATTGGTAACTTAAAAGAATTGCAGGATTTTTCATCAAAGACAACAACTCTGTTCATCCTTCCTTTCCAACCCCCCGAGAAGGAGGATGGTCACTGATGGGTGTAGGTAAGGCCACGCAGGTGTTGTGATCACTGGCATCCTGTGCCTCATGGGACTGGGTTCACTCAGGTTATCTGTTCTGTGGATCAATAATGCTCTAAAGTACAGTAGCCTTCTGGTGAGGATTACCACAATGCCTCCAGAACTGGAACTATGGCCAGAGATTATCCCCTCCCTTTCTTGTCCCTCAAAATGTTTCATGAACAAGGTTAGAATTCTCACTGATTTTGTTTGGGTTTTCTTCCTCCTTGTAATCCCAGAGCTAGAAATAGCTTGAGTATCTTTTAGTTTTGAAGTATGATATGCAGGGAAAAGCTTTGCTGTTCAACGATCTTGACACACTGTCTGTATGATAGATACTAATTAGTTTTCTTGGCGTAATTCAGTTATGGAGAGCCACAGATAAAAACGAATCTGAGTCATAAAATCTTCATCATTATAGATGGGACTGATGCTACTGTTTTGCTCACTTGATGTGTTTTCTTTGCAGAATCAAGGCCATTGAAAGTCCCAACAAAGATGATGACACGCAGTGGCTGACTTACTGGGTTGTGTATGGCATTTTCAGCATAGCTGAATTCTTCTCTGACATCTTTCTGTCCTGGTTCCCTTTCTACTACATGCTAAAGGTATGTTAGTTCATGTGGCCCCTCTCCTAAAATGGGAACTTTTTGATATAACTAATCTAATGTCTCCAGGAATGGGTAGATGACAACAGATTAATTTGGAATCATTCCCAGGTCACACGTTTGTTTTAGATGCAGGTTATGCTTGTTAGTACTGTGCAAGTGATCTGTTTACAGCTGATGGTTTTGTGAGGCAAGAGGGGAAGTTGGGATAGGTGGAAAGGAAAGGTCTGCTGTGTTGTAGGAAAGAAAAAGAGACAGTGTAACTGTCCCATTAAAAAACCCAAACAAACAAACAAACAAACAAAAAACCCACAAAAAACCAAAACCAAACCAGAAAAAAAGAGTTCTTTCTCTTGGTGCTCAGGTAAACTTGGACAAAGGACAGACATGATAAGGCCCACAGAGTGGCTCTATTTTTGTTTTAAGTGCATTAGTAAAAGTGGAGAATAAAATCCTGAAGTCTGTTGAAGGAGGTAGTAACGTCTGTGCTATTGGAGCAAAGAAGGAAATTGGAACACAAGAATAGTTTGTCCTACAGCTTTAATTTTAAATTAAGCTCAGTTTCCTGAAGGAACTGGTAGGTATCAGAGGAGATGGTTGCTAATGTGCATTTGTGTGATTTGACTACCAGCAATGGTTTGATTAATGTGTCCCAAGCTTTGTTTGTGATCTAAGGTGTCAGTCAACTTTAACATGGTAAATTCTTCTAGGAGATAGCTGATCACTCTGTATGCTGTTGGGTAGAAGACATTGTAGCTTGCTGCAGAGCTTGCTCTTTATCTCAAAGAACTGTTACCTGTTTTCTGGTTCAGTGGGCTGTTCTCTTCTTTCTCTTTTGTTAGCCTGGTTTAGTCCCACCAAAGTTGTTAAAACAATTTGCTTGCCAACTGTTGTGGTGGGGTCATTTAAAATTTTAAGGATAAGTAAGACCTGATGATGCCAAAAGCTGTTTCTAAGAAATGCCATATTTTATAGACAAAAAATTGACTGTAACAGCTGGTTTACATGTCTGCCTTGTTCCTTTTCGGTCTTTAACATGTCTCAACTGTGGCAATCATTTGGACACTTTCTGCTTTAGTAGAATTATGACTTTAATCCATCATCTGCAGTGGTGTATACTCACAAATCTGAATTAATACAGTGTATTTTCAGAACTTCTTTTCTAAATTCTTGGTGGGAAAAGATGTGGCAGTGATTTCTTCATGCCACCACAGCTCTCTTTCTGAAGAGCACACGACTGAGATTCAGGTTGACTTTGCAAATAAAGACTACAAATGGCTCTGATAAAATGGTATCAGGAGTGCCACAGTTACATGTTGTATTGAAATCAAGGGAAAGGCACTTTTCTCAGTTCTGCAAAAGCAAACACAAGGAATTATGTCAATACATAGCCTTCTACGATAGCTGCAGAAGGCACATAGAAGCTAAGTGTCTGCTGTCAGTGGTGGTTGGTAGGAGAGGTTCATTTTTGTTGTACAAAGGCAGGCAGGTGTTGGCTGAGAATCAGAAAGTATTGCTGAATGGGTGGAAGGATGGAGGTTATTCCACAGGGAGGAAAGGAGCAATCAGGCAGCTTCCATATTTCATTCCATCCATGAACTAAAACCTCTTGGAGGCTGGTTATGATGTCTCTATCTCTTTCATGAAATGGAAGCCCAGATAATGTCATTCATGAAAATTTTGAGCTTGCTTGCATTCTCAAAATGTGCTAAATTTGCATATTCACATCTGGTACAACTTGTAGCTTCCACTCCAGACTGAGATTTAGTTGCTCAGTATTTCAAAACACCTTCATGTACATGGCTGAGACATTGAGTACTGCTGCTCCCAGAGTCCCCAAAGTCCAGAGTTTAGACCCTGTGACATTAAAGTTTTCAGGAGACTAGAAGATTTTATGGGTTGGGAGAAAGGTACGTTGAAGAACTCCTTTAAATATGTTACGATGTTTGTATATACCTTCATTCTCCAGATGACACTTCTTGGATTTTATGGGCTTTGGGGAGGGGGGCGGTAATGCCCACTTCTTATTTATCTGTTTAGTTTTTTTAATCTCTGAAGCACAGGACATGCATGCAACTCATAATTTCTTGTGCATATTGTTCATTTTTAAGTACTTCTGTTCAAGAGTTAAAGATTTCTGTGGCATTCAGGCAGTAGAGTACACTAACCAGTAAAAGTAGCAGAGTTTATCATCCTGTGAGTATTCTTGGTGGTGGGAGTGAGAGAGACTCCTTATTCCACTAATGGCTGTGCCTTGAAATACTATAATGCTATTTCTGAACAAAATAGGTGTTGCCAGGGCCAAAACAGCTGCTTGGAGCAGGTCCAAGTGAGCAGGTCACTGAGCTCAGGTGAATTCAATTCCCTCCTCTGTCTGGTCTGGAGTGTTGCAAAGACTATGTTTTGGGTTTAGGGTTTTATTTTATCACTCTGGCTTGCTGGAACTTCTTAAAACCCTCTTTATTTTCAATAGCCTATGTTAGTTCTGTTTCAGGAGACAAGGGTAAAATAAACTAAATTAGCAGTCTAACATTCTCAAGCTTCAAAAGAGTGAGAATCTCAGCTTAGGTACATGTCTGATAGAAAATGCATATAAATGTCTATTTCAGTACAATTCAAAAGGAATGGGTATTTGGGAACAAATCTACAATTACTTTTTTATCAACTAGACTGGGACAAAGCTGTCAAATCAAAATTACTAATTTTGTTCTTAAGCAGGGGAAGGGAAATGTCAATTTATTTTGGTTTTAGAGGAAGTTGGACTCACATCTGAAGAATTTTTCTAAGACAAAGGAGAAAAACTTCTTTGTGTAGAAGTTGAGATACTTACACAGTTTTGTGGGAGAAATAACTTTCAGTATTACATATATATGAAAGATATTCTTGAACAGGAAAAAACGTCAGCGTACTTCTCAGCTTTTAATGAAAGATAACAATGTAAGATAGCACCATATATTCTTTCTGTTATATTAAGTTCCAAAGAACTGAAGCTTTTGAAAATTAGTGTTTATATTGATAAAGGCACTTTTTGCCTTAATTTTCTCTGACCATACTTAATAGTTCATCCGTTGTAACTTACTGGTGCCAGATTTTATTGCATGTTGAATCATTTGTTTTAATCCATTGGAATTTTCCTGATGGGTCAGTCACTTTACTTTTAAAAGCCTTTCTCTTTTGGGCAAACACTCCTTTCAGTCATTCTGAAATTCAGTTTTGACACATGATGAAATAGTTTAAAGAAGGCGGCTTAATGCTTACTCAAAAGGTTGGTAAATTGGTTTGGCACTGCAGAGAAGACAAAGCCAAAATTTTATAGCTGGGAAGAGCAGAACCTACAGAATATTCAGTCTCAGTATACCTTGTTGGGAAAGAACAGAGGAGACGTATTCCAAAATATTTGGAAGGCTTGCTTGAAGAAGACTGTGTGTTTTGTTTATTTTCTGTCCAGAAATGTGTGGAAATCTTCTAATATGGAATCCTGTCTAACATGAAAATAAGGCATGGTTTGAGGCTGAGGTTGTTTCGTTTTTGGTTTCAGGAAAGGGCAGTCTGAGAAAAGCTGTTATGCCTTCATTTTATGGAGAGGCTTTTGACATGGAATGATAGTGTACTATTTGTGTACAGAAAGAACTGTACAAATGTTGAGAAAATGTATTTCATTGTAGTTGAAGTTTTGTTGCAGTTTTATCCTGTAAAATAATTATATATATATCTTCATAGCTCAAGCAAATTTATTGTATGGTACTCTCTGTCCCTTAAATGTTTCATCTTGCTCTGCATGGCTGTCTTTGTGTGGTGTATGGCAGTGAAACTGAAGCCAAATGAAAGTGCTTCAGTAGTAAAGACAGGGATTTATAGAATGCAGAAACATGACCCCACACTATGGTCTTTGATTTTTCTAGAGAGAAGATGGTCTCTAAAAGCTATAACTAAACTGTAATTCAGAAGCATTAGTCTTGTTTGTGCACTGTGTGTAGCTTAGGTTTATCTCTCCTCCTTTTCAGTTTTCCTCTGGGCTACACACAATCCTGTTCTTTCCCCCACTGTGTTTTCAAGATAGGGAGGCAGACAGGGATGTATTTTGGCTGAATTGAGGTCATTTAGGGACGTAGACCTTCATTCAGGCCTGTGCCATGTGTTTCAGAAACATTGAGAGAGACCGATGTTTTTGAAACTAGGTTTTATAGTTCTACCTTAAAGAGAGAAAAAAAAAAAGCATGTAAATCTTGATACATCTGACACCAGATTAGATTTACTGCTGCAGCCCTCCTCCTTTGTCCTTATACTGTCCATGATATTATTCCAGTAGAAAGATTCACTGTGTGTAGTTGTCCTGGTGTGCACCCTTCTGGAGCCTTGACCACCCAAAGATTGACACTGTTCTCAGTGTGTTCAGTTCTGTGGCACTTAGGAAAGGCACCTTGTCTCCTACTCATTATTCCTTACACTTAGGCCGATGTTCTTGTTCTCACAGTGTGGCTTCCTGCTGTGGTGCATGGCTCCAAGCCCTTCCAACGGGGCAGAGTTTCTCTACCACCGGATTATCCGTCCTTTCTTCCTGAAGCATGAGGCCCAGCTGGACAGTGTTGTGCAGGACCTGAAAGACAAGGCTGCAGAGACTGCAGACACCATCACTAAAGAGGGTGAGCTAAAGACCCTTTGGTGGTCACAGCAAGTCGGGGGAATTTCACTGGAGAGCTCTTATTATTGCACTTAATAGTCATCATTTGGAGAAAACAAAAATAAATTGCAAGAAGACAATGTAAATTACAATGGAGAAGTTAAATTTGGGAAATGGGGGTTGCAGTGGATCTTGCTTTCTAGAATTGCAGTTAGCCTAGAATGAGTGGAAGAAATTGAATTGTTAGTGTGTCTTTCCACCATTCACACAAAAACATTCTCTCTAGAGGCAGGTCATAAGTACTGTACATAAATACTGTTTTAGTGTATCCTCATATCTCCTAAAATATTCCCTCAAATACCTAGTCGTATAGAGGGGCTTCCAATTGTGCAGTAAACAATTAACAGCAATACACAGCAAAATGAAAGTGCAGTTTTCCCATCTATATGTTTTTGTATTTTTCCTTCCTCTGGAGGTCAAAGGATTCCTCACTCTTAAAGGAATTACTTACCTTTTATTTTTGTGTTATCACAGCCTGTAGATTGCTCAATTTTTCATTTTCTCGCATTCTATACTGAACCCTTGCATTCTAAAATATCTGATTAAAGTTTTACGAACAAGAGAAGGAGACATATTAAGTAGCTAAAATAAAGGGTTAAGTTTCACTTGAAAGGCATTTTATCTATATGCTATTTAAAGCATCTTAATTCTCCCTTCCACCAAACAATGAATGCAGTCTCGTTTCATCTTATCAATTTAAGCAGTTTTCCTGTCTGCTTAAAAGATCTGCCTTGCTCAACTATTCTTTGAAATTTTGCTGCATGACTCTTCCTAAGTCCTTATAGTTAGGCATGTATCTTAATTCATGTCCTTCCATGTTGCATGTGGGATTTTCCTGTCCTCATTTCATCACTTGGTCTTTCTTTTTCCTATTTTTATATATAAAGATTTCCATCAAGACAAAAACCCCAACAAAACAAACAACAAAACAAACAAAACAAAACCCCACCAAAACAAAACAACAGGCTTTTTTTTAAAGAAACCATGCACACACATTTGTATGTACACAAATATTAGCATTATTCCAAGCCAGTTTTATCATTATGGTATGTTTCTTGCTGCAGTGTACTTAACACTGTGAGCAGCCCTGCTTAGTGGGCCTTAGTAGCCCATACCATAGTTATGTATGTCAGTCTTTAATGTTTATTGTACTGCACTGTGCTTATATTCTATTTTTTCATGTTTTTATGATCAGTTTTATCACTCTATCTACATGTATACAAAAGCTATGATTTTCTTCTGTGTTCTTTCTCTTGAGAGTAAAAGGGGATTTTTTTTCATGCAGCTCAAGAACATCTGATAGCCCATTTTGTCTGTAGGCCTGTGACTAAACTTAATTTTATTTTCCTGCAGCCAAGAAAGCAACAGTGAACTTGCTGGGTGAAGAAAAGAAGAGCACTTAAATTGGATAAGTTTCCCTACTGCCTCCTTTGTGCAGCTTGATGTTACTGGGGACTGTGGTATAAGTTCAATAATATTGCCTTGGAAACATTCTGATATATTAAAGGAATGTGCTGTAAGTTTACTTACTACTTTGCTGTGACTGATAGAGAGTATGCATTTTTATTTAAAAGCAACGCAGTGGGCAGCATCTGAAGCTTAATGAAAATATTTTATTCGTCTTCATGCAGAAGAAGTCTTTCAGTAATCTCTTTTTGCAGTAACATAAATAAAAAGTATATATCCCTCAGGCTCTGCACTTTAGTTGTCTCTTTGTGTATGAAATTACTCTTAACACTTTGATTGTGGTGCATCGGGAAGCACAAAGCTATTTCATAGGGAAAATTTTGAATGGATCTTCTTAAATATACAGGGAATTATTGTGAGAGATGGCATAATGGATGTATTCCCCACCACTGAACCTGTAAATTGTGAAATTACGTATTCTAGGCACATGATTATAGAGATTACTCACTGTTGCATGTTTTGTTGTAACACAGTATTTGGTACAGTGTGTGTATTCTTAAATGGATAGATACTAAATATAGGAAAGAATAACTTCCTTGGTGTGACCAAGCTTATATTGGCCTGAAGTGATTTGCTAGAAGTGAATGCATTGAATCATTCAAGATTAACACAACATGACTGAAGTACAACAACTTATCTATTCTTGCTAAGACAAGTTGTTATCCAAAATTGTTAATAGAGTGCTTTTTAAGATCACACTCAAAAGCACAAGCCACCTTTAGCTAAGGAGTGGTACCATTGCAAACACTTCTTCCTGAATTCTTTTAAAATATCAACTGCCTTGGATGTCAGTCCTCAGAACTACATCATTAAGGGGACAGACTACAACTCCCATGAGCTTTTTCTGCTCATAAAGGTCTGCAATCTCTTGTGACTATACTAAGAAGAACTTAATAGGAGCACTTAAACTTCCTGAGTGGAAATGCTCATTATTTGATATATTCTTGACCAATCAGTCAGAGTGCAACCAAAGTTGCTAAGAGAATAAAGGGGTTTTTTACAATCAGTGTAAAAAAAAAATTTTTCTTAGATTTACATCTGTACTCTTTCACACTGCAGTATTTTCAACAAAAAGCAATTACGTTAATTAATTAGGCATGAATTACTGAAGTTTCCCTGTTTTCATCTCTGTGCTGACATTTCTTTAAAGCCTAGAGTAATGGTATGGCAGTTCTGAGCTCACAGAACATGCAGAAAGGAAGCTTACCTTTTGATAGGATAAAAAATTATTTCCAGTCCACATTCTTGAATTCCAAAAACTTAATCTTAAAATAAAGTTTTTAAGACTTCTGGCTTTCTGCAACAAATTGTATAAACATTCATTGTAAATTTTCAGATGCAAGTACTGCAAAAGAGCGAAGCATACAGTGCAACTCAGCAGGTCAGTTTTAACCTGGAAAGGTATGTTTTATAAGAGGGGATGTAAAAGTGTCATAAGAGAAAGCATTTTAAGATTTGAGCTGGAAAACATAGCCCTTGGGGCTGGCAGCTTGGATAGGGAAATACAAGACCTGCTGTACCTCATGTTCTGTAGGACAGCATTGCAGTTTGTCATTTGAAGAAAAAATGCAAAAAGCTATTAATTCCTTGACAACTTTTTATTAGGAGGGGATATGCTGAAGAGGATAAAGTTTACAGCAAAGTTCTAGGTTTTAAGCAAGTAAAACGTTCGAAGTGTATCACCATTTAACTGGTTTAATTTCTTGTCTTAACTTCTTCTGTCATAAACCCATTGAACTTACTTGTAAGCCTTATTAAACCTTAGTCCTGTGTTTTAAACTCTGTCAGCTGTATGTAGAAGATTCATGTGGCTACTGTAACTTAGTTTCACTTCTTGAGACTAGAAGTAACTAGATAAAAATAAATGAGGATTCTTAATAGAATAGAACTGCAAAGCACTACATAACTTACTTATCTAAAAGCTTACAGTAAATTTTAGACTTTACAAGCCTAATGGCATCTGTAGTAGAGACAGGATTTACTTTTCATTTCTTATACTACTCAACAGTTATTAATGGGGATAAAACATTCTAGGTAGATGTTAGGTAAGTGTTAAAACAGCCCCTTGCATCTCTCTCAGAATCTGAAAGACTTTAAATCAACTTCTTGTCTTTACCAACTTGATATTACCAGCACATAGAATCAGTGCTCTTTTGTCAGATTTTTACTTGAATTAGAACTACAGTCTGTTGTTAACAGAAATTGCCCTTGGTTTTTTGCCTTGATGCAAGTAGAAATCACTGAATTTCTGCAGCAAGTTATCCTTTCCTGCAAGTAACTCCACTGGGCTGGCCCCTCAGATGAGTGCTTTTCTTTGTGTCTTCACAACATTTATGTGCAAATCTTGGTACAGACATCTGCTCCATGGCTTTGCTGAAGTTGTAATGTGCTAAATAAAATCACACACAAATAAAGAAATTCTTATGGGACTGGTATGATGCCTCAGTATTTCTTAAGAACCTGGTACCTCAACAGTGAAAACCTCACTACTTTAGGTAGGCAGAAGGTCTTTACAGGGTAGTCACTTTTTTTTCCCGCTCCCTGAAGTTCATTATTGTGGAACCAGTAGAAACCTCTTAAACTCCAAAGGAAGTACTTCTGCTTCATGCCAATCTGAAGTTGCAGCCAAGCAGATTTAGAGCATCAGTCCCTTACAGAAGAGTTTGGGATGCAGAACTCTTCCCAACAATGAACCACCACGAGCATCTTTCTCGGTTTCATAGCCTGGCTTACCTGAGGAATCAAGGTTTAGGATTCTCTGGAAATACAGAGAGGAAAGACTAAACTACAGGGATTTTAAAGTTTTTCCTCTCCCATGGGTTTCCTGGTGTTCCATAAATGACCTCAACAAACAATGCTGAATAGTTATTGGCAGTGGTGTTACACTTAAGGCTTCTGTTGACACAGTTTGTAGGACATTTCATCTGCTTTATCTGACTCCTTTCCAAACTCAGCAGAAAAGAAAAATAAGTTCAGAAAAACATAACCTCCCCAACAGTGATTATCACCACTAGTGATAAAATAATGAAAACTCTTCAAACCAGAGCAAACCAATTAACAAAGCATAGAAGTTCTTTTAAGTAGTGGAAGGTGTGACAAGTATTTGTCAGGTCAAACCGTCACTACTTTAAATTTGATAAATAAAGGAGGTTTCCTGAGTTTGCATTCCAGTCTTGCCAACACTTTCTAAATAATCAGAGAATCAAAAATTTTTATGCCTAATTCCTTAGTCACCGTCCACCCCCATTTCATATTCCACAAACAGCAGTTTCCTTATGCAAAGGAAGAAGAATGGAGTTTCCTACATTCCTACAAATCCTTGTAGGTCATGAGAGACTAATTTTCTGTAAAGGGCACCTGACAAATATGAGAACATCTTGTCTTCTAGAGAACTTCTACATCCAGTGCGATGGAATGAAACAGTACTTGAGGAATTATAACCCAGGGCTACTAAGGTAGTCCTTAGTTGTGCAAAAATGTTACAGCTTTTTGAAAATTTTGTTTCCTACTGATACAGAAACCATTAAGAGATTCTGTAGCAAAAAATCTTCAGATGACCACATGAACTCATGAACTAGTCAAGTAAAAATAATTGAGATAAACTTATTTAGCACTGTTTGGAATGCTTCGTAGTTGACACCTTCCCTGAGGTTATGGATTTCCACAAAACTTTGTATTATTGCATTCTTCACAGGAGAAGAATTCTTAAAGACTTCTTAGAAATGTCTAAGTTCTGCTACTTGAGAAGTAAACAGACAAAATACACCCCAAAGAACCCCCAAACCTTGACAGATGAGAAGAGGCACACATGCTATTTCATAGGAAGTAGCACTACATTTCAGGCTACTCAGTTCCTACCTGGAGCGTCCCCTGCTCTTTCCAGTTCCCAAACTACCGAAGACTTGTCTGTTTCCTACCATCTCTCTTACACAGCCACTATGGCATGGGGTACTTAATTATTTATTATTATTAACTATTATATAATAAGCTAATTATTTGTCACTGTGGAGTCGGAAACAGGGACACAACATTAATACTCTGAGATCATGCAGCAACAGCTATGTTTATTGTCTGGCAGCTTCTTTTATAGGGCTTTCAAATTTCCCGTTCTTGCAGACATGATTGCTCAAGGGTCTCAACTTTGCCTATCTCACTGGCCAATGATATGAGTGTATTCATGCTTCAAAGGGGTTGGAGAGGTCCTTTGTCTGGGTTTGCATCTGACCTATCATTGTCATGACCAGGGACTTGTTTCCTTGGAGCTAGGCTGGTCAAGCTGGTATCTGTTAAGCCAAATCATCTGTGCAGATATAGTCCAGCTGTATCTGTTAAAGTTCCCCCTTCTCAGTTTAATAAAAACGCAAAGTGTTCTCTCTTATTTTACTTGCAAGGGCCCTTTGCAGATAAGCTGACAGGACAGGATGACACACAGGATTCTACCTAAATCCACATGCTTAACCTCTCCCAGGCAGTGATCATTAAAAATGTTACATCCATTCCCGGGAGCTGTCAGGCAGGATTACCAAGAATACAAGCTTTCAAATTGGCACAAGGCAGGCTTATAACTTACAACTTTATGAACAAGAAACATTTTAACTTTAGAACAGTGGGAAAATCAAGTAACAGGGAAAGCAACTTGTCCAGTTCAGGTTTTTGCTTTGAATAAACTTGTCATCTCCTAAAGGTCTCAGATCACCATGTATCAATTCCACAAGTCATTTAACTCACTGTTCCACTACATCTGCTGCAGCTTCATCAGGAAGATGTAATCTCTGGTTCTGAGCAGGACGTAGAGCACAGAAAACACACCTGGTGGGTATCCATCGTGTTCCGGTGTCCTTGGAAACACAGGCATACCCACGTCCCCATGTAATGAAGTCCCATGGACCTTCCCACTTGTTTGTGACAATGTCTTTTACCATCACTTTAGGTTTAGGTGACTGAGCATCTCCAGATGACTGCAGTAATAGGAAATAATTTAAGATTACTGGGTTTGGGGATTGTTCTGGTACTGTTAAATGATTCAAGGTGTAAACAGCTTTCACTACTCTGCTCTGTGGGGTTTCACTACATATTCCCCCTTTTGTTTACCTAAGATGCGTTTTAAAGTGCCATGTAAGAAATGTTTGATAAATTTTAGTTATGAATATAGCATGGTTTTTTAATTGTAAAGTTAGAATAGTGATACCCTAAAGAGGCCTCTTGTCTTGGAAGGTACCTTATCAGCTCTGATAAGGTTTCTAAGACAACCAGAGTCTCTGTCTGAAGATTTTTCCTATTGGTTCTTTTCCCTGTCCCATTTCTCTTGTATGTATGATCTCTTCTCCTGTCCATCACAGAATTCTTATCTTTATGGTCTGAGGGTTCAGGCCAGTGGTTGGCAGAAGTCCCTCGAGACCACTCCCAAATCTATCTTGGATTTGTTGGTGTTTAGGTAACTTTGTTGGAATGTATTGTTTGAGTTGTTTTATTGGCGTGTAAAGATGATACCCACCCCCGTTTTGAACCCCCTGTACAAAAACCCCCTGCAGCTCCTGTTCGGGGTCTCTCTAGAGCCTCAGGACAGAACCTGAGGGTCCCCATGACCCACCCCGAGTAAAACCTCTGAATCCTGAGTGTCTCCGAGAGTCCCCTCTTTCAAACCACAGCCATTACAGTGTAAGTCAAACCTGCCTGCTGAGCCAAGACTCACAAAACAGCATTGTTGCAGCGTAACAGAGCAGCTGGGTTGGCCCAAGTGACCAAGCAGGGCCAGAGAGAGTTACGCAAAGCAACACTTATGTTTTGTTTTTTATATTTTATGTGCATGTTCTACAATGACCTGTCCAGTTGCTAAATGGCATATTCCAGTTTGGTGTGACACACCAGAGCTATAGAAATTGTCCAGTTTTTTGTGATGTGTATGCAGGTCCATTATCTGTTTTGAGGATACCCAAAGTGGCAAAGGCTAATCGCCAAGGTGTGATGGCATCCCATCCTTTTTCTCCTGAGTGGGCTGATGCCCACATGGCAGAAAAAAAAAATCAATTGATACATGCACATATTTTCAATTGTACAAATTTGGGAATATGGGTGACATCAGGCCACCAGATTTGTAAAGCTTTTTAGCCATGGGAATTAATTCCCATCTTTGGTGGTGCAGTGTGGCCTTGGCAGTCAGCACAAGTATTGACTGTGTTACAAGCCTCTGTGTTTGATAGCAGAAATTGCCTCTGCAGAGCTCAAATACCTTGATGAAAGAAGTCATGTGAGGCTTCTGCTTCTGCCAGCATGTCTGGCTCTGGTGTTGTCCAGGCATGGCTAGCTAGGTGATCTGCTCGTGCGTTGCCCTCTGTAATAAAACCTGGGTGAATTGTATGGCTTCTAATGTGTAGCACGTAGAACGGGTAATTTCTTGTCTGGATGATGTGCCACAAAAGTTTTTTTGCATTTTAAAATGCAAATAATTGTGCATTGTCAATTTCTTTCACCAGAGCTTGGTTTAATCTCTGTGTTATGACAGCAATGTAGGCAGTCAGTGACAATATTTAAAGGGGTATGGGGAAAACACTGAAAAACCAAAGCTACAGCACGTAGCTCCACCAACTGTGGTGACCCATTCTCATATAAGCTTCCAATGTTTGCCATTTGCTTTCTTCCTTCTAGGTCACAATTGCTGTTCCAGTTTTCCCAAAACCATCAGTAAACACAGTAATACCTTTTAAGGATGTGCAACTGTTCAGGGGTTTTAGGGACAATGCAGTGGTTTTACTCATTTGCAGTAATGTATGACTCAGTAAACGATAGCCAATTTGCCCTGAGAAATTTTGTAAGGCACTTTGCAAAGCAGTGCTGTTGTCATAACACCACTCAAATTCTTCTTGCGTCACAGGTGTAATGACTTTTGAAGGATCTTTTGCAGTCAATTGTAAACACCCTTGATGACATTTCATGATTAACTGGGCAATTAACTCAAAAATGATAGGGGCTGTTTCTCTAGGTTGGTGAGGTAGGAACACCCATTCTAAAACATGCAAAGGGTCAGACCACTGAGTATCCCAGTGTCCAATAACAGCAGCAGGATGGAAATCAACAATGAGAATAAACACAGTAATAGACACTTCTAGGCATATTCAGTGGATCTGTCTGTTTGTGATGGCTTGCTCTACTATCTCAAGAGCAGCCTTTGTCTCCGGGGTTAACTTCCTGGGAGAAGTTAAATCAGGATCACCCTTCAGCAGGTGAAATAAGTGCACTAATTGTGGAGTGCTCAACCCTAGGTAGGGTCTGAGCCAGTTGATGGTACCCAAAGGTTTTTGAGCATCATTTAAATTGTTAATTTTTGTTAAGAATTCTATTGTCTGGGGCTGTATGGTCTGATCCATAATTTTGAGACCAAGGTTCTTCCAAGGTACCTTTTCCGGTGATACTCCCAGCCCAAATGTTTTTAATGCTTGCAACAGGCTTGGCCGAATCTGTGTGTGAGAGTTCCCATTTGGTTTGGGTTGCTATCAAAATGTTATCCATGTAGTGGCAACAGTATGCCCCTCGATATTGTTCTCTCACTGATGAAAGTGCCTGAGCAAAATACCATTGACAAATTGTAGGGCTGTTTTTAATATCTTGAGGAAGTACTCCCCATTGATAATGCTCCACTGGTGTAGCGCTATTAATGGAAGGCATGGTAAAAGCAAACTTTGGGGTATCATCTGGATGCAGTGGAATAGTAAAAAAATAATCTTTCAGGTCCACAATAAGAATATCCCAGCTGACAGGAATCATTGTAGGAGACGGCACACCAGGCTGGAGAGTGCCCGTGCTCTCCATGGCTGAATTGATCTTTCTCAGGTCATGGAGCAACCTCCATTTACCAGACTTCTTTATAATAAACACTGGAGTGTTCCAAGGGCTTGTGGATGGCTCCATGTGCCCTTGAACCAGTTGTTCCTGCACCAAAGACCTAAGGGCATGTAACTTCTCTTTCTCAAGGGACCACTGGGGTACCCATACTGGCTGAGTTGTAAGCCATTTTAGGGGTAGTGTGGGATACTTCATGCCCCTTAAAACACTGGCCTCTGTTAAAAATAGATCCCCAGCTGGACTCCCCAAGCAGATAAAACATCCCTCCCCGACAGGTTAAGTGGTACTGCAGTGATATAAGATCTAATGGCAGCTGTTTGTCCCTCAGGATTTTTTACCAAAACAGGCTTGCAGCTCAAACAGTTCTGTGTCTTCCCTCCAAGGCCGACAACAGCAGATCCCACAGGTTCGATGAAGCCAAGTGTGGGCAGAGATGATGGTGACATGTGTCCCTGTGTCAATCATGCCACTGATGTTTATTTAAGAGAGCCTTGCCTGAGTTATCGTGACAATACACACCATGTTGTCCCTCTGCTCACCTACGACCTGGGTCCAAAATAATTGTGGTTCACCTGTCAACCCAAAGCCTTGGTCTTTTCACACTCTGGGATCTGTATTTGGGACACAAGATTTAAAATGGATAAGCTGGTCAATTCTGTTTTTTTTCCAGGGATAGTCACGGGTGGAGTAGGGGTTGAAACCATTGCGTGTATTTGTCCTGTAGGTCTGCATCTATAACACTAGAGTGTACATAGATGCCTTGCACAATGGCATTAGATCTTCCAATTAACAGTACACTCAGTCCCCTCCAGATAGGACCCTGTGCCTCAAGAGGGACTTTATGTACCTTTGAGGTGGTAATGGTTACTGAGATGCAGTGGAAACATGCATTCCAGCTGTTCCTCGAGTCCTTCCTGTGAGCCTGTGGCATAAGCTTGTACAGGAAGATGAGGAGATACTTGTGTCTTCATGCGTCTCCCCCTCACATTAGGTCATTTGGTTCTTAAAGGATTCTTTAAAAGATTGTTTATTAGTATAGACTTTGTATTTGCACAGCCTGGCCATGTGACCAGGTTTCCCACATTGATTGCAACTAATGATCATATTCCTTTGTCCTTGACACATCCCCACTGGAATGGGCTTGCGGGGACACTTTGCTCTCAGGTGGCCTCATTGTCCACGCTTGTAGCATTGAGATATTACCTTTACAGCAGCTGCTATGGAATCTGCTAACATGGTCATGTTATGAGAATTAGATCTGACCTTAGCACAGGCTTTTATCAATTCATTTAGTGATGGATTTTCATTAGGCAGCAGCTCAATGACCTTTCGGCAGTCCTGATTGGCATTGTCATTTTCCAACTGCAAAATTAAATTATTTCTGACTTCAACATTAACAGTTTGTTTTTCCATAGCATCTTGTAATCTCTCTATAAACTGTAGATATGGTTCTCTGACTCCTTGTCTAATTTTGGAGTATGTTTGGGTTGGGTTTGCCATATTAGTTACCTTAAGCAGTGCCTGCAATCCCAAGTCTTTCACCTGTGCCAGTATTAAGGGATGCAATCTAGCCTGGAGTCGGGGATTCCCCACTGGTGGTAAACCCAGAAGTTGAGGAATCCCTGCCTCATAACGTGGGTCTTCTCATGGAACCATTATGTTTTTTAACTCCTGTTTTTCAGCACTACTCTTCCATGTGGTTTCAAATACCATGTATTGGACTGTTGTAAACATTAATTTGGCAAGCTGATTTATATCAAAAGGAGTTACCTCGGTGGTTAGGAATCATAGCGTATTAGCCACAGTAGTAGAACCCAAACCATGCTTGGCCACAAGCTGATGCAGTTCAAAAAGAACTGGCCAAGAGGGTGAAGGGTGGCCAATGAAGAACCGGCCAATGGGAAGAGGGTGTACTTGTCAGTAGTTCTGTTGCCTCTTATTACTGGATAAACAGCAACTGTCCTGTCCTCAGGCTCCCAATCCCCTGGCATGGGAGGGTTACAGAACATCAGTGAGTTCTGCTCCTTTGTAGTCCCCACTAGCGATAGCCATCTGTTTTACCTTTTGCCAGATGCTTACAGGATTGGTCAGGGCTGTTAGGAGTGCAGCGATGGCAGAGATATTGTGGTGCTCTACAGGGGGATGCTGACTCTGGCTCTCTCTGCTGGTCTCTCCTCCTTGGTATACATTCCAGGGACAGCTCCAGCCCTGGTAATGGGGGTGCACTCACGTCAGAGGCAGCCATGATTCCAGGATCCCCAGGTCTGCTGTTACTTCTGGGTATTTTGTCTCCAGGATCTCCTGGTGATGCATTTCCTGGACCTGCCCATGGAGGCTGAGTTGGAGGTGGAGCCACACCCCATGGAGGCTGGATCAGAGACGCAGGCACACCCCACAGGTCTTGGAGTTGGCCTACTTGGTCTCAGGAGGAGGCGGTCCTGGTGTGTGTGTGGTAGGAGGGAGTGTGTGTGGTCCTAGCATGCGCTGATTTAGTGGCTGCCAGGCACAGTTGGAGCTGTAAGGCACTCTGTCGCCATGGGAATCACACAGCACGCACAGCTAGGCATGGTAACACAATGCCCACTTGTTACAGGGGAATGGTACATCTCTACCACAAAAGCGGCTAAACTGTGACAGTAGCTGAGCACCTGGCAGGAGCTGGGCGGTGCCTCAGAGTGGCTGGGTGTGGTCTCAGGGGTCCCAGCAGACACATCAGGGGGCAGCACAGCAAAGCACAGAGAGGCAGGCACGGTTTTGCAGCAGCCAGACAGGGGACATCAGTGCAATCCCAGGCAGTTTCACAGTGCGCTGTGACTACTTTGCCTGTACCCCTCTCCTGCTTGCCTGGTGTGGCGTCTGCAGCTCCCACTTCCCCCGGCACCGTGCTTTTCCCACGTGCCTCAGCAGGTGGCACCAGTGGCAATCCCTCTGCTGTCTTTGCCTCCCGGTCTCTTCAACTGTTCTTATAAGTCCATGATGAGCCTCCAGGGTTTTATAATGTTAGTGGTGGTCTCATCACCTGTTGAAGCTGCTGAAAGGATATGTCAGCCAGCCTGCTCTCATTTTTTACATCTAGGGCAGCTCCTTCGGACACATCCAGCCTGTGGCTCTCACACCACACTATTAGGGCTAGTAAAGTGTATTCATCATACTTTTCCTATCTATTTTTTAAAACTAGTGTCCATACCTGCAAGAGGGGGTCCTCCAGTGTCAAAGCCTGCACCCCCATGTTCTTGGAAGTGTCTCTAATCCACAAAAGGGGGATCTAGACCCACACAGTTTTCCCCGCTGTTCCTCACTGCACTTTTTGCCACCCATGGCACTCTTTGTTGCCCACAGCTCTTCTCGCTGCCTGCAGTGCTCCGCTACTCGCAGTTTTTCTTTACTGCCTGCAGCTCTCTGCTGCCCACAGCTTCTTCTGCCACCCACAGTTTCTTCTGCCACCCACAACTCTCTGCCTGTGGCCCTCTGCACTATCTGCAGATTTTTTGCTCGCAGCTTTCTGAGCCTCACTGGCTGCCCGCAGCAATCCTGCTGCTCTGCAGCACTATCTCACAGCCCCCTGTCTCCCTCCAATACCACGGCCACTTGTTGCTATCACATTGGGGTCACCAGATGTTGCTGTGGAGTCAGAGACAGGGACATGACATTAATACTCTGAGATCATGCAGCAACAGCTCTGTTTATTGTCTGGCAGCTTCTTTTACAGAGCTTTCAAATTTCCCGTGCTTGCAGACATGATTGCTCAAGGGTCTCAACTCTGCCTAGCTCACTGCCCAATGATATGAGTGTATCCATACTTCAAAGGGGTTGGCTGAGGTTCTCTGTCTGGGTTTGAATCTGACATATCACTGTCGTGACCAGGGACTTGTTTCCTTGGAGCTAGGCTGGTCAAGCTGGTATCTGTTAAGCCAAATCATCTGTGCAGATATAGTCCAGCTATATCTGTTAAAATTATTTAATAATAGTAATTAATTATCTTTTTATTTAGGGAAAAATAACCCCTTTGGAAAGGGTATCTCTTATCCTAAGAGAGAAAATAACCCCACAAAGGCCAGTCTGTAAGAGGAAGAAGCTAAATAACTGATGTCCAGTGATAGAACATGTGGGAATTGTTCAAAGCTGTGCCAGGGGAAGTTCAGACTTGACACTGGGAAGCAGTTCTTTATCAGGAGGGAGCTCAGACCTTGGAACAGGCTTCCTAGAGAGAGTGGTCAATGCCCCAAACCTATCAGTGTTAAAGCACTGGGGTGATACCCTTAATAGTGTGCTTTAACGTTTGGTCAACCCTGAAGCGGTCAGGCAGTTTGTCTGGGTGATCCTTTTAGGTCCCTTCCAACTGAAATAGTATATCCCACTCCATTCATAGCTCCAGAGAAGGAATCAAGGGAGCCACCACCTCTCATGTTCCCAAATAGAGCACACACAAATATTCCACAGGTATATGTGCCCCAAAAGGGAGTTTTGGCTAAAAGTTTCTCTTAAACACACACGAGGAACATACACACAGGGTTTTTTTAAGACCAGCTATTTTTTGCAGAGCTGGTCTTTGAGTTACTTCATAGCTGAAGGCTGACAACTACGTATGGTCACACATTATTGTCACTTCCCAAGCTAAAACACATTTCAAAATAACCTTTTAAAGCTCCCTCTCTTTACATTAAGAATTGAGTAATTATGGTTGTGCTTCTGCTATAGCAGCTACATGCTATACATCTGAAAGAATAAACCACCTATCTCACAACAGTGCTGAATTCTCATTTTTAGTCATTCTGTTATTGATTGCCTGTATCATCACAACTTCCTGATGCTCAACGTCAACATTATCATCCATTCCTGACACAGAAATTGTTGCAAGGATTGTTAAAAGGATTTTGAGCTCATATGTCCATTTCAGATGTTTAATTTTTGCTTAGATACCTAAAAGACTGTAGAGGGAAATAACAGACATACTTTTAAAGAGCTAGATCGGGACACTAGTTCATCATCCATATTTCTCCTGTCCTGGATGCTGAGAAAATTCCCACTCATGGATGGATGCCTTCCTTTGCTACTGTTGCCACCTACAGGAAATCTTGGACCATAGTCTTTTTTGCAATGATGTTGCATAAAGTAATACCTCACAGAAAACCATAAAAGCAAGGCAGGTGAACTAAAAGGACATTCATTATCACCCATTTTCCTTCTAAAAATAAAATAATAATTAAAAAAATTATTCACAGCATTCAGACTAAAAGTTGCAATATTTCTGTATTTTTAGAGAAGACTTGTCCCTACTCCCGTCCCACACAATCCATAAGTGTGGTAGTCGAGATGGACACTGCACTCAAAGTGCTTCATTAAAAACATCAGAAAGCTCCAAGCATCAGCACCTTGTTATTCAAAACTCTCCCATACCTTTTCTCCATAGCCTCCCAAGTCAGCTCCACACAGCTCTGGCTCTTTCTCTCTTTCTTCTCCAGTTCTGGCTCGCTCCTTCCTGTCCCTAGCACGGCCACCTAACCCTGTCTGCCCTACATATGGTATCTTACCTTTTCTGTCCCTCGCATGACCTCCTGTCCCTCTATCTTCACAGCATGGCCAGCAGACTCCAACTGACTCCCTAAAGCTAACTCTTTATCACACCCATAACTGTGAAGGCAAGGCTGTTCCCACTCTTGGATAATTAACACAGCTGCAACATATCAAGGGCAAGACTGCCTTCAGCAGCATCTCCATCTGTCTCCCCACACATAAGATTTTTTCTGTTCCCAGAAACGAGGAACATAATCTGTTAAATGAGGAAGAACTGAGGTGGTGTTGACCTGCTTGTTTTCAATCCTCCAAGGAACCTAGTTTATTAAAATACAGAAATGGAAGTGCAGTTTGTAAACTTAACTCTGTCAGGAAAAGGGGAGTTGTGTTTAACTTTGTGATGCCTCATTTAGGAACAAATATTGCTCATTTAAATATACTTAGTCTAAATCCAGAAATCATAAAAAGCAAAACAGTCCCATTTAAAGATGGGAAGATAAGCAGATAGGAGTTAGGGAACTCAGTCTTCAACTTCCTAATGGTAGTGGTCATCTGATTTCCCAGTAGGGTTTTAAAGAAAATAGTCCGCTTTACCCAAAATACCCATAGAGCTTTATTAGACTAATTTACATTTTATGTATTTGAGCTTAATATTACCCTTTTCAGAAGTCTTTCTTGTCTTTCCTTGCAAGATCCCTGGACTGTAAAATAGCTTTACTATTTTGGGTTCTTAGATCGGGAAAGTTTGATAAGATTCTTTCTCACACACACAGATAGGTCAGACCACTTCTGAAGGTATTTCATTTCAAACCACAGTAAGTTGTACGTCACAAGATTTAACCTCCACATCTTTCATCTGTCTGTAGTCTAAATCTCTGACTTACAAAAGTTAAGCATAACATGATCAAAACTTGGCTGGAGTCATCTTCCTTTAGGTTACATCATGAAGATGAGTTACCTTGTACCAATCAATTTTCACAGAGCTCTCACTAGTTAAAGTTTCAGAAAAATACTCATCACTCAACAAAATCCAGGAAGTATGAGCTTAACAATCTGTGGGCAATTATGGTCTTTTATATCACAAGCACATCTTCCACTCCTGGTATTTTTCCCCATGTTGCAACTGGCTTTAGCACTTCCCTAGAGTGAATGTGCCTAAATAACCTCTAACCATGTCCAGTTGTTTTCCACAACAAAAAACCCTTTTCATATAGCATCTGTTTCCAAATTTCATACCCCACGGCACTTCATCAGCTCACAGGGATACCATTTAAATAACTTCTCAAAATTTAGGCCAGACACTCCAAAGATAACTTGTATAACTCTTACATCAGCAGAAAAAAAAAGCCCCAAAGACATTTGTATATGACCACAGTCAATTACAGCCTTAGAAAACAGTACTTCCTCTCCTTAACATTTCTGTTTTAGAGAATCTGCATACTGCTTAAACTGAAAGGCAGGAATTCTCCCTAATAATGAAAAGAGAGCAGGAGGGATGTGTGTGTTGCACACAGACAGTCCTTTCCTGCAGAATCCAACATCACTCTGGAATGAATCATGGGGTGGCATGGGCAGGGTCCTGTCCTGGCTAAACTGATGCTGTGTTTGAGGGGTGGATTTGAGCATGGACACTACCACAGAGTTTATCCATGGATGTGAAACAGGCAGTGTGATTAAGCCAAAGAGTTCAAGCCTCTCTGGTATGGAAGATGACGGCTGAAATGTCAATAGAGGTGGCCAGGCATCTTGAGTGTATCAGTCCCCCAAATCTACCAAGGCAAGAGCCATGTGCTCACAGTGGAGGGAACCACTGGATGGCTGGAAGCACCCTTTGTACCACGCTGTGGGAATACACAGGACAGAGGGTAAAACAGACTTAATTAGCATAACTGGTTTGATAACAAAGATGCCATGGCAGGAACAAACAGAACTTTGAAGATGACAGAAGATGGGATTAAATCTGTTTATGGGAAGAGATTCAATCAAACTCTGCAAGCAAAAGATGTTGTAAAATGTATAAGTTGTCTGTATGATCTTTAACCTGATTGTTGTAGTGGAAAATTATTAACCTTCCTGAAATGGTATATAAGCTTTTGGAAAAATCTGAGTATCACTGAATCAGTCTTCCCATCTCTCTATCAATCGTCAATAATTGGTGCCCCATGTGAGGAGAGAAGGACTGGCTAGCTGATGGCAATTGATGACACCCCTGGAACTGATTGTGACGGTGAGAGAACCGCGTTTGGGCCCACAATCGCCTGTACACTGCAACGTGACAAGTGAGCCAGGGGAACTAGAAGTAAAAAACAGACAATGTCTGACGTGAGAGACATCTATGAAATCATTCTACACCTCCTGAGCAAGCACGGATCCCTCATCCTTAAGCAGGACCTTAAGTTGCTCCTACGATGGGTGTCGCACATGTTCCCCAATACCACCCCGTCTTCTATTTTTAGAAGACTTCTAAACTTCAGAACAACTTCTATTGTTCCCCAATACCACCCCTTCTTCTTCTCTCCACAACTAAGACAAGGTCGGTGTAAAACTCTACGACCTGGCCATGCTGCCTGGCCATGAGCCAGAGCTACATTTGCTTCCTGCTTGGAAGGCGGTCATAGATGCGATTAAAAAAGAGTGGGAAGCCAGGCAGCCTGCGAGGCTACAATGGAGACGACACCCATGGCTGTGCTAAACCAAGATCTGCCCAGG
Source organism: Phylloscopus whistleri (assembly GCA_017589585.1). Lineage (NCBI taxonomy): Eukaryota > Metazoa > Chordata > Aves > Passeriformes > Phylloscopidae > Phylloscopus > Phylloscopus whistleri. Next base: position 752,332 of record JADMLD010001284.1, on the reverse strand, counting down.
TCCCGCTCCCCCTCCCCCGTCCACACACCCTCCCCGATGAATGCCAGGAATAGAGCCCAGTCACTACCTGTAGCCCTACTGCTATCCCACCAGCAACCCCAGAGCCGCCAAATGCTAATCGCTTATGCGGACACTGATTCTAGCAGTGGCGGAGAGTCTTTTGACCCCAGCCCTGAAAAAAATCTGGACTTACTCCCTTCAAATATGCATAACTATTGGTTACAGATAAAAAAGAAAGCCCTTAAGGACAGAGACTCTGACACTACAGCAGAAATTTTTGTAGCCCCCGTGCAACTCGGCCCGAGGGGGGAGAATCCACGATGGGAACTCTTAGACCACTCAGAAATTAAGGAACTGCACCGTACCGCAGCAGAATATGGTCTGGGGTGTCCCCTTACTTCACTAATTTACTAAGAGCAACTTTCACTACTCACCTCATGACTCCTAATGATGTTAAATCCTTGGCAAACCTTCTGCTCACCCCAACGCAATATGCAATATTCATGGCACAATGGAAAAAAAGACTCGAGAACTTAATTGTAACATATGCAGGGCATGCAAACCAAGCCCTGTTTGCCTTAACTATTGACCACTTAGCGGGGGAAGGTGTTCATACTGATCCTAATGGCCAGGCTGCCTTACCGAGAGAAGACCTGCAGGGGATCACCTGCAGCTCGTTTTGCATTTCTTAAAGTTCCTGATGCCAAAACCCCACAACAATCCTTCATAAATATTAAACAGGCTCCCCAAGAACCCTATATGCAGTTTGTGGACAGACTGAAACAAACACTGGAAAGACAGATTGATAATGATCAAGCCAGGGAAGTTGTGCTCCTCAAACTGGCTGTAGAAAATGCTAACGATGACTGTAAACACCTTTTGAAAACCCTGCCCGCAGAATCTGAGCCGACACTGGTCCAAATGATCGAAGCTTGCAACCGCCTGGGGACATTACAGCACACTGGAGCAATTACCTACCAAGCCGTGGGGCAAGGCGTAGCCCATGCTTTTGCTGCTTTGAAAATAATACCCAGAAAGCAGTTGGTTTGTTTTGGCTGCGGGGAGCCCGGGTACATGAAAAAAGACTGCCGAAAGGCACAAAAACTAAAAACACTGAGTGTATGCCCTCACTGCCAGAAAGGTCCTCACTTTGCTAATTCCTGTCACTGTAAATTTCACAAAAATGGCCAGCCTTTGCAGGGAAACCCATCTCGCAGTGCAGGATAGTGACGCCTGAAGACACAAGTCCCACAGCCAACCCAGCAGCTGTTGCAACCAAGATCAATCTTCAGCTTCCAGCCAGCCCTGCCCCCACCACCTGGTCCATCCCAGGGCTACGTGCAGGCACTCCAGGAAGCGCTGGATTGGACATATCAAACCAGTAAGACAGTAACGTTGACCGATTGCTCAGTGTTTTGTCTCCCCACAGGAATTTGGGGATCTTTGCCACCAAGTTATCATGCTTTGCTTTTAGGTAGATCTTCTACCTCAGTAAGAGGATTGTTTGTTTTACCAGGAGTTACTGACTCTGACAGGGTTGAGAAAATAAAAATCATGGCCTGAACCCCACATCTCCCCTACATGGTCCCGGCAGGGAGCAAGATCACCCAGCTTGTACTTTTCCTGGCAGCCTCCTTATCTGTGCCCCCAGTAACTAAACAGAGGGGAGACGAGTTTGGTTCAACAGGAGTACCACAAATTTTCTAGACACAACGCATCACTTCTCAGCATCCCACATGCCAATGCAAAGTATCTCTGAAAGGCAAGGAGTTAATTTTAACCAGGCTCATTAATATGGGTGCAAATATTAGCCTTATCTCCCCAAATCAATGGCCTAATGATTGGCCATTAATGCCTGTCCCCCAGGTCCTTTCAGGGGTGGGCGAGAACAGTCAAAGCAAACACCTAGTACAAATTACAAAGCCTGAAGGAAGAGTAGCTACTGTCAAGCCTTTTGTGCTGTCTGCACTGCTAGTTTTGTGAAGAAAAAAAAAATTCTGTCTCGGTGAAGAATTTTTATGCAGTCAAATTTTGTATAAAAGTCATTGAGGTGTGCGACACCCCTGAACTAACTTAAAAAACCTCTGATCCACTTTGGGTAAACCAATGGCCCACGTCATTAAAAAAACTGCACGTATTACAAAAACTTTTACAAAAACAATTTAAAAAACCCCATATAATCCCATCTAATAGCCCTTAGAATTCACCCATGTTTGTAATTAAAATGCAGTCTAGGGAGTAGAAGCTGTTGCATAACTTGAAGAAAATAAACAAAGCAATTGAGGGAATGGGACCCCTGCAAGCAGGGCTCCCTTCCCCTTCCATGATCCCTAGAAATTAGTATCTAACAGTAATTGATTTAAAGGATTTTTTTTTTTTTATATTCTGCTGCATCCAGATGATGCACCCAAATTTAGCTTTTCTGTGCCGAGCATTAATATGCAAACACCATTAAATCAGTATCATTGGTTAGTACTCCTCAGAAGATGCAAGACAGCGCTACTATTTGCCAGTAGTATGTGGCAAAAACCTTGAGCTCAATCCAGGAACGAATGCCTGATGTTCTGTTGTATCATTACATGGATGATATTCTTATCTCTGCAGAAACTGTGGTTCAAGTAGAAGCAGCAGTGCAGGCTGTCTGCTAAGCTGTTACATCAGTGGGGCTGACCATTGCTTCTAAAAAGGTTCAAAAGAAACCTCCATGGAAATATCTGGGCTGGCAAATAGGCATGCATTCTATTTTGGCACAACCCTTGCAAATTTCAGCTGAAATCAAAACTTTACACGATGCACAGAAATTGCTGGGAACAATAAATTGGGTCCGTCCCTTGCTTGGGATTTCGAATGCAGATTTGGAGCCATTGTTTGCCCTTCTGGGAGGACAGCCCGACTTCTTATCACCTAGACACTTAAACAAGGAAGAACAGATTGCACTTCAGAAAGATGCTACCTCTCAAAGACAATCAGCTTGGTGAGCTCCAAAACTACCACTGGGGTTAATCATTTTAAACCCTAGCAGTCAACCTCATGCCTTAATATTTCAGTAGGACTCAGAAAAACCAGACCCTCTGCTAACTATCAAATAGGTCTTTTTGCATAATAATATGCCCAAGACTATTTCAATGCAAGATGAACTTATGGCCATGTTGATCGTCAAAGCTCGTCAAAAACTAACCTCCCTAGCTGGGAAAGATTTTGATCGTATCTATCTACCTCTCACAATGTTTTATTTGAATTGGTTGCTACAGATGTCTGAAAAATTGCAAATTGCTTTAGCAGATTACCCAGGGCAGATATCTATCCATTCACCTAAACACAAATTGTTAAGCTCTTTTAATTTACTCCCCAAGCCAAAGAGAAGTGAGACTCCTTTGCGAGCTATGATAATATTCACAGATGGTTCTGAAAAAACATAAAAAATCCTTGTATGGAAGGATTCTGAAACTGGAACCTGGCAATCTGATATTGCTGTTGTCAAAGGGTCTCTGCAAATAGCAGAATTAGCTGCTGTAGTTAAAGTGTTTCAAAAATTCAACACACCTTTTTATCTGATTACTGACTCCACATATGTTTCAAGTATTGTACATAGAGCAGAGAATTCTGTTTTAAAAATTGTTAAAAATGACATTCTTTTTCCTGGTTGAAACTGCTGGTTTGTTAGACCAAAAGACTGCTCCTTACTTTGTAATGCATATCAAGTTACATTCCAATCCGCCTGGCTTTCTCACAGAAGATAACGCCCAGGCAGACTTGTTAACCTTATCAGTGCAGCATGTTTTGCCTAACAAAATAGAACAAGCTAAACTAAGCCACTCCTTTTTTCACCAGAACACTGGGGCTTTAGTAAGACTTTTTGAATTAACTCCAGCACAAACCTCTAATATCATTGCTACATGTCCTCATTGTCAACATTGCTCCCTTCCTAATGTGAACACAGAAGTCAACCCGAGAGGTCTACAGAGCCTACAAATTTGGCAAATAAATGTAACGCACTTTCCTAAATTCGGCCACTTAAAATTTGTGCATGCCTCTGTTGATAGGTATTCAGGTGCTCTGTTTGCCTCAGCTCACACGGGAGAGACAGTGAACTGACTCTTCCCATCATTTCACTGCTGCCTTTGCCACATTGGGAGTTCCGCAACAGAATAAGACAAACAATGGACACTCATACATTTCCCATAGAGTTGCAGATTTTTTCTCCTTATGGGGTATCACCCACAAAAAAAGCATACCCCACTCTTCCACAGGACAGTCCATTATAGAGCGCGCCCATAGAGCCCTCAAACGTCTCCTGGTACAACAAAAGGGGGGAGCCGGAGACACTCCCACTGAAAGACTATGCAAGGCCCTGTATGTTTTCAGTTTCTTGAACTGTCCAATGACAGACTTACACCCCCTATGACTAGGCATTTTTCATCATCCATGTCACTTTCCTACAAGGAGAAACCACCAGTATTAATCCGTGACCCAGAAACTGGTAAAATCCTTGGCCCCTACCCTTTGATCACTTGGGGGAGGGACTTTTCTTGTATCTCCTCAGAAAAAGGACCTTGCTGGATTCTTGCAAAGAGTGTAAAGCCATTCCAGGAACCTCTACTGGCAGCTGACAGAGGAGGAAGAGGAGAAAGAGGAGGAACCCCACCCAGACTGCAGCTGATGACATCTTTTGTCCTACCTGTAAAGGAAACTGTGAACTTTGGGTTTAATGTCAGTATAAAGGGTGTCGCGAGATAGGGACGCCGTGCGCAAAACCACGCACTGTACGCGTAGATAGAGACCCTCTCTCTCCAGCGTTCGCGACTGATCGCGCAGCGGGTTGCGGCTCCGCGAGCCACAACGTGCGCACACCGCGGTTATTTAAAGGAGCGCACGCCGCGAATAAAGGCATTCCTCCGTCGACTGTATCAGTGTAGTGATTGGTTTGCCCGCGTGACCTGTCGTATTGTCGCCTGTGTCTGTTCCGAACCGGGCCTGCCACTGCGCCCCGCAGTGCCCCCGGCTGCAACATAGTGGAGCTGAACCTCGGGACCGCTTCCCGATACACGGGTTCGAGCGGACGAGGCTTCGGGAGTCGCGTCGAGCGGAGACAGACAGCTGGGATGGCTGGAACCGATCCCAGCGCAGGAGGGACGCCTCCAGTACCGCCAGAGATGAACACTCTGAGCAAGGTAGTTTCCGAATTGCATAGGCAGTGGGGGATCGACTGTAGAATCAAGGATTTCGATTGTGCGATCACGCGATTATTAAAATTAGGTGCAATTGACCGTCCCGTCGACGTCCTGCACTCAGAGCGTTGGGACAAGTGCACAAAAGCCCTCGCTGATGATGTTATGGTTTCAGGGTCTGGCAGAAGCTTGAAAAGCTGGGGTAAAGACACGCAGGCGCTGCAGAAGGCGTTGTTAGAGCAGGAGATGTGGGGAGCAGCTCGGAGATGTTTAAAGATTACCCCGATAGTGGGTGTTGGAGCCACCACTCAAACTGCATTTGGTGACTGCCCCGCGGACCCCAACCAATCATTTACTAATAAAAACCGCTCCCAATTGCCTCCACCCCCCAATCCCACCCCCCAATTAATCGAAAGACAGCATCAGCTGTGGGAAAGTGGCAATGTTAACGAGCTTAAAGACGATTTTAATAATGCAAATCCCGGAAAAGTCTGGCAAAGACCACCACCTTATGTGCCTCAAAATGGCGCCAGGGGAGAACAAGAAGGGTGGAGCAAAGAGCAGACTCCCGCCACAGACACGCGCAGAAGGGAGCTCAAAGAGACGTAGAGGAGACCTCGAGTAGCGAGGGGGAGGAGAGATTGAAGTCCAATCAGAGAGCGCACCCCAAGAAGCTTCCTAATAAGGAAAGCACCTCCCCAGAAGGGAGGCAGAGACGGGGAGAAAAAGAACCTGCCCACAGAAAAGAAAGAGGGCGGAACCGTTCGAGATGAGACCTGTCACCAGAAGAAATTAGAACAAGAACAGAAGAACTTATCAGGAAGACAAAGCATGTCTATGACAGTGTTGAGATGCTTGAAGCGGAAGAAGTAACACACGAAAATACCGTACGGGCTTTGGCAGATATAGAAGTGGAATATGCAGTGGAAAGAAGCATGTTGAATTTTCCCCAGCATGTTTCCCCTGACAAAGAGATATGCTTAGCAAGTACAGAAGCTGACAAAAAACTATCAAATTTTGATGTGGAGATGAGCATAAGAGAAGATGTGTTTCAGAAGATTGTTTATTTACAGCAAACCTGTGATCTTGAAAATGGAAAGCCTGAAACAAAGCTGTATCTAGAGAAATCGGTTGAAGTGGGGAGAAGAAACGGACTCCATCTTCCTAAAGAAGTGCAGAAAGAAATAAAGACAATGAAGAAAAAATTAAATGGGCTGTGCATAGACTTTAACAAAAGCCTGAATGAAGAAAATACATTTCTTGTGTTTTCTAAGGAAGAACTCGATGGCCTTCCTGATGACTTCATCAACAGTTTAGAGAAGACTGAGAAAGACAAATATAAAATTACCTTAAAGTATCCCCACTATTTTCCTGTAATGAAGAAGTGCTGCACTTCAGAAACCAGGAGAAATGCTACGGCAGTTCTATTTGGATCTTTACTCCAGAGAGGGAAAGTATGGGCATGCAGCCTGCTTCGGTCTACAACCCGGCTGTCTTCTCTCTGATGGCAACAGATTGATGTTTGTAGCTGCACCGGTAACCAACTTCACAAAGCCAGCGTCAGATCGTCCATCATTGCTGTGACACAATGAAGTAAAGACTTACTTCCATGAGTTTGGTCATGTAATGCATCAGATATGTGCACAGACTGATTTTGCAAAGTTTGGCGGAACTAATGTGGAAACAGGCTTTGTAGAGGTACCTTCACAAATGTTTGAGAACTGGGTGTGGGAAAAAGAGCCACTACAACAGATGTCAAGACATTATAAAGATGCAACCCATGTTGGAGACACTCTTCTGGAGAAATTTGCTGCCTCTAGACTTGCTAATACAGGCCTTCTAACCCTCCGTCAGATTGTTTTGAGCAAAGTTGACCAGGCACTGCGTACGAAGCTGTCTGTTGACCCAGCAGAACAACCCCGTCTGCTAGCCACCGCCATGCTAGCTTTGAACCAATTCCCTAGGGGAGACCAGACACAAGCCCCTTCCCAGATGCATTGGGTCACAGAAGCTGTAAAACAAGGCCCACCTGTCAGTATCAGAAAAGAGATAGGAGAATGGGAAACAGGGTGGAAATTGGTGATGACAGGTTGAGGGTATGCAGCTGTTGAAAAGGACGGTCTCATTAAGTGGTGTCCTTTGAAATCCATAAAGCCTGTATTAAGTAGTCCGACCGATGAAACCTAAAAGCCTCTTTCTGCTCTCTTATTTTCTCCGTTTTCACACTCTGTTATGTACTCTGGGTAAACCTGGTGTGTCAATGCACCTTAACTAACGAAACATCGGCGTTTCTCTCGACAGGTCCGTCACGGTGACCACTCCTACCAGTCTCGTTCCTCGCCTCTGATCTGGACTCCACACCATCAGTCCGTTTGTATTCTTGTGTTCCTAAGCCTGCACGCCAACTACTCGGGACTGATCAGACAATCTATGGCAGAACTTCAAGAACGGCTCGAGTGACACAGCAAGCAGCGCTCCCCACAAAAGTGGTTTAATTCCCTGTTCACTCAATCCCCATGGATCCCTACCCTTATACCTGCCCTAGCCGGACCGGTTGTTGTTGTTATGTTAATGCTCATATTCGGTCCTTGTCTCCTTAATAAGTTAACCCAGTTTGTCAAAGCTCACTTGAGCACTGTTAACGTTATGTTTCTAGAACATAGAAAACTAACCTAGCTGTTAAGAGTAGTCACATCCAAGTTGTAAGTGCCCTAACATGTTGTACAAGTTCATAACCGGTTCTACTAACACGCATTTGTCCGTTACTACTAACACTAAGTTTGTTCTGTTGTAAAATTTCCGTTCTTGGAGAGGGGGGGATATGTCGCAAGATAGGGACGCCGTGCGCAAAACTCCGCGCTGTACACGTAGATAAGAGACCCTCTCTCTCCGGCGTTCGCGACCGATCGCGCCGTGGCTCGCGGTTCCACGAGCCGCAACGTAAGCGCACCACGGTTATTTAAAGGAGCACACGCTGCGAATAAAGGCATTCCTCCGTCAACTGTATCAGTGTAGCGATTGGTTTGCCCGCGAGACCCGTCGTTTTGTCGCCTGTGTCTGTTCCGAACTGGGCCACCACTGCGCCCCGCAGCGCCCCCAACTGCAACAAAAGGGTGTGGAAATTGATATTGCAGAGTCCTTTTGGCAAAAGCATAGTGTAAATCAAGTATAAAGTCATTGAATTTTTCATTATAACAGGCCACAAGAAAAGGATAGTCCTCACCTCTGTATTCTCAGGAGAGAAGATTTGAGGAAATCCAAAAATAGCCATATTTGCAAAGTTGGGTGCAGACAAACAACTGAGTGCCTTATATTTGGCTGGTCCTTGAACAATCTTAAGAAAAGACAAAAAGGGGATAAGCTAAAAGGGATTTTCCTTTTTTGCCACAATAGTTCAAAACAAACAAACAAAAACACATGGGATTTGACACCTTGGCTAAAAGATTTTTTTAGGATAGGAATGCATGTGATTATTTTAATAAAAATTGTATTAGTTATGATACCTTGCTTGCTTCAATGTGTCCAGAGATTAATTAATAAGGCCATTAAAGGAGTGTTGTTGGTTGATACAGGAGGAAGAGATGTGGGAATACACAGGACAGAGAGTAAAACAGACTTAATTAGCATAGCTGGTTTGATAACAAAGATGCCATGGCAGGAACAAACAGAACTTTGAAGATTACAGAAGATGGGATTAAATCTGTTTACGGGAAGAGATTCAATCAAACTCTGCAAGCAAAAGATGTTGTAAAATGTATAAGTTGTCTGTATGATCTTTAACCTGATTGTTGTAGTGGAAAATTATTAACCTTCCTGAAATGGTATATAAGCTTTTGGAAAAATCTGAGTAAAATCGAATTCTGATCACCAAATCAGTCTTCCCATCTCTCTATCAATTGTCAATACCACAACGCTGTTCTGGGTCTTGAAAAGCAGGTCTTTTTGGGGCATAGTAGACCAGAAATTGAGTCAGAAAATGGGATTATTTTCCAAAGCAACCTCACAGACACTTGGGCCAAAGAGCATAGCACTGAGTGGGAATATCACACTCCCTGTCATGCACCAGCCTCTGGAAAGATCAAATGGTGCAATGGATGGTAAAAGATCACACTCAGAGCACTGGGTGGTGGGACCTTCACACCCTGGGGTACACATTTAGCAAAGGCCACCTAGTCAGTTAACACCCAGAGATCGCTTACTGACCTGGTGTGGCCCAGTCTGAACTTTTGCTTATTGTACAAGGGGATAAAGTTCCTGCAGTGAACATTAAAAACGTGCTGGGGAAGAGTCTGAGTTATCTCTGCCTCAGGCAAAGGTAAATCCATCCCTTTGCTTTTGGTCAGGAACATGGATGCATGTGGTGGGCCCTGTGAAAGGATGGAGAAGTCTAGTATGTTTCAAAGGGGTTTGACTTTGGGAAAGAACAGCCAATGAACTAAATTAATTACTGCGAAACACCGTGAATTATCACTTCTATGACGCCCCTGTGCCCATCACCACACTGGCCACCCTGTGGTACCTATTTGTGCCGTGCTGGATTTGGGGCTCTGACCCCAATTCCCTTTTGATCACACTCTAATGAAGAATGAACTTTGATGGAACCATAAGCATAGCAGTGATGCATTCAGAACCGCTTTCCACATGCAACAGTCCAACACCACACACCTTCTTTCCTGCCTGAAAACTGTTTCTGACAGATGAAGCCCAGGGTCATGCACTCAATGAACTCAATGGGCTTTTATAGGGATGGTCCATAATTAAGTACCAAAGGAGAGGAAAGCAATGGGAATTTTGGGAAGTGGGACCTGCCATTATAGAAATTATATGGAATAAGGGGTGCCTGCTGTCCTGATTTCAGCTGCAATCCAGTGAATTTTCTTCCCAGCAGCTGTTTTGGATTTAGTGTGAGAATAATGCTGGTAACAGACTGTTCTTTGAAACCACAACAATTAGGTTGCTCAAAGTCCCATCCAGCCTGGGCTTGAACACTTCCAAGAATGGGGCATCTACAACTCGTCTGTACAACCTGTGCCTCCACTACCCTCATAGTGAAGAATTTCTTCCTAATACAGAATAGTGTAGAATTAAGACAATTGCTTCACAATCATAAATACATGGTTTACTAAAGCAACCAGATTTCAAAAGGTGCATAATTCTTTTGGGAAAAAATAATTCTCCCACCCACTCTATGTGCTTATGTTCTTCCACTTTGGACATGGGTGCTAACGTCAGACTTGCAGGTTATGTGCGAAAAGAGATTTATTGTTACACAGATGCAAGGCAGTTACATGCATTCCAGTTCCAAGAAAAGCAGGCAGTTCTACTCTTCACCTCTTCATTTCTTGCTTCTATCTTCACTTCAAAGTTGCTGCATGCTGTCCATCTGCACTTGTAAGTACAACTATGCGATGCAACAGCGACTCCAGATGTCTATTTATTTCTTTTTCTTCCCTTTACCTTTCTTGCCTCCCTCTCCTTGCTGAAGGCTTTGATCGCTACCTCCCATCTTCTGCGTTCTTGTTTTCAGTTTGGGAATGGTTTCTGCAGCATACAGCATCACTGATTTACCTAAAATACAGGGAGAGATCAATGCATGCCTAGGAACGGATATAAAGCCTGGGATTTGCTTCCTTCCCCTGGTATAGCAAGCAGCTTGTGAAAAGTTCTTGGGGGAAAAGAAAAAAGGTGCAGGACTGATAAGTGTCACAGTAGACTGGAAAAGCCACATAACCTGACAATCTCCAAAGTGCCTACATGCTTCCTGCTACTCTTTCCCTCTTTCCCTCCATCTCCTCCTGGCCCAGAACACTGGGAATAGAAAGATCAGATGAAAGCTATAGGCATTTTTACGAAGGTACTGCTGCCTTCCAGCAGGACTCTGGTTTTAAATCATCTCCCTCTGTAAGGGTGCTTATACTACTGTACACCCAGCACTCTTCTTGCTCTTTCTTTAAGACATATACTGTTTCCCTTTTACATAGGGATTCATCTTCAGAAAAAAATGCAAAAGCTGAAACTGTCATTCAAGACTAATAATTCCTATTAATTAGTTAAAGGCAACTGCTTCATTGTTAATTTATAAAAATGGCCAGTGGAAAACTCAGTTGAACTCAGTATTGTGTTCTATTAATTTAGCATACACTCTGATGCCCAGATATGTTCCTAAGAAAATGGTGCAATTTAGCCATTTAAGCACTAAACTGTTTTAAATGTCAACAAAGCAGTACGCCAAAACTGAACAAATGGTTTGTTCAATGTAGCACTCATACAACGTTACCCACAAGCCCCTCCAAAGACATTGCTGCAGAAGCAGCAGAATCAAAGGCATCAGCATTTTACAAACTTTATTCAGTGCTCGCAACTTAATTTTGTTTTTACAGGCAACAAGATTTAGTGTTAAACTGTAAGATTTATAATAAATAAAATTAAATCTAATTGAACAAATAAACCAAGTCTTTCTGGTTTATTAGCAGGTGAGGTACCTAAACCCAGGCACTCTACTCACGTGTTGGAAACTGAGGCAAGCATGGGTTGCCATCATCTTGTTTGAGCTGGATTCGTACTCTACCTCTGTACTGTACATCTCTGTTCCACTCTCTGGGATACATCTTGTTTTTCTGTCATACAAAAGGAAAAATATATTATAATGTGCATTGGAAGATACAATTGTTTCAGAGGCACTGCTGAAAACAACTCCTGGTACTGAGCAATTTTCTGAGTAAACTTACAGGGACCATTTTACATCCCCAGTGTTCTGGACCACAGGGGCACAAGTTTTTGTTTTATCTCCACTGCTACAAACCCTTCCAGACACCTACGGATAGCAAGTGATAGGTCACAGTCACTGCTTTTGGCTAATTACAGCCTTCATTCTTGATGAAACATCACACGTTTCTCAGTACAGATGGTGTGCACTGTCCAGATGCTTCTGAAAACAAAGTGATTTGTTGGGCTTCTGGGTACTTCCGGATGAGGACCTATATTCTACTTAGTAAAAACAACACTGTTCTAAATTAATAATTACTTCAGAAAATGACTCTCTAGAAATCCAGACTCATTCCCTAAGGAAAAAGTAACCAATAAACTATTAAAAAAGCAAGCATGTACTACAATAAAAAGCTAACATTCTTTGGCTGAAAAATAACTCCAAAAGACTATAAAGATTCCAATTATTGGAATCCTATTCCTATACAAGACTCATTGCAAAGATCATCACCTTCCATTAAAAACATTCCTTTCTAAAAGCTTAATTTGCAGAGCTGCAGCTTGAAAAAAACAGCTTTTATTCCAACACACTTTTAAGCATGCAGGAAAGTCTTCTAAGAAGCACAGTAAAACAGAAGTAATCGTTTTATAAGCTTTAAAAGTCACATTGTCTGAGAGATCTGAGGTATTACTGACTTGCATCAGTTTTCCAACACTTACCTCATGATTATAGTCAGTTATCATATAAAGCAAGCAAAGCTAATAACAAAGCTTCTGAACCGCAAGTTATTGGAAAAGACATAATGGAAGGACAGAGACACATAACAAATTCCAGAGGTTTTTGTATGGGGGGACTTTTTTTTTAATTACCTCTAATAACACATTGAATCCTACTGCTGCACATACATCTTGGATTTCTGTAGATGTGGGATTTTCAACAGCCTGTTGAAATAATGTGTTAACATTAATTAGTTTCAACTATGACCTGCCTATACAAAAATAGTTACCAGTTTCTCACTCTGTAACTAGGAAAAGCTGACGGGGAAAGAGAAGGTACAAATCTAGTATAGAAGTCATCCGTCAGTGCTGCTGCGGTTTAGAAAACATTAAAATAAAAAAAAAAAAAGAAGAGCTAAGACATCACGAAACAGATGAGATAGAATTCACTAGGACAGGAGAGCAAGTTAAAGAATTGCTTAGAAAAAGTAATTGAAATTAATTAACAGTTATGGTTAATATGGTTAATACAACCAGATACCAAAAGCTGTGAATCAGCAAGAGCAAACTTACAGCAAGGACTGAGGGAGGAAAAAACCACAAAATATCCACAGGACAGCAGATTCCTCCCATAGGTAGACCTTTGATTGGCAATTTGCAATACACATGAAAGATTTTATTTTTAAAAAAACGCCAAACCCTACGCAGTAAGGAAAGCCCTTTATATTCCCAGAACTGCTTGCTAAAATTATTATAGGTGAGTGAGATGACAGAAAACTATTTCTGGACAAATTCAAAGCAGCAGTAACTACCATGCTTGTGTGTCAGAGGCACAGGACACAGAGTATAAGCTCATATAGTCAGTCACCAGAACCCAATCATTAGCTAGCTACTCTTTTCTGCATTGCCTTCAAATTTTGCAAACTACTTGTGCAGGCAGCTGAGTGCATTCAGTTCCTCATTACTTCACCTGCTTGCTCAAGGTGCTGCTCACATGAAAGCAAACACTTCAGCCCAGGGCTCTTCTACTAAATCCACATGCTGGCACTACTTTACCTTCAAATACACTGTAATTTCCACACCATGGGGGAATGGAAAGATCAGAGTGATGTATTTTCCAGCACTCTACACACTGCTACACAGTGAAACAAAATGTCCTATTCCCCAGCTACGCGTGAAATTACCTTGTCTATAGGTATCCTTCTTCCTTCTGCTATTGTCTTCTTGTTATTCAAATAAGCTGGATAAATGCAGATGAATCTAAGAAGAGAAAACAGTAAGTTTAAGCAAACTGTATCAACTCCTTAATGCTTATGCAGTATTTTCCTAGTAAAACTGAAAACAAATGTCATGGCTACAACACAAAAGTTCCCACAGCAGCATATAGCAACCATTTATTTTCCCTAGACTGCTTAGTAAGATGCTGCAAAATCCCACTTTGCATTATCATGGACACTGCATGACACCATTTTTTGGGGCACTGTATACAAGGGATAGCACTACTCATTCTGAGAGAAAAAAAAGAGGCTGCAATAGAACTTTTTGACCTATTTCTTACAACCCTGAAACATGGAACACGTGTATTTTCAGGCAAAGAATTAACATTTCCTGAAACGGTTTTACTACAATATTAGCTGACTAAGTTCTGTGGTTTTTGTGTGTGTGTGTGTGGTTTTTTGTTTGTTTGTTTGGGTTTTTGTTTGTTTGTTTTTTGTTTGTTTGTTTTTTTTGGTTTGTTTTTTTTTTTTTTTTTCAATTTATTCACACACAGATCAAACCAGACCTGGGTATATTTATAAAAGCTACTGGAAAACTGCACTTAGAAACTTGCTTAAGATTTTTCAATAGATTTACACCTGTCAAGCAAATACACAGGATTAGCATGACAGAACCTCTATTATTCTAATTAGACAATTAAAAAAACCAACTAGCTGAGACCAAGGAGATGTGGAAGAAGGCCCGCATTGATTTGAGTAAGGATCTATCAGAGCATAAGAAAATAGGGAAAATGAGTAAAACATATGGTGCAGACAGATTCCAGTTAGCTGAATGACAAGAGTAACAAGGATCATGTTTCCTGCTGCCTCTAAAAAACCAAATCACCTCAACTCCTACTGTTTTCTCCTTCTCTTGTCCAGTGGTTTTCTCCACTCTTTGTTACTGCCGTCTTTATGAGCGGACTAGGTTTGGGTTCTGCCCGGAAATTCCAGTCTCCTTACTGACTTCCCAACCACACAAGTGTCACCACCACCCCTTGTCCTACAAGGATTTAATTTCAACCACCATCATCCGTCGCTCCACAGGGATTTAAATCACCACCCCCTGCTCCGCTCGCGTTTTCTTTTTAGCGAGGCCTGAGTGACATGTAAGCAAACGAACCCACGAAAGACCCGACGCCAAACAAGCCCTGCCCATGGTACCTCTCCTTGTCGGCCGGGGACGGGACGCCAGCAGCGGCGGCAGCGGCGGCGGCCATGACAGCAGCATCTCCTCCGCCCCGCCCCGCGCTACGGTGGTGGGAGAGGGCCCGCCTCCAACGGCCCGATGATAGAGTTTATTGGTCAGTGGGGCCGTCTGTCAAATGCTGCAGCCTGTGAGAAGGCGCTACGTCGGCGTCGGGGCCACGCTCGCGGCTTCCTCCGGGCTGAAGGGGTAGAGGGGGGAATGGCGGCGGGAAGGGTTGGGGGGGGGGAGGGGGTCCGGAGATGTACGGAAGCATTGTGACGGGCGCCCGTGAACAATGGTCTGCAGGCGCCAATGAAACACGAGCCCAGAAAGTGGCGGTGGGCGATGCAATGTGTGTTCGGAGGACGCCAAGCCATAGTGTGGTGCCCTTCGCTCACAGAGCTCTAGCGCTGTTTGAGTCAAAGAACGATCTATCTAAGAAATGCCAGGAAATATTTATATGGTATTACAACAGCTTCCTGTACAATTACGTGGAAAAAAAAAATAGGCTAAAGCTTAAGGAAAATACTACGGGGTCAGTACTGTGTCCAGTCCTGTGTCACACCTTCATTAACGCTGTGGATGAGGGTAGGGGCAGGTACACCCTTAGCGATGGTGACTCAGCGATGGTGTACCCTTGTTGGTTGGCACCGGGCTGTTGGGGGGGGGGGGGGCGTGGCTAGGGGCTGATAGACCAGAGAGGGTCGTGGTGCCGCCCAGAGGGACTCGGACAGGCTGGAGAGAGGGGCTGACAGGAATCTCAAGCAGTTCAGCATGGGAGGAACCAAGCACTGCAGCTGGGGAGGAACAACCCCAGGCACCAGCACGGGCTGGGAGTGCCGAGCTGGAAGCCAGCTCGTCAGGAAAGGCCCTGGGGTTCCAGCTGGACCCCGATCCGAACATAAGCCAGTGATGTGTTCCTTTGACAAGGCCAGTGGTGTCTGGGCTGCACCACGGGAAGTGTGGCCGGCAGGGCAGGGGAGGTGATCTTGCCCCTCAGCACTGGGGAGGCCACCCCAGGAGTGCCAGGCCCAGCACGGGACTCCCCAGGACAAGACAGACACGGACACAATGGAGAGAGTCCAGTGAATGGTCACCAGTGCCATAGAGGACCTGGAGCAGCTCATCCAGTAGAAGAGAAGGCTCAGGGGATCTCACCAATATACATAAAACACCTACAGGGAGGGTGCAAGGTAGATGGATCCAGGCTCTTTCCAGGGGTGCTCAGTGACAGCACCAGAGGTGATGGGCACACACTAAAACACAGGAGGTTCCCTCTGAACATCAGGAAACTCCTTTTCCCTTTGAGGATGACCAAGCACTGCCACAGGCTGCCCAGAGAGGTGACCATGTCTCCGTCCTTGGAGATACTGAAAAGCTGTATGGGAGTGATCTTGGACTACCAGCACTTGCTGGCCCTGCAGAAGCAGTGGTTGGACCAGATGACACCCAGAGGTCCCTGCCATCTGCAACCATTCAGTCACCCTGTGAATTTTACAGATTCTATTTTGTGCGCTGTTACACTCTCCATACAGAACAATGTACCAGGACAAAGAACTGAAGGTATCTATTCAGTATTTATCTGTGCTGGTGTTTGGTTTTTTTTTTTTTTTTGTGGTTTTTTTGGTTTTTTTTGTTTTGTTTTGTTTTTTGTTTTTGTTTTTGTTTTTGTTTTTGTTTTTTTCTGCTCCAACAACACATCCAGCTGGCAACAAAATATTGAAGAGGAGATACTAAGACTCAGTACACACAGTGGTTTCCCCAGGGGAGAACTGCAAGTACTGTTCATGAAACTTAGAAGAGTTAAGAGTTAGCTTTATGTCCTGTGTTATGGGATTGGATGGGGGCTCTGGTGAAGGACATACGTGAGATGGGCCAGATGCTGAGGGAGTACATTTCCCCAGCTGGTGGGAAGCGCCCCCCCGCCCTGACAAAAGAGAGTCTGATGGTGCAGCAATGGAACCACAGCCAGCAGCAGTTGCCCCTGTGGAAACAAAGAAATCCAAGGTGAAATCAGTGAACCCAGATAATAAGGATAAGAAAGGAGGGCCCTCACAGCTTGCAGGGGAATCACAAGTTCAGATCGTCACTGAGTCCCTGTCGTATGAAAGTCTCCATAATCTACAAAAAGATATTGTACAACGGGGATGTGAGGCTTACACTGCCTGGCTACTTCGGGTCTGGGACCTTACGGGTACAGGTGTGCGACTAGACAGTGGTGAGGCAAGGAATTTGGGACCCTTGACCCAGGACTCGGGTATAAATCAGGTATTTTTAAGGGAGCCAGGGCCCCTTTCCCTCTGGCAGCGGCCTTTAATGAGTGTGAGAGAGAGAGATTTGTCCACAGAGAAAGAATGCAGGAGCACCACCATAGAATGCACTGGAAAGATGGAAAAAAGCCATCTGGCAGCGTAGGGGAAAACCAGTCTGGGCTGCTGATGAGTGGAAAGACATTGCTACCAGAGTAGGGAAACTACCTGTGAAAGTCCGCCATGTAGATGCCCATGTCCCCAAGAGTCGGGCTAATGAGGAGCACCGGAACAGCGAGCAAGTAGATCAAGCTGTGAAGATAGAGGTGTCTAAGATAGACTTAGATCGGCAACATAAGGGAGAGTTGTTCCTAGCTCAGTGGGCCCATGATGCCTCAGGTCATCAGGGCAGAGATGCCACCAATAAGTGGGCATGAGACTGAGGGGTGCATTTGTTAGCGTTGGAAACACATAATCACGAAATGATTATATGCAGGTGCTTTTATTGAGGAGCTCTGGGAGCCAGGGTACACAGACAAACCCAAATCTGACTCAGACAGTGATTAGCAACACACACGTTTATACCCTTCTGCCACGCAGCTACATATTGATTGATTACCCTAGATTGTTCCTAAGCAAAATTTCTTGTAATTTAGCCAAACAGTGATCATATTCAATTCTCCCGAACAAAGTCATACTTGATTTAGTTAAAACAATGGCCTTAGCTACAGCAACTATAGCAAAGCTAATGTTCTATTCTCAAGGCCCGGTTAACCAGCAAGCCCTTTTCCCCAGGGCCTTTCCCTTCCCAACCGTTACCTTTCCTAACCACCACCCCCCTTAGTTACCCGCTTGCAGTTCTACAAAAAATCATTTTAACCTTATACTATCATTCCCCCCTTTGAAAGTATTTCACTTTAATAAATGAAGTGTAAATGCTTTCACTGGATACAGTCCATTTGGCCTCAAAGTCTACACTGGATGTTCATCTTCAAATCCGTGGTTGTCCTGGGCTCCGTTAGGAGTGTCATCACGGACTGGAGGTGCTGGATGTGTTGTCTTGTCTCGTGTCAAAGCCTTCATTATGGTTCTCTTCCAGGATGTCCTTTTTAGTATCTCTCCCCTTAGGATTCTGTAAACTAACCAGATTGCTAGAAATATGATTAACAAAGTCACCAAGCTCTCAAGGATAAACTTTACCCATGAACTCACATTCCATCTTAGCTCTTTGAAAATTTTGTCTAACCAGCTAGTTGCTAAATCTTTTTGATCTTTTTGTGCCTCATGCTCTATTTGCTTCAGCTGACTGGGGTCTCCATGGTGTGTGAAGGTCTCAGGATATCTCTAATAATTTGCTCACCTCCCATACCACTGTGGCTACAAAATGTGGGCCTCTGTCTGATGATATTCCTAGGGGCACCCCAAATCTGGGAATGATCTCTTGTAACAACCATTTAACTGTTTCTTTTGCCTGGTTTGTGCAACAGGGAAGGGCTTCTGGCCATCCAGAAAATGTGTCAACCCCTACTAACAAATATTTGTATCCCCGAGTCCTTGGCAGTTCTACAAAATCTACTTGCCAATAGTCTCTTGGTTCTATTCTTACTCAAATTCTGCCTAACTGTGCGTGCTATCTAGCTACTGGGTTGTTTTTCAGATAAACTTCACACTTGAACATTATTGACTTGGCCATTTTTTGCATCTGTACTGAGACTAAGTGTCGTTTTAGCCATTTTACCAGTGCCTCTGCACCCCAGTGACACACATTATGTTTTACCTGTAAAATTTCTCTTATTACCAAAGGATGTACCACTATTTGCCCTTGTGCGGTTACGTACCACCGTTCTGTGTTCTTCTGTGCCTTCAGCAGATGTGCTAGCCTGTCATCTTCAATGGTATACTTTGGCTGAGGAGGCAAATTAAATTGAGAGACATTAAATTTTGACGGTATCAATGCCATTGCTGTCTGCACCTCTCGTGCTGCTTGGCGGGATGTCCAATCAGCTCTTCGATTTCCCTCACAGACTTTGGAGTTGCCTAATTGATGTGCTTTGCAATGCATAACTGCTACCTGTTCCGGTTTTTGTACCACATTGATCAGTTGCAGGACTACATCTTGATGTTTAATATGTGTACCTTGGGAGGCTAACAATCCTCTTTCCTTCCACAGTGCTCCGTGCACATGCACTATTCCAAAGGCATATTTCGAGTCAGTCCATATGTTTACTACTTTTCCCTCACTCAGCTCTAGTGCCCTGGTTAATGCTACCAGTTCTGCCCTCTAGGCAGATGTGTTTGGTGGTAATGCTTTTGCCTCCACTATGGTGTCAATTGTGGTTACCGCATATCCAGCGTATCTGATTCCATTCTCTACGAAGCTGCTTCCATCTGTGAACAGTTCCCATTCTGGTTGCTCCAGAGGGACATCTTTCAGGTCTGCTCTTGCTGCATAGCAAATTCAATTACTTCCACGCAGTCATGTTCCAGTGGACCTTCCTCAGCTGTAGTACCTAAAAACAAAGCTGGATTCAAGAGGTTAGTTGTCTTTAATGCCACGTTCATCCTGCTCAGTTAGGGTTACCTGGAATTTCATCATTCGGCTGGGAGAGAGCCAGTGGCCCCCCTTTTGCTCCAAGACAGTGGTTACCATGTGCAGCACATGAACATCCATGTGGCTTCCCATTGTGAGCTTCCTGGCTTCTTGTATCAGCAGCACAGTAGCTGCCACTGCCCGCAGGCATGAGGGCCACCCGGCACTTACGTTGTCGAGTTGTTTGGAAAAGTAACCCACCGGCCCTTTCCAACTTCCCAATCGTTGGGTCAGGACTCCCAATGCCAGTTGCTGCCTCTCATACACGTACAGCTGAAAGTCTTTAGACAGATCAGGTAACCCAAACGCTGGAGCAGTCACCAGTGCTTCTTTCAGTTTCAGGAAGGCCTCTTTCTGTGATTTGCTTCAGGTGAATGGCTGCATCTTCTGGGCCTCATACAGGGGTTTCGCGATCAGTCCACAGTTCATGATCCACAGGCAGCACCACCTGGTCATTCCAAGGAAGACTCACAGCTCGTGGAGGTTCTGGGGCTCTGGAATAGCACAAATAGCTTGGATGCGGTTAGTACGTAGTTTTCTTTGTCCTTGTGAGATTTTGCATCCCAGGTAAATCACAGTCTGTTGGGCAATTTGTGCCTTTTCTCTAGACACTTTATATCCTCCCATTCCCAGTGAATTCAAAATTTCAATTGTTACCTTTATGCATGTTGTCTTTTCCTCTGTTGCTATCAGTATATCATCAACATACTGCAACAAAAGGTATTGGTTTCTTGGTACCTGTCCTCCCCTGGTCCAGATTTCCAGCTCCTTTGCCAGTTGATTTCCAAATAGGGTGGGGGAGTTTTTGAACCCCATGGGTAACCTCATCCAGGTGAGCTGGGTCTTTCTTCCGTTTTCTGGATGTTCCCACTCAAAGGCAAATAGTTTCTTACTCTCTTGGTCAAGGGGTATGCAGAAGAAAGCATCTTTTAAATCAATTACAGTAAACCACTTATATATCTCCTTTACGGATGCTAACAATGTATAGGGATTGGCAACATCTGGGTGAATGTCTTTGGTTATTTCATTTATACCCCTTAAATCCTGTACAAGTCTATACTCACCATTGGGTTTCTTCAGCGGGAATATTGGAGTATTATATTCTGATTCACATTCCTGTAAAATTTGATACTTTAAAAATTTATCAATGGTTTTAGCTATTTCCTGTCATGCTTCTGGTTTTATAGGATACTGTTTAATCCGTACCGCCCTGGCCCCTTCTTTCAATTCTACATGTACCAGTTGTGCTAATTTAGATTTTCCAGGTATATCTGTCTCCCACACAGAGGGGATTACTGCATCTTCCACCTCCTTGGGAATATTAGGAATTGGTTTTTCTTTTATCATTAAAATCCTTCCTGTTTTGGACTCAGGTACTCTCATTACAAGTTCACCATTCTCAAAAGTAATTTCTGCCTCTAGTGCTGCCAATAAATCATGCCCTAAAAGCGGAGTTGGACACCCAGGCATATATAAAAATTCATGTGTTAAAACTTTATTCCCAAACTTCAAATCCAGGGGTTTCAAGAATGGTCGTACTTCCTCCTTCCCTGTGGCTCTGATAATTACAGCTGACTTATTTCCAATTTGTCCCTCTACATAGTTTAATACCAAATGCGTTGCTCTAGTGTCAGTCAAAAACTTCACTCCCTTATCTCCTAACTGTAAAGTTACCGGAGGTTCCTGGGGTGTGAATTCTTTTTACCCAGCATATAACATCATCACCTTGGTAGCATCTCCTTGCTGGAACTGACTGCCCTGGTAAAACCGGTTTGAACACTTTTTTTTTTTTTTTTTTTTTTTTTTTTTTTTTTTTTTTTTTTTTTTACTGCTCCTTCTACTTGCAATATGCACACTGGTTCAAACCCAATCTTGGTCCCCTTTCTGTCTCACCAATCAGGGTGTCTAAAATCACACCTGAATATCTTCCCAATAAGATTCTGAGTTTACATTATCATCCTAACCACACAAGCTACTTTATCTGGATTATCTCTATACAATCCAGCTGACTGTTTCCATATGACCAAACCAGCAGGTGAAAAAGGTACCTTTACAAAAACTGACCCCTCAGCTCCCACTCCCTGCTTCAACGGTGCAAAAATAGTTTTCTTCTGTTTGCCTGATTTCAATATGCCTTTCCTTGCTTGGGGCCAGGTTGGGGCCAACCGTCCTCGTGTACGGTGGGCTATTGGGGCATTTGACATACTGTCCTCACTGTCACTACTTTCTGCCCTGTCCTCTCTATACCCCCTCCCTTCCGTCCCTGTCCCACAATCAAATCCTGATTGCCACCCAAGAGAGAGACAGTAGGCAATTCCGGCAGATGAGGGTATAGGGAGACAGAGGGGACAGGAGCCAGTGAAGGAGGCGTAGGTGGGAGAGGAGGTACTCCTGAGCAGGTGTAGATGGAGGGATAAATCTCTGAGCAGGCGTTGGCGGGGGAGGAGGATAGCCCTGAACAGACACAAAGCTATTTTCTTGAGCAGACCTAGGTGGAAAGGGGAGATTTCCCTGAGCAGACAAAGGTGGAGGAGAGGTATATTGGGCAGGGGTAAGCGGAGGAGGGGTGAGAGAATCTGGTAGAATAAAACCGTGCAGAACACAATTCCAGGTAGGGGTACGCGAGAGAGGGGTAAGGGAATCTGGTGGGGTGAGGGCAAATGGAGTGGAACCCGATGCCGAGGAGGTGTTAGCCGAGGCAGTGGGTCCCACTAATAAATCAGCATCCAAATCGTCAACTCCCTTCCCAAGAGCCAAATCTTCTACACAGCGCTTATCCTGGACGCAAGCCAAGCAGTGCTTATCTTCAAGCATCAATGCCTTCAAACCACACACTGCCAGCCGAACTGGTTTCCCTCACAAATAAAAAAACAAATCAACATATAAAACTTCATCTAGTTTCCCCTCTTGTTTACAAAACAACATAAGCAATAAAATCATATCAAATTGCAAAAACCCGTTTTCTGGCCACGTTTTCTCATTCTGCAAAACATATTTTGGCCACCATACATTACAATAATTAATCAACTTATCCTTCCGTAACTCTTGACCAAAATTCCCCTCTTTCCAGTGTGCCAACAAACAACCCAAAGGAGAAGCACCCGAGATGGGGGCATTGCCGCCCAAAACCATGGTGGAAGCCACCACTGGGTGGCTGGAGACCTACCCTGTGCCTCATGCCACTGCCCGGAACGCCATCCTGGGCCTGGAAAAGCAAGTCCTGTGGAGACATGGCACCCCTGAGAGAATTGAGTCGGACAACGGGACCCATTTCAGGAACAGCCTTATAAACACCTGGGCTAAAGAACACGGCATTGAATGGATATATCACATCCCTTATCATGCACCAGCCACCAGGAAAGTTGATAGGTGCAACGGAGTACTTATGACCACCCTGAAGGCGCGTGGCGGGGGGACCTTCAAAAATTGGGAAGTGAACTTAGCAAAGGGTTCATTCTGTATAGTAGAGTTTATTCATTTAGCTATGATGCAGATGATAATAGAATAAGGGGTGGATAATGTCTTGGCTTATGGAACCTACAATGTGTATTCTATTTCATCTGTTGAAAAGCAGTTGGGGAGATGTTCTTCTTTGTTTCTGTAACTCTGAGGGGAGGGGGGCGGATGCCTTCTGATAATGGGCCAGCTGTTAAAACCAAGTGGGGCAGTGTTTCTTATCTCTTTCACCACCTGTCCTCCCTCCAGGGGGATATTTTCTGATAATGGGCCATTAAGGCTCACCAAGGACATGACATATTCCATCATCCCATTGTGAGATGCTCCACCCAGTTGGAGGGGAGCTAACCATTCCTACCTAGATAAAAACTGAGATGCAAGAACATGAGGTATCTGGTTCCACTGGATTCCTGGAGGAAGACTGGACCCTTCTCACCATCACTGGCCCTTTCTCACCATCACTAGACTCTTTTCTCTTAGGATCATCTCTGCTCCAACAGAACCACATCTGCCACTCCAGGAGGACTTACTTTTGGACTGCTTCCAACACCCTGACCAACAGGGTATCAGGTTGTAGCTCTGACTCTGTCAGGGTTTCTAGGATTGTTGGTTGGTTGGTTTTTTCTACTACATTTGTATTGTTAATATTCCTAGTTAAGAACTGTTATTCCTATTTCTAAATCTTTGCCTGAAAGCCCTTAATTGCAAAATTATAATTTGGAGGGGGTGAGGGGTTTACATTCTCCATTCCGAGGGAAACTCCAGCTTTCCCTGGCGGATACCTGTCTTTCAAAACCAAGACTCTTTGGAAAGAATCAGGGTGGCACGTATTAAAAAGTTATTGTCTATTCAGGCTTTTGAATGACAAGCAGTTTTGTTGTTTTCTGGTTTTGCTTTCAATTTGTCAGAATGAATGCACTGCACAAAGTACTGCAGAAAACACGAACAGTACAACTGTGTGGCATCAGCAGGTGCAATCAGCTTTTGAAAGTGTGACTGTACCTGTCTGGGATCAGCTCAGAAACTTGGAAGCTCCTCACAAACATGACTCAACAAGCTCCTCAGGTGAAAAACAAAGCTATGTAAATGAGGTATGCCAGTTATGAAGGAAGTTTTTGATGCAATACTTGTCCAGTGCTAAAGACAATTTTTTGAGGGTTTTCTCCGATTACCATCAAACTGACTGATAGAAGCAAATCTAGCTTTCCAAGAGGTAATCCATTACAAGTAATTACTTAGATACTTTGTTGCTCAGCAACAAAATGTTGTCATCTTGCTAGCAGTAGCTTGATAACGGATTTCCTGTGCTTTTCTTTCTTTGCACAGTGTTTTTATTTTAAATCTCCATTACTTGCACACACTTGTCTTTCTATTTAATGACTTTTTATTGAGATCATTAACACCTAATAAGTGTCAAGAGCTGCCATTACCTTGGGAGTTGTCCTGTTGTCCAGGTGGTCACTGCTTAAATCTGTGTGTCAGCCAACGTGGGCAGAAGCTGCTTCTGTCAACTGCCATCACCCACTTTTAGCAAGACAGATGTGGGCTGTCAGGGAGGAAAGGGGTGTTAGTGCACAGTGTGTGCACAGAGTAAACTGTGGACAGACCAGGGTGCAATATATTCATTGTCTCTGTGCAGACATGGAGTATGCAGGGCACGTTCATGATCTGACCATTGCATGAAATGTGGTCATCCTTAGACCTTGTTACAAAATATGCTTACTGCCATTTGGCTTTCAACAGTATGCATTGCCCTTTTTTTCTGGGACATAGAGGTCTGAACTCACCAAAGGGGTATAAACATAAATCTCCCTCTGCAGTACAGTGCTGTAGCAGGGTTTGAATCAAAGAACAATCAAATTTAATCTTTTAGGAAGTAATGCTAAGAAGTATTTATTTGGCATGGCCACTGCTTCATTTTTTTAAAAATTCAAAAAAAGGCTAAAACTTAAGGAAAAAATACTAAAATTTACTCCATACTACTCCCTTAGATTTCTATAGTGATTTTAGCTTCTCTGTTAGATTGTAAAGCAATTTCTTGTGCATTACCTTGAGAAACAGTGCTCTGAGAGTATGTTAAAGGCAGTGAAGACAGCTGCAGTTTGTGAGTACCGTCATTGCATACTAAGATTGCCCTCAGTCAGTCCACCTAATTCAGGGCACTGAGAAGGGTTTTGTTTATTTTAATGTTGTTTTATTTGACAGTTGAATGTTGTTTTTTTCTTCAAATTCATATACCTTTTAAATACCAGCATATTAATGGCGTATCTTGTAAAACAATATTTAAATTTAGTGTTGCAGAAGATACATAGCCTGTATCAGCATTTGTGAAATACAAAGGGTACAAAGACAAAAAATATTTTCCCCATCATTTTCAGATGGAAAAATAATTTAAAAATTGTCAGAAATGGAGTTTGTGGAATTACAGATTGGATTACTTGGCGAACATAACTGACCACACAGGAGAAGCATGTTCATTTTTTCTTTTTTCTGCAGATCTTCTTATTACTTACCAATCTCCTATATAGGTGCTAGAATTCACAATATTTTGAAACCAGGATGCCTAAAATGAAACAGTGAGTAGAGACATGTCAGTTTAATCCCCATCATCACTGTTAAATGACTTCATTGAGTATATGGCATCCAATCACTGCATTTGTTCTAGTGCCGTAAGAAATACATTTCAAAGTTGAATTCTGCAGATTTCCAGCCTGAGGAATTCAGAGACAGAATTAGGTCACAAAGCTTTCCAGCTCAGGCACACTGTAGCTGCATGCATTTCCTGAGTATATGCTGGCCCTGGACTAAGGTGGAATGAAGCACTGTGGTGATTTCAGGTTCACCAATTTCTGTTTCCCAAAATTAGTGTAGTGGTTTGAGTGCCCATTAGAATTATTTACTGTTTTCTGCTATGAGATAGGAGAGAAGCAAAGCAGGCTCAAAACTCAAAAGGGTATAAAGACAAGTTTATTAACAAAACTACAAGAGATAAAAAAAATTATTAAGAATCAGAATGAAACCTTCAAAACACTTCCCCTCTCCCACAAATTCCTTTCTTTCTCTCAGACAACATGTAGAGACAATACCTGGAACTCTAGGTCAGTTTACCACTTAAAAAATAGTCTTTCATCAGTTCTTTTAGAGAGAGAAGTCTCTTTTGATATGTTATGGCAACTTCTCCACAAGAAAGAACAGTCCTCTTGTGGCTTTTAATTTTCACAAAAGCAGCCGCCCAGGCATCTGTATTTGTTTAGTCCCTCCCGTATTACACAGCCTCCTACAACTGCATTATGGGCCATGAAACTCATGGGGTGTAATTTTAAAGATAAACAGTTCCACAAACAACCGTTTTTCTTCATCTCTAGGAACAGATCTTTTCTCTTTCTACAGGCAGATCTTCATCTCATCTCTCTCTGTTCGAGCTTCTCATAAGATCACAGCTACTTCAATATTTACTTAGTCCACCACAAATGCCTTTGCTTATACTGCAATCTCAATACTCTCATCTCCCCAGTGCATATTTTTCCATGATTTATAGGGATATTCTAGTATATTACAGTCCAATCCCCTGGCTTACAAAAGATTTTCAGCCTAAAACTAAGGCATCTTCTCATTCTCTTTCATCTAAGATTCAACTCCTCCTTCACTGACTTTAGTATCTTCATATTGTCTCTTTATATGTCTTCACTCTGTCTTTTCTCTCACTCAGAGAGGATTTAATGTTTTGCAAATTTCATCTGTCCAAGGAAAGAGTTAACAGCCTGCAGAGGGCATGATGGTTCTTCCCTGGGCTGTGACCGAAGGTGGTACATTCAGGCCATGCTGGGGCTGTGCCAGGGTCTCGGGGGCCCCAGCTGCACTGAAACTCCAGTTGCAGGTCCACTCCACACAGCTGGGCCTCTCCCCCAGTTGGATGACTTGGTAGTGGCAGCCAGAGCTGTCTACGGTGAAGGATTCTTCAGAAAGCTGCTCTTGGGTGGGGGGGAGGGGTCTGGCAGGGGCTGCCCAGCCTGGTTAGGCTTCCCAGGTGCTGTGATGGAGGTGCAGCATAGTGGCAGAATGTCAGCAGCTGCTTGGGCCTGATCCGGCCAGGACGGGGCATACTCTCCTCTCTTCCCCTGCCCAGCAGTCACCAGGCCCAGCCCTGACCTGGGGTCCAGCAGGCTCCCTGGGAAGGGGCCTGGTGCTGGGCAGGGCCCAGCTGGCCCAGTCACTGCAGCAAGGAGGGAGCTGGGCCCTCTTGTTACCTGTTCCCAGTCCAGAAGGAAAAGAGAGCTTCTTGGGATTTTCTCCAATTTTTAACCTGTGTTTTCACAGAGGTGTATCATCTTTCTAATGGCCTTACCTGATGTCAATATTCAAACCTATGCACTAATTGATTTTGCTATAACTTTCTTGAAAAAGTCACTTCTGTGCAAAACCAGCACAAGCACTGAACACCTGACAGCTTTTTAACAACTTAAAGCAGAATGATGGTAAAATTGCTGGTGAGGATAGGACTTGTACACATCTGCAGCAAAACATCAAGACTGCAGATAATGCCTTTGGAGAGTAGTAGCAGGGATACTGGTCGTGGAAAGCTGTGTATAACTTGCTGAGGTTATTCCATCTGCGGCTGCTGCAGTGGAAGGGAAGGGGCAGAGAATGAGAATTATGCTACAAAACCCTAAAGCAAGAATTCTGTCTCTGTATACACTGTCACCAGCAAGTCAAGTGTCCTGACTCTCTTTTTACTCTTAATGGTGTTTGGGGAAGAAAAATAACAAAATATCAAAAACCAAACAAAAACCCCTCAAACCTCAAAGAAAACCCATTCCCAAACAAAACAACCCAGCAAAAAGAGCCATGTAGAAATACGAAATAGCAATTCAAAGTGGTTGTGACAGATTCCTGCAATTCACCTGGGGTAAATGCAAATGCCCTAACTGGAAGTGGGAGCCCAAGAAAATAGAGATGATTTGAGGTGACACAGTTTGTGTGACACAGTGTTTTACTGAAGTGTCACATACACCTGCTTATTCAGACCTTGCATCTATGTTCAGTTTCTTCTCACTTGAGGCTACACTCCATAGTCTAAACATGCTAAAAATACCTATACAATAACAGACTGGTGAAGTTATTCAGGAGAGGGCAGATTTTCAGCTGGATTGGTGGAACAGCTCTGTAGTGGACTCCAGATAAAACACAGGGATGTAAAGGGAAATCTTGATTTGTTCAATGGTCACCAAAGGGGGCAACATGGGAAGGGTTTTCTTCACAATTTTTGTAAATGAGAATTCTGGAAGGGTATTTTTAGGCAAAATATAAAGGCTGGGAAAAAAAACCCCACAAAATTTTCATTGTGAAAAATGCTTCATGAATTATGACTCAAGTTGGAAGTAACAGGCAGGTCTGTCCAACAGTGAATTTTCAACAGCATAAAGAACAAATGATGCTGTCTTTCATTTAGTTTCATTTTGCTGGTATTTACCTACCATGAAACTTCAACACGCAGAATTAACCGCACTAATTGCCACTTTTGCAGGACTGTATGCGCCATTTCCCCAAAGCAAGTGGTACAACCCATGGCAGAGTTTCAGCCCAGAACTGGATGATTTCTAAGGTCCCTTTCCTGCTCAAACCATTCCGTGATTCTATGATTTTAAATCCATTCCTTTTGGTTTTAATGATCCAGAATCCCATCTGCTACAGAAGTGTTTTCAGAAGAGGTACTACCTCATGCCCATACAGAGAACACCAACACAGCATTCTTTAAAAATCAGCAAACACCACTTCTGTTCATCTCAATGGCAGAGGACTATAAACAAGATCAATCGCTTATTTAAGAAACAGAGGATGTTCTAAAGCCACTTGAGGCTTAAATGTTTTGATCTGCACCACCAAGAGCAGCTGACAAGTGGCCTTGAAACAACCAGCCTGACACGTACAGTGTTTGGAGCCAAGTCTTTTGGATTATGTCACCTAGACCCAAGCCTTGAGTTTCGTGAGTTAATGCAGGAACAGAAAACAATATATACACTGTTTCACTGAGATCCTGAGGAGAATGCTGTGCACCACATTGCCAAGATTCTAGCCAAAGCCCTATTAGCTGGCCACAATGGAAATGGCAAGTGGAAAACCATGTCTACCCATCTCTCACTCCTTCTGATTGCAAAGACTGTATCTCGTAAGTACAGAGTTCAGTTTTACACCCATTCTTTGTCCTGTTTTAGCTTTGTACAGCATCTGACAGCTGTGTAAATTCATAGCTGTATACAGCCAGCTTCCAAGATCAAAAGAAACCATCAGTCATCTGTGTATGACATAATACAGTATTTGCACTGAATTCACAGCTTTACTTCAGCTAGATTTTCACTTCTAAGAAGTCCAAATGGTTTATGTTCTGGTTTTGACTGGGATAGTTAATTTTCTTTCTAGTAAGTAGTATAGTACTGTATTTTGAGTTTAGTATGAGAATGTTGAAAATGCATTTTGTTGCTAAAGTAAGTTTCTCATGCCCTGCCAGGAAGAGAGCTGAGGGGCACAAATAGTTCAGGGGGGACACAAGAACTGGCCATAGGGATATTCCTTGTCCCTTATGGCATTATGCTGAGGATAATTATGTGGAGAAAGTTGGCTGGAGGCTCAGGGATTGCCTAGGAATCAGTCAGCAAGTAGTGAGCAACTTTATTGAGTCACTTGTTTTGTATTTTCTCTATTATTATCATCATCATAATTTTCTTCCTTTTCTGTTTATTCAATTGTCTTTATCTGAATCTACAAGTTTTCTCATTTTTACTCTTCTGGTTGTCTCCCCATCCCACTGGGGGGATCAAGTTGGTGGGTAGTGCTTGGTTGTGAACTGTGGTTAAACAAAGCCACTTAAAACACTTCAAAGTGTCAATCCATCATGGCTGTTCAGCTGCTCAT
Organism: Phylloscopus whistleri; assembly: GCA_017589585.1. Taxonomy (NCBI): domain Eukaryota; kingdom Metazoa; phylum Chordata; class Aves; order Passeriformes; family Phylloscopidae; genus Phylloscopus; species Phylloscopus whistleri. Next base: position 722,093 of record JADMLD010001284.1, on the reverse strand, counting down.
TGTAGTAGGAAAAAAAGGATGCCAACTCCTTTTCATCACCCAATGGAGTAACAAAATACTACTACTACTAAAAAAAAAAACAAAACCAAAACCCCAAAAAACAAAAAAACCCACCAAAAACAAACAAACAAACAAACAAACAACAACGACAACAACTACAAAACCCACAAAAAAAAAAAGGGCATTTTTTCATAACTCATATTATGGCTTAGTATTCACAGCTGTTTTTGTGTTCTTCCACACTTACTTCCAATGTGAATGTGTGCCATCCTTTAGCAATGGTCAGGTAAGATGCACAAGCCTTCCCCTGCTACCAATGTGCTTTTTGTATAGAAGATTGTTAGAGAAAAAAGAGGAGAATAAGGCTTAGCCTATCTTCATTTGTATTTAGTATAATCATCACTCAGTCTTCTTGTTTTCATGATCCCTTACTGACTTTAAATTGCAGGTGATAGTTATAATGCTTTTAAAAATTACTACTATTAATAAAACATCTACATTTCTAGCAAGGCAATTTCCTTTTTTACATATAGACCAAGACTTAAGTGAATCTCTTTTTAGAACAACTTGAAAATCAGATACTAGCTATTCAGTTCTCAGATTAGAAATCATTTCATTATTTCATTAGAAATAACGAAAAAGTGGTACAACTATTAGAAAACAAAGGATCCTAGTAATCACTAACAATGCACTTTTTGAAGTTTAAATGTTTTGTCAAAGTCTAAAGTGAATAGGGGAACGTAAAATATGTATATAAATATAATTATATATGTGTATGTGTGTTGGGAATTAATTAGCTTAGGTCCCTTAAACAGTCTAATCGGAGACTAAAGAATTCATTCATTACAGGAAAGAAAGACTTTGTAATTAATAGTCTCTGCTGTGCTTGTAAGTCTTAATGAAATAAGTCTTGTGGAACTTTTTAAAGTAATAGAGGGATTATGGAATTACATTGTGTCAGAACTAGATTTTGTTTTGTGCAGTTCCTTCTAAGGTGAAACATGGAAGAGAACAGAAAACTCTACTGGTGAAAGCTTCTTTTTTCCACTTATTTATCTGAAATACAAGTATCACCAAAATGAAAATGCATAGGTTTTTTTTTAGAGCATTTTTTCTGATATATTGAATTACTGAATTTTGTCTTAACAACAAACTCCTTTTTAAATGAAATCATATTTCTAATACAGTGGACAGACACCTAACTTTCAGTAGTATCCAAGAAAACAATTCCACTCTGACAAGGTGCAATCAGGAGGAAATTTTATGTAACACTGTAAGTAATAAATAAATTATGCATAGCAAGACTAAATTCAGAATAAGTATACTGTGAAACAAAATACATTGGAATAATTGAAGAAAGAATTAATTACAGAGTTAGAATATAAATGCATCTCAGGCAGAAGCAAACAACAAAATTGAAGGAAAGGTAATTGTGGGCTGAGTTTGTTCAAGAGAAACAACATTTACAGGTGGGCAAATTAATCTGATGACAGTTGCAAAGAACCAGCACAAGCTTTATTCATGTTAGATCCCACCAGAAAGGATGGTACTAGACACACTGTTTGTATGTATGGCTTGAGCTCTGGACAGAAGTGCATTTTTACTGAGTGAACCAGCACCCCCTACATCTTCCTGATATCCTAATTGCAATTCTACAGTCACTCAAGCAAACAATGTTTTCACAAACAGCAAAATTCAAATAATTTCTTTAAATCTTGAAGTGGCAGGAATTCACTAATACGTAAGCCTCTGTGTGGAAACTTCCTAAGAAAGGTAATTTGCAAAACTATGCTATGGAGGCATTCCGCAATCTTAGAGCAAGTAAACACCACATCTAGTAAACTGAAACTTGACAGCAGAAAATTCATCTTGGCATTACAAGTTGACACCTGCATTAATTATGTTGTGAACTCTTAAAGCTCTTCTGCACCACACCAAATTCCCTTGCACTTCCAATACGTAACCAAACACAACACGTAAGCAGTTAACTTATCATTCTGACTAAAATCTCAACCTTAGCTACGTAACATTCTCTATAAACACATCTACAGATACAAACTGTTATTCTGCATATAGGAAACTATGATGCAGGAATCTTATTTCTACATGTAATCTGAAATGAAATTAAAAGTGGGCATCTCTTCTGGTTAAATGTCAAAGTGCAAAGGAGATGGCTGTGGAACCAGAGAGTCAATACACTTCGGTAATTTGGTATCAGGAAGGTTCTTGGAGTTTTAAATGTGTGGAGAAAGTCATGCTTTACATTAACTGACACTTCACTTCTGATTCACAGCTTCATCCAAATCACACATCTCATAAAGAACAAAGCTGACGCACAGGTGAATCCAACTTTGCAAGGCATTACAGTAGATGAAGGAAGTTAAGTGTAGGTGAAGTCTACACGTCATTTTTAGTGATGCTCTTATGGCTGTTCATAATATTTCATGAAAGCTAGATGGGAAAAACATTTGGGAGGCATCTAGTAACTTTAGAAGAGCTTCTAAGGAGAATCCACGTAAATATTTTCCAGGTCATTCCTACAATACTAACCTCATTAAGAAAGGGAGATGTCACCTCCCCTCTTCAAGCCTCTTCTAGGAAACAAATAGTTGCAGTAAGTCTTTTTACTGGAAGGATTTACTGCATTGAATTTAATGTTGCAAATCTAAAAGTTGTCTCCCAGAAGTTTACATATGGCAGACTTTTCTTTAGGAGGATGTATCTGATGAAGAAATACATCTTTTCCACATCCATATACTGATGTAATACTTCTGAAATTAGTTGTCGGAATTTCCAGGATTAAGGACTTACCTGAACATCAGGTATTTAAGTGCAAAGCACTAGAGGCCATTAGGCAAAAATTCAGGTTAAAAAAAAAAATCAAATCCAACATTAATTTGCTTTTGCTGTGTCAAAACGGGTGAAGGTCTGAAACTTGGCATATAGGCATAAAATTGCCTGTAATGGCTCAATCCAATGGCCTCCTGTAAAGGCAACTATCCCAACCAGCCTTGCTGTTTTCTTTTTTCCTGGCTCAGGTGGCACTTGTCCAAGTACGCACTGAGGAAATTCAGCATATCCACGCAACACTAATCCTACTATCCCGATCAGGGGAGCAGGTAAGAGGTGAGCAGGTCCACTGAAAGGTCACGTAAGAGCCAGGAGGCATGGAATAGAGAAGAAAACTTCTTTGAACAGCACATGCCATTTCTTCAGTTCTAGAAATAGTATGGATAGTTATCCTTAAGAAGAAAGAGGAAGCTAACAGCTTGGTAATATCAACTTCTATTAAGGGGATCAAGGGGATGGACTGCTATGAAATACTCCAAAGTAGACATCAAATATTTCAGTTTTCAGATTATCAGGCAAAGGTTCTGCAGTTTTGTGGTCTACTGGTATACTTCAAAATAATGCCTCATTAATTTGTGCACAAGCTGTTCTCTCTCTGGTGCAACTTAGGTAATTTACTAAGGAAAAAAGGAAAGTACATCCCTAGGAGAACATGACTCTCTCTGAAACTGTCCCTTTTCTATGCCTCCTCTTCCTTCCAAAGACAGTGCAGCTTACTTCCCAAAGCCATCAAAGGTACTGGTCTATGTTGAAGAATACTGCAGCTTACTGACATTTATAACATAAACTAATACTTGTATTCTGCAGCCAAATCCTGCTTGAAACAATATTCCAGTTTCATCAGGAAACTGTGGCAAGGCTTTCAATTTTCAAGCTGTCATATCTGACAGAGCTGTGAGCATTACCACGGGAAAACACTCTTGATAGAGAACTGCATGTGAAAAATAGAAATAGGTTAGTTCCCCTCTCAAGATTGCAATATTTAGTCAGAAGAGCTTACACAGAAATTGAGCAGTAACCTTAACTGTGGCACACTACAAGAAACTAAAATGGAAGCACATTTTAAAAAGCAAACTAATTACATATCTTGGGGACGTCAGATCTCCACTTTTAAAATCAATAGGACAAAGCTAGAAGGCAGTCTGAAATGAGCTTTATGAGTTATTTTTCAGTATAAACTGATTTTTAAGTATAAGTTTGGTATGCACTAGATATGATAAGCTAATTCAAGGACAAATAAAGGTCTGAGTACAAGTCACAAAAAATTCTACCAAAATTGGTAGAAAGAAAAGCAGTGCATCCCAGAAGAACAGTAAATTGAGTCTTGGTTTCCTTAGCTCCTTGCTATTCTTTGTTTTACCTTGACATAAATAATGTCCTCATACCTGCTGTGGCAACTTCATACAAATGAAACCAAGGAACAAGAGGTTATCTTTAGCAGCATAAATCAAATCTGACTGTCGTGACTCTGACATCATTGACAAAATCCAAGACTAAATACACTTATTGCAACCATTTTTCATGTCTTTGATTTTATGTTTCTGGGATCTGTTTTTTAGTTAAGCTTAGAGAATATAACTTCATATCCCCATGACAAATCAAACATCATGGATGTCTTTAAATATTCTGAAAGGCTCTTAGTGGATACTAAGTATTTTAGATAAAGAATCAGAGAAATGTAGATCTGGAAGAGATTTCAAAAGATCACCCATCTCTGCACAGGCAATATGAAATATACTACAGTCCATCCCTATGAGATGTTTCATAAACCTCTTCTTAAAACTTCTATAATGGAAATTTAATAACTCCCATGGGAAGCATATTTTAGTGTATCACTACCCTTATAGTTGGAAAGTTTCTCTAGCCTGTCTTTGCTACAAATATAGGTTTACTTAAGTGGATACTAAGAGAAACTTACCAATTATAATGATCATGAAGTATCCCCAAGTCTGTATCAAGAAGCCACTGTAATTTTCAAAGACATTCTGGTGTTTGATACGCATACAATTATTTATAGTTTCATGTTATCTTCTGACAAAAAAATGATTTCAGTAATTTTTCAGTAACTGAAACCAGAATTTCTTTTCTGAGACTGTTTACCTTTAATTCTTAAATTGACAGAAGAAATATGTAATGCTAGTGTAAAAAAACTATTTGGGTTATGTTGTATATTTTTGTATTAGTTATTAAAATCCCAGCACAAAATAATGATTAAAAAACCAAAACATTTACAACAAAAGTGGTCTTTCATTTAAAACTCAAGGATGGAGTTCTGTACTCTACTCCAGCAGGAAGTCCTGACTTTAAACACACGACAATCTGTTTCTATCTCATCTTTAAAAGGACACTAATTCATTCATATTATAAGTTTAATACTGTATGCAAAATATTTCAAATACTAACATGAGGAATGCTGCTTCTTAAAAGGTTCACGAGGTGATACAGGAACATGGCATGTCTCTAAGTAAATTTGATGCGAAGCAAAGAACAAAAGAGCAAGTAAGATACCACTTCTGCCAAACAGGTATTTTTGGTACTGGCTTTTATACAAGTTAACTTCTGTCTGCTGATAGTGTCTTGATTGTGTTCCTAAATCAATGCATGACTTACAATGAATTCAACTGATTCATTTCAGTATCAGAAGCACAAAAGCCACAGAAATTATATACTCTGCAACTGTGTTAAAGCTACCATAAAGGTAAATTGCTCTATTTCAGGGCTTAGTGAAATCAGAGCATTGTAACATACCAGTTATTTAGAAAACTACCTTTAGAACAGTCCAGTTGAGATACAACGAAACTGTTATACCATTTCATTTCATGGTTTGTTCAAACATGCACAGAATGGTTAATGTTCTGTTCTCTCATGTTTCTACTTTGAAGTAATCCTTATCTAAATTCAGACTATATTTATATTTTTAAAGCACAAATCTGTTTTTCTTCAGCATTGTTCTAGCACGATTTATATTTGCATCAAAAAGGCTCAAGGCAGAAAATGTCATGTTTTGCATAAAATCCTTTTTCTGCTATTTCTAAATTTCTCGGTGCCATGGGATTCTTGCGATATTTTCCCTTCATAATTAAAAAAAAATAAATTAAAACAAAAAAGCTCAGAGAGCACAAACAGAAGCACAATTTCATCTTACAGACACTATCTCACATTCTACATTATATCCCCAATTAAAAATGATTTGTTTTACAAATATTATTTGTATAGTTATAATATTGTTTCAGGCTTGCAGTCATGAGAACAAGTATACTGCATGGCTACTGGAAATACTCTGCCTTTAGCCTTGTTATGCACCTGAGATGTGTGGAACTGTCTCAATTACAAATATATTACAGAAGACCTAGGGCCTGATTCTGCAAATGTTAAAAGCATCCTACAACAACCATTTGCCAGCGATAAGGAAGAACAGATATTGGAGGTGTAGGATTATCCCAAATCAGGCCTTAAGCGTTAAGTGCATACAACCACATTATATGGTGACATCTCAAAGTAAAATACGGTATTTTTATGTAATGCAGAAGTAACACACACAACTTACATATAGTAATAATTTATTCTGAAATGATCATTTTAGTCTCTGTTGAGACATCACCCACATCTCATTAATAAAAGAGCAGCCATCTCACCTCAAATACCAGAATATACAAGTTACAGCATAGCAAAAAAATTCTACCTACTTTAAGATGAAATCTAATTCAGGTAAAATAATTTTGTTCAAGGTTTTACAGTTACACCGTTGGGGTTTTTTTTGTTGTTTTTTCTTTTTCAGAGCACAAAGTGTAAATTGTTACACCATAACTATCTATGCACATTAAGTGACCACAGAAATGTTAATCATTACTTCATAAAATGAACCATCAGTTTCATTCATGCAGAAAGCAGGCTAGGAAAGCTTGTTCAGTGGAAACCATATTACTGTGAATTTCACAGCCACATGATTAATTATTAGGTTAGATGAATTCACAAATACTAAACATGAGTATATTTTTTTGCATAAATAATACCAATTCTTCCCTGATGTAGTTTAGTTGGTAAAATTATTAGTAAAGCAATATGACTGCATCATTTCTATCTGTGCTATTCCATGATTTCAGTGACAAGCAATATTCAGAGGATAATGGGATAGGATGCAGGTCAAACATATTAAACATACTGTACAAATACATTTGCATTAGCAATTTTATTCCAAACTGTCAATCAGGTATTCTGCAAAATATCACCAGTGGAAACAAAGTATACTATCAAATATGGCTTCCAGAACAAGGACCATGTAACAAGAATCAAAGCTATTTACAACAAATAAAAATGACAATTAAAAAAAAAATCCCCATTTTTTTTGTTTCATTTGAAACAAAGTTTCTAAGTAGCTGCTGTATATAATACATCAGGTTTGTGGTTTTGTTTTTATTTTTTTGTTTGTTTTGTGTTTTTTTTTTTTTCTTGCACTTAAACAGAGGTTACCAGGTAAGAGCCAGAGTGACGTTTAGGGCTTTGTGTTCCACTGGAGTCAGTGTTTTCAGACTTGGTGTCACGTTTCTTGGTGCTGTTATTCACTGGGGTTGGTATCTGTGAGGGCCGAGCAGAACTATTGTCCACGCTGCTCTTCCTGCGGCTCGGGTTGTAGTTGAAAGGAGTCACCCTTGCTGCCACAGCACCGATGGGGGAGCTGTGCTTGCTTGAGCTACTGGAACTGAATGGAGTACGCTCACTTACAGTACTTTCATTAATTTCTGGTGCAGGAATGGGATTATTCTGCAGTGGCTTTGTTTCAGCGCCTTTCTTGTCTGGACTGTCTATCTGAAAGAAAGAGTTCAGACGGTTTTCTAAGCCAACGGTACGAACAGGAACACTTCCATTCCCTGGGGTTTGCTTTTCATGAATCTCTTTACCATTCACACCCCCTTTCTCTGAAACACTGTCAATAACAGGGGGAGTATTTCCAGTTGGGGACCTTCCAGATCGAGGGTTGTTTATTGGGCAGTCCTCTATCCTCACCCACACATCCTCTGTCTTAGAGACAGCTGGAGCCATTTGATAGATGAGGGTTTTGGAATCAGAGCCATTTGTGGCACCTGAAAAAGTATGCTGAGGATCATTCATTATCTGAGGAATTTCATTTTCTTTTATTTTTCTCCAAGTACCTTTTGCTGGTGCTTGGGTTTCTTTACTTTGCTTGTGTCCAGGAAGAGAACCTCCATGCTGCTTTTCATCTTCACTTTTTGCCTTTTCACTGGATTCTGAAGAAGCTGACAGGATTGAGGAGGAACTTCCAGTTCTTCGCCAAGTGCTTACACGAGGAAGTGATGAGGAATGCTTACTGTGCTCACGCTTCCACGTTCCTGATCTGTTGATCAGCAGCCTAGATGGACTCTCAGAATGTGAACGAGCTATGTCATGACGCTTTGCTGGTCTCCCATCACATTCTATTGTAGGGCTCTGATTAGGGGCTAATTTTCGCCAACCACTACTCTGGGCAGGTGAGTGAGTGGATAAAGACATATCAGGAAGAGAAGGACTTAAAATTGGGGTTTGCAGTTGGGACCTTGTGGGAGAATCTGGCCTAGAAGGCGACAGAGATTCAAATGAAGCTGACTCTTCTAATTTTCGTCTCAGAGTTGGGCTTGGAGCCTCTTTAATAAAAGTTGACTGACGAACAAGAACGGGTCTCTCAGATCTGTCAGATTCACTTCCACTAGACTTTGTAGATGACATTCTGGACAGGTCAGTCTTTTTGCTTGATCCACCAGTGCTGAGAGTTTGGTTTAACCCCTTTGAAGCAGATTCACTTCGTGGAATGCTACTGGTACTCTTAGGTAAGGCAGTTTGCTTTGTAAGGTTTTGCTGGCTCATCTGCCTGCCTGGTGGTGTGTATGACATTCTACCTGAACTTGAGGATTTAGTTGAAGCTGTGCTAGGAGATGATGTTCTTGGCAACTGTGACAGTTTGTTGGGAGGACTGATACCATTTCTTCCTGGGGAAATGGAGTTTCGTCCAGGAGATTGCAGAGGCCTACTTAATGGCTGCTGTTGAGGTCTAGAAGGAGTGGAGTCTCTAGATCCTGATCTAGAAGGTCCTTTACTTGATCCACTCTGGTTCAACCCTGATGGCTGCCTAGTCACAGGAGCTGGCTCAGGTTTTACTGATGATTTGGCTCCTCTTGGAGAACTAGTCAAACTTTGGCCTTCACTTGGACTCTTGGAGTTCATGTTCTTGATTGGGGGCCCTTTTTTGGAAACAGGACTAGTACTTGAAGAACTATTTCGAACTCCTGGAATATGGATCATTGTTCTACCACGTGAAATTGAAGGCACACTTGTCTGTTGTGGTTGCTTCAAACTTGAAACTTCTGAATTGGAGCGTGCTTTTCCTGTGATCATACTTTTATACACCTTCTTCCCTCCTTTGATTCCCCTACTTTCTGACTCTACTTTTTTAGACTCCAATGTACTCTTTTCTCCTGGCTTAATAATTCTTGGACCTTTATTACTAGTGAAAGGCTTTTCTTCTTGGTCTGGGGTGAGATGAAATGGTGACCCTAGAGAAATACCAGATTTTAATGAAAGGATAGAGTCAGAGTCTGATGAAGCTTGTCTAGACAGTGATGCAGCAGCTGCAGCTTGATGCAAGCTACTAACTATAGAATTTGCACCTTCTTGTATAGCTTTCCAGTCAAAGTTCTCCGAATCAGGCGAAAAACCATGTTCTGAATCTGGCCTCTGTATCTCTCTCAAATCCAGTGTTAAATCTTCTGCTAGTATACCACCTGTGTTTCTGGAATTATTTTTTTCACCATCACTCTTCATTCTTGGGGGCTTTTTCTTTTTAGGCATAGCAGAACTAATGCATTCCTGCAGAAGATCATCTTCTGAGTCAATGCTAAGAGAACTCAGAGAGCTGTTTCTAGAGAAGCACACAGGAGTATCTTCAACATGAAATGATTTAGGTGCATAACCAGAAGTCTGTGGTCTGTTGGATTCCACCTGTGGCTCAGAGGCCTCAGGACGTTTTGCAGGTTCCCCTTCTTTGTTGTTATTATTTTCTTGATCAATATCACTGAGGGAGCTAAGAGATGAATTACGAGAAAAACAAACAGGTGTGTTTTCAATAGCAAAATTCTGCATTTTCTCATCTGTAGCTGCTCCTCTGTCTGGAATATTTTTAGCTGACTGAGAGTAAGTTTTTGTCTGGCTTCTGCCCACTGGATGTTTTTGACAAACTTGTGTTCTGTTACTTGGTTGCTGATTTGAAGACTGTTCTGCATTAGAGCAATCTTTACTTTCAGTTTCCTCCCCTTCTTTTCCTTTTCTTAATTCTGCCTTCTCCCTTGAAAGGTCAACATCATCATCATCAAAATCTAAAGAACTCAGGGAATCATTCCGTGAAAAACAATAAGGAGTTCCCTCAATAGGTGTGTAATGATGAGGGGAATCAAATGCAAAGCTTCCTCTTACACGCTCTTCGTTATTTGGCAATTTGTCTTGAAAATCTCTTGAATTATTTTTAAGGTTCTGTTTCTTTGCATCTCTGTTCTCTGGATAGCCTCTTTCATTACTAGCATTGCTTTTAGGCTCTGTGCTTTTTCGTACACGTGCTCTGTATTCATTGTTTTGGGAAACAGGCTTTACTGGTGATGTTGGCTTCTTTTTCTCACCTTCTGGTTGGATTTTATTACTTGGGGATGAAGATGCTTGTTGGATTTGATCCATTATCTTCTTCACTCTGAAAGGTTTGTGACTTTTTCCTTTTGGCATAGCTGAGTTAATGCACTCAGCCAAAATATCACCCTCTTCTGTTTTGTCGTCGTCCAGGCCAAGGGGAGTCACACCTAAGCTTTTTGCTCTCTGAGAATCGTCAGTACTTCTGCCTTCTGTAGGAATGGTGTCCCGCTTCTCAAACTCACTTGGCTCTGCTCCCACACCCACATTGTCTGCATTAGCCAACTCACTTGGGGGGGATTCTATTGTCAGGTCACTCAGAGATGTGGCTGTTGAAAAATTTATTGGTGTACCCTCAACACAATATACCCGTGGCATATCATCTCCTGGTGTAAAAGTCACTTGCCTTTGTGATTGCAATCTGCTTTGTGAAGGCAGAAGTTTGTAAACTGGCAACTGGCTGGGCTTTCTGGCTACAGGAGGAGGTATTTTTGGAGCAGATGCTTGAGAAGGCTTTTTCGTTTTACGTGAAGACTTTGTTGGCATTGCAGAAATAATACATGCTTCCAGAATTTCAATATCATCATCAGAATCATCCAGAATGTCTTTTTCTACTTCAGCTGGCTTCTCTGCTTTCTTCTCCTGGTTATCCTTTGTATCATCTAACTGTTCAGATTCTGCTTCGTTTCCATGGTCGTTTTCATGAACTGGAGGCATAATTCTTAACTCTGCATCTTTCTGTATAAATGGCTCATCAAGGCTCAGAGCACTCAGGCTAGAAGAGCAAGAAAACCCATCCGGTGTGCTTTCTGTGGCAAAATGTATTAGTGTATCAGCATCTGGCAGTACCTGAACTCTTTGAACAGCTGCATTTACAGCTGCCTGTCTAGGACCAGGCTCTCTCTTCTCTGTAGTGGTTGTTTTTCCTTTAGGTATCTCTCTTTTTACCTGAACTCCCTGAGCAGGTGGTGGTGTTTTACTTCTGCTTGGAGGCATTGTTTGCCCAGGGCTGTCTGGAAGGTCACTGGGACTTATAATACCACTTACAATTCCACTGCAAGGCTCACTTTGAACTGAACTAGCAATTGAACGGCTTTCAAAGCTATCCAGAGAACTTACAGAAGTACATCTGCTGAACATGAGTGGCGTTTCCTGTACATAATGTTCTGGTGGACTTTTAGGAGTTTGGGCACCACTCTTTGAGGGAGATTTGGCACCTGAAGAAAATTCAACAGCTTTATGTCTGGAGGAATCAGAAGGAGACAAGCTAGAAGTCTGAAGTCTGGTGGATTTTGTTCTGCTATGTTGTGCTGTTGATGTGATTTCACTGCCTGCACCCTCTGTAGGTAGAGCCCCACTGTTCTCCTTCAGTTCTGCAATCTGCAGTGTGTTATTGCCATCTGTGCTACGTGTGGATTGATCACGTCCTATTTCATCTTCAGCTGATGACAAGGATGACAAAGAGCTACACCTTGAAAAACATATTGGGGTATCTTCCACGCAGTAAGTTTGTATAGTTTCCTGATTAATAGAGGGAGTCTTACAGGAGGCGTTCTTCTGTGCATGACCACTTCTGCTCTGTGCAGAGCCTGGGTGAAGCTGGTTTTGCCTCTTTGAACCAGCTGAGGGGGCTGATGTGCTCCCACTGCTTGGGGGAATATGGTCAGTTTTATTGAGTTGCACTGAAGAAGTCTTTGGAAAAGTAAAAGATGGCTTCTGAGAAGACGCTGGAACTTCTGTTGAATATTTTAAACTATAATCAATAGGCTGATCAACATTATGTTCCTCTTCGTTGTACTTTATGCTGTAATTAGTTGGTCTGTCTTCCTCTTCATGTTGTTCCTCCTCAGAATAACGTTCACTATAGTTGGTTGGCTTATCATCATCATAATCAACAACCTGGCACAAGGACTGGTTTACTTTCTGATTCATTCCGAGAGTTGGGCCTACTCTGTTCTGATCTGAGCCACTGGATCCTCTTGATCTAAAGGAAGAAACACATTCCTGCTGTCCAAAGGGTGTCTGATATTTCATGTGTTTATCATCTCCACTTTCAGTGTACACAGAGTAGGTTGCATTTTGGTTCCTTGACTGTCTTTGCTCATTTTGTTTCATTTCATCATCAATTACATGCTTAGGCCTTGTCCATCTTTCATTCTGGGAGGGACTTTGCCTTCCAGAATTCAACTGCTCATCTGAGTATTTAAGACTATAATTAATAGGAGTGTCTAGTTCTCCATCATTGTCATCCATGTGATTTGCACTATGGATCTTGTGTGCCAAGTCAGCTGGATATTGGCCATAACTACAGAATTTACTTTCATCATCTTCGGAGTAAGACTCAATGGAAGGTTTCATTTGGCCTCTTTTACCATAGCCATCACTGCTGCTGACACTATTTAAACTATCGTTTGAAGCTCTTTTGTATTCCATTTTTGTATAAGGCACAGGACATGTCCTGTTTGAGTTCTCAGATTTTGGAAAGTATGTATTTGAGTGAGTTTGGGCAGAGGCTGATCTCCTCTGGGCATTTCTGTCTTCTGTCAAACAGTGTATTTCAGAAGAGGAACCAGAACTTCTGTCTTCCTGTGGAACGTGCATGCTTGTTACTTCTTCCATAACTTTGGCAATCTGAGCTGCAGCAGTAGAAATCTGCATTCCTATTCTCTTAGAGGAATTCCCAGTATTCTCTGCAGCTTGATGATAGGTATTTAAACCTACTGTTCGATCCCTTTCAACACTCCTGTCTTTCTCAGATCGAGAATTTTCTGCGTTTCCTCTACTGGAAGAGGAGGAGCCAGGCAATACTGTAGTATTTATATATGGTGAGAGCACAGTCATATTGCCAGCATTGAAGTTTTCTGACCTGCACACCCCATCGTCATGGCGGCTGGCATCCAGGACATACTCACTGTATATATTTTGCTTATGTCTCTGCTTATTGCGGTGAGATGCTTTCGGGCTTAAGTTATCAATGTTGTCAAAAGTCTCTGATAAATGCTGAGCATCTAATTCTGCTTCCAGTGCCTTTTGCTTTCTGACATGGAGGGATGGGAGGCTTGATCCTGGAGACATAATGTTGGCATCCTTGTATTTTGCTGGCCTGTTTGCCATGAGGTTCCGTAGAGCTGCGGCACTACCCATGGCTATCATTTTGTGTTTTGAGTGAATCAGGTTTTTCAGCATGCTCACGGCTCCCATGTCCCACAGCGCCTCCTGATCCTTCACATTTCGAGCAGAGAGATTCCACAGGGTCCCACATGCATTACTAACTATTGTCAAACTGTGTGACTTCAAGTGTTGTAACAAAGTTTGTAAGCAGCTGTTCTCTCGCAAGATTTGCCTGGTGTTGAGTAATTGAAAACAAACATCTGTAAGTGGCACTTCAAAAGGGTAAGATACAAAGCAAAACGGAAATCTATTATTCTAGAAACAAGTTTTGCCCTTAAAAAGGATAATTAAGATTTCTCCAATGCAAATAACTCATATTTCCACTAGCTTTTACCTGAATGCTAACCAAATCCAATTACAAATATGCACAGTTAGCTTTTAGCACAGTTCATTATTAACAAGCAGCAGCTCTTAATCTGTGCATATTCCTGTGATGTAAGTGAAATCACCCCTTTATCAAATGTACTACAAATTAGCTGGTTTTAGTTACTATACTTAATACATGCATTCATATTAAGGTTTGGTCATAAGAAACTGTCTATTAAATATACACGTGGAACCACTAGAATTGTCTGATGTGTACCTACCTGTGATCCTCATTAGTAGCAATTAAGCTAGAAACATTTCTTAGTATTCCTCCTCCACTTTCTATGATGGCTAAAGTGTTTGTTTGGCTCCGGTATGTCAGTGTGCCGACCAGAAATGCAAGTGCACCATCAACAGCACATATGTCAGCTTTGTTTCCAGTGCAATGTGCTGACAAATTCCATAAGGCACTCAGAACGCTTTTCAGGGTGGACTCCTAGGAAAACAGCAACATGACAGGAGAAGTTTTCAGCTATTGACATGAAGCTCTCAGAAACACATTAAGTTAGCTTCAAGGAGCTGTGTTTCCCATTCTGAATGCAGAATTCCCATTCTGCTCTGTGGGGTGGTAAGCTGGGTGCAGGCAGCAGTGCACACACATTTTGTTCACTTTGCTCCTTTCTTCAGCCATACATTTGGTACTGCCTGCCCCAGAGATAACAGAAATATGTGCCTCAATACTTGTTTGCTGCCACAATGATAGAAAGGGCTTGAAGACCAGTTAGCAGGAATCTCTGGGATGGAATATACTCCCATTTACACACCAAAGAAGTAGTAGATACCTACTAACTAACTGAAAAGAGCTTTTATTAAATGACAAAATTATAAACAAGACTATTTTAACAGCACAGCTCATGCAAACAAAAAGCAAAAGAGGTCAACCCTCAAAATAAAATCATATCAACATTAATTTTGAGATGCCATTGCTCCATTGTGGTCTGCTGCTATGTTAAATCAAACTTTTCTGCCAAGCAAATTACCTGAACCACATCAACTGTTTGACCAACTGCTGTTATCAAAAATGGTCAATGTAAGTGTTTTGTGTAAAGTAAATGCAGTGTCTCAAAAATTCAATTTAATCACTTATAGAAGATACCTTCTTAACTTCTAAAGCACATTCCATCAATGCTTTCACACTTCCAACTTCTCTTAGAGTCTTTTTACTGTTTACGTCTGCTCGCCAGGACAAGTTCCTCAACACACTTGCAATGACCTGCAAAATGTGAAAGAAAAAGAACTATTTCAAGATAGGTACTTTTTTAGCAGGTTATCAGACTTTTCTCCTGGACTTATCAAATCCTATGATTAATTAACAGTGGTCATGTTCAGTTACTGAACTAAAATTTGCTGACATCTGCTTTTTGTTGTATTGTCTGCTACACTAGTCTAACGTTTCAGCATCAACTTTGATCAAAGGTACTGGCTTTTGTGTGCTGGTACATAAAACAGGGATTTGAAATCAGGTTCCCTGCTTCCCACACCAGTAGAACATTTGTAGATAGATTTTTTTTCTCTACTCTTACATCTGTTCTAGAGTTATGTCATCTCAGGGGAGACATTTAAATAATATTTTTCTCAGCTTTTTCACGTAGAAAGTAGAACAATATCACTTGCCTGTCTCTGAGATGGTATGATTATTTTGATGTTTATAAAGCTCTTTAAAGTATTTCTGAAGTACACTGTGCCTTTTACAAGCAGAATAGTTATCTCCAGAAGATGTCCTTGTACTTGGCAGCAGTTAGACTGAGGTAGGTTGTCGCTGTAGTGGGCAGTCATTACACATTAAACTCCATCCATTAATGAACAGCTATAAGCATGCATATCTCTCATGACATGAATTTGATAGAAAACTTTTGCTTATGGATCTTCCCATTGTCACAGAAGTGCATAAACTTTACAGGTTACAGTATGCTCCCTTGCTCACCCCCACAGTGGAGCACAGGGAGCCACTGGCTCATGGAAGGGCCTGGGAACATCCTGCCCCGGATGCTCCCAAGGAGCAACCAGCCCATCAGAGCCCACCTCAACAAAGCCAGAGGCACAACAGGAGCCCAAAGCCAGGTGGAAACTGTACTCTATCCAGGCTCTTCCCAGGACTCTCCCAGAGACCCACAATCCCATGGCCCAGTTGTGACACTCAGGGGAGTCTAAGGGAGCAGTTCTCTGCCCCTTTTGGACTGGGGATGTGGTACACTTTGTGGGATCCAAGGAAAGAGCATTCTGGAACTGTAGAACACTTATTGCGGGATGGCAGGATGGATTGAGGTGATCTTTCAGCACAGGAAAGCACAGGGGACAGAAAGGCACAGTGACACCTGAAAAGCTGACTGGCTTACACAGTTGTGTGGACATGCCTTTTGAGTACACTCAGTTCCATATTCTTATGAAATCCCATTTATAACTTGTCCTGAGTGGAGGGCTTCCTGCTCTATGTGTGTGTGTGGTGTCTAGGTGCCAGTGGCTGGAGACATCCTGGAAGTCAGAGGGCCTAAGGGGCTGTGATTCTCTTTCCAAGAGTATTCAATACCTGTCCTAATACCACATCACAGAGTTTATCCAATAACCTCTACTGTAATTCTAATACTGTCCTCAATTGTAACTAGTGAGCTCCTCCTGTTAGGAAGAGAGCATTTCATTAACAGCATTTTAAGAGATAAGGTCTATTTTATTTAATTTTTTTCTTTTATTTGGTGATTAACTCGCTCTGCAAGGAAAATGGGTTTTCTTTTAAAGAGCTGTTCCAATTTGTATGCAATAGCATTAATTAAAGTAGATTATAATTTAATATATAAAAAATTTACACAAATTCCAACAGTTCTGCTCTCTCAACTCTGAGGTTTACCCTAAGCATTTCCTAAAGGCTTTATTTTCAAGCTCTTTTCCTTACACAGCAGGACCCATTAGAACAGACATTAACATACCGAGGTCATAAAAAGAAGACTTACAGCCCATGCATTATTATTTAAAACAACAACCCACAAAAAAACAACAAAAAAACCAAAACAAAACAAAAAAAAAAACCAACCAAAAACCCACAAAAAAAATCCCAGAACACAATCCCACAGATAAGAATGTTTTACAAGAAGAATGTACTTCCTAATTAGTGAAATGAGTATGAGAAAAGTTTCCCATCGAAGTTAAAGTAGACAAAACAACAAAAGAAATATTTTATCTCAGAAGAGAATCTTACCTGCTGTAAGTCTTCACTTTCAGATTTCAGCTGGGCTACAAGAGCTCTCATGCAGCCCTTCATGGAACATAATGTAGCCTGGTAGGAATCAGGAGAAAAAAGAAGCAGTATTAAACAGCAGGTTAGATGCCTGCTTCTTCCCAATATTTTGATATTTTAAGCAAATCTTAAGTACGTTTGATAGGAACTTAGTAAATATGTTGTCAACAAGAAATACTTGGCTTACAACTACTAAAAATTTCAGCATATCTATCAGTTTCAATACATAAGTGGTAAAATTGTGCTAAAATTTTCTGGCTTTTACAGCAGTTCTAGGACATGATCCAGACCTTTACTACCTTAGAAGCCTTCTTTTCGGTGCACCAGATAAAAATCCCTGTGAGCCAGCAATGTGTTGTTACCTACTGCCTAGTGAGAGAACAAATCCCGAGTTCTCTGAAGTCTGTTCTTTCCATTTACTGCTTAAATGTCTTCCCTCTAGAGCAGAAAGGTACGTCTTCAGTATGGAGTTATTTTAAGATCCACTGCCAAACTTTGGGGCAAAAATCTATTGTAAGTTTCTAGCCTTTGAAAGATACGTCCTTGTCAGAAATTAGGGGAACTAATTTTCTCTTAAAATGATTGAACTAATGCCCAGTTTGATCTAGATATGCTCCAGATATTTAAAAGCAAGCTCTAGCCTGAAAAGGTTTGAAAAATTTCATTAGACAGTAAGAGTATTGTTTAATAACTGAAAACTTCAGAAAACTTGACCCAATTACGAATTTTAGTTCAACATTCTCAGAATTAATCAATTACTATAAAATCACTGTGTACCGTACTAACCTAGTTCTCATAAAAAATCAGGCCAATAGACAAAATCCTTGCTTTCAGTGATTTGAGAGCCAATACCATACTTGTATGATGCAACTTGTTCTGTTTGCAGCGCTCTCTGTCAGCAACAGGATGGAATGACAGAGTTATTTGGAACTCCTGCCTTGAGTTTAAACCCAATATTCTATCCTGAAGATTTTAATCACCTGTGTTGAGAGCTGTAATTCAAACAGCTATGAACTGAAATTACTAAAAGTTTACCATTCTGCTCTCACCTTGTTCGCCACATCTCCGAAAGTCAGGTTTGTCAGAGCCATACCAGCATACCGCCTTAGGGTAACACTATAGTGATCATTTGTGAGTCCATACATTTCACAATCCACTTGCAGCAGTTCAGCAATGGCCTGCAAACCTCCTTTAAAAAGATCCAGGTAAGAAAAAAAAAATAAAAAATCTGTACTCTAATATTGTAAGTACAGGACATATATTGTAAGGAACAAATTACATTTTTATGTACAGAACAAACCTCAAACGTCTGAAAACCACAATGCTCAGAAAGACATACAAACTGCTAAAATTGCATGCATGGAATTTACTGAGCATGGACTAAAAAAAATCAGGCTGTCAAACAAGAACAAACGCAGGATGGAAATCCGCACTAAACCATCAACTAAAAAAACACCCATCCCAGGAAGTAGTCTCCATTTTAAGTCCAATACTTGTAAAATTCCAAGTATTTCCACAATAATACTACTCTTCCAGAATTCACAATTCATGCCAGAAAAAACAGTAACTGACATAATAATGTATCCACTGGGAAATGGTGTGGTTAATTTCAACTGCTTTCAGCAGTTAGGGGGCAACAACTGGCACAAATGAATTGTTGTTAATAGCTTAAACTGTTAGTAAAAAAAGCAATATATGCAGTTACATGCAAAAGGTCATGTTTCTAGCAAGCTTCTCAAGTCTGATCTTACCAAGCTCATTCATTGCATGTCTGTGTTCTTCATCAAATGAAAGTTTCATCAAAACACACACGGCAGGACAAATCTGATGATCCACTGGAGCAGGCACTGATCCAGAAATAGGTAACAATTAGTACCTCTCAGATGATTTTGTCTAGATCACAAGTTTTACAGAGCAAATCTAATCTTAAAAATAAATCAGCTGCAGTTTGGTCAGGTGTGTATCTTCCCAGTAATCCATGACAGACAATTAGTTAAGAGTATTACTAAAGTGTGTACTGTAAATATATTTGATGCTTGAAAACAGATTAGGGAGAAACCTGAATGTATGTGCTGAGTTAGAAACATCACTTGCAGTGCAAAAATATTACCTTATTACTCTTAGAAATTAACAATCTTTGTGAAACAAATCAATATGATCAAATATTCTGGTGGCATCAAATAATATTCTGTTTCTTTGGGTGCTATATCCTTATGAATGGTTAATTAAACCATTTGCCTCATAACCCAGAAGTTTTTAAGTTCATACTTTTGTGAGCTAGGTTCTGGATAATGCAGAAATGGTACTGATACAACTTGTGCAGAGCCCACGCCTGCTGAACTGCACCAGGCACAAGGCAGTCCTGATTTCAGTCACACAGCTGCCATGGACACCTATGGGCTGCACTCATGGAATGCCCTCAATTCAGAGAAGCAACTAAGCTAACTCTAAGGTTAAATCTATTTTCCTAACTGTTCCCTGAGAAAAATCTATTAATTTACATTGCTCACATACAGCATTACAAATAGCGGTTCATTTTGATGGCTGGAGATAATGTAATTTGTGTTCTCTGCCCCTCTCTCAAATGGAATGTGCTATCCCCTAAGCATCTGCAAGAAAAGCAATTTGGGATTCTTCATCCATAAAAATGTAAAACAGAATGAGTACATATTCAATATTATTTTACAAATTACAAATATGAACCACTAGAATTACTATCTGGAAAGCACACCAAAGTCTAAGATTTAAATAAAAAGCTTGCAAGTAGGGTATCATATCTGTGACACATACTATTTCCCAACAGTAGCTGAACTTAAATAAAGAAGAAACCATGCACACACAAATATGTATATAAGAAAACTTGCAAACATTCAACAAGAAGCCAGATTAAAGTTGTACTTTCTTTAAATTCACTTTTTCCAATATATCCTCAAAATGTTTTTATATGGCTTGCAGAACCTACTTGGGTTTTTGTCTTGGTCCATGCCTTGTTCATGTGCCTCCTGCCATTCCCAACACGTTTCACAGTACGCACGGATCTGCTCCAAGAGATGGAGCACACGGATTTCCCGTCTGCCTCGCTTATCATCGGGCTGGGAGTGGATGATGTTGTGCAGTGCTGCGCTGGCTCTGGCACGGGCCTCTTTACTACCACGGGAGTTTCCTAACAACACAGAGTCCTTATCGTTGCCATGTAAAAGCTGGATGAGGAGAGGAAGACATCCAGACTGACGCATGGCTATGCAGCTGTCCTGGGAGCTAGACATCGCTAGCAATGTTCTTGACATGTCATCTTTATCATGAGTACCAAGCATTGATAACAATGAATACACCATTTCCACCTGCAGAACAAATGATTTTAAAAATACAGTTACGTTTTAAAAACACACATCAAATTGGGTACATATGAACAAAAAACACCCTTATTTCATGGTGAAAAAAAGACACTAAAGTAGTAATTTAAAAGTAATTAAATACTATTACTACTTCAGCATTCACACTCTTAATATTAATGGTTAAATGGCTGGAAGTGGGGGCTAGCTGTGTGTAACTGTATTAAACCACACAACCAGTAATAAAGACTTCCAGATTTTCACTGTACAAAAAATTAAACAAACATATAAAGTGTTTCATTTTGGGAAACCAAAATATCTTCAAAATTAAATTGTCTTTATAAAGCTATGTTCTGTGAATTAATTACATTTTATTTATAGTCTATATCATGCTGAAAAAACACTGACATCCATGTATTTTAAAGTTTTCCTTTAAAAGGAAAATTAACTGGTAATTTTTTTGTTACAATGACTGACCTTTAAATGGACCAGATTATTTAGAGAAAATGCAAAACTAAAGAGTTAAATTAATACTTTTTCATGTTTACAGGGATAAAAACAATAAAGCAAACAAACGCTTATTTAGTATGTATAAAATACTGAGCGTTTGTCAAATTAACTCACACCATAAAAACCCAGCACTACCCATGTAACTTGGAATAATCCATTTTTTTTTTTTTATTAAAAATAGTGGGTTTTGAGTGATTCCCTAGGCCTTTGTGTAATATTGTGGTCAAGGCACTATTTGGTTTGTACTCCCTCTCTTCAGTAACAGCTTTCAATCAAGAAATGCATTTGATTCTTCTAGTCAATTTTTAGCAGAATAACAGGATGTAGAGGATGATCTTAGATACTATCTAAAAACTCCAAACTCCTAAAGCCAAGATAAACAGGAACATTCAGAGTCAAAGCACAACATAAATAAACTACCAAAGGAATTATAAAGTAGCAGCGTGTGTATTTCTACAGAATATAGTAATTAAGGAAGAAATGAGACTTTGGACGATTAGACAAACTTTCCTACTGATAATTAGATATTTGCACTGGTTACCCTATCAATGAATGATTTTATCTGGTGTCTTCAGTGACAATTCCAATGTGCCTGAAGATTAATACACATACCGAGTTTTAAAAAAAAAAATGAACAGCAGCAGGCAGACTAAACAGCAAGTCTGGTAACATGAACTTCTCTAAACACTACGGGATTGGTGAGGCAATACAAATTTTAGAGTCTGTGCAACTGTATCGTCACATGGTAAAACACATTGACATAGGAGCCACTTCTGTGACAGTCAAGCATCCCAATTTGGAGATCCTGTCTTCCTGGTCTGGGAAACCCCAAATGTAGCATTTAAACAAATCCTCTGATTCTTAAAGGAGAGTGAATTTAATTTGCTTTATGTGTATCTCTTTGCAGATATTTCAACTGACAGCTATAAATGAGTGTTACTTGAATTTGGAAGGTAAAGTTTTTGCCAGAGAATAAAGCTGAAGAAGCCACCAAATCAAGCCTCCCAGCTGCAGCTCATGTATTACAGGAAAAGCAAAAAAATCGATTTGTTTCTCTTTTTTACACACACTGCCCACAGACTCATTTCTTTTTGCACCTGTAAATGCACTCCTCCATTTAGAATCTCTACCATTTTCCTTTTATTGGGCATTAATATTAATGATTTCCTACCCCAGAGCACACTCAGTTCAACCTGTGTCTTTGCCTGTATCCTTCCACACTCACTCCTGTTCCTGCCTTCAGGGCTTTCCTACTGTTTGTAACTTTGTTGAGTTCTACAGTTTCCAGTGGAAACTAGCAGACAGATGATGTCACCTCCATTTAGGTTGTGCATACAGCATGGGACTGAAATTACATTTTAACACTATTTTAAGGCCCAAAATCATCAAAACTGCAAAATTAACAGGTCCAGCTTCCCAGAGGATTGTGTTCAGCACAGCACCCAGTCTCCACACTGCTGCTCATCCCACAGGTAGTATGAGATCCAGTGGCTCATCAACTTGCCCTTTTCTTCCTGTCTCTTTTCATGCTGCGTATGTATTTTTGAGTGCTGTCTTCCATTCCAAGCAGTGAAGAGCTTATATAAATTTTTTTGTCTGTTTAATTTCTTGGCAACTGTGTCTGTTTTGTGGATTTGGATTCTGCAGAAGCATTCGAAGAAGCACTCTTATAAGGGTTAATTTTCATCACTGATTACAAAGCAACATCACAAGGTTTTTAGATATTCCAGTAACTTCTAGGAACTGCTAAACGTTCCTGACTGTAATAACTCTTAACTCATCATCAACAAGTTAAAAAAGAAAGATTTTTGTGCATATATTTTCAACATTGAAAAAATATACTACAATTTTAACTTAATAGAAATTACTGTGTATGGACAAGACTGTTCAGATAATATCAGTACTACTGGCAGAAACAATGAGGTTATTGTATTAGTAAAAATGTAGCATTAGCGACCTGTGGTTTGTAATCTTCGGTTACCTTGGTACCCAGATGACTTGTCAGTCTGCGAGGAACAGAATAGTTACTACTACAGCTCATAACACTGGCTGTCTCGTGGTCCACTCGAGCAGCAGAACCCTACAGATTTAAATAACAACTCATATAAAACAAAGTCTGAGGGAAAGAACAACATTGGCTACTTCAATTTCAGCACTGGATGATGCAGTTGTGCTGACAGCAATGAACTGCCACCTTGTTTCTTTTACATCTTCTCTGCCCTGACACAACTTAGAGGTCACTGTTAAACCTGGTTTTATTAACCTCTTTCCCCCCCCCTTTTTTCTATTGAGATTCAGTCTCAATAGAACTGTATTTTCAACTGAATGGATTTACAGTTACTATTTTCACCAAGAAAAAGTAGATTCTGGAACAAACTGAATACTAATTTCAACAGAGTGAAAAAAAAACAGCCTCCACTTTTATGTCAGATTTTGTAGTGCACTGGAATAGGTATCTGAGAACCCACCAGTAATAGGAGACTGATCTGGGCAATGAATAACTCTACTCAAATTTGTCCATTTCAATAGCAAATTGTAAGTGGTGGTGTGGATTTTCTAGTAAAAACTATAAAATAATGTTGATGCTACTTGATGTAATTTTCCTAGAATCTAGGTATGCTCCCACCTCTACTAGCGAGACTCAGTTATTAGCATCTTTGTCCTCTTTTAATTAATTTCATATATTTATATTTTTCCTTCTTCTGCCACTTCTTATCCACTCATACTCTTTACTTCTTCTATTTGCTGTTGTTTTCTTTCTATCTGTGAAGTTTCCCTTACTACCACTCTGTCATTCCCTTCTCATTTGCTTTGGGAAATTAAAAGTTATATTTGTTTAGAGACCACTTAGTATCAATAACTGTTTTCCTGAGGTAGTCACCAGTTTTTACTTGATCCTCTAAAAAAGCTAAAATCTGTTAATGGAATTATTAGCCTAATTTGCAAAACATTTTCAAACTATCTACGGATCTCTATCTATGGATCAATGAATATATTTTTTTTTTCAGTAAAAGTAGGTAATACACTGAAGAAAACTCCATAGAAGACACTTTCAAAAAATGTCTGTTTCTTCTATGTGCTCCATAAAGAAAGAGGAATTTTGCAGTTCATACAGTTCAACGTCTTAAATGTTAAGTTGAAAGAGACGGTAAGTACAAGGCAGGACTAACTTAATGAAGTGTTTGTACAGACAGAAAAGAATATAGTTATTCTGGAATATTTAAACACATTAACCTTATACTCATTTTACTCTCACATTTGAATCCAGAAAGCATGATACATGTTCCAGCAGAAGTATTTTATGCTACAAGAGTGTAACTGGAGTTATTTATATTAGCACCATTTATTCCAATCTGTATTTCCTATGTAAACAAACCCTTATTTTCTCTATTGACTACAGGGAAAAAAATCAAAACTAAAAGCTCAGGAAGAAAATCACACTACATTTTCTCCATTATTCACTTAAATAATGTTCAGTGGCAAGAATATGGGAATAAATTCCCAGATTTTTATATTGTGCAATTCCTTTATATTTCCTGAAACTACATTCAGAGGATTACAGATTCAACATAATGTATGTCCCAAAATTATCCATTATTAAGCTCAGTGTGATTGTTTCATCCAAGAAGGTAAAAATCACCTAAGTCTGGGACACTATTAAAATTCACCATGGTGTAGGTCGAAATAGCAAAATTTTCCTATTATTTCCCCCAAACAGTATCAACCTCAGTTCAGGTAACCAATTCCTTCAGAGCCATCCCGTGGTTCTGCTACCTCGGGGACGCCAGGCTGCTCAGCTGAAGTGTAACCACATTTCTCACGGACTTGAAAAGATGGAACTAATGTCAGGTGAGCAGCCATTCATCCAAGAAGATGGGAAAATGACAAGGAAATGTTATGTGGACCCCTCCTGTGTAGAACCTCCTCCTTCAAAATCTTTTCCTGTTTACTTCATCTTGTTTCTGCCTTTTAGACTTCACTGTCCTTCACCCATTGTTTTACCCTGCTAATTACCATGCCAGTTGGGTAATTTTCCCTGTTTTGTGATATATTTTCTTAACAAGAAATGTTGATGTATTGTCCATCTCAAAAAATTCCTTTATAGAACTCACAAAACAAAGCTATAAACAAAATTTTACTTTAGTTGGGGAACAGTGAGTGCAATGGAAAAGAAAAGACAGCTGAAAGATGGTGCTGAAAAGGACACACTTAAATAGTGAAAAATTCTGGATTCAAATAACACTGACTACAAAACCAAGTAGAACCAAATAATTTGTTGAAAATGTGTTATTTTTTCACTCCATTGAATGGTGATTGCTTTAAGTATACTGAGCTGGTTTATCAGAAATGAACGTTATGCCAAATCCATTAAACCTTCTCTGTCTGGACTTGCACTGAGAGCAAATAATCCCCAGATGATTTTTTAACACAGATACAGTGCCCTGGCTCTATCCCCCACCAGGAGGAAGAAATATTCATGTTTTATACATTTTTACAAGGCAAAGGTCAAAACTGCACAAATCCTCAATGTTAAGGCCTCAACTGAATGATGAGTGGATCTTCCATTTGCATAAGACATGACAAGACATTGCCAAGACACGACAATCCCTTCTTCCTTCCTTCCCTGTAAAATACGTTGTCCAGGAAAAACTCCTAATTCATTCTCTGAAGATGGATGATAGAGCAACAATGCATCCATTATTTAAATACCTTAAGCTTTAAGCCCCAAAGCAGCAGTGAACTACTTTCTTTCCAAACAACAAAGTTATCACAAGAATTAAGAGTCAGAATCTCAGTAAGATACGAATGATAGAATTTAATTCCAAATAGTGATCGAATGTATTTCAAAAGCAAAATTACGGGTTGCACTTAATGCTCAAATGGCATATTCCAGCCAAACCACAATTCTTTCTGATAAATCTTCTACAAGACACTTTTGGAAATATTTAAATAATTCTACTTCCCTGGAGTAACAAAAATATCCCATATATGAATTCAGCTATTAAATCTGTAGTGTGAAGTTTTAGAAACCCAAATTACTAGTGGGAATGTCTAAGCTACAGTGGGAAATCATGAAGGAAATAATCATGGTAAATAAATAAAAGTATTTTTAGCTAAAGAGAGAACTAATAAATATTGATAAACACTGGTTTTAAAAGACAAGTAAAGAATTTAATGTACACCTCAAAATATTCCACTAATGTATTTCAGTAACAAAAGGAGGAACAGCAATGAAAAATTATTTAGAAGCATTTAAATAACCCTTCAGCCAACTTTCAGATTTACCTCATTGATACTTCAATTTCAAAGCTTTAGATAATACGGTATTAAAGAAACATTAATGATAAACCTGTCATTTATATATCTTATCTTTTAAAAAATCACCAATATCTTATCAATTAGTAATTTAAAAATGAAAATTTGAACAAATTTCCGTAATTTACTAACACTTCTTATATTACAATTCACCTACAATGAAATACATTTTCTGTAGTCATTCTTGCTATCTCATTCACACCATTAAGCTCATTAATAATTTAAACAAAAGAAAAATGCTCCCTACATTATTAATATTTATACTTCCCTTTATTGAAACACTTTCTTCCAGTAAATACAAGAAATTTCCCAGATACAGATGGAGAAAAGAAAAACATATATTTTTTTAAAACAAATAGGTATGCAAACACAGTAAGTTCAATACCAACATGTAAGCATCTTATGCCTAAATATTTAATTATATTAAAACATGCAAAATACTCTTATTTACCTGACCAGTACTGCTGGTTGCCATGCTAATTTCTGCTGCTCCTTGACCTTCATTCTGCCTCTCCGGATCATGGGAACTTGCCTCATGCTTGCTTTGAGGTGCTCTCTGTTAATGTAAGAGTTTATGAAATTACAAACAGAAATGAAGTACAGTTTACCACTCAAAGCTGTGAGCACATCAATACTGTATCCTCAGGAATCCACTGAGCAGCACTTGGCATTTCATAACCCTCTGTCTCAAAAATTAACAGCTGCAACCAAGTGCCTTCAAAAAACTGCTAGATGAAAGAGAAGCATTTCCTCTGAGAATTACAGCCCTGCAAGACAAAGGATCCGCTGTGACACACAGCAGCACCATTTTCCACCAGCTGTGCTGACATCCCTATCAGAAATGTAACAGAATTGGAGCAAACAACTGTCTGCTCTGCTCAGCCACGTGATCCCTGCTTTTACTGGGGACCACGGCCAGCACTGTTCAATTAAGCTTCACGTTCAAAGATGAGTAATTTCTGCTTGAACAGAAGGATATCTGTACTACAAGAATCCTTCTAAATGTCAAAGACAAACAGTGCAGGAGTTACCACTTCAACAGAAAAAAAATTTATATAGCCTGATACTGATCCATCTAAAATTTTCTCAAAATAAATTTAACCAATGCGGTAAGCTGGTACAGACAGGTTTCAGCTCCTTAAGGAAGAGATTTTTATACATCTACATAAAAATTAAACTGGTCTCCCTGCCACTGACAGGCATTTAAATGAGCAGTTACGAAATACGTGAAGTATCAAATGTCATCTATTAATGTGTTTAAAACATTTCAGATTTTCAGAAATATATAAATAATCCACGGAAATGGCTGAAGTCCAGAGTTGAAAGCAAGATTATTTTTAAGTATTGTTTTTGTTGCCAAGCTTCATTTCACAGACTGAGAGGCTACTACCTAACAGACAATCTTAATTAATTTGTTTAGCCACATATGTCATGCAGTTTCTATGTGTCTCTGCAATGTTCTTGAGCTGCAGACCTAGAACAGCACAGTTTGCCTCATCTTGCTTTAAGGATATTTACTTCTGACTTTTATCAATACCTCTCTTCAATGTACACATCCTGAAACAGCTTTGGATACTCTCAGTGATTAAATTCATGCAGTATCACCAGCATAAATAACTGTTTTGTTCATCTAAGACAGAAGAGTCTCACTTAACATTGAGCAGAATTTCAGAAACCAATAATCAGCATGTGAAGTATAATCTAAGGACAAACTTAAGTGTAAATATAGTTTAACTAAAGGAACCAGGTATTTCAAAAATTCAGGATATTACACAAACTAATAATATGAGAAAATTGGAAATAACTATTGGTAACAAATTTCTTGACATTTTATCTTCACTTATGGAAAATGAGTAAGCCACAAAGCAAATCTCAAAAGTATTTTAAGGACACACAGTGTTACTACTTTTAAAAAATGGGAGGAATAACACTCCTCTTCCAAGAAGGTTGGGGCAAGGTGGTGAAAATGGGGTGTATCTATTAAATAGTTCTGCTGCATCCAGAGCACAGATATTTCATTCCCTAACAAGAAAAGTTTCTGCTCTCTTTAACACTCTCTGCTTCTATTAACATAAATTTGTTTGCTACATCCTATTCTCCCTAAGCACTCTCAAGAATATGCCAATACAAAAAGTAGCCAACTCAACACACAAATTAATTTGCAAGGCAATTTTTAAGAGTTACTAGCAGGGTTAATCTAATTTGAAATGCAGAATATGCTCTCAACATGCAAACCCATTACTATCACATGAATTCTCAGCTGGACTTGAACATCAAATTGATGAGTTCTCAGTGAAGACTCCCTGCCACTTCGATCACTGAAGTCATTTGAAGTGAGCTGTCCCCTTCATGAAGACTGACACAACGGAGTTAATAACAACACAGGCAAACAGAAAGCAGGTTATTAGTTGAAAGCTGAGTATTTATATAAATACGCATGATATATATACATGATTAAACATATTTATTATATATGAAAATAGCACCTATCCATGCATATGGATAATGTAATTTTTAAAAACAGATACAGTATTACTGTAAATAAATTAATATTCATCTGACAGACTGCAGATTAATGGTTAGAAAGGCAATTTAACCACCGAAAGTATGTCCCCTCTTCACAGTGCCTTTCAACACTGAACACAGGACCTGTGGAAGAAAATACAGAAGCTACCAACCGCAACAGCAAAGAACCAGAGCATGTGAACAGCAGCAGGGTCTGTAAGCCCTATGTGCAGCACAGCTGCTAGAGAAAGGCACTCAGATCCCCTGTGTTAAACTGCACCACCCGTTTTGAGGCACTGCTTTTGAGGAGGCCTAAACTGGGTTTGTACCCTCTGTCATTGTTGAATTTTGGCCTCAGACCACAAAAGTCAGTTTGACCGAGTTCACTTGTTTGCTCTTGCAGCAAAATTGTGGGAGACTGCATGTGCCAATTTCAGGGACGTGGACCTGCTTTTTCCATGGCATTTGCCATAGTTTTTAAGTGCTTCTGAAGTCAGCAAGAATTATCATTATCAATTATTAATTTCCATGTATTTATTAGCAGAAAATAATAAACTCTAGCTAGCATAGTAGACCTTGACTATTTGTGCTAAGAAAACCAATTACAAATAATTTTACCTTATACTTTGTCAATACCTGAGTTGCCAAAGCAGACACTTACATATTCATTAGCAATTGCTATTACTCCATATTAAATGTAATATATATACATGTATAAGTGAGACATATATAAGAAAATGGAAAATACAACAAATGAAACTAAGAAACTGTAAGAAATAATATTGCTACAGTTGATTCGAAGACAAAAGAAAGTCTTGTGAGTCAAATCCTTGAGAATGCTCCTGTCCCTCACAGTTTAAAACCAGCTGAGCATAATCTCAGGAAGAAAAGAAATCCTTCACATTTTATCTACAGCAACACTGCCTAATGGAAGTACTTCAAATATTTCAAGTTACAGATATTATGAAAGAATGGCCTGTACCACTACTGCCAAAAAATTCCTTTTTCCTTTAAAATAATTTCATATTGTACCCAACAGCTGAAAATTCTTTTTGGACAAGTCTAACCCTACAGTGGATGAAGATACCACCACCTGCACGTAAATAACTTCATTTTTTTCCAGAATCATTCATGTGACTTAGCAATTTGCCAAACCTTAGAAATGTGATAAAATGTGTGTGAGGATTTTCTCTGCTCATTGATTTCCAAGAGCTGATTTTATGTTGCACCATTATATTTGGTCTTACTCTTCAAGATATATTGCACTTGGATTCCACAGTGACTGGCGTCACCACAGGCCCTACTGTATCAGCAGACAAGCTGTGGTATTTATTATTGTTGTTACCAGATCTTCATAACATAAGGAGCACATTCAATTTGGTTATTGGCACCAAAAACAAGGAAATAAACTGTCCAACCAATTTACCAGGTTAGAAAGCCAACATTTCTTTATTACTAGTGCTGAATTCATGGGGAATTCTCCTCGAAGCATGATCAGGAACAGACTAACACACCAGACTATGTTCCTGAAACAAATACATATTTATCACATTTCCTGAACACATGCATATATGCTAATTATTTTCATGGACTGATCTAGGTATGGTTAAGATCTTCTGATGAATCTTTCCTCCTTGAGAGTATCTCAAATACGTGATCAGACCATAATGTACCTTCTCGTATCATTCTTTGCTGTCACACACAATCCTTGTTCTTGAAACTAAGATATCAGCTAGTACATATTAATTATTGATATAAGTAAATAAGGAAGCATCAGTTGGAACACAACTTATTAGTCACAGATGTAGGGATTTAAGGTCGGGCTAATCTCTGGCATTTGCACTAAGGACTGTATGGTACAAAACTAAGCATTAATCACAAATATAGGGATCAACCACTATTGTGCTAAGGTTCAAAGAATGTTCCAGCATTTTCCCACTGCTGCATAGACTTCTTAAAGAAGTATACTTGTTCAGTAACAGTAGCAGGCACATGATAAAAATTTTTAAAAAGTCTCATGTTTGTATGTTTCAGTTATATGGACTGCACCAACAGACCATTTCAGAACTGGATCTAGCTGTTCTCTGTAGAAGATGATCATCACTTGGAAATTATTAAACACACTATAAAGTATTAGTGAATTACTGAAACACAAATCAGAAGCATCTATGGGAAAAGCAACATAAGCATCAACGTTTAGTAGAGTTGAAAAGTTACAACTTTAAGCTATAAACTTGATTTGATTTTGTAAAGCAAATTATTGGAAAACACATAAAAGCTTCACTGCAGAGGCAAATAGGTAATTTACCCCATCCTTTGCTCCTGGCTCAAGAAATTTTTAAGTTTTAAAAAGATAATTAAAAAATATTTCTGGGAATATCTATGCATTGGTGACATGATGCATGACGGGCAAAATACGTCTCTCACTGTCATTAAGAATTATTTGAATTTTATAGCATTATAGAATACTCTGGGTCGGAAGGGACCTTGGAAGGTCATCTATTCCAAACTCCCTGTCAAGGGCAGGAACATCATCAAGTAAATCAGGTTGCTGAAAGCCCTGTCTGACCCTGAATGTTTCCCTGCTGCCTCTCGGCAACCTTTTCCACTGTTTCACAACTCCCAGTGTGGAACATTTCTATCTTGTACCTAATCTGAATCAACTCTCCACAAATTCAGAGCCATTACCTTTTCTCCTATCACTACTCCCTGCCAAAAAGTTTCTTACAGGCCCCCTATTTTAAGCACTCAAAAGATGCATGGCTTCCCAAAATTTCCCATAAATTGAGTTTCTTTCTGTGTAACTAGCAATGTATCCAATAAGGGGCATCAAGAAAATCTGAGTAGCTTTATACATGCACCTAAACACAGGAAAAAATTTTGTGCAGATGAATTAGGGTATGTTTAGTGACTGCCTCCTTTACCACCACCAGCAGCCTGGTAAGTCTACCGTAAAACATGTAACTATGCAACCAGATATCCAAACATATTCCAGATAAGACACAGCATATGAAAATTTCAATATATCAGACCTTCAGTGTATGAAGAAGCCAAATAATTTGCTGAAAGGAGTGAAAAACTAGGACAAAACTTTTTTTTTCTGCAGTTGCAACTCAATACTGTTTGAGCCCCTGAGCTTAAGTTAAGTTCAAAATACTGGGGTTTTTCTCTACCAGAGTAAAACATAAACACTCTGGGGAGAGGATCTATCTGACTATATGGGGCAAAAGTATCTGTTGATCAACCAGGCTTTACACCAGAAATGACAGGGGATGAAGGGTAGGACTGGCAAGGCAGGAGCTCTAGCTGGTGGGAACACAAGGGCAGTGCACATAGCTGAGATAAGAGGAATGTCCTTGGGCACAGGCACGCAAGGACGAAGAAGGTGTAGCACAGCTGCCTTGCTGGGAAAGCTCCAAAGCCTGTGCTGGGCAATGGGCATGGCTGGGTGCTGCTCTCTGGCACATCCCTGCACTACTGCTAGGGGAGCAAGCAGGAGGTGAGGGCACAGGGATGTGGACTGATAACTGCTGGAATATCTGGGAATCAGGGGGTTGCAATCAGTAGCACAAAGTACAGCTGGAGGCAAGCCAGAATTAATAAGGAGACCAGTGCTGCGCAACAGCTGCATGCTGGGACACAATGCACCCTCCCAAAGCTGGAGAAGCTGATACAGCACAGGGTTCAGCTGCCTTCCAGAGGGACCTGGATGGGTGGGAGGAATGGGCTGAGGGAAAGCTCAAGCTGTTCAAGGAAGGGAGTGCAAAGTCCTGCACCGATGAGGGAACAACCCCAGGCTGCAACTGTCCAGCTGGGAAGCACCTGGAGGTCCTGGTGGGCCATCCTTTCAAAGGCCTTGTAGCAAAAAGTCCAACAATGTCCTGTGCTGCAGCAAGGGGCAAATTGCCACCAGGGCCAGGGAGGTGGCCGTTCCTCTCCACTCAGCATCCAAAGTCCTGTTCAGGCCTACCCAGCATAATAAAGCAGGATTTACAATGGATTCACTGAAATAAGTCCTGCACAGGCTACAGCAGTCCTTAAGGGTCCTGAGCATCTCTCCCACACACAGAGGTTGAGAGAACTGAGACTGTTCAGGTGGAGAAAGAGAAGGCTCAAAGAGATCTTGTCAATATCTATAAACACCTGGACTGACTCATGTCAATAGACCAGGCAACTTTAATTTCAGACACTATGGTTTGCATCACTTACAAGAATTGATTTCCTCCAAATCCTGAACTATGAAACCAGTACTTTACAAAATGAAAAAATATACATCCTTTAGTGATCCAAATGATGATCTAAGCTTTTTCTGTAGTTATTTTGGGTGAAGACAAGTCATAAAATATTCATGTCAAACACACAATTTAACTTACCAGTACAAGAAATGGAGCTGACATTCTAAGTGAATTTCCATGAGAGCAGTTTTTGCTAATGGCAATTACGGCTATGGACTTTGTAATTTACAGGAAACATCCTCCATTTCTTAATACAGAACCATGTACTTAAACACTAAAAATATACTGGGCTTCTATAATTAAGTCTGACAGAAGCCTTATTCATAATTTTTTTACATCCTATCTCTTTCAAAAGCCAAGCAAAAGTGCTTATCAGAGATTCATAACTAGAAAGGCATGTACAACTGATTGTTTAATTACTTCTAAAACCAGGACTCAGCCTTTATAAGCACATTGACATTTTTACTGAAACTTCAGGCTAAACTTTCAACTTACATATGATTATTGATTGAAGCTCCACAGAAGTATGAGGAGTAATCCAAAGATTCCATCCTCAGTTCATTAGAAACAGGGAAAGTAACAGTGTAAGAATATTGACTTACCAGATTAATTGTGACATCAACGGCTGATTTGAGTAATCCTGCCTACCACTTCATTCAAATATTTTGGGTTTTTTAAGAGAAAATATACATACCATAATAAAAAAACGCAAGTTATTGCTCACTAACCTCTGCTTCAGCTGCTTGTGATTGCAGGAGCTGTCGAATACGAAGAATGTCCTTCTCTATTTGTTGAATTCTGGCCACCCTTGCCTGAAATGAATGGATTTTCATGTTTGATTTTGTCAAAAAACTCCTTTTAATTACTGTACAGAGTGACAGCATTAAGAGTTCTTGGCAAATACTGCTGACTACAAAACAAACCTATTTGAGCAGGTACATGCAGCAGGTACTACATACAGTAATTCAAGTGTTCTTCATAATGAAAGGAATGATTGCAAGCATTCGAAACATAAGTGAGTAACTGGGGTTTTAATAACATTGAATACTCATTTGGATGTAATAGGTCGTCATACAGCACACATATATGTCTTAAAAATGCCCCTTAACTTGCACAATATTCCTGTTTCTGAAATTGATATTTTATGCAGATCTTTAGCAAATTATTTCACTTCTATCTCAAATACAAGAATTTTACTAGCATTACAGAAATCTGAGAGATATTTTCATTTGCAGAGTGTCTTTGAAGGTATGAGACCCTGACAGACTTCTATTACATTCATTTGCTATACTGATTTGGGAATTTTGCTTATGCCCAATCCCTGAGATTTTCTGCTCCTAGAAACCTCAAAAAATTTAACAGGCTAGGTACAAAAAAAAAAAAAAAATCTACATACTGCTTCTTTGGTTTATCTGGGATTTTACAGACATCTCTGAATTAGTCTTTTACAGGCATATTGCTACTCATTTCCCACTGCAACCATTCTGTGGTTAGAAAAGGGAGTATCAAGAGACTCCAAATGTAACAGGATACACTTACTCCACACAAATTGTACAGTGAAGTGCAGGATGCATTATCACTCTGTGAAACAGTAAGTGCACGAGCTTGATAATTTAATAAATTCACATTATTTGAATTTAAATGGGGGCAGAAGACCAAATTGACTAAAGAGTATTTTTTTGTGCCATGGATAATTAATAAAATGGACATATGGTTGAAAAAAGTTCTGATGCCTTTACTTGATTTACTGCTATACTAGAAAAGCAATCCTAGTAGACGCTGTCAAGATCAGCATTATAACCAACCTTACTCGACACGTTTATAATCATAAAATGGAAATAAGATAAACTTTCAAAAGATGCTAATGCCAAAAGACGCACATGAAATAGAAACACAATGCTATCTAGAAAATTTAGAAAAACAAAATAAAACATAACCACGAAATATGAATTACTGAAACACAAATCAGAAGCATCTATGGGAAAAGCAACATAAGCATCAACGTTTAGTAGAGTTGAAAAGTTACAACTTTAAGCTATAAACTTGATTTGATTTTGTAAAGCAAATTATTGGAAAACACATAAAAGCTTCACTGCAGAGGCAAATAGGTAATTTACCCCATCCTTTGCTCCTGGCTCAAGAAATTTTTAAGTTTTAAAAAGATAATTAAAAAATATTTCTGGGAATATCTATGCATTGGTGACATGATGCATGACGGGCAAAATACGTCTCTCACTGTCATTAAGAATTATTTGAATTTTATAGAATTATAGAATACTCTGGGTCGGAAGGGACCTTGGAAGGTCATCTATTCCAAACTCCCTGTCAAGGGCAGGAACATCATCAAGTAAATCAGGTTGCTGAAAGCCCTGTCTGACCCTGAATGTTTCCCTGCTGCCTCTCGGCAACCTTTTCCACTGTTTCACAACTCCCAGTGTGGAACATTTCTATCTTGTACCTAATCTGAATCAACTCTCCACAAATTCAGAGCCATTACCTCTTCTCCTATTACTACTCCCTGCTAAAAAGTTTCTTACAGGCCCCCTATTTTAAGCACTCAAAAGATGCATGGCTTCCCAAAATTTCCCATAAATTGAGTTTCTTTCTGTGTAACTAGCAATGTATCCAATAAGGGGCATCAAGAAAATCTGAGTAGCTTTATACATGCACCTAAACACAGGGGAAAAAAAAAAAATTGTTCAGATGAAAACAATTAAATACTCCATGATTTGCCAACTATTGCTGACTGAGCCTTCCAAAGGGACAGGACAGGAATTCTACCTGCCTTTCTCAATTTTAGTCCCAAGATTTAAATATTAGATCATTCTTCTAATTAATTTTTTTTCTATTACAGGGAAACTGGGGAATTCCATTAACCAGGAGCGTATTTTATGCCAAACATTGCAGAAGCAGGAAAAAAGAATGCATTTCTTGCCACAAAGCAGTAGAGCCTAATGGCAAATCAACAAAAGTCTGAGATACACAACAGAATAAGCAATAACTTTAGAATCTACTTGAGAAATACCACCTTTGATTTCTATTTGTTCATACTACATTCCCATTTATTGTTATATTTACTTGTAACTTTTATTAACATAAAATAGTTGTATAAAGTAACTTTACATTTGAAGTGACATATTATTTGGCTTTCACTACCATAGTAAGGTGTCTAACAAAACAAAAATAAAATTGTCACTCCAGAATCACAGTGACAGAAAAATAATCACTATACAGAAAGCAAAAATAAGGAATAACATCTTGTTTTTAAAATGTTGTCTGCTTTTTTTTTGGGTTTTTTTCCAAAATAAACATATATAATAGACAAACACATTAATGGCTTGATGTATATACAAGACCATGTATAAATATAGCAGTGCTGAAATGTTTATCTTTGTGAAACTACAGGATCTAAATTTTCTTGTATCTTTAGTGGTCTGCTGTTTCAGCAAACTTTTACGGATCTTGAGATAAAGTCTTATAAGAATGGTAATTTCATGTAAGATTTTTAGGAACTCTTAACCTCAAAAAAAAATAGATCTTTTTTGTTCTGACTTGAAGGAAAAATAAATTCTGTGTGCACAGTAATTCAATCTTAGAATTGAAGTATTTTTTAATGTGTATTACAGAAATTAAGTTTGCTTCTACTTATTACTAAATATATTGGCTACAACCTTTGAACAGTAAAAAATAAAACATACCTAAAAGTGCTTTTTTCCTTTTTTTCAAGTAAGCACTACTTGACTACTACGTAAAATTATCAGCTTCACAGAACAGTTACAAGTTTACAAGTTAGTATAAATCATTAAGCTAGCTGAAAGCAATTACCCACAGGCTTCTTATCTATCTTTCTGAACATCTGTCTTTTCACGTGCTTGTGAAAAATCTTCATAGAAGACATCAACAGTGAGTTGCTGTGAGTTAAGTTGCTTCGGAAGGAAAAAAAGTCTAATCATGCCAGACAAAAAATGGGAGAAAGCCATAGTTTCAAGGTCCACGAGAAAGGGGAGCTACAGAAAAGTGCAACGACTACTTCGGCAACTGCAGGTTACCAGTTTTGTCACAGTATAGTCTCTGGGACTCTTAATTCAGAGATGTCTGCAATGCCAGCCTTTAGTAGCTGAAATGTTCCCTCCTTTCAGTCTACATTTTGCATAGTATTGTGTATCCCAATCAGTTTGGTTGGAAAGAAAATACTGAGCAGAAAGAAAAAGGTAAAACTAGTAAGTTGAATATTCTTGCCAAATACAAGTGTTTAATTTTGCATATTCAAACATCACAGTAAAATAATGCAGAAATTGCTCTTATGTATTTGTAGATCAACAAGCTTCTATATGTTTTTGGCACTGGTCCTTGACAGAATAAAACCAAGGGGAATTGCCAGTTAAATTCACAAGAAGCACATGCAGAAGTAGTTACTTTGTACTCAATAATCTTTATTTATATAATCACAACAGGAACTGTAATTTCTGCAAATATGTAAGTGTTACACAGATACAGAGTGAAACAGCTTTGACAAACCCCACGTCATAC
Organism: Phylloscopus whistleri; assembly: GCA_017589585.1. Taxonomy (NCBI): domain Eukaryota; kingdom Metazoa; phylum Chordata; class Aves; order Passeriformes; family Phylloscopidae; genus Phylloscopus; species Phylloscopus whistleri. The sequence continues at coordinate 684,384 of JADMLD010001284.1, read as the reverse complement.
ATTAATTTAGGAACCCATAAGATGTTTCAACATCATCTTGGCAGCAATCTTCCCTCCATCAAATTTAAAACCCCCCAACAATCAGGGAAGAAGCAAATTCAGGGTCAGCTTGATTACTTCCATACAGTGATATAACAACAGCCAAGTTGTATGTCCCAAAAATTTCTTTTGATCCCTGCCTGAGTGCATTTAGAATGCTGCCAGCAGCTTAACATACTATTTATCTTAATTCACCTGTCTTAAGTTGCAATGCAAGATGTAACCAAAAGTATGTACTCTATTACCATCTGTTCAAACCAGGTGGGGCAGTGTTATTTATCTCCTCCAGGAACCATCCTCTGCCCAGGGAGGATATCTTCTGTTAATGGGCCATTGAGTCTCACCGTATTACTGAAAAAATTACATCATCTCCAATTACAAAAATTACAGTGGGTGAGATGCTCCACCCACTGGGAGGAGCCAAGCATTCCTGCCTGGAAAAAATCTGAAAGTCAGAACACCAAGGCAGACTGTTTTCCACTGGATTCCCAGAGCAAGACTGGATGCATCTTGCCACCACAGACCTTCAGAGGAAAACTACACCCTTCTACAGAACTATCTCTGCTTCAACAGAACCACATCTGTCACTCCAGGAGGACTTAATGGGACTGCTACCAACACCCTGACCAATTGGGTGTCATGTTGTCTTCTGACTCAATGTTTTCTCTTTTGTTTGCTATTTTTTGTACTACTACATTTTTATTTTAATTTTCCTAGTAAAGAACTGTTATTCCTATTCCCATATCTTTGCTTAAGAGTCCCTAATTTCAAAATATAGTAATTCAGAGGGAGGGGGTTTGCATTCTCCATTTCAAGGGAGGCTCCTACCTTCCTTAGCAGACACCTGTCTTTCCAAACCAGGACATCACACTCCTCTAACTTAAGGCTGTAACAGCAGCAGAACTTTCCCAGGAGTTTTGCTGTCCAAGACCTTCTCTCGGGACAGACTGACACAAACTGCACAGCTGAATCTGTAGAGAGCATCACCCCTGCTGATAAACCTCAATAACAGCCCTACAGCTCCCAGATCAGGATCAATGACTCCAAGCAGACTGAACTTGGATCTGTCTGAGAACATCAGCACAGACAAATCCCTGCACAGCCCTGACACATAACCTGACAGCTGCAGGGTATCTCTTTGGCCAAGTACTTTTAACTGTAGGAATTTTCTGAAAAGTCCTACTAGTTTACTCAGTGTAAAGTTTAAAGCAACTATTCTGTTTACCTCTTGTAATCAGAACAGCTGCTTTAACTTAAATGTAAAACCAAATTAGAAATATTTCTCATGTAGCAAAATTTTGTGTTGAGTCAACCTAGTGAGGGAGACAAAGCCTAAAAGACTTTGTATTGAAAATACTGATTATTGCCACATTCACCATAAACCCCCAAATCTTACTAAGTTGGTTACTTAATAAAGAAGCAAATGGTAATAAGTAATTCAAATTGTTGCTTTCTTACTATGGGGGATTATTTTTTATAACCAGCAACCAAATGATTATTTAATTTATGATTTGCACATGATTACATTCTAATTTATACTTCTACATGGTTGTGCCATGTTGTTAGATATGTACATATCCTCATCAAGAATGCAAAACAACTCTTGGTGAGAGCAAACAATTTCCAGATATGTATGTGAATTACATTTTACTTGAATACCTTGTTTGAGAAGATTATCCCCTGATACATCTTTTCTGGCTAAGGAAACTTACGAACAGTAGCTGGATTTTATTCTAAACTTACAAGCATGAAGAAACACAGCAAAAATATGCAAAATAAAGCAGTTGCAAATAGACTGGCTTTTCTGAAGCAAAAATGGTAGAAAATCGTAAGGAAATTATCATTAAAAAGTATTTTCTCTTGAATAAATTGTCTACATCTGCTGAAATAAAAGGCTTTCACAAGAGGCAGATGAGTGTTCTTTTTGCCAAGCAATTATTTCCTACGTCCCTATTCCTATTTTTTTACTGAAAAGGCTAATTAAGTGCTGTGTTTACACATAGTTTAAAGATACAATTACCAATAACTTAATAAATATGTAGGAAAAGGAAAACCTTTTCCCTTATTTCTAATGGTGAGAGACAAACTCTACCTGTGCTCGCTTCTCCATGTCCTGACAAGTGCCAAGTTGTTCTTCCATTGCAGCTCTGATTTGCCTGGCCTCGTACTCCAGCTGCCGTCTGGTCATATCAGTTTGCAAGGAGAACTGAAACCAGAGTACAGGGAAGGCATTTTAGCAAATAACGTTTATGTAAACAACGTATTTCTCAGAACAAAAAGCAGAACAATTACTTCTCTACAACAAATTTCATAAACAGAACATAGTAATACATTCTTAAAACATGACTGTATTATGGGAAACAAGAACACAATGATGTTCAACCGACTGCACCTGAGTTTTGTCAAATGATTAAATACAATAAAAAAGCATTGAGAAAGTATCATTCCTTACAGGAACACCTGGCTGCTACCAACAAAATTGTTACATGCCATCTGAATTGGCATTTTCAAAAACATTCAGAAGTATCAAGCTACTCCACATAGTGATGGTATTCATACGCCTGGTATTTACCTTATTTCTAACTACCCTGTGAAAAGAGCACAAGCATTAAACCCAGGAGCAGCAATACAGCCTAAGGGAAGACTTTTGAACTAAATGAAATTTTGAGGCAGGAGCAAAGCTCTTCATTGGCTTTGGACAATTACTCAGTCTGTAATTAAGTGAGTCTCCAAGGGCAGTCCTTCCAGAAGACTTCACCAAGGTCAGTTCAGAAAGTCTAAACAAGACAATCATCTGCAAGCACCAAATGGGACCTGTCATTTTGCTGTGTCTGGACTGAGTCCTAACACATCTAAATTGCCACAAAAGGCCTTTAGCGTAGATGCATCGTAATTCCTAAGAGCAGCTAAGTGAATCTTTATCTATGGAACGGGGAGACAACCTTAAAACCTATGCCAGTGACACAGGTACAGCTGAAAGTGCTTTGAGGAAGGGCTGCACTTCCTCTAAATCTTTTTCAGGCCTTCTCCCTTGGTTCTGGTGCTCTGCTAACACCAGTCAGCTATGACTCAGTATTACTTCTGCCCACTGAAGAAGTGTTTCTGTTATCTGTTTCCATTTCCAGAAGGCTGACTGATCCTTCACCAGGTGTGATTCTCTCAACCACACCTTCCCAAATCCATGTGTGAAGGAATGAACTGCAAATACATCCACGTTGCTGAGATCTAACAGGAAATCCTGCATTATGTGAGATACCAGACATCTTCATTATCCCACGTAACAGTGACTTGACTATAAATAGTTTGGAGGTGCCAAGGTAAAAGCTTACAGCAACACCTGCATAGGCTATAGAATCACTTTACTGATTGTTATGGAATAACAGCTCTTGTGTACATTGTCTTACGCTAGTATTACTCTCAAAACTAGAAAATCCACTGAACAAAAGAACAAGAGAGAACAGAGTTAAGAAGTGTACTGACACGCAATTAATTTGCCATAATGGATTCTCAATGCTCCTCTGACTTCACTGACATTTATACTGATATGTATGAATTTTGATGTCTAAAATTCTATGTGAAAAGTGCATTATTTAGGCTAAGTTATCATTACATACTGAATGAAAAAATATTTTGAACTAAAGTGATAGTAGAGAATGCCACCAAATAAATAAAATACACCCAGCATCTAAACAGAGACTGTAGCACCAGACACCTCACCAAGCACTCAGAAGGTACTTACATTTTCAGTAAGGGGGAGACTATCAATCCTTTTAGTCAGGTTCTGAAGCTGGGCATAATACCAGTCTTTTTCTTTCTCTTCCTTCTCAAGCTCCGCAAGCAACAGAGACCTAATAAGAGCAGAAGGAGGAAGCGTCTCACTATTAACACCTCATTTCCATCTGGAGGTTTGAAGAAGGCACTAAAAAGACGTTTGAGTTCTGTTCCCTGGCCCTGGCTAATCAACCTATCCACTCCTCTGTGCTAAGCATTGCAGGTCCTCATCTATGAGAGAGAAAAATACACGTATTTCTCTAAAAAACCCACCTTGAAATCCAAAGCTAAGAGACCTTTTGTGAAAGCAAAACCAGTTATTAGTCGTGTGTTAACTTGTACCCTGCTGCTTTCAAAAATGTGCTTTGTATAGTGCAAACAACATTTAAGAAAAGGTCTGTCATAGAAGCAAGCACAACCCTCAGGCCTGTTACTGAACTGAGAATCTTCACCTTTGCAACGTCCTTTTACTCATTTTGTCACCCACAGCAAAATCATGGGTAAAGCATACAAAATAAGCCATTTCTGTGTCTAAAACACTTTAAACCAGTATTTTCCACCAGATATTATAAACAAGATACATTTGCAGCTGCTAAAAACATTTTAAATGGGTATCATAAGCATACTGCATACCTGAGTAATAATTGAGAAAGACAAAATGAATAATAGATGCAGAATACCAAGGGAAAAAAAAATCTATTTTCACATACTATTTTATCAATCCTGCATGAACTGAATTTCATATAATTCTAAATCTTACTAATACAGTGAAATAACGCTCATGGCTACTGTATTCCTAAAAATAGATATTAAAACTTTCCAGCAAAATCTGGCTAGTAGGAATAAACAGAAAAGCCACTCTTATTTTTTTTTTTAATACATGAGATATGAACCAATAATTTCATCTTTATTCTGGCAGGCGAATCAATTGACAAATTTTCTTCCCCTCACAAGTTCACTTCCAGTCAAGTGTGGTGGGTTGACCCTGACTGCATGCCAGGTGCCCAACAAATTGCTCTAAATATTTAAATACATAATTTAGTCCTCACACAAACACTGTTGCCCATAAGCAGCATATATTGTGCCAGCGTGTTAAAATACTGAGTGGAAATGGTCTCCTGCTGCATATTTCTGAGAAATGTTATTTTATTCTAAATTATTTTAGGCTTGTCAACTTCCACAAGTTATTGAAAGTGTGTTTAACTGCAAAAACCGAAAACCAATTAGCAATAAATATATACATTTAGATACACAGAAATTTTGTAAATATGCCAAACAAGTTTAGACACAAAACACAGGGAAATAAGTGGTTAATTTTCTTTTAGAAATGGTAGTGATTTTAGGTGCACAGTCCTATACCCCCCCAAGTTTTGATTCATTTGGCTACCCAGGGTTCTCATCAATGCCCTACATGCTTCCACATGTACTCTGAAAGAGCTTAAAGAACAGAGCGGTTTTGGATTCTCTGTCATTTCACTAATAATGAAGCCAGATGTGATCTGGCCATTCCACCATAAATTCATCCGCTCCACAGCACAAATATTTACCCCATCAGCTATGACAGTAACAGTGCCTAAGCTACTCTGAAATTAAAAAATCCTCGTCCCTTTTCTCCAGCATTATTTGGAACACAGACTGGTTCACTGCCTAAGCTGTCCTCAACTGCCAAGAAAAATGTCCAAAGATCTACCACCTCAGAATCCACCAGGGTGGGGAAGGATCACAGATCATAAATCAGAGCTGCTAACCATATTAAAGAACTCTGACTCCTATAAATGCTGCTTATTCCAAGTGAGCAGGAATTAATTGGAACCACACTGAAAGTTCCAACTGTGTTTAAAGATTTTAGTATCATCTGTAGTAGAACACAGCACTGGAAGAATACAAACAAATACAGTTTGTTAAGACAGTAAATAACAGACACATCAGACTCTTGAAGACTGAGTTGAGCAAGTAGATAGATTCTCAAATTCCTAAATATTCTTAGATAGCTCCTCAAGAATCTACATTTCATGCAACAGAATAAGTATCATTAGTGGTGGTCCTGGCTAGGAGAAGGAAAAAAATAGAGTGGCTGCTAGAACAGGCTCAGTATGGACCCATGGGAAGTTACTTTCATTCTGCTGATGGGATCAAAAAAAAGGGACCTGGGCACAATACCTTGGAAGACAAACATATTCCTTTCATGTCTTGGTTGCAAAAATTTTGCTAAACTCCAGAGTAAATCCTTTAGAGGAGGGGTTTCTAGAGGGCTGTCCACAACCCACCCATTACCCACAAAGCTTTTCTATTACAACTTCAAAATGAATTTTTTTGCTTGTTAATGTCTACTAGGCATAAAAACTCTGTTGCAGTTTATTTAGTTTTGCAGCCCACAGCTTGATATCCTATCAATTAAGTGGGACTAAATCTTTAGGAAACCCTGACTTGCAGATAGGCTTCTGAAAACATCTGGCATTTCAGTCAGGTTCATTTTAAGAAATAAAGATGGCTTCAGTGGAAACAGCTGCACATCTCTTACTTTGCCTTTCCTTTGTAAGTGACTGATAAAGTGCTACAAAATACATAATACAAAAATTCTGTATTATGACTTGAAAGTATGTTCCTCCTATAAATGGGTACCACTGCCTTTCAAGAAAAGAAATTCCAGGATTTTGTCAATACAAAACATCTGATGGGAACAATATCTTGAAGACATGAACATGTATTTTGTTTAGCTGATACATTTGCTGTGTGAGTAGAATCACTAGGTAAATGTCTGCTAATAGTAAATAATTGATAAACCAGTTATGGTACTTAATAACCATTTGCAAAAGAGAGAAAGTGATTTCAGCATCATGTTATTACAGCTTCAGCATTTTTCAACAGTAGTGAAAAGATATGAAGGCGGTTAGAATACTCTACCCTTGCTGTTTAAATACATTTCAGACAGTGACAACCTGCTTATCAAAATAAAAAAAACCCTTCAGCCAACGAAGAGTAAAAATGAAATGTACATATGAAGAAGCAGTAGAAACTGAATGATATTTCCTTTTTTGTTTACATTTTTCTGCATGTGCATCTAAATAAAATGTAGACCTCTGGTTTCTTACCTGTCAAGGTAAAGGACAGGTAAATACACCACTTTTCAACACTATATTCATAATATGAATACTAGGTGTGTCAGTAAACTTTCACATTAAAATTAGAAGTCAATCCATACTGGAGGAATAAACAAATAAATTTACCTCTCTTTTTCTAGCTCTTCTAAGTAACCAGTGCTTTCTCTGCTTCCATTCATAAAGCCTCTTCTTGGAAATGACCCCATGGGGACTGGACTGCACTCCCCTGAACGGCTCGACACAGACCCTTCCCGGCTCCCATACGAGCGCACGGACACCTTTGGCCTTAACTTCACCCCAGCGAAGCTGGTGCTTTCCAAATTCAGTTCTGGATAATAAACAGCAAACATTTTTCAGAGCTAAAAGTTCAGCAGCACAAAGTTAAAAGATCATTTCTATCTTAATTTCTTACTTCCTGAACAAATCTAAGGGTTTTCTTAATGAAAACATTTTGCACAGAAATGCAGCAAAAATACTGTGAACAAAAACCATGGATATGGTGGACTCGGAGAACAGCAGCTGTCTGAGCAGATGGCCAAACTACAATCCTGGCAATCAGAACAATATCCCCACAAAAGCCTGCCTGCCTCCTTCCCAGAGGACTTAAGAAATGGGCAGAGTTTTGCATAAACATCATGTGAATTACCTTTTGGCCCACTTACTAACAATTTCTTTTCCAGAGATCCTGCAAATACTTCACTATCATGTAACAGATGACTGTTCATCACAGGGCTCTTAAATGTAGACATCCCTATGAAATTTCTGGGTCAGCAGCAGGGACAATGGATGTATATAGGGAGTTAGTGGTCTGGGTTTGCTGGCACTTCCCATACAATGGGGTGACACAGATTCCAGCACATGCTATAGGGAAGGGGCCATCAATTTCCAGCATGACAGAAACAGTTCCAGTAATATGACATGGAGAAGGCAGGACATGCAAACAAGTTTAGAAATTTGGTGGAACTACACCAATATTAACTTATACAGATTTTTTTCTGAAGAAAGAAATGTGAGTTGTATAAAAAGCAATTAATATGAAATCCTAGAGTAACAGTAGCAAAAGTATAAATAGAGAAGACTTTTTTCTTTATTTTTTTTGAAAATGTGTCTTAAAATGTTTAGCAAAAATGTTTAGGCACTAAGACTATGCCTAATCATTAAGGTCAGCACTGGAAAGAAGATATAAACAACTTTGAAAATTTTATCCCAAATTAAAAATAAAAAGGAACCTATTTAAAACATAATTCTAGATTTACCTTTAAGTCGTTCCAGTAAGTCAATTTGTCCAGAAGATGCCATTGCCTCATCTTCAATACTTCCTTGTAGCTGTTTCAGTACCTCCTATAAGAAATTAATCCTAATTAAGAAATTCTTACAATAATAACCCACAACGTAAATACATCCTATCTTACCCTAAAGTGGACACTCATGTAATCAGCTGCTGGGAGTAAATTATATTTCATGTGAGCAGTGATCAAGTGTCATAATTTTAACTGCCATCAGATATATTCTACAATGCTTCCCCCAGCACTGTCATGATGTAAAGCATATCCTGCATAAACCTATCTGGCCATTCAAACTATTGGATTATTTGGAAGTTTTTCTCAAAGGGAATACCAGTTATTTTGAATTGAGAGATGGAGAAATGTAAGCACAGAGAAATCAGTTAGTCTTGTAAAAATAAATTTTGGCTATGTAACTAACAGAAAAGTATCTCAACTAGAAGTAATCCCCAGGATTTGTTTTCTTTGAGGCCTTAGCACCACTGTAAACCAGCAAGAGGAAACATATTATTCTTACTACAAATGCTACCATTACAATGCCTGGGAGCAAAAGATTTAGGTTTCCTTCATGGCATCTATTATTACTTCTATTCAACCACCACCAGGCCCACCAGAAAGAGATGTTGACTCCTTCATGCAGCTGAAGCTTCAAACCCAAGAATACTATCCTGTGTTATTGAAACTATATATGATAAAATTACAAAGCTGAAGGAAGATAGCTCTGATGCACAAAAAAAATTATAGTAAACAATGACTATTACACTAAAGGGGCCTGTAAGCCCCCAGGCCCTAAATGCTCAGTGGCCTAGACTGTGGTAGAAAATTAAATGCAAGTTAGTGTAAGTCTTTTCAATATCATCATGACAGATACATCAATAGCAAGAACAAATAAAAAAGACTAGCTACATGGCAAAAAGCATTTACTGGAATTTAAGTATCATTTTTTATACTGTGCCACAGAAAATATTTTTAGAAGCAGCAACAGTCAGGAGATTAAAGCAATTCTGAATAAAAGAAGATATTCTGCAATTTTCATATATAGACTCTGCACACAGGATTGTACTTCTGTTCAGATCTGAAAATTAATGAATTCTAGACAATTTAAAAAGATGTCCATACCAAAGTTTTGCTCTTTTAAGAGTCTAGCATACCTTACTGTCAATATTGATGGGTTTTGCAGCTTACACAGAATGTACCTTTTAAATGCATTTTTCTCTTTTCAAGAGGAAAAAAAAATTGACATCTACTAAAAGTCAAGATTTTCTTTAAGCAGTGCAGTGATGAGCTTTTCTGTATTCAAAGTGGTGTTACTTGTAACAAAAAAGAGTAAAAGGATTATGAGTACAGAACTGTGCAGAGTTCTAGGGAAATAATCTCAAGCCATAGACTCAGATCAAATAGTAGCAGCCTCTGCCATGCTGCTCTGGGAAGAATAATTCTGGAGTACAGACCCCCAAATTTCTGGTTTACTGATGGAGTTAGGGTGTTAGTCCAGACTGACATGTTTGTTTGGGCCAGTTTGATGCCAGACTTCCATCTTCCCACATCAGCTGTACCTGGATTCCTATTGCAGGTATCTAGGATCACGAACCAAATTCCTTCTGGATCAAGCCAAGCCAGCAGTTACACCCAGGACTCCTAATGGGCATTCACTCCATGGGACCAGGCTGAAGCTAGTCCAAAGACAAAATAGCCTGAAATATACATTGTGTGTATGCTGGGTCCTCAACACAATTCACCTACAACCTGCGTTTACTGTACTGCCTGTTAATGTCAGCTTTGCTTTTAGGCTCAAGCCTGGGGTGATAAAATCCATACTCTTGGAAAGATACCATCCCTGTGCTTGTACTTCTAAGTATGTTCAAGGGCACCTTCATCAGCCATAAGGCCCAGCCATCTCCATACATAACATCTGCCCTGTCAGCAAAGGCAGATTAACAACTGATGGGGTGTTTTTCAAAGAAAGGCTCCTTGCACTTATCCAAGGGCAGATCTGCAAACAGCAGTCTTAGCTTAACGTCTGAAAGGGCAGTGTGGACACGTGGAGTGGTCTTGAGAGTTTTGCAGTTTTACTGGAAACCTGTCAACTCAGATAAATTTATAAACAACTAATAAATCATTTTTCTCTGAAAACAGCACTGTTTAACAAGGAGAAAAACCCAAACCCCCCCTCCTTCCATTTCCTTTTTCGAAGCCTCTTGCTCACATGTGCGGTACATCTGCTGTTTCAGCATGTTCAGGATACTTCCCTATGTAATGAGTCTTCCTGCTCTAAGAGCCAATATGAGAAGCTAAACGGAACTACTGTCAGCTTTTCCTGCCCTACCAAATTACATGACTGAGCTGTCCAGGCAGCAAGGGCCTGCTCTTTCTAAATACTGGCAACAGCTAAAGATCAGCACACTGGATCACCTTGCTCAAATTTCTGTTTCAAATCATTAAAGTTTTAACTTTTAGTTTTTGTATCATCCCCTTTTTCCTCCAACAACACATGGATTTTTCTTGAGTTAGCTTTTCTATATTTTTCTACATTACTTTTCTACAGTGCCATTGCTAAGGCAACAATGCCATTACAAGGCTATGACATGAACTTCCAACTCCATCACAGTACACATCACAATCTAAGATGACAATTCAATAGGCAGCAGTTCAATAAAGGAGACAAAGGTTAGAGGAGATGCAGCCACTGAGCCAGGTACTGGTGGAAAATGAGGCCGTGTGCTAAAATGACAAGTTAGGGAATTTGCAATTTTACTTGAATAATGAATAGAGAAGTTTTCTGCAATAATCCTTCTGGAGGAAACATGGCAACTTATCTGTTACTGTGCTAATGAAAATTTTTATTTACTCACTATTTCTAATCTAGGATTCAACACTAATGCTGTTTACATGCATACAATGCTTTAAATTAGTACTTTTCCATTATAATTTTATATTAAATTTGATATCACATTTTATTTGCTAAAGCACAAAATAGTCTCCAAGGTTCAATTAGTATCTGTTCAGTTATACAAATTTTACTAAGTATTTTAGTTGTTTTTTACAGCATTATTCTAAGTAAATTCTTTACTGACTTAGGAGTGACTTACTGAAAAAATACACAAACATAAGTCTGTAAGAAAAGGCTGCAAGGTTTTTTCTGTTATTTTAAAGAATGCAAATCAAATTATTTTAATGGTCACTTAAGTATAACCTAGTTTTCTTGTCCCGTGCAAAAGTACAAAAGAACCTTTTTGGAAAAGGAGCAGGCCCTATGACTCATCATAATTTAAAAGGGTTTCTGTCTCCACAGTCTCTGGACTGTGAAGTACTGTAACATTGTCTATTTTTTGTCTGGTTGGCTGGGTTTTTTTGTTTGGACTCTGTGAATATAATTCTGACATAAAACCTACTTTATGAATAGTTAAATAAAAGAGATCAGATGTGTCAGCATGTAACTGTACAATTATGGTAAATAAATGCACCTTAACCACCAGTAGATGCACCCAGCTAAGTGGTAAGGGCTCTTGTAAATAAAACGGTTTAAGGGCTGTGCATTTACTCAAGCTGCTAATAAGGAAAGGAATCACAGAGCAATAATACTTACAATGGTGGATTTAAAATACCAAGGAGTTAAGACTTTAAGTGTATTCAATTTTTGGGAATGTATGTATCAATATTAATAGTTAGGAATATTTCAAAATATGGTATATATAAAAAGACATTTTGATGACAATTCAGGTATGTTCAGTCTTCTGTAAACACTATTCTTTCCTCTCCACTTTTAAACATTAAGCTTTATTATTTGTATTCACTTTTGTCATAGCTATGTGAAGGCCAAAATACACAAAAATCATAATGAAAATTAAATATATGAAATTCCTGGACACATCAGATATCCTCACAGGCCTGTTATGTTGGTTACCACTGTATTTATAACATTTGAGCATAAAACCAGGTTTAATCACACAAATACAGGAAGTGCTCACAATTTCAGAGATCAACATCTATTAGAAGCATATAGGATGGGAATATGACTATTGAATGAATAAGAAATCATGATTAACCAAATAAACATTATTTTAAAATTACAGTATTTCTGACAGCATTGGTACTTATGTTTTTAACCTGGTACGTTGAAAATGTAAAATAGTAAGTTATAAACAAATGTAAAATAAAATTTCTAAATTTAAAGTAATTTTGGGCCTCCAGTGGACCTGAATATTGTTTCAACTACTATTTAGAAGAGCAGAAAAAACATATACTAAAAGAACATCACTCAAATTCCACAAAACCATTAAATGTCAGAACCCTGGGGGCGGGGGGTAGACATCAGAATACTACTTTTTGTTTTAGAGATAGTAGAAACTTACGTTCAAGGTCTTACATGACCTGTCATAACTATATGAACTCGACAGTGCACTAATTCTGTCATACATGGTACAACATTCACAGGGGCTGAGAGAGTGCTTGAGATGCTGATATGCCTTGAGAGCTTACCTAGAACAGAGGCTAGAACATGTTAAAGGAATAAAGTAGGTATTTATTACAAGGCCCTCAAAGGGCAGCACAAGAGCCTGGCAGTGGCTCCACCCAAGATGGACGATGGGTCATGAGTTTTCACATTTTTATAAGTTTTGGTCCATTTACATATTGGAGTTAATTGTCCAATTACAGCTTTAGGTTATGAAGTCCCATCCTCACAGACTGCTCTCCTCAATTCACCATTGTTTATACCTTTTGGGCCTGAGGCTGTAATGGTTGTCCTTGGTTCTCAGCTGGAAAAAGATTGTTTCTCTAAGCTGTAAAGAAAACTTGCTAACACTTTATATGACGTTACATACTAATGCAGTACAGAATCTGGAAAACATGAAAGCTAAAACTTAAGGTATTACTTGGAAGGAGCTGTTTGCTCTTACACATTTTGGTGAATTATGCTGCTGCTTGATCAAGCTTGGTGAGAGCCCCTCTAATTGCCCCAAGTGCCAAGCAATGCTCTGGCTGCTCAACCCTGTAACCAGGTCAAAATGGTAACACTACCAACGACAGCACTGCTGACTGAGGTAAAACACTGGGGCAACTCAACTTTCAATCTTGTAGAAAGAGAAAAGCGTTTCTTATGTGAAACGATGTTGTTCAGTTTAATTTACAAAAATGTCATTTCCTAAAAGGAAAATATTCACCCGGTGCCACCATCCTCAGGAGCTGTCACTTGCTGTAATCACTTAGAGAAGATAGCACCAAGTTTTTAGAGCAAGCACACGGTCAGGTTAACTAAAGTTATCTGATTTTATGCTCAGAAAGAGGTTTGTCTAAAGTAATGACATTAGCTATATACATATCATCAGCTCAATTTCACCTAAATTCTAAAAAGAAAAGTAAACAAATATTTTTCTCAATTTTCCAGCCAATTTGGAGCCTGGTAGAAACTTCAGAATTGCAAAGATCTAAAAAATACTACTTATTGTAAAATCATAAAAACACACAGGCCCCCAACAATATAATGCCACTGCTGCTTCTTCGCAGATTAAGTAAATTCACTGATATTTTAAATATCTGTGTTTTGTAGGATACTAAATGACTTTTATAATCATATTCTTAGTTCATTTGAGCTTAAAAAGATGCCTGACTGCATTAGTTCATAGTCATGGAATCCCCAGAACTCCCCAGAATTCATCACTTGATACAATTTTTAAGAATCAGTTCAGCTTATGACAGTTTCTTCCATTAACACATTAGAATTTATCAAATGATCAATACACATCATTATTTTCAAAATTACTTATATTTTGGAGGATCTAACCATTGTACTATCTCCTGCATTATCTACCATGCTATCAGTATTTTAATTTCCTCTGTAACTATCCCGATATGACAGTCTACTTCATGTGCCTTCAGAACAACATCACATCTTCCATCATGAAAAGCTGGAGTACATGGGGCTCAAAAACCATTCTGCAGATGCAAAATCCAACTAAGAGTAAGCAAAATAATTTTAGAATGAAGATGCAGGCTCACATTAGGGGGAAAAATTAAAAAAACATACGATGTTTCCTGTGATTACTGTTTTCTCTTGCAAGACTTCAAAAGTTTAAGTGTTTACATGCTGGGTAAGGATGTGTTGAAATTAAATGAAAATGAGGCAGATATTAAAAGGAAAATACTGAGTGAATTCACACAGCACAAGTTACAGAAGCTGAGAATTTAGCACCTATTTCACAAATATCAACACAGGCAAGGAATGCTACTGCTGAATCAGTACCTTTTCTCCCTATTTGTTCACCAAACAGCGCATTTGCTAAAAACAAACAAACAAACACACACAAAACCCAACAAAACAAAAAAACCCCCACAACCAACAAAAAAACCCCAACCACAACATAATTTCACTCTCAGACAAGACCAGCTATTATGTACAGTAAGGCTGTTCATATAGGCAGCTACATACAGCAAATACGAAAAAATCAGAAAGCTAGCATGGCTACTCAAAGAAAAAAACTAGGTTATACCATATTCTGTTCATTTTTATTACATTTGTTGTGAAGAATGGGATTAATCCAAAGTTAAAAGAAGCTCCCACTGAGAGCAGGGGCATATATGCACCCACTGTACAAGTGCTTGTGTAGCCAACCCTTTGGAAGGGACCTGACTTTTAGAGTGTTAGACACTCTGCTACTTTTATGTTTCAAATGCTCTCCCTTAATAAGCAGGTAAAATGTTAAATTTCTACATCTAGCTGATTCACAGCTAACATACTAATTTTTTAAAATCCGTATTATTTCAGAATACAAAACACAATTTGGTTACCTTGAAAACAAAGTATTTCATTAGCTGGTACTGAATGCAATTGGATTTTGAGCATTGTCTGTTCAGTATTGTCTGAGGCGTGTATATCACAATTCTCACTTAATTCTCCCCTACTAGCTTGGCTGTCCAAAGACAGTGTTTCTGATGGGGACTCCAGTGGTGCAATTTCCAGAAGGTATGTGACCCACTCATAATGAGACCAGAGTCATTCAAAGAGACACTTTATCTAAGAAATCCAGCAGACAGAAGAAGATAGTTTACTTTTAATAATGTGAAAAAAAAGCATTTTCTAGTAAAAAATGTTCAATTCTTTCTGTAGACTGAATTTCTATAAAGGAGTAGCTTTCAAGAGAAATACTTCACCCATTACACAACACTGTATGCTTGAAAATATAGATTTAAAAACTTCCTTTGCAGAAGTAAATTAGAAAAAACCACTATGTTATACAAGTATGTATTTTCACACACCCTGGGAGCATTCAGCATGGTGACTTTGCAAAGTTTTTTTGTAGAATAGGGGAAATTGTATTACAGGATGACGGACCAATTGGCAAATCAGGATGGCATTACCTGCCTAAAAACTGTCATTTCCTTAATATTTCAGTTTGCCAACCCAAATAAAATGCCTTTGTTTTTGGGGAGGTTGTTGTTTGTTTTGGTTTTTTAAAATCTAAAAATGAGAGAGTAAAAATACACTCAGTTGTTCAAATTATTAAGGGTTTTTTTGTTGTTTACCTCAAACACAAAATTTGTTATTGCTAGAAGCAAAGAACAGATCTGGTGGTCAAATTCACTGCAACTGGAACAAACACCATAAATAAATTTTATTTATTTATGCTTTTCATTTACTGATTCTCTCACATAGCCTCCTTCTCAAAAGCAGAAGACTTATTACAAAAACTCCTTACTTGTTACTGCATCTTCAGCCACTCTTCACAGCACTTCCAAATCCTTCCACACTTCCCTTTATTGGTGGCTGGAATTTATGTTCCTGCTTAATGCTCTTCAAAAGGGAACAACAAAATCCAGTGAAGTATCAGAGAAATCAAGACAAAGCACCTTCCATGTGCCAGACAGTGTATGGATCAAAACATGTTTTAAAAACTGTAAGTTTAGAAAAGAAAAGCAAGCTTTGTCAAGACAGCAGAGCCTGCAGTACCACATAAACAACTCCTAAGAGCCAGGAGTACAAAAGTGATAAAAACCTCCAAACCCCTTAACTTTGGGCCACATCAGCCAGAATACTGAAAAATCAGACAAAATGAAGTTGGCTCATTAGAATTGGCTGGAAACTGCAAGGAAACAATGCCAGGACAAGGGCAGATTCAACACAGGCACCACTTTCTGAAGTACACTCCTTGCATAGCAATGAGAAAATGAGCATTCTAGAAGGTTCTCATCATTTGGTGACACAAAGGCTAATTAGGGAAGGGAAAATTTATGTTCAACTGCTTCAAGTAGGAAGCAAAAAAAGTTTCTTTCACTACAGTCTGTATTCAGGTAAATAGGATTCTTCTCTGAAGAGCTGCAAGCCAGGCATGCACCGTCAAACTTAGGATGATGGGAAACAAATGCCACAACTGAAGGAGGCAGTAAAAGTGGTAACATGTCTGCAACCTCACAGCAGCACAGCACTGACATTATAGGATGAGCACAGAATCATTGAATCACTTAAGCTGGGAAAAAATCTTCAAGATTAGCCATTAAACCCACCACTGGGTTAGTCCTACATGAAACCATGTCCCTCAGTGCCACATCTACACATCCTTTAAATACGTCCAGAGATGGTGACTCCACCACTGCCTTTGGCAGCCTGTTCCTGGGCTTCACAACTTCTTCAGTGAAGAAATTTTCCATAACATCCAATTGAAACACCCCTGGTACAACTTGAGGCCGTTTCTTCTTAGCCTGTTGCCTGTTACTTGGGAGAAGGGACCTTCCCCCAACTCACCACAACCTCCTGTCAGGAAGTTGTATAGAGTGAGAAGGTCCCCCATCAGCCTTATTTTCTCCAGGATGAGCCTCCCCAGTTTCCTCAGCTGCTCCTCATATGACTTGTGCTCTAGACAAGAATCAGGAACAGAATCAAGAGAAAACATCATCCTTAACACTGAGATAGACCAAACATCTTTCCAAACCAAACTCCTTCCTCTCCAACAGCAGGAACCTCGTGAGGATACATGAACAAAACCTACGGTTAATTTCTCTTGTATCTGTATCTGTCCTCTCCCCAGATTCCCTCTGGCCTTGACTTGCAGACTTCCTGAAACCACATCTCCAGTAGCTCTACCTCTCATGGCAAACACATGACACAAAACAAGCTTTGTTTTGTTTGCTTGCCACTGGCTATCTCATAATGTTATTTGATACTGTTAGATCCAGTATTCAGAAAAACTAATTCCCTAATAACTCTCCTCATGACACTTATCTTTTATTAGAGCTCAACAATCTTCTTTTCATCATGTCCCTTTCCTTTTCCCATGTCTTCACTTGAAAAGTCACATTTTATTCAATCATGTCACTTAAGGAAGATTTTCAGATCACTTGATTTTTTTGGCACCCAATATGATGAGTTCTACTAGGTCCCTCCTGAGGAGGTTCATCAGAACAGAACATAGTACTCATCTTCTGGATCAGCATGTATCCAGACACAATTATAACTATTTAGAGTATCTCTAATACCTCTTTCTAGACTGCTGCCATATTAATTCAGGCCTCATGGCGTATATAAAGTTACAGCTCCTTTCTAGAAGCTATGATTCTTCATGCTTTTGACCATGGAATTGTATTTGCCATGTATTCAAATTACTCACTCAATACCAGAAGATTCTTTTGCAACTGTTCACAGTCCTGTGCTCATTTTTACCACCATGAAAATCATCAGTCAAACACTTCTATCTCACTCTTTTTTCCACATGACTTAATACTGTGCTGAAAAGAAATACAGGTAATGGCAGAAATCTCACTAAGATACTACTGGTTTTCTAAAGTTAAAAAGAAAAAAAAAGAAAAAGAAAAAAAAAAGAGGAAGACTATTTATTCTGCAGTTCATTTTCTACCTCTAAGCTGAATAATCATCAAAGAACCAAGAGCCTTAAAATTCCAGACAGGGCCACTAAGATGTTCTCAGCATAGTAGGGAAATATCCTCAAGTTCTCTATGACCAGTTGCTGTGGAGATATCACAACAGTGGTTTCAGTCCAAGAAGCAACTATAATCCACTATGTTATACCTGACTTGACCTCTTAGCAGAAATAACAACATACCAGATAACTCAGATCAGTCAGAAATCAGATTCTGGAATCTAGACCTGGAAATAATGCTAATATTCTCATGTGCAACAGGATACACTAAGAAATGTGTATTGTACTACTACATTCAGGATTCAAATAAAACATGTCTGGTTATACTGTAGTTTAGTTACTATAAACAGCCTACTCACTAACAGCAATTCCAGATCAAATATATATTTTAAAACATATTTTAACATTCTCTTCTGAAAGGTTTGCTTTCACAGTTTAACGTAATTTTTCAGTTGTGTTTTTCTATACATGCCTTGGTGAAACATTTCCTGCATGCAATGCCAACTAAAATTCTTTTCTCTGAAGGTAAAACAAAAAAAGGAAAAAACAGGATGCAGCTAAAAACACTCTCCCTTTGCACAGAGATGGAAAAGTGCTGTTATTTGACACAGTAAGTATCCCCAGCAAAATGTGTAATTTCTGGTATCTCAGAAGGAAAACTGTAGTTAGATTTCTGAAGATGCTGTTGCAAATCTGGGTATCTGTCAAACGTATTCATCTACCACCTACTTGAAGAAGCACACTCACAGACAGACATGGACACTGCATATGCATACAGCACACATCAATACAATAAGCAGTGTGTATAAGAGGTCTCTGTGAATATGTTGGTTTTCAAATTCTAATTTGCAAGCACATGGCTTACCACAACACATTGAACCAAAAACTGCTGTGCTGACTAGAGTATCTCCAACACCTTTCTCTGCTTTAGGATGAGTATCAATAAACACAGATGATCAGAGACAGATGATCAGAACAAAACAGGTTTTCAAGATTAAATATCAAGAAGTGGTGGCTAAGCAGACTGTAAGGCCATAAAGTGTGGTTTGTCAATTTAAAAGAAAATGGGATCACCTCCTTACCTCATCAGGGAAACATCTGACAAGAGCAGTTACTCACTCCTAAAGAGGTAATTGCCCAGTAGACATTTAAAAGAAAAACTTAAATCTGGTCAAGGGGCATAATGGGATATTAATAGTATCTGAAATCTTGCTCCTAAAAAGGGTGCGATTAAGCCATGAGTATACCTGATGGAAAGGACCAGCACTTTATTTTTTTTTTAACTCTTATGAATTACAGATCACAAAGTGCATCTTCTATGTCAAAACAGTGCAAGACAGTTAAGTTAGTTTCTGGAATGTTCTGAACATCTATCTTCTCTTTTTTTATAGACAAACATAGGCTAACAAGGTCCAATCTGCAATGAGCACATTTTCAGAGTCCCTCTTCTTAAAATGAGACAAACAAGCTGCTGTAGCTGCTAAATTTTTAACTTGCTGGTCAATCTGGTATTCCTGATAAGGATTTGTATATTCATTCCTTCCAACAGTCATAAAAAGATGTACGTTGAATTTGAAGTTGAAATTGCACATAAAATACAACGCAATTTGATCATATTCAGACATAAAAGTACACTGTACGTAGTTCTAGTATGACATAAGCTTTCTCACAATTTTTTCAAAGCCATCATGACAGAAGATGAAAACCAGGCACCATAGCATCTTCTTTAGCATTGTTTTTACTTTTAATTCTGCTAATTTGAGTATGTATTAATCAACATCCCAAAGTATGCACAAGACTGAAATAAATCTGAAATATTATATGCTAGAGACTTAATATTTCTTTTGCTACCGCATTAAATTACCGTAGCTTAATATTTTACAAATGTATTCAAAATAAAAATCCTCAAAATAAAATATCTTCATTCTTGCTTTTTAATTTAGTGAAATCCTATTTCAATCCAACAAAACAGCATCACAAGTTTTATTGCCCAGCTGTCTAATTAGCAGAAGAAACTCATAAACACCATCAATGTCAAAAAATAAATCACCCTCTGGACCTGCAACGGACATTATCATAATGACCTCTCTAGGACTTCATCTTTTAAACATTAATTCCTTCAAACATGCAAACTAAATAAAAACAAACAAAAAAAACCTCCACAGAAAATTATTAAAACTAAAATGTTTATATGAAGAAAACGATCTGCCTAAACACCACCCTCCACAACACATGAATGAACTGCTCATGATTTTCTAAAAAAAGGTTAACCACTATCATGTTTCTTTATACTGAGTATTTATTTGGTTAGAACACTTCTCAAAAAATCAACTAATTTGAATCACTTCTAGCAACAGTATTCCTATTTTATTTTTGATACATGTGGACACAGTATGGAAGACTGAATAAACTGAAAAACCATATGTAGAATAAAATTTCAAGTGGACTATATAAAAATAAAAGAGACCATGTTTTGCTCACAGAGCATGACATACTAAAAAGGACTTTCTACACATGGTATCATAAATTGCTGATTTACTGTAAAATTAAAACATTCAAACAGTGAGTGTGGAAATCAAGCATGATTATCACTCTTACACTGCTTCTGGAGTTCTAGAGGGTATGTCTAGAGTAGACATACCCTTTCCCCCCAGATTTTATACAGGAAAAATGCTGATACTAATTAGCTAGGACATTATAAAGAAGTAAACATACACACACACACACACAGAGGACACACACATATATATAAATACATAAATGTTGTCTTTAAATGCTTATCTTCTACAAGAACCCGGCAGGAAAGTCTCACAAAAAGTCTTCTACAAACGTGAGAGACATGTAGGTATATGCACAAAGCTGACATTGGATTACTTCCTGTATCTCCATGAATTTTGCAGGCTTTGAATTCAGATAAAACTGTTCATAGTTTTCTAAATTTGTCCATAGTCTGTGTTTTATGCAGTTACTCTTACACCTCGACACTGACACCATTTTTCTTTATTTATGGGCCAGCATTGTTATTTCATTGACCATCAAACAGTGTATTTGTTGATTTAGAGGGAACATTTTATCATACCAAACTACTGTATTTCATCTGACAATAAGGCAATAAAAAACAACTGAATTTCCCAAGTTAGTCATAATACTCTGAGGGATTTCTTTTGTTTGAACAGTTAATCCCTAGGACAACACAAATTAAAGGACAAAGTGGAGATTGTTTTACTGATCATCTGGGCACCTCCGACACTATTATATTTCTCTTTGAAAACACCAATTGCCACAGTTCTCTTTGTTTACCCATCATATTGTTTTCTGGTCAGCAAACAGAGTTTCCACTGTTAAGTAAGACATTTAGCTTTAAATAGAAGCATTCAGACATAGTTCTTATATAGGTCAGTAGTAGTTTATAATACATACATGTGCAAGACGAGGTCGTGTTAAGCTTTTAATTCCCGTATGATTACCTTACAATTCTGAAATGAAGGGATTATAAAGATAGGGCACACTTACACAAGGTTTTAACACTGTTACTTCTAAAATAAAATTCTTTAAATATTATCTTTAAAATGCCCTTCCTAACTACTGCCCTTCATATCTGATTAAAGAATATAAGGAAATTATGAGACAAACAGAGCAGCAGTCCAAAGAATCACTGTGAGATGTCCCTGCACTGAGCCACAGACCAAAATTCACATTGCAAGAACAGGGATGTTTGCCATGGAACCACAGCTTGTTTTCTCCACTGCTGCTCCCCTTCTTCTGCTAATATCTGGGATTTTTCTTGGCAAGATGGAGTTACAAGGGCTCTGTGACACTTCTGTGCTCCCAAAGGATCATGTTTTCCAAGATATTTGGGAAATTTTTTGACTGCATATATGGTAGCCAGAGGGTTTTCAAGCCTGGCTGCTCTGGCTCTGCTAATGACTTTGCTTGTAATTATCCCTAATTATGGCACTGGAACCATACAAACCATGCAGTTTCTTTCAGTGCAAAAAAAGCCAACACACAGCTTCTCCAAAAGCCTGCAAAAACTAAAATTATCTTCCAATTTAAGAGAATCCTGCAATGATCTCCACCAAACTTCACCCACAGACTCCAATATGACCTCAAGGTCGTTCCCACATCATCCTTCAGGTTTGAGTCAAATCAAAACTATGTTGTGACCCTTTCCAAAGAAAAGGGTCTGAAACAAACAAGGGAAAGACATGACTTCTTGGTTCAGGTGCAGGAGCAAATACATCTCAGGAATGAACCCATGATTTCCTAACAGAACATTGATTTAAAAAAACCACCACCAACAAAAATTCTCAACAATCTCTTTTCCACCCATCTCCCAAAGTGGAAAGAAACATATTGATATTTGAAACATTGATATTTGAGTTGGAGGTTTTTTTGTGTTACATTCCTTAGAACAGGACTTTGGGACAGAAAAAAAATGAGACCTCTACTCTGGGTATGTTCATAAGCACAGAGGAGTGCAACAAAGCCACTTTCAGTTTGGTGGTCTGCCAGATTTAAAGCAAGAACATAAAGCCATTCCACATCCCAAATTAATGTCCTAGAGACCAGCTTGTACAGCTGGACTGTCTTTAGGTCACTGGAAATTCAATTATCGGCACAAAAGCGAGAAAAACCTCAACCAAAAACTAAAACATCTGTATGTGGATGAAGAAGGGGAAAAAAAGACATTTTTAATCTTCTTTTATAAAACTAACAGGAAGATCATCCGTCCTGCTCTTCTCTTCCTTATTTTATAGAAGGGAGTTACCAACAAATCTGTTGTAACAGCATCTTAAGAAAAATAATATAAATGACAGAAGAACCAATTTTCAGACATGTAACTCAGCAAACAACCATTTTCTTCTGCAGCTGCTAATGACATCCATTTCAAGTAGCTGGTGTAAAGGACTATAATTTGCTTTTAATTTAGGTAGCAAAGCCATTTTTATTTTACACTGCAATGCAAGGATTAAGTGTATCTGAAGTATCTATGCTTTTTTCAAGTGTTGTAACCAGTGCTTCAGAAAGCAGAAGAACTTTTCTTCTTACAGTGAATACACAGTCTACATGCTGGAGGAGAAGAAAATTGCATTAAAATATTTTTAATTGTTATATTAATCAAATTCCCGTATTTTAGAAATTAAAGATTGATTATAATAGAATGGTAAGTCTGTCATAAGAAGACTAGGAAGCAAGGAGATGGAGAAAAAAATTGTTTAATATTCAGAATATGCCTACCCTATACAGGAGTATATAGAGAAATACCAACGATTTTTGAGCTCTTTTAACTGAGGTACCAAGAGCAGACTGGTTTTGCTGGCTGCTAGCAAAAAGCAGCAGAATTTGTCATCTTAGGAAGAGCACTGCATTAATGCAGCTCTAAGGCTTGCAAAATTCTGTCTTGTTCATTATCATGGATCACACACATGCAGCTGATAGTGTATCTTCCTACTGATTAAAATCCATCTAAATTCCACTTGAGCCTAGTGTTTGCTCTTGGATGGGTGGCTCTGAAGGCCTACACTTAGCCAACAAACACCAGCAGGAACAGATCTGAATGAATTTTTTAAGAATTAATTTAGGCTTTGGGAAAGATTGGAGAACTTGTGGTTTTGTGTTAAAAAAGAACTTCTCCTGTTCAGACCTTAAATATTGTAATTATAGTAAACCCCCAAATTTTTAGCATTATCTGAAAACACTGAAAACCTGTGTTTCTCACATTTTCAAGAGCTGAACAATACTTGCTTTATCAACCTTGGTCCACTCTCTGGGCTTCCTGCTGGGAAGCACAGCTGTGCTAAAAGGGTAGTGCTTATCACAGCATGCTGGAAGCTGTTTCTAGAAAACAGTTTTGAAATCAAAAAATCATGAAATGTTGCTTTGATAGTTTTTCCTTTACACAGGCTGGAAAAGGACTTCCACAGGAATCTAAAAACACACAAAACTCTGAGCGATTCCCAATCCATTATACAAAGGGCAGTGACAGAAACCCCACACAGGCAAAGAGCTTTCAATACCTTCATAGTGGATGCCTCGGTTTCCAGTTTTGTGAGGTGATTTGAATTATCCTCTAGCTCTTGCCGAAGGTTGGAGTTCTCCATCTTTAAAGCCTCAACTTGCTTTAACAATTGATCATATGAAGCTGCAGCCATCCTGGGCTACTCCCAGCCCTTAAAAAAGTAAAAGAAAATACTAAATTCAAGCATTTTAGAAGAAAACCCTTCACTACCCCAGTGTATCTAACCACAAAATCATCTCTCTCTCCTATTTACCGCATTTACTAAACATTTAATTTAAATCCATTACACCAAACTGTTAACGACCAGAACTAATGCCAGATCAAGACTTCTTTTTTCTGTTGGCTTCCATTTGGTATGCACGATTAAGCAAACAAAAGTTAATTGTCAATTGCATCAGATATTAGGGGAAGTTAGAATACATGAAAGAAAATCACTGCATCACAAAAAACATCTTTACTGCTGGCACATCAGTTTCAACATGGAGAAATTGCAAATAATAGACCATATATAGTAATTTTTGGATAGATAACAAGCATCTTCATTCATATCTAAAGGATGCTGACCGCCTACTTATTTTAGGAAACAAATGGTAGTCACAGATGTTCAATGTTCCTCAGAATAGCACACATTCTGAGGGAGATGGTATATGAAAGGAAAACAGTAAATACTGGGGAATTTTAACTGAAAAAAAACCTTCACATCACCAAATGTTGTAAATATATAGGTATTTTGTAAAAATACCCCTCAAGGCACAAGACTGAAACAAATTTCTTTCACACCAAGTGATCATACTACACCATTTAACTTAAAGATGAAAGGCTACTCTTGATATCAAGGCATACCATACTGTTTTCAGTAAAAACGTAATATAGTCCCCCAACACCAGCACAATTACTCAGCCATTATAAAGGAGAAAGACACAAATACTTCAATTTCAATTACAAACTAGAAATCATTCCCCACTTTCCAAACCAAAAGCCACCAGAATTGTTAATCTAACAACATAAGTTAACTAAGACGTAGCTAACGAATGTTTGCAGCTCTTTAGAATTAATGCTATCAGTTTCTTATTCACCAGCCATTCCAGAGGAAAAAAGGAAGCCTAGCACTTCACAAAACACAAACCCTTCTAATGTTGTTGCAGACATCTTGTAAGTATGTGGTCTGTAACTCAGAGGAAAAAAAATATAAAAAAACTTACAGGGTAACATTCCCTTTTATTGTTACTGCAGTACTTTGGAAAAGATGAAACAATTGAAAGCTGTTGTTTAGCATTTTCATTGTAACCTCTGACCAAATTTTGATCTTACTGCTTGTGTAACCCCTTATAAAATCAAGTCTCCTCTTCCCGATGAAACTCAATTTAATTATCCAGTCTCCTAAAAGTTACGTAAAATTATTCAAAAACATTTTAGTCCCTCAGTACAAATTTTGAAAATTGTGTTTAATCTTTCTAAAGTTAAACTGAACAAAATGTAAAGAAGACTGTACACTACTGAAAACATGAACAATAACAAAAGGTGTAGCGCATTTGATATTACTGGTTTATTACCCTTCCAAGCACCTGCCACCATCAAAGACAAGAGAACAAAGATGCCTGCCACTTATGAAATTTTGACTTCCATGTATGAAAAGAATCTGCAACATTTATTTTTTAAAATTCGGTCATTTACTGAGGACCTCATTTTTTGAGAAATAAAGGCAACCTGAACTAACTACTCTACAATGTGAATTCTGGGATTTTACCATCAGGCTGTGTCACCTAAAAGGTTGAGTCATGTCAGTCAGGGAGTGTAGGAAAAACAAAACAAACACACAGACACCAAATAATCAGTAAGGGCAGACTGCTTCTGTTAAGTTTCATGTATGCTTTTATCTATTAAGTAACAGTTTCCATTACTATTAAGAAAATTAATAGCTACCGTTCACATTTCAGAACACACTGCATGCACAATCCCAAGGAAAGGCAGACAGAACTGAAGAAGAATGGAAACTTTTTCTCATTATTTGTCATGAATTAGCACTATATTGTAATACTGATAGAATGCTTTTACTGAAGTATATCAGAAAAATACATCACATTTATTCATCTACACATGACTTACAGAAGCTGCGATGTGCCACACAGGACACGCATTTTGTTTCTAGATAGAGTATCTTCTTCTCCCATTGCTATAATTTATTACTAATACGAAAGGACAGGTAATCAAGTATTCAGTTTTTCCTCTTCCTGTCAATTTTTAAGAATTCTAACTTACGGATTTGAAATTGAGAACCATCAGCCCCATTAACAAGATGTACACACGCAACAAATAGAGAAAAATGGATGCGGGGAGGAGCATGGTAGAAATACATAAATTGCATAGGTCTGGTATTTTATATGCATAACAACATTAGGTATATTTTTGCTAAAGAAATAAGGATCCTGAAGGGGAGATTTGGTTTAACTTTCTACCCTTCTGATCTAGGTTCCTAAGCCTCCTTTACTAACATGAAAGTAGGACATCACCACTAAGAAACAGTATCCTACTTCATACTAGGTGTCACTTCCTGATTTATTCAAATGTCAAGCTTTGTGGGCTTTCAGATTAAAAAAAAAAGAAATGAGTTAGCTGATTACCACAACCTGTAACCCCAAATTTTTTTTTTTCTGCTAAATAGATGGCCAAAGGAAGCAATACTGTTACCACAGTTGCAACAGAGATGAACAGAAAAACTGTACATAGGTAAGGAGTAGTTCAACGACATCAAGACAACACAGGGCAGTGCTGAAAGCCAAATTATTGGGCTGGAGGCAGGCTGTCAGCAAAGTTACCCCAAAACTAGACCGTGACAGGCATTTTTAAATGTTTTGTTATTGACTCTGGCACAAGAAGGAGCATCAAAACTTGCTTCCATAAATTAAAGAGGCTGCACAAGGTCAGAGGACTCCACGTCAAACACAATGAATTTGATGAACTGAGAAATAAAGCAGTAGAAATAGGGTGGAATTGCAGAGCATAACAACATGGGTCACTGACAAAGGAATCTCAACCTGGAGCAGTGAAGCTTTTCAGCAGCCAGCCTGCAGGGCACTGTGCGCTGCCAATGAGTGTGGCACAAGGAGAGCAAACACAATCCGCAGACTTATCAAATCATTTTACAAAGAGGTGGGAGAGGGGAGGGGAGGGGAGGGGAGGATATCTCAGAAGGGATTAGCCAAGCAAACCTTGGCTGCCTCAGCACATCAAAGGCTGAAATGACACAGCCATACTTTGTTATTAGGGAGTGGAAAACACTGAACAGAGAGAACAATATTCATGTTAAAAAACAATACCAACATAGAACAAATGGGTGTAAATTGGTATCAACCTAGGCGAGCAACATCAATTATAACTTGTAGTTCAGTGGGATCCTTGCCATGCATACTACACAAGAAGGAGCCAGAATTCATGGCTCAAGAAACCCAATCTTGTATTCCTAAACTTCAGTACAGACTTTGATATCTCCAAGACATTTCTTTCTTCCTTATTCTGAAATAATGCAATGCTAAAGTACTTCACAAAAGACACCATTATTTAATTTTAAAACGAGGGAAACTGACAATATATGACCACAAAGCAGCTTAGGCTTTCTGATGCTGAATACTGTGTCATCTCTGAGGCACATGATTTGTTGAGTGAAATCACAGGGCCCCATTACACATAAGCTGCTCCATGTATGAGATAAACCTCTCAAAATTAAAATCTGCCTCTCTCCGAAAATACGTTTTTATCAACTGCCTCAAACTTGACACATTAGATCAGAATTCAGGTCCCAAAATAATCCTTGGATTTATGCTGAGTAAAAAAACCCCCAAAACTTATAAATTAAAAATAATTTATAAATTATATGTTGTAGGTTTTTTAAACACAGAACTGTCAGTATAAATAGAAACCGACTGTACCACTTCATCCCCTTCTTGAAGTTTCTCAGCGGTTAAATGACTTGCCTTGAAGAAAGAGTTAAATTCTGGACCCTCTTGGCCAGGCAGGTTTCCCAGTCACATCCCACCTAATTCAGAGCAGAATTAAACAGTCCAAGGGAAACAAGGAATACCCTAGACATAGCCCACTAGACTGAAGCTCTACCAATGCATATACAAACATGTTAAACACCACTAGTGTCAGAATCAGCTGGATCAAGAATAAACAGCTCTTTCCCCCCTGTAGGAAATCACTACAGTGAGGGAGAATGGAAGAGAAGGGAAAAATTCGTACCTTCAGAATCCATTTCACATTTCACCCAGCCCAAGGAAAAACATATCACGAATGCAATATAACCCACCTTTGTAAAATTTACTATTACACTTCAAGTCAAGCTGCCTTTTACACTCTTAACTGCATTGTTTCTTCACAAAATGGTCATCAAAGGCAAGAATAGATCCTGAGTTCTCTAGATTTACTTCAAAAAATAACTGTTTCGGCACACAGAAACTTTGAAATTCAGTACCCTCATATAAGAGACGCCCAAAATCTAGCTGTGCTACTTCCCTGACCCATATTTCTCATCATTAAGAAGCTTCTTCTCCAGCTCATATCAAAGTAAGGTAAAATTGTGACAAGAAATTTCACGCTTTACTGAATCAGCACTTTGCATGAATATACATATCAAAGAGGAACTTCAAGCTCTGTTATGCACTAAAATCAAAATTAATGAGAAACCTAAATTTATGCAAACATAATGTTAAGATTTAGATATGCATTTTCCTATATTAAGAAAACTGTACCAGTGGCCACTGCCCAGACAGGAATTTAAACTCAAATCCCAAGAGATAGGAAAAAATGTAATGTTGCCTGAAAACTTAGAATTTCTTAATTGATCAGAGCCGCCTTCTTTGAAATCAGCAAGCATATATACTCAATATACCCAACAACCTGTCATATATTAAATCTCCCTATGAAAATATTTCAGACTCCCATTATTGCTTTTATCCATAAAATCTATCAACACTACCATCACACTGTGCTACCACCAGTAAGCAGACTTATTCCAATGCTCTGCAACTCAGGTTTTTCACAATGCTTTTTATCTTCTTCATGTAGCAAATTTAACTCTACATGTAGATACAAGTATTTACATTATTATAAACTTTGATATTTTTAATCTCTGTATCCAAATTTTGAATTTTTTTTGTATCTACATTTAAATATTGATTCTGTTCAAAGTTCAGGAATATCTAACATATAATTTAGTAAGGCTGGGAAGGACCATCAACTCTTGATTTCTTTCTACATCCACAAATTCTATGCAACTCTTCAGTCCGCAGCCAAGTTCTTGTCCCTGTTATTCTTCACTGTTCTGTCAATTTTTGTCATTCAGTTATGGGAATGTGTCTAATGGAGAATTCTTTCTTCAAGAGCACACTACACTGAATTCCGGGAGGAAATGATGACACTGTTATGACATTTTTTCCAATTAGTTTCTCTAAACTACCTTTAAAAACAGGTTATTTTTAAGCACTAGGCCTAGGGGTCCTCACTTGCAGTGGATGTGGCTAGTGGTGGGGTGCCTGAGAGGGCTGTGCTGGTGCCTCCCCAACTGTCTGCCCCACCCATAACCTGCAGGGTTCCCACTCAGCGAAGAGGGGAAGGGCTCAGCTGCTCAAGTGGCAACTGCTAAACCACTGCAGATTACTGCCCGATTGCCAAGGTAATCTGAAATAGGTGTCAAATTAAGCTTACTGTGCTGGGTCATTAGCTACA
Organism: Phylloscopus whistleri; assembly: GCA_017589585.1. Classification (NCBI taxonomy): domain Eukaryota; kingdom Metazoa; phylum Chordata; class Aves; order Passeriformes; family Phylloscopidae; genus Phylloscopus; species Phylloscopus whistleri. Next base: position 654,575 of record JADMLD010001284.1, on the reverse strand, counting down.
ATGCTTCAGCAGCTGTTGCATAGCTATTTCCAAAAGAGGGGCAAGGCTTACAGGCAGGGCCAAAAAATCCACCCAGCTGTTCCAAGGTAAGTGAGCTCCTTAAGAGGATCATTTTCATGCAGCTTCCTTATCCATACACTCCTAAGAACGAAGTGTGTGAGGGTTTTGCTATTATTTTGAACATATCAAACCACGTCAGTTTGCATTCAATTTCTGGGTTGACTGAATCTTGTATTGAATTTGCCATTATTTTGTTTGAAGCTTGCCTTCAGGTTTTCAGCTCTGGCAAAACACCAGCACTCCCAAGTTTTGTGTACAAGAACTTATCAAAAATGAGTATCATTGTGTCAGGGATTGTCTTATCCACTTCAGTTTGGGCAAGCTTTCAAGGTTTGCCAATCTAAAAATGTTTATCCTTCACTGGCATTGTCTAATTCTCTCCTTCCCTACTCACTGAAAAATACTCCACTGGATTCAAATCATAAAAGCCCATTATGCTGATTCTCTCCAAACAGCAGAAAAAATACTTCTGCTTTCTCCAGTATCACATTGGAAAACTACATTATTTCCATCCGGTGATAAGTCCATCCTTTACTAAAATGGCCTTTGTTTGCCTGCATATTTTATCCTCCTATTCCCAGACAAATTTAAGAACAATCACCAAAACTTCAAGCCAGGAGCAGCTGAAAAGGAAGCCATTTTGTTTGGGTTCTCTTCAACTGGGCAATGCAGGCACAAAAATATAATTAACTGTCTGGAAGTGGCTTTGAGCGTGGTTAGAGAAAACTAAGAAAATACTCAGCCGAGAATGAGAATCGCCCATGAGTAGAGCAGCAGATCTGCTCATGTTCTCATTTGCTCTGCTTTAGCACACTTAGGTGATCACAGAGGGAGGAAGGAGTATGAAAAACAATCATTACAGAAAACTGCTCTTCATCCAGTTTCTTCTAGCAACTAGGGCTTTGATAATAGAAAATTATGTGCAAGTTATATAACACTACTCTTTTTAATAAATTTGAAAAGGATTACATAGAAAAAAACTGATAACAAATCATACCAAATTATAATCTCTAGATTATGTGTACTGTGGATTCCTGGGGTTTTCAACCATGTTAAAAAAAGGCAAAGGCCAGATGAAGAGCCATTACTGTTATCAGTAACCGCTGTACTATCCTACCACAATTTGTGAAAGTGTTAGTCCTTTTAAAAGACTACACAATTTTCTCCAAACTTCAGCTGCATGAAGAAGATTTTCTTTTTAGTTCTTTTACGCACTTCTGCATATAGGCTATTTTTGTGGACAGCAGACTCAAATGTTACTATACCTGACCTTCCTATATCCTGTTGAATGGGGATTGGGTAAAGACTGGGTTTTTGTGTTTAATTCTTTCAGAAATTAATTCATAACTTGGCAAGAGGTTTCAATCCATCATTATATTTTGGGATACTTCTGTAAATTCAGTACTTGGCCTGAACTGGCACCAACCCTGAAGAGAAGCATCATCTGTACACCTTAACCAAAAGTGATATGTGACCCATGTACTCAGCATTCCATAAAAGACTGTGAGGAGAAGGTATGGCAACACCACGGTCTGAACACTTGTGTGCCCCATTATATGTCAAGTATGATAAAAGTCAAGTGTGTGTTTGTGTAAAAACCAGGAATCATTTAATGTTTGGAATTTCACTAAAGAATGCTAACAATGAAAAAAACACTCTCATTAATATGATAAGACTAAAATCAAGAAGTCATACGTTTCAGGCTATGAACTGTCAAGTTCAGCTTCTTTACACTGTCAAGAAAATTCCCACTTTTTCTTTTATAATTCTGGGTTGGGAAGTTCCTTAGCTGGTTAGTCAAGCTGCATTCAGAATATGACTTTGAAATTTGAAATATGATTTGCATTTAAATACTGTATTGAACACAAACCACTCCAGACATCATTTGAATCATGACTTACGTTGGATCAGGAATGATTCACAAGCCTGAATACTCATCCTTCAAGATGATCATCTTTGTTATACATGACTAATTGTGTATGCCCTTACTGCACATGACCTGCTCCTGTTTACTTTTACATTTCTCATAATCTTTAAGGATTCAATTCTACAAAGTTTAAGCTATTAAAAAGCCTGAGACAGGTATTTCCTTTCCTATTTTACCTGAAAACACAAACTCAGAAAAATTAATGTGAAATAAATCAGTTGTAATTAAAAACATTATACATACTATAAGAATTTCTATTATATATAATAAAAATCATTTACAATAAATAAGTATTTCTCCATCTTGGGCCATCTTCAGCACTTTTAAGGACCAGAAGACCATTTGTCTTGCAGGAAATGTATCAGCACATGATCACACAGGTGCTGCATGAATTTTAGAAAACCATTAGTGGAAATTAGGTCTTTGCTGACAATAATTCAGCATCACAGCACATCATGGCTATTTTAAACAGGATTAAACTGATTAAACAGGATTTTGCCACATTGGTAATAAAAGAATTTACCACATGTCACCACCATAAATATTTTACCAACAAAATTAAGATGCATATTGAAATCCAACATAAAAATCTAGAGACCACACACATTTCCAACTTCTGCTGCATTATTCCATGCTGATATAACAATGGCATACTGTGACAAGATGTATCAGAACATTTATCATAACCAAGTATTTTGTATTTAAGGGATGATGTTTAGGAAAGCTAAACATCATCTTTTATCTTTCATTCAAGTTACCATTTTAAGAGTGACTCACAGAACTGCTACAGCGGTTACACCTAATGATACCATTTAAGAGTTAAAAAGGTACAGGAGGAAGTATCAGCATAATAATCATCATAATCACTACTGTGCTATTGCCACTCTCCTTCTAGAAAAAAGGTGTGAAAACAGTTCTGCATCTTCTGTTTCTTTTAACATTTAAGCAATTGTAATGAAGACTCAAAATGCCAAAGCAGAAATATCTAGCATCACAAATTTACATTCTGAAACCAGTTATTCCAAATAGTAAGTTCTCAAGTGATGTTTTAATATGTAGTATTATCCAAAGCCTCTCTCACTTGTAGGACAGGAAACTCATGATTCTAAAAATAATGGTATATATAGAAAATGTTTTGAGGGGAGGTATAAGGCAGGTATTTAAACTGAGACTTTTTTTCATCAAATCTTTTTGTGCATCACTGTTATTTAACAGAACTGAGTAGGAGAAGAGCATTTTAACGGTTACTTCAAGTCTCCTTAAAAATACAGAAGAGTCTGGTTCCAGGAAATGGCTTTCAGTATACATGCTTATGTCTATTTTTAAAAAACTATAATCTTGACAAAATACTCATTATTATTATCATCACTATTATCTGCATTAGATAACAGAAAAAAAATAGCAAATAGTAAAAAGACAGCGTGAAAAAAATTAAGAAGCATTTTCAACAGAACAAACAGCAAAGGGCAGAAGAAGTACTGAAAAAGGGAAATAGATCTATATTGTGCTATTCAGGTATGCACTGAAATTTACTGAAAATACTTCTATGCACACAACGAAGCTGTGTGTTTTTGCTACGCCTTTAAAAGGCATTTTTCAGGGTATGACTCTCCAAATCAAGTCAAAACCGGGCCCTACTGGCCCTCTGAAGTAAATCCTACCAAATGAAAAATGCCCCTTACAGCCCACAGACAAGGTCCGCCTTTTTGTATCTTGTATCGACACGAAACCCGAACAGGATGAAATGATCTGGCAGCATATCTCTCCTCCAAAAATCGCAACACGTTTTTGCAGAAGCGAGGAGCGCTCTGCTAGCAATGACCTAATTACTAGCATAAAAGCTGCGTATCTGACAAAGGGGAAGAAAGGACCTACTTCTTCATACATAATTTATTTTTCCCATAGCATTCAGGTTAAGTCGCGGACCCAAGCACCTCTTTGTGATGTTAAATAAATCTGTGAGAAGTCAGCGGATCCCAGGGCGCGCCAAGGACGCAGCGCTACGCCCCGATCAGTCCCACCGGCCGCCCACCCGCGCGTCCCCCGCGCTGCGGCAGCGGAGGCGCCGCCGCCGCCCGTCCCTAACAAAGCCAGACCGGTGCCACCCGCGGGCAGCACCTCGCCGCCCCGCGAGGGGCACCTCCGCGGTTCTGTCCGCCGCGAGACTTCTGCCCGCTGCTCCCCGTCCTCCTCCCGGCCTTGGAGCCTCCGCAGGGCTTTGTGCCTCCGGCCAGCGCGGAAGGCTGCGCTCGGTCTCTCCCGTGACGGCTCCCCGCCGTGACCGCCCGCCCATCCCCATCCCCGCCGCTGCGGTGCGGTGCTCCCCTCCCCGCCGCGGGACAGCCCTTTCCCGCACCCCAGGTTTTTCTTTTTGGTTTTCCGAAGGCCGGGGGGGGGGTGGGGGGGGGGGGGGCGCGGTTTGTTTGGTTTTGATTTTTTTTTTCCCTTTAACCCGCGAAACCGCTTCGTCCCCCTGCCCGTCCCTGGAATGGCGAGCCTCGCCCACGCGGGAAGCCGCCCCCGTCGCCGCACTCACCCCATGGTCGCGGCCGCCGCGCCTCCATCCCCGCGCCAGCTCCCGGCCCCGCCCGCGCCACCGGCTGTGCCAGCGCCGCGCGCACGGCGCGACCCCGCGGGTCACGTGCGGCGCAGCCAATGGCACGCACGGCCATCCCCGCCCCGTCCCGGGCGGAGCTCCGCGCGCAGGCCCAGGCGTGACCCTGGCGCTGGCGAGGCGCACGGACATCAAAGGCGCGCTTCGCTAACACGGCCGGCTTGTACCGCTCTTCACCCGCCTGCCCAAAACAGAACGTTTTACATTTTTTCATGTAAAAATGAACGCGGTTCTGGGTGTACTAGCATTAAAGCTGCTACAGCTCACCTAGAAATAATTTGATACATTGCTTATTAAAAACGCAGCAGGAAGCGTGTTCTTCAAGGGCATCTCAGATTTCTCTACGGTTCAGTAAAACACTGTTTTCATGTGCTTTTCAGATATAAAGTTATTACTGCTACTTGGCAGCTTAATAACAAATCTAATATATGTACATTTAAGCTATGTTAAATCAGAACAATAAGTACCAGTTGGAAAAATTCTAAAAGACAAAAAAATTTTTAAAACAAATCTATTTATGAGAAACTGTTTTAATCTCCTTCCAGAAATGATCTCTCTCCCAAGGGTAGGGATGTAACAACGTGTTCGTGAGGATGACTTAAGACCTCACAGAAAGCACACTACTGAAATACAAGAGACAACAGAAATTAAGCTATATTTCAGTTGTTTGTGTTTTTCACTTAAAAAAACCAATTACCTATATAACAGGTTCCGTAGAAATCTTTTAAAAAACTTTGATACAAGTCAGCTTTGCAGATACAGCACAATATTAAAGATCTTAAATCCCCTACAATGATTCAAGAATAGATCTATGGGCAGTGCAACCTATCAACAAAATAGGGCATGATAGAAGACATCTGAAAAGGTGCAATTGTTCTTACCTAGAGCTGAACAATGCCCTTCCCTGTGGTATGTTACATAAATTATGGAGTTATATGCTTATACAAGGTGACATAAGGATAAGGTAACTCATTAAAACATAAATTCTGATATGCCTTCTTATAATCCTTCATTCTACCTGTAATAGTATTTTTGATTTGCATGAGACAAGCAGACATGTAGGAACCTTGTGGTTGGGATAAGATTAAAGGCACTGCAGGCCTGTGCATGCATACAAGCAATTGCACCACATATTACTTAAACGCTTATAATTTCATTTCAGCTGTCTCCTCACACCTTCTTTTTCCAGTCAGAAAAGGCAACAATCTACATTCAGAAAAGATGCTCTTTACCAGATAACCTTTTATCAAACACCTTTATCATTAATAGGATGTGTGACGTCATCTGCTACCGTCAGGATAGTTTTGCCCAAAATTCTCTCTCACTTCACCACTCATAACTGCAGAGGTACTGTAACTTCAGCTGTTATGGTAAAACACTTTAAGCCAAAGTTAAGTGGGCCATTAGACAAGGGTGTTCCAGGTTTTATGATTTTTTTGCTACAAAGCTTCTATTAATTACAGTAATTGTTGACATCCTGTGGTTTATGGTGGTATATGATCCACTTTATTCCATTTCACAGCAACCAAGTTCATCCTCCCTCAGCTGTAACAAATTGTCACAGTACTCTTAACAGGTTCCAAGTTTAGAACCTAGCTAGGCATTAGACCTAAGGCCATCTTACTTGATATCTTAGTGATATACACCACTGCTCTACACCCCTCAGAAAAGCAAACCCAAATGCTCCCAGTTGTGAAGCTCTCTTGATCCTAAAATTCTTCACGTTAATGTAAGTGTACATTCAAATAAATGCAGACACAACTCAACACCTGTGTTATCAGTTGGCAAGCTGTTGCCAATAGGAGTTGTAGCTTAATACCAAATCAGGTTGCTCCAGTAATAGTTTTAAAACTAACGCAGCCTGGAATGACTACATGTGCAAAGATGACACCAGAGAACCAAAGAAACTGAAATGCTATGTAATTTAAAGCTAAATGCCACACTTAGAAGTGAAAAACTAAGCTTTGAGAAGTACAGTTAATTTTCTAGAACCCAAACCAGGTGTATTAAAGATGGAAGGCTACATAATGTATTCATTTACACACACCATAGTGCGTTGTCTGCAGCTCTGAAAAACTAACTGTAGTTTCCACTAAGTGAAAAGATTTTTGCTACTCCTTGTACTGGTTAATCATTCCCGAGTCTGGGAGTCTCAATCTGAGCAAATTCACTGCTCTGTAGCCTGAAGTTCCACATTTATTTGCAGAATAAGCGGAAGCACAAATTCTTTAATGCTTTCTCCCAAAATGACAGCTGAGTGGGAGGGAAAAAGCCATCCCTTCCTTCCTTATAGTAATACCCATTCTGTTATGATTTCATAAACATGGCAGCTTATGGTCTGTGTCAAATGGACTTGCCTCTGCAGTAAAATCCAGTATTAAGTGAAATTCAGTTTAATAAACAGCATGCTTTGACCCTTCCCATACTGAATCTTCCAGTGGTGTCAAGCCACTGCTATACAGGTGAATATATTCCCTCAAAACTGTTTTCTATGTGCAGTACTGGATTTTCCTAATAAACACTGAAAAGAAAAAAAGAAAATCAGAGTCTCAGGAAAAAGGAGGAATTGTACAGGAAAAGTCTTTAGAATAAGTTTATTTTTGGCTAGTTATTTTCTATCTGACAGACGGAACAAGATTACTTTTTCATTCTTTGAAAGAAACCATTAGCAAGACAGACTTAGCAATATCTGCAAGATATTACATAAACCCACCCTTTTAAATCTATTAGAAGACTCAAATCTCTACATTAATCCATGTAAACTATTAAATCCAAAGGACAGAAAATTTTAGTATCTAAAGACACTTGTTCAGTTTCAAATTACTTCCATTATTTTGGACAAGATCCCTGCAGCCTACTCAGCCCAGCATTCTCAAACAGTCAGATGGAAATTTGGGTCCAGAAATGGAATTGGCAATACTTTCGATGCATTTTTTGACGCAATCTATGCGGTGTTTCCCACTGCATTTATAAAAATACATGTTGAGACCAAATAAAATTGTTTTTAACTGTTACAACCCACTACTACGTAGTGCGAATTAGAACCTCTGAGTAGATGAAGGTCTGAATTTTTAAAAACATGAAGTACATTCATCTCCTGAGAGCATGACTACTACAACCGAAAATGTGTCACTGATGTTGGAGACAGGAATGCAACAAGAACACACCAAGATCATGCAGCAACAGCCAAAGTTCATTGTTGCGAGTTCCCTTTTATAAGGACTTCAAATTTCCCATCCTTACACATGTAATTGGTTAAGGGTCTTAACTGCGCCCAGCTCACCCGCCGATGATATGGGTGCATTCATGGTTCAAAGGGATTGGCTGAGGTCCCCTGTTTGAACTTGAATCTGACCTATCTTTATTATACTTGGGGACTTGTTTACTTCTACTCTCCAACCAGCTAGGCTGGTCAAGTTGGTGTCTGTTATGGCCAAATTATCTGTGCAGCTTACAGAACAGCTGAAGCTGTCACAGAAATGCAAGAGGCTTTCTGGTTTTAGATAGCTGGCTTATAAATGGGACAATTATCTCAACCTTTGCAACTTCACCCTCTGCAGCAATACTCTTCTCCCTACAAGCTTTTCACTATTTAATATGTTTAAAGTGATTGATATTTCATTATTAATCATTAATCCCTGCTTCCTTCCTCACATCTGTTAGCACTACTGAGGAGCCATGGCCCAGTCTGCAATATTAGTCACATTTTCTAAAAACAGTAAAGCAATAATGAAGAGAGTTTGTTTAAAAAATGTTAATCCATTGGTTCACCATCCACTCTTCTATCTTAGCTATATAATAAGCACCACCTGATACAACTTTGTGTCACATTACCTACAATTTCTTCATCCACTAATTAAGAACATCACACTATCCTGGCTTTATATCACTTCATTTCCTCTGCTGTAGCTCTTTCAGGCTTGTTAGGTAGTTTACTGTATCTGCATATTGTAATTTTAACTTCTTGCTTCATGGATGGTGCTTATTCAATCCACTAAATGGCTCAACCTTTGAAGAAATTTGGAAGCTGATTTTAGAGACATTGAGCTAGGAACCTTGTAATTTGTCTGTAATGTCCGGAAAGTGAGTTCACAGTGATCAGATAAAGAGCTGACTTTCAAATGTAACTTACCCCACTGACCAGACTGTGTTGCTATGTGCCAACCCACCCACTCCAACTGCTTATCCTGAGAATTTGAAAACTTGTAATTGCACCTTTTAGCCCATCTGTAATTCTGTTTCAGTAGTCTGTTAATGTTACTGAAGGCTGAACATCTTCAGTATAAAAGCCCTGGGTCAGCATACCTCAGGGATTTTCTGGTGATTTTTTTTCAGATGAAAGGTTATTCCTAGAGGACTTTTTTTCATTCATACTTTTCCTCTTTTCCCCACTGGGGCCATATAGACTAGAAAAATATGCTTAAAGAAAGGTAAAAAAAGTATTATTTTCCCATGTTTCTTGGGAGGTGTCATCAGACTCTGATCTGTCCGATGGCAGATCTGCACTGAGTGCACATTTGAAACACCTGCAGTGGCCTTGATTACAAGATAAAGCCCTATTTTGCTGCTTCTTCATACTCAGCATTAAACATAAGAAGTCACAGTAGTCACATGACACATGGATGACTGCACTTGCAAGTGGATGGTTAGATTCAGTTTCCTGTTACACTGTGGTTGATAGAAGTCCCTGCTAAAAGATGGATTCTGCATGGTTATATAAGCTTTATAGTACCCAGGAGCATCCCAGAATTCTACACCACTCTGAAATGGAAGCTCTATCAGTAGAATATTTACCTTTTTCTTCCCAATCTTCTTTTCAGTGCTCCCTTTGTTTGGTTTGAACCAGATGTTCTTAATGCAAGAGCTGATGCCTTGTAAGCATTCTGACATTTAGTAGTAATAAATCAGTTAGCTGAAGGTCATCTATTTAGCTAAGGGTCATCAACATATTTTTTGCCACTGGTATTGAAAAGGAGGGAAAGTTAATTCTTGTGGAGTCCTATAAGCAATGACCTTTACCAAAAAATGTACATTAACCATGACCATTCTCCACATCTGCTAAGACTGAAAAAGTTCCGGCTAGAAACAAGTTTCTTAAAACCCACTGCATTATGAAAGGCTGTGACAAGGTCTAGAAACACAAAGATCTTGCTAAGTCATGGCTGTGAGTTCTCTCATCATAATCACAATCTTTTGAGCACTTAAAATTAAGGCTCAAGCCTTAGAGGCTCTTAGCTACAACAGGACAACTGTATCAAATCAATCTAGAAAAACTATCATTTACAAGATAAAGTGTTGGCAAGGAATCTGAGAACACGTATATCATACTCAAAAATATTTAAAAAATCCACATTTCAGTACATAAAAGTAATTACTAGGGAGTTTGAAGAAAGATCACAAATACAAATGGCTTGTCAAGGAAGATTTATGCTGTATAGTTTAAGGAGTACAACTTAGCTGGTTTAGAAAAAGATAGGCTGCTTTTTATCACTGTATACTGAAAATATTTTTAAGTATGATAAGTTCAAAGATATCCATCAGCACAGATCAGACAAACTGGAAATTAATTGCTCAACACTGCTGCAGTTAATCAAACCACAAAAGTTCAGTAGGAATTGAGCCCACATGTTGAGACAAGATATTTGAAAAAATACCAAATTTTACTGTTCTGCAGACTCTAATGTAAGGGTCACACTGAACAATGCTGGGATCCACTCAAGGACTGAAATACATGAAAGTCTACAGTTCAGTTAATGCAGCAAGAATTTAATTCTTTGCAGTGTGCATATAGTCATAATGTCTTGGAACAATTACAATCACATCTCACAGCACCAAGATTAAGCTAATTGTTTGGTAAGGTAAGAAAGAAAATTCCCCAGCTCATTTCTCAGGACCAATGCAGAACTTCCCCATTAATTGATTTCTGTGCATGCAGAGATGAGCTGCTGTGGGAGGCAGCACTCCTGCAGAAGGAAGAAAATTAACTCTATCTCAGCTGAAAACCAGGACAAGAATGGACTTGTGTTCTCAGCTAGCACAACCCTCCAAGACACCTGGCCAACAGGCAGTTTTTCTGCTCACTGCCATAATAATCATTGCAAATAATGATTCATGTCATATTTTGGATTAGCTTTTGTTTTGGAAGCACTCTTACTTTCCTCAGCTTATTATTCACCATAAAAATGGGTAATTGAATGATTTGGGTCTCACTCCCTTAGGGAATTGCTATTACACAAGCCTCTAGGCAATAGTGCTATAGCGATTTTTTCCCCTCCTCATTTGGCACACAGTTTAGACAGTTCACTGAAAGTTAAAAATACATAGCCTCAATTCAAAATATGGGATGCTGGTGTGGGTGCTAGGAGTTAGATTTTTTTGTTGGGGTTTTGAATGAATGACATCTTTAAATTTTAATTTCAGTAACACTAATGAGGTGGAAAAAACATTTTTCCTTTCATTGGAGAGGGAGTGTTTTTATAAAAGTCTGAGAAATCTATAGTATCTTATGATATATTCTCCTAATAATGAAGGTCCAGCTTACTGAAGAGCCAACAGGGGATAAAAATTCAAGCATAAGCTGCTCTGCCCGGTATTCAAGCAGCATGAATCCTTTAAAAAAATTTATCTACCTGCAGAGTAGAAAAGGAATACAAATTTGAAATATTCATTGTATTTTAGACAAGCTGCTTCCAGTACCAAGCTCTATACATGTAGCAACAGTGCTCTATGATCCACATTTTTAGGAGTCACAAAAAACTGCCCTTTCTTTGGGCCATTCATCATCTTAGAAATCATTGTGCATCTTCAAAGTAACAAATTCAGCATCTGAGACAGCTACTACTGAAAATTTACCACTACCTAAGTTACTTCAGTACAGTACTAGGAAAAAGCAGTTGAAGAAAAAGACTGATATCCCTGCTTAGAACAAATAAAGCATCAGTGGAGTAAAAGTGCAGAAAAAACACATTTAAGTCTGTCAAAAACTGAGAAGGCAGCAATTCCTTGATCTAGATAGAATACATATTTCAGTGCCAGCTTCTCTTCCCAGCTTGAATCCAAGGTCACCAGCTACTCAACCAAATACTTAAATTGCATGGATTAAATCTTAGAACCCATGTCAGAATTGCATGATTAAAGCACATAATATATAATTCTATAGAATTGCAACTCTATAGAAACAGTCAAGTTAAGATGTAGCGATTTTAAAAACTAAGATTACTGGTGTACTTTGCATGTTAGATCCCAATCCCTATAGCCGTGGGAAGGGAAAATTTTAATTAATCACAACAATATTATAAAAGCTCTCCATCACTAAGTGTACTAGAAGACTACTTTTTCTCCTAATACATAATCCAAATACTTCAATCTTAAATGAAAAGACTGTATTTTCAAAAATCTCCAGTGGAAGTCAGCTAGAATACCAGCCCTTAGTGATATTTGACACAAATGGTCTTTCTCAGGATGGATTTGCATGTCATTGATCCACTACTCTTTTATAAATGTATATATTTCTAATCAAGTACTGAATCGCTTGCTAAAAGTAATTTGTAACCATTTAATCTTAAAACTCAAACTATTCAAGTTTAAAGTTTGCTGTGCAAACACAAGTAAACTGAGCAAACCCAAGAAAACCTTGGCAAACAATATAATCTTTCTACACAAAGAAAAATTCCAAAAAGAGAAATCTTGCAGGGAAAATTAATGCCTGAAAATCAAGGTAAGCTGAGAGCTCAAGAATTTTAAGCATTTCCCACAACATTGAAGGAGTTAGTTTTGTAAGCTAATTACCCCAGGTGGCAAGAGAAAGGCCGAAATCTTCACAGTAGGTAATACAAAACGAAGAAACAATAGGGGAGATCCCATGCCATTGACAAAATCCCTTCTGTCACTCAAACAGAAAACTGAAGTCCTTCTCCAGAAACACAATAGGCAGTAATCGAAATTTTCTTATTCAAGACTGAATGAGCTATTCTCCAGTCTCACTTTATTCTTCTGCTTTACTTGATTTTTTTTTTTTGCCCCATCTTGTGACCAGACACTTGGGAATTTCATGCAACATTCACATCATGGCATTCACTCATCCTGTTATCACATACAGGGGGACTAAAGTCACCTGGATCAATGACTCAACCAGAACTGCCCCTGTGTGCCCGGATGTGCACCCATCACATAGAAGGGTGGGACAGCACCTGTGACAGCACATGGCCACTCCACTATGCCTAAGCACTTCCAGAAAAGGCTGGAGTCATAGCATGATTTCACTGAGGGAGGTACAAGAGCAGGGGCTTTCTAGTCTACACCTGACTGACACTTTTCCTAGGTTCTCATATTTACTTGTTTTTGCCCTTCCTTTCTCAAAGAGCAAATGCTGCCAAGTGCTGGTAGTGAGACCCATGAGAGCCTTATTGCCCAAGGCACTGGACTACCAGTCCAAGTGCCTGGTAGTGTTCTGCACTACAGGCTATGAGCAGCAGAATTGCTTTAGCACAAAAATTGTGTCTTTTTAAGGATTTGAGGTTTCCACAACATAAAGCAGTTCTGAAGCTTACGGGGCTTCTACAGAAGCAATATAATTATATTTAGAACTTAGAAAATTCAGAACAGAGGCAAGAATGATGAAAAGCACTATCCATCCATGTTCAGAAATGGTACAGCAAACTTAAAGGAACACAGATTGAATAAAATATAGTTCTTCTTCAAACAGTGAACCAGGTGGCAAACTACCCACACAAACAATTACTTGGCATTCTAAAGAACTCCATCACTTCTACAATAGACACTGTCTAAGGAAGTAACAGATAAGTGCTTTCCAAAGCCATTCACATTCAGAGCAGTTGACTTTTAAGACAGGAGTTAATATATTGGCAGAGCACAAAAATAAAACAGCCATGGCAGCACTGGTACCTTGAAGGCAGACACATCTTCCAGTATTTTATAAACAAAATATTCTAAACCACCTGAGACTTCCACGTTAGAAAACAGTGAATTACAACCAGGCTTTGTCACTAGAACTAGTTTCAGGTCTTCCTTGCTGCATGCATACCAGACTGTCACATGGACTCTTCACAACCTTTACATCATTCTGGGCACTATTTCGTGGGGAGAAAGAGGGGGGAAAAAAAAAAAAAAAAAAAAAAAAAAAAAAAAAAAAAAAAGCCTGGACATCTTGCTCACAAGTGAAATTAAGAGAGTGATTTGGAACAGTATAAAGACAGTCATGTATGGACAACTACTCTTTCACAGAAGCAAGGCAATACACAAATCCACTTGTTTTAGAGGAAGACAAGTTCTCTTTCTCCATTCAATTAATTCTTTTCAGCTTCCAGCACTTGAAACATTTTTTTGGAAAAAGCTTTATGAATCAAGTCTAGTTCTCAAGTCTTAATGACATTTAGACATTTAATTAGCAAGCCATCACTTGGACTGGCATCTAAAGCTTTTGTCAGAGACCTAATTCCATTCCAATTCAAATATCCCATTAGTGTTATATTAACTAAAAAGAAGCCTTGTAATATTCTGGCTACTTGATTGCAGTGGCATGCATTAACACAACAGTGGAATAAATCTAACTGAATGCAAGGATATAGATTTATAGTGTATATACATGTTAAATTAACAAAGATGTTCTAGGACAGGAATATAATAACCATATATATATGAACTGGTACTCAGGCATACTTTGTTCTTCTTCGTACCCTGTATGAAATGTCACTGACACTCAGGTGAAAAAAAGGAAAAAAAAGCAAAAAGATTGACTTAATTAAAACTGTTTAATTGATTCCAAGCTATGCCCTGCTCTTAAAACTTCCTAGAGCTCATTCTGAACATATTTAGACACTTATACATGTGCATTAAGTATCATTATTCTATGTTGTCATTTCTCCCCAAGACATGTTCAATACATAGGATTTCTAAAAAGTTATTAACATATATGATGACACATAAATAAATAAGCTATATTTGGAACAAAAGAAAAATCACCATAGCAAGTGCCTTTTTTCATCTTGTATTTCTAATTTAGACCTGTAATTTTCACTGAAATAACAAAACAAAATGTAGAAAAATGCTAGAGCAAAATGCTAGAAATCATTTGCATGCATTCTGTAAGGTTTTTTTCCTTGCTTTTGTGGAAACAGAGTCACTGTGCCACTACAATGGGCTAAAATTAGAGTCCTATACAATGAAATGCCTCTAGTTGAACAATTTTGAATACCATATGTGCTGGTTTTGTATTAACTGACATTTGGTGAGGAGGGAAGAAGCCATCCATGGAAGTGATTTTTCTAAGAGAAGCTGCTAAGTACTTTCCTCTGTGCCTGACAAAACCAATCAGTGGCTAGTCTGAATACTGACAACCTGTTAAACCAATTAAAGAGCTGAATATGCCTCTGTGAGATCCACATTTTAAGACAAACAAGCCTGCAAAGAAAAGTCTCTTCTTCCAGCCTGGGAGCAGGTAACAGGCTGGCTTGGTCCCTCCGTGTGGCTGGGTCGGGCTGGGCAAGTCCTGCTGAGGGACCGGATCCCTTCCCGGGGAGCCCACTGGGCCCCATCCCAGCTGGACCAGGCCCCAGCGGCTGCCAGGCAAGGGGAGGGGAGGCCGAGGGGCCCTGTCCTGGCTGGGCCAGGCCCCAGCGGCTGTTAACATCTTGTCCTGGGCTGGTTCCCTCCCCCATAGGGTGGTCAGGCTGGGCTGTGGCTGGAATGAAACACAGTGTGGGCCTGGGACCAGCCATGCAGCCAGAACAGCTGCTGCCATACTGGCCAGGCCCCCTGACATCCTAGCACAGCCCCAGCATGGCCTGAACCCACCACCGTGACTGCTTTGGCCACTGCCCCGCAGAAAACCATCATGACCATCTGCAGGCCCCGGTTGAGATATTAACTTTCATTGCACAGATGAAACTTGCAGAACATTGATCCTCTCTCAAGTGAGAGAAAAGGACAGAGTGAAGACATGTAGAGAGACAACATGAATACACCAAGGTCAGCAAAGGAGTCAAGTCCCAGATGGGAGGAGAATGAGAAGATGCCTTAGTCTTCGACTGAAATTCTTTTCCAAGGCCATGGTGATGGACTGTGACGCACTAGAATATCCCTTTAATACATGAAAATAGTATGGGGAGAAGCAGTGCTCAAATTGCAGACATGAGCAAAGGCATTCTTGTTGAAGCAAGTAAATGCTGAAGTAGCTGTGACCTCACGAGAAGTTTGAACAGAGAGAGAGATGAGAGTAATGAAGATCCTTTGCCCCCAGAGAAAGAAGAACTCTGTTCCCAGAGATGAAGATGATCTCAGAGACAGATGAAGAGAACCTTTACTTTTGAACAGCTCATCCTTAAAATAGTACCTCACTAGTTTAACATGGCCCATGAATGCAGCTGTGTGAAGGTTGCATGAGATGGGAGGGACTTCACGACTGCAGACTGCAGCCGGGCAGCTGCTATTCATGAAAATTGAAGGCACAGGGTAACTGTTTCTTGTGGAGAAGTCTCCATAACATAGCAAAAGAAACTCCTCTCTCTAAGAGAACTGATGAAAGACTATTTTCAAGGTGATAAACTGACCTAAGTCCCAGGTTTTGTCTCTGTATGTTGTCAGTGGGAAAGAAAAGAAAAGAAGGTTGTGGTGGGAGGAAAACTGTTCTTAAGATTTTATTCTGATTCTTATTTTCTTTCTTTTCTTTCAGTTCTGTTTAAATGAAGTTTTTTTATACTCTTTAAAGTTTTGAGCCTGCTTTGCTCTTCTCCTAATCCTATCTCAGAGCAGAAAAGGAGTACATAATTCCAGTAGGTGCACTGGCATTTAGCCAACATTAGACCCACCACTACATTACTTGGTGCATTGACTGAAAAATCTCAAATTAGCGAACCAAAACCACTACACCATGGAACAAAACTCTAATATAATAATTCTGCTGAAATACAGAGAAGGAAGACTGGTACCGAGAATGAGTAAAGAAACAGGTATATAAAGAAATTGGGAAGTATTTAGTTGTCTTTAATTCTGGTATTGATAAAGTCTGTAAACAATTTTTTTTGTATCTGTCTTGGTTTGGAAAGACAGGTATCTGCCAGGGAAACTGGGGTTTCCCTTAGAATGGAGAATGTAAACCCCTCACCCCCTGCCAAATTATAATTTTGCAATTAAGGACTCTCAGGCAAAGATTTGGGAATAGGAATAACAGTTCTTTACCAGGAATATCAATAATACAAATGTGGTAGAAAAACAAAACCACCCCACCAAACCAGCAAACAAATAAAAACAATTTTGGAAAGCCCTGACATAGTCAGAGCTACAATCTGACGCCCTGTTGGTCAGGGTGTTGGAAGCAGTCCAAAAGTGAGTCCTCCTGGAGTGGCAGATGTGGTTCTGTTGAAGTAGAGATGATCCTGTAGCCAAAAAGGGTCCAGGGGTGGTGAGAAGAGGTCTGGTGATGGTGAGAAGGGGTCTGGTGATGGTGAGATGAGGTCCGGTCTTCCTCCCAGAAACCGGGGTGAAGCAAGAGAGCTCCTGTTCCTGAGTCTCAGTTTTTTCCAGGCAGGAATGGTTGACTTCCCCCACTGGGTGGGGCATCTCACAATAGGATGATAGAATGCAGATGCACCGCTCTGGGGTCTCTGGGGAGGGTATAGTCTGGGGAGGTGTTAATGGCCCATTATCAGAAGGCACCCGCCCCTTCCCCCCCACCCCCTCCTTCCAGAGTTACAAGAGATAAAGAAGAAAAAAACCAAACATCTCCCCAACTGGTTTCAGCAGATGAAATAGAATACACATTTTTGATTCCATAACCCAAGACATTATCTTATCTTATTTTTAAAAATCAGTTTAGCTTTATGTTAAAAAGCACCTGTGTGAAAGGATATATGATCATATATTGCATTTTCTAACCTTGGAATCTTATGTATTTCAGCACTGCCTGCTGACACTATCCTCTCAGCAATGACAGGTGACAATTGTAGCATCAGTGTTACTGGCACTGAAGCTTTTACTCCAAAAGTGCTGACAAATAAACTTTTCATACCAGAAGCAAGTGAATTGTAACATAATCAGCTTTTCTTTTTTTTTTTTTTTTTTTTTTTTAATTGGTCTAGATCCTGGTGTATAGCAGGTGCTATCCAGCAATTATTTTTGTTGTACAGCACCTGCTGATAGTCAACAATTTTACCCAGACTTCATTACACATCCAGGTCTTTCATGACTAATACAGAGTAATCAAGGAGACTTTACTTGAGTCCTTGGATTACAAATTCTGTGGAAAACAGCTTAGAAAGAGTAGAGATCATAAATGTAGATCTTTCTGAGCATAAAATACAGATGTTGCACACAAACTCTCTTGTGAGAGTAGGCAGGCATTTAACTCCAGAAACCCCATTATTCAAGGCATATACAGCATTTTCTTTGAAGA
This sequence comes from Phylloscopus whistleri, assembly GCA_017589585.1. NCBI lineage: Eukaryota > Metazoa > Chordata > Aves > Passeriformes > Phylloscopidae > Phylloscopus > Phylloscopus whistleri. The sequence continues at coordinate 636,566 of JADMLD010001284.1, read as the reverse complement.
ATGTCTAACTCAAATACTTGTATCTCTCCCTCCACAACACAGCTGAATTCTTAAAAGCATAACAAACAAACCCCAAAACCCACAAAAAGAAAAAAGTATTGAGGAGTTCAAGATGACTTTGGTCTGGGATCCTTTCTACTACTGTAGAAGAAGCATAGCACACTTCGCCCTTTACAATCTATGCTTTGCATATCATAAATGGGAATTTTGCACTCAAAGAACCTCTAAACATGAGGATAAGAGACACTCTTTCCTTCAGGCAAGCATTAGGGGCACTGGAAGGGCACTGGTGCAGGCCTGAAAGTACAAACTTTTCCTTCAGAATCTTTCAGAAAGTTGATTTCCCTTTGTCTTGAAAATCAAGTGTCTACTTACGTTCTTGAAGCTTTTACTTAACAGCAAAATGGTAAGATGGCTAGAATTTTCACTGAAAAAATCAAGTTGCTACAGAACGCCAAAGTTTCAAATCAGGAACTACATCAGCTATAGGAAAAGTATTTCAATAGGCAAGAACAGTGCAAAGGTCACACACTTGAACCGTTAAAAGACAATAAGTAGACTTCTGACAATGTTTCAAAGCGGGCACAGGAACTCACTATTTAATTGCATGAAAAAGCTAACAAATCAAGGCATGCCAAATTTCTGGTCCTAAGAACAAGCTTACACTTTTTTGAATAGTGAAAACCAACATGACCAACCATCCAGATCAATATGATTACCAAAAGAATTTGCGACACACAGAAAAATACTTTTAAATGTGTATTTTCAAAACAAATCAAATATTAGGATGGTGTTTTGGAAAAAAGCAACCATGGAAAAGACATATGAAATCTGAGCAGCACTAACCAAGATGGACAGTAGCAGTATGATACTAAGATATCAGCAATTAGAGACAAAGTGGAAGTTCTTTGCAAGACTTACATCTGCATTTAGAACTACAAAGACAGCACTACTATGGCCTGTGTCCAAGAAGGACAGCTGAGGAACTCAGAATTTTTATTCAGACACTGTACACACAAAATACAACTTAATCAAATGGAGAGCTTATTGGATCAAACTACTTCACTCCATTTCCGAAAGAAATGTCTTCTTTCATAGTTCGATGAAGCTTAGCCTGTTCCAAAGGATGTCAGACTTACAAAAGCAAACGAGGTAACTGTTGATGACTGAAATGACAATCAATACTGCAGTAAAAAAAAATGCTGCACTACCCAACAACCTCTTTAGAGATGGTTAAAGCAGGCAAGGAATGGACAGCAATACTAAACTACATCAAAGAACTTAGGCAATTTTTACTCCATATTTGTTTTTAATAAAGAGGCATTTAAAATGTTTAGATTACCAGTGATAACTGAATGTTTCAATGTTTCCACTAGAATGAAAATAAAAGCTGTTGCTACATAACACTCGTAGAAGAAACCTTGACCATCTATGAGGATAACAAGCAGCATGACTACTTCCTGTAGAACATGACCATATCTGCTCAAATTCTTATACTACAGCCTCACAAAACACTTTTCCTATAGCTAGTGAATTACATGACAGTCCTGTTACTATGTCTGCTTCCAAACAAAGTCATCATTTTTTTAAAACAGAGTCTATGTAGCAGTGGAGGAAAATGTTGGAAAATTCTTATAACCTTCATACAATAGTGTTTGATCCCTATCCATGACTAATATTTAGTTTTGCACCATATAGCGCTTAGTTAATGATATAAATTTCCCAATAACTTTCCTAATTAACTTTTTTATTGTTTTAATTAATCATAAGTAGTGTGAATTTCTGCTCTGTCATCTGTCACTGTAGCCAGCATTTGGCAATGTTTATCAGCCTGCTGTTGTGGGAACAGAGTTTGGGAAAATTACTGAAACTTTTCTAAACCAATTCCAATCAACCTGGATAAGCTTCAGTGATCTCAGACCTAGGACAAGGTTAACAAAGCCTGAGAGAGAGATCTATTGCTAAAATTGGACACAAGGAATGCAGAATTTATGGACCACAAGGACATTTTGCAGAACCCTGAAATAAGAAAGTAACAAAGAAAATTCAGCAATAGTATTGAAACCTTCTCTCTCTGGGATAAAGATATCAAAGGAGTGAAAATACAGGGTAATTAGGATGGGAACCACAAATTCGATAATCAATAGAAGATAGAATACTAACTAATGAAGATAACTACCTGACTTATAGAAAATTAACATTAATTTCTTTGTTTGCTATGTGTATTGTTAATGTGTAGTGAAAAGTTCTGACAGTGGGTGTGGATGTTGGGTGGAGCTATCTCCATGCACTCAGCAAACTGAGTAATCTTGACTTCCAAACCTAACAAACTGGTTGGAGAGTTTATTTCAATGACAAGTCTGAAACAAAAAACACTTCTAAAAAAACTAGAAACTAAACCAGTGTACTCTCCCAAGCTACTAAATTCCAATGTCCCAAAGTAGGTATCAACATGGTAGATTTCCTTCCCATTCTATCCTACATATGCTCCCAAACATAGCCAAAGAAAGATTAATGTTAACTATGCTGCAGAACTTTCCAAAACATATGTTCAGAATATAAATCATTTGTACATTAAAAATAGTACACACTCTCTGTGAAAAAAAATATTATCCTCTTGCGTAACAAAGAGCCTGCATACCTGTGGAAAAAAGCCATTTTGATAGGCAGTCCTCTTGTAATAGCATATACTACTGCTTTTTAACAGATTGTGTAAGCTTGATCTTCAGGTCTGTGCTGCCAGCAATAACTAAACTTTCTCCTCCTCCTCCCTGCAAACAAAAACACTGAAATGGAGGTCTAGCTGTAAACTCACCTCAATTTTACCTTTCTCTGCAGCACTAACTTTTTTGTAGTTGTCTGCTGTAATTAGGAGAAATCAAGGAGTGGCATGAAAAGCAGCATTACTTTCATCAAACTCCACTACTTGGCAAATGAATAATTTCTGAGAACAGAGATCCGTTTCAAGCAAGAGTTTTCTATGCACAATGAGAAACAACTACCTACAGCAATCAGGAAAACCATCTTTATAATGACTTCTCTAATGAATTGTAGAGAAGGAAGGAGTCTACAACTCTATCCTGAGAAGGACACAAATTTTTTGCAAAACTACTTATAAAAAGCCTATTAATTATAAAATCTAAAAGCAAGAAACACTTGTCACAACAAAGACCTCTGACACTACACACAGTGTTTCTTAGTTTCTAGTAACACACTGGAATTTCCATAAAATTATTCCAACATAAAGCTACACGACAAGTAGATTGGACAAATTCCTTATAACAATTCTGATGTAGTAACACTTTGTTCCTATCACTCTGAAGTTTATTCTGTTTCTCCAAGCACAACACAAGCAGCAACATGAAATACAGATTCATTCTGTATATGTCTGAACATGAAGCCTGTGACCAAAGATATTCACAAACTTCTGCACAAAAAAAGTCTTGCAAGACACTGAATGATACTATCCCCTGAAGTTATAGGAATATATTTAACGTTACAGTACTTTTTATTTTCACCTCTATATTTGAACCTCATTTCTTATTTTTATAGTCAGTATGTATTATATTTTTATTCACACTCTTACCTTTCCATATTCCCCAAAACAGTTACAAACCAATACAAATTAAAATCACAAACTCCAAAACCAAACAACTCACACATTAGAAGACAAACCAAAATAAGGAGCAGGAACCCACTTCAGCATATATAATGACAGCCAAAGTTCTATTCTGACATGGTTACTCAGGCATTCATTTGCCAGTTTTTTAGGATCAAAGAATCATTTAGGTTGGAGAAGATCCTGAAGATCATCAATACCACTAACACTGCCAAGCCATCATTAAACCATGTCCCCTAAGTGCTACAACTACATGTCTTTAAGTACCTCTAGGGACTTAGAAATGTAAAAAAAGTTATTTTTTACAACTTTGTGATATTTCATCACTTCCCCTGGCAGCCTGCTCCAATGCTTGACAACCCTTTCGGTGAAATAATTTTCCTTGCTATCAAACCTCAGCCTCCCCCAGTTTAACTTGTGATTGTTTCCTCTTGTCCTGTCATTTGTTAGCAGGCAGAAAGAGATTGCCACCTCACTACAACTTCCTCTCAAGGCAATTGTAGGGAGCAACATAGTTCCCACTGAGCCTCTTTTTTCTCCAGGCTACACATCCCCAGCTCCCTCAACTGCTCCTCATCTGACTCGTGCTCCAGCCCCCTTCTCAGTTTCTTCTCTGGACACACTCCAGCCATTCAATGTCTTTCTACTTCAGAAGGGCCCAGAACTGGACACAGCACTTGAGCTGCAGCCACAGTGGTGCCCAGCACAGCGGGACAGTCACTGCCCTGCTCCTGCCTGCCCCACTATTGCTGATGCCCTTGGCCTTCTTGGCCACCCGGGCACTGCTGGCTCATGTTCAGCTGGTGTTGACCAGCTCCCCCAGGTCCTTTTCCTACTAGGCAGTTTTCTAGCCACTTTTTCACCAGCCTGTAGAGCTGAAGGGTTGTTGTGGCCCAAGGCAGGTGCACTTGCTCTTTTTAACCTCAGGCCATTGGGCTCACCCACTGATCCAATCTGTTCTGATCCCTCTGCAGATCTGTCCAGCTCTCTGGCAGATCAACACTCCTGCCCAACTTAGTGTTGTCTGCAGACTGACTGAGGGAACACTCCGTTAAACAGGATTGGTCCCAACACTGGACCCTGGGGCATCCCACTGGTGCCCAGCCACCAGCTGGATGTAACTCCATTCACCACCACTCCCAGGGTCCAGATATCCAGTTTTTCACCCAGTGACACCACACCTGTCCAAGCCATGAGCAGCCAGTTTCTCCAGGAGAATGTCATGGGAGACAGTGCCAAGGCTTTACTAGAATCCAGGCAGGCAACAACCACAGCCTTTCCCTCATTCACCAAGCAGGTCATATTGTCGTAGAGGACCAGCCTGGTGAAGCCAGATCTGCTTTTCATAAATCCATGCCAGGATCCCAGGCAGGCTGGGCCTGATCCCACTAGTCATCCTGCCTGTGTCTCAGGATGGCATTCAGAACAATCTGCTCCATGACCTGCCTTGGCACTGAGGTCAGTTTGGCCTGAATCAGAAGTCACCTCACTACCTACACAGAGTCCTCAACTCACAAACTCCAGTACAGTCTGTAACACAACAAGCCAGTGGGGGCTGGGGGGAAATGCTTCTCATTCATTAGCTGAATTTCAACTTATAGTATGCAAATAAATTTAAATCTTACTCTAAGAAAGAGCAAAGCACAACCAAGTCCTATATTGAGTTTTATGACTTACTTCACTTAAAGTGAGAGAACAATGAGACAAAGTAGGCATATTTGAGTAATATACTAAATTTCTGTAAAAAAAGTGTTAAATCAGAATTTTTAACACTATTCTATAAGAAAAATTATTACTTAGTTCTAAAGAGATTCTTGGCTGAGGTTTTTTAAATAGAAGAACAGCAGCGATGTGGACTCTCCATAGCAAGGGTTTCAGAGAAGAGAAAAAGCACATGTGAACCTGAGAAGCTTTTTCTATTAACAAAGGGAAAGCCAACTCACACAATTTATGCTTTCATGATTTCTTTGCATTCTTGTCACACAACAATGAGAAGTCCTAGTTTCCTTCCACTTTCTTCCACATGCCAGTTACTACAAAGAAAGGCCAATCTACTAACAGCCAAACTCAGTTTTGTGAAATTCAGCACATTTCAGAATCTATTTAAAGCAGCCAACAATGATACCATTAACAGCACAAATAAGAGCTCTTTATTGATATCTGATTTCCAGAAAAAAAAACCAACTTTCACTCCAAGAATTTAACCTGTCTGAAAAGCTAAGTCTTAAGTAATGTTTGACTATGTCACCAGACTTCCATTATAGAGTAAGAATATAAAACTCGTAGCTTCAAAAAAAAAAAAAAATCACTGCACTAAGAGAGGCATCATTATACTATTTTGCACAGCCTAAGTTCTTTTTACTTTGAAAATAAAGTCTACATGAATAAGAAGAACAATATTCTTCCATTACAGATTAATATTCTATCAGCTTAGGGTTAAAATGCACCCCTGAATAATAATACTACAGTTACAAATGCCATATCAAAATGCTATTGATACTTAAACTTCAATGTTTTAGTTCAATGTTTCCATAGAGAAATCAAACTACTTGTCCTCTAACACAACTGTATTTACTTATTGTCATGGTTTAATGAAGTCTTTTTTCAGCTAGGCAGGAAGTCCCTGGGCTACAGGGGTGGTTACCCTGTGGGGACCTGGAGGAACCAGGCGAGTTCTAAAGACTGACACCCAGTTAAACTACTTAAAAGAGTTAAATACGCCTCCGTGAAACACATTTTAAAGATAGCCAAGGCTAAGAAAAACTCTCTTGGCTTCTGGCCTTTGAACAGATCAGGCCAGGCCCATGCGGCCCCCCACAGTGGGTGTGGGCTGGGCCTGCACAGCCCACGCAGCTGGGCCAGGCCAAGCTGCATCAGGCTTTGCTGCAGTGCTGGCCCTTTCCCCGGAAGCCCGTTGGGCCCTGTCACAACAGGGGTAGGCGTCTTCCCAGCAGAGCCTACTGTCCATGCCAGCCAGGGGGATATACTGGCGCCAGCAGCAATCACGCAGCCAGGACTAGTGCCCGGAGCCAGGAGTGGCTGCCACCAGCCTGGACTGGGAGCAGCCACATGACCAGGACTACTCATCTGGGATTGGCGTGACTAGGGCAGTGCTGCCTGCGGCTGTCTCAGCATGAGTCGCAATGAACTTTATTTGCTTAGCCTCTTTTAGCTAGCTATGCTGTGGACAGAAGGACAAAAATGGTAGCAGCAGCAGCTTCTCTTGTTTTCGGCACACCGCATGAAGGAAGGCGCTGAGTACAGCCAGTGGCCAGCATGTCTTGTACAGTGTCAGTGGGGACCCTGTGAGCAGCAGTGAGACACATCGAGTGATCTCTTCATTGCAGGGCCCGGATGAAATCAGCCTTTTGGTGTTGCAGACTGTTTCGACTGATAAAGCTTGAGAAGAGATGGACTTGGAATGCCAGCTCTCCTGAATTGGAAAAGTGAGGGGGTGAGGACATGTGGAGAGAACAACATGATTTCTTTACTGACCTTTACATTGAGGTCAGTAAAGAAGGAGTCAAATTCTAGATGGGAGGGGATTGAGGAGATGCCTTACTCTTGGGCTGAAATTCCTTTATGAGGCTGTGGATCAGACTTTGTTTTTTCCCTGTAAATTCATGGAATGCATTGGGGGGATGTTGCATTCTACCTACAGTCATGAGCAAAGGCACCAGTGTTACAGCAAGCAGATGCTAAAGTAGCTGTAATTCAATGAGAAGCTTGAACAGAAAAGAGAGATGAGAAATGAGAAACCTCGCCCTGGGAATTAAAGGGGAATATCTCTGTTCCCATAGATGAATGAAAAGAACTTCTGTTTTTATGCTAAAACAGCCCATCTTTAAAATTACACCTCAATAAGCTGACATGGCACATGAAAGCAGCTTTGGGAAAGCTGCAAGGCATGGAATGGACTTTTCATACTGCAAACAGACTTTCCTTTCCTGGGTGGCTGGTTCATTGTGACACTGAAGCCACAAGAGAACTGTTTCTTGTGGAGGAGTCTCCATGGCATGGCAAGAGAGACTGCTCTTCCTAAGTGGACTAAAGAAGGATTATTTTAGAGAGGGTAAACTGACTGAAAGTTCCAGGTTTTGTCTCTTTATGTTGTCAGTGGGAAAGAAAAGATGGTGTGTAGGGAAGGAGAAGTGTTCTGAATTATCATTTTCCTTTTAATTGTTTATAAATTTTCCTTTATACCATTTAAAGTTCTGAGCCTTCTTTGCTCTCCTCCTAACTCTTATCTCACAGCAGAAGATGAGTAAATAATTGTAGTGGGTGCCCTGGCATTTGGCCAGCACTAAACCCACTACATAATTGGTGCGTTGGCCAGGAAACTCAAATTGGCAAACCAAACCCACTACACTTTATTCAGATGATAGTCTCATCTACTGAATTTTATTACTTATCTTCTGAAAATCCATGTGGAAGTAGCAGCAAAATGAACTCCCTCTGATCTCAAAAAGCATTAATGTTTCTAAAATTTCTTATTTTCACTAGAGATGACTAATATTTAGTAAAGAATAACTACTTTAAGACACAAATGAACATACTCATGAACCAAATTAATCTTTGACAGTTCAAATTAACATATACTATCTTTGTGACCATGACCAGGAAGCAATATCAGAGATACTGTTACAGTAGCATGGAGACATCAAATCCAAACAAGTATTCCTCTTTTTAACCTTTCTTCCAACAACATACCTCCCCCCTATCCTCCACTATCCCTGTTAAATTGAGGTACAATATTGAGCAAATGCTCACTGCCCAGTAACTTCATCACCCAGCTACAACTGATGCAAGTCAATGCTAACTTTCACCTAAAACTCAACAGCAATCATGCAACGACTCATGTTCTATGACAGCACACAATTTGCTGTTGAAAAAACAATCACAATTATTTTTAAGACTATTTTAACCAAAGTTGTATTTGTAGTCATAATTCAAGTTGATTAGAACCAAAATCCCAACAGTGTGAGGTACTGAAACTTTTAAAGTTGGGTATGTTAATCTGAAGGGTGTAAAAGTTATGGCTATAAAATAATAGGGGTTTTGCTTTGCCAATACTGGTAAAAAAAGGATTATGAAAATAATACAAGCTTGAACAGCAAACAATTAGAAGATTCACTGAAAAATCAGTTATAACTATTTCCCAGCGGCGTTCATATACAATCATTCATTATGTTTAGCACATATATTTTAAACTTAAAATGGAAACTTCGGAATACACTTCAATGCTCGTAAAATAATCCTGATACTTTTTTCTTTTAACATTCATAATATTGATACTTCCATTAAAACATGAAATGTTAAAAAGTCTGTATTTTATTAACCAAGCTCATTACCTACATAATTTCAGTTCATTAAATGATTGTTTATTCTATCAATATCCTGTAAGTTACTAAAACCATACCGTGAAAATATGGTAACTTGATATAAAAAGACTACATATTGCTTTCTAATGTCTAAATTATACTGAAACAACTCAAAGAAGAACATGAGGCACAACAAAAACCCCAAAAGATTCTTACACTGAGTTTCAGGTAAGAGAGAAGATCACAGAATGAACAGATTTCTACTGTACAATGCTATGGAACAACTTATGAGAAGTGTTGAAGTAGAGACAAGGTGCACAATATCCTAAATCAGTGGTGTGTTTTCACTTCCCACTCACAGGATGTGTAAAGGGTAGAAGCGACACAGTAGCTCATTTGGTCCCACCACTCTACTCAAGCAGGGTCATCCTAGAGCACATTGCTCAGGATTGTGTCCAGGTTCTGGAATATCTCCAGTGAGGGAGACTCCAGAGCTTCTCAGCGAAATCTGTCCCAGTGTGTGATCATCTGCACAGTAAAGTTCTCATATTCTGATGGAACTTCCTGTGCATCAGTTTCTGCCCATTCCTCTTTTCCTATTGCTCAGCACCACGGAGAAGAGTCTGGCTCTATTCTCTTGACACCCTCCCTTCAGATACTTACAGACATTGATGTGATTATGGTCTTTTCTTTTCCAGACTAAACAGGCCCTGCTCCCTCAGCCTTTCTTCACGGTATTTCATGCACTCATGATACTTCAGAACAGCTTGCTAATATTTCCAAAAGCATATATCTAACACCTGTGTGAGTAATTCTGTTTATTCTTACTGAGCTGCTTGAAACACACTACAAAAGTTAATTATTAAAAACAAATTCAACCTATTTTGCTTGTGCAGAAAGAAGGAGTTTTCAGAGTTTAGCCAAGATAAAGTGAGGCAAATCAAAATTTTCTTTCTCAATCATGACAGGATTAAGGAAGATTTATTGTTAACTAAGTTGTTTAGTTTTAAATATAATGATAGAGAGATATAACTGCCTTACTCTAGAGGTTCTCTAGACAGAAAAGATTCTAAAAATAAGCTAAAAGTATTTATGAAAAGTAAATCCTTACACTGAGTTTTAGACATAAAATATATATATTTGTGTATTAAGCATACTTGAGATACTGCAAATACAAAATGCAGGTGTTTGTTAGGGTGAACAGCTACTAGTTTAGCATTACTATAAACCAAAACAGTATGAGAAACTCATTGCACACAGTGGCATAGCACTGTGCTGACAGTATTTGTTCTATGTTCTAAAAAAACTGTATTTGTGATGTCAGTTACGTGGGGAATATTTTGTGCAACAGATGTCTGGGTACCAACACTTGACATAACTGAGCATGGGTTTCATTGCATGGGAGATGTGCATAAACAAGGCTGGCTGTAATACACGCTTAATGCTCAGCAGAGTTTCTTATAGTATTTTCTTAGAAATACAAAACAATTCAGTAACTACATTACCATATGGTTGTCCACAAATTTTCTTCTCCTTTATGCAACCAAGCAATATACACCTTTAACCAAATATACTTTTTTGACACTTAAAGCATCTAAGGAGAGCAAGTACTTGCAAGGCCTTTGTCAATGGGCACAACTACGCTATAAAAAGTCTTCACTGCAACTAAAGGAAAAAACCATATCAAGGAAGTTGAAGCTGAAACATAACAATGATCTCATGATGTTCACTTTAATATTTCTTGATTGCTTAAGACTGGATGAGCCCATCTGGCATACCAGTTTTTCAAAAGCCAGTTTAAAAATGTAATATTATAGCATGTGGAGAGGAAAAAGTTCACTTTCTCCGCATTTCAATTAATGACCTAATCTCACTTAACTCTTGATGTAGTCTTAACTTACCAAAATGCTAGCAGTACTCCTGAAGCAAAGTTTTCAAACCTGTGCTTCTCCACCTGTACACAGAACTATCTCCTCTTGTTCAACCAGCAGCTAGTAGAATCAAGTACATGAAAACAGATTCTGCAGAACTATGTTTTATTTTTTCAGAAAGTTAGAAGTTTCAAGACTGAACAAAAGGCTTGTCTTACAGCTCTACAGGTCAGCACCATTATATTGTTTATAGCTGGGGGGGAACACACAAGACAGCAGCAAACAAGTGAGTCAGACCGTTTAGTACACCTCCATCTTCATTTCTCTGCACTTACTCAATGAAGTCTGATGTTTACAGAAATCTGAACTATTTTGCTTTACATCCAGTCAATTCTGAAGCTGTGAATGGCCACGAAGACTAAAATTACTACAGAATCTGAGGCTGTGGTCACAGAGACCTGTACACACCCACTCTTCATCACCGGAGGTCTGAGGGTATATAACAAAAGAAACAAAGCCTCCTAACACAGAGTTTCGAGACTAATGACTCGTTTAATAGTGGAGTTTTTAACTAAGGTTTTTACAGGTCAAGGCCTTTAAGTATCTTTTCACAGGAGACAGCGGCTCAGCTCTTCCTAAACCACAGCCTTCGTATTCCAAGGGTATTCTAGCTACGGAGTACCTGAATGCTTTCAGGCTCATTTTGAAGGACCAAACCACTAAAAGACGTCAAATTACATTGTGCTACCGCAAAATAAATGAAAGAAAGGAAATCAAAGCGGCTGCACGGGCTTAGAGTGACACGCACTGGACCGGGCGGGGGCAGCGCCCCGAGGGCTCATCCCAGTCCCAGCACTCACCTGTCCGCCTTCCTCTGCCCCCGCCAGCGCCGCCGCGGTTCCTCTGACGCCTCCGGGCCGCCGAACGGTGCCCCGACCCCGGGGCAGTGAGGGACGCCGCCAGACGTGCATACGGGGCAGTCCCGTTCCCTCCTCACCGGCTCCCTGCCCCGGCTCTCCGGTTCCTCATCCCCACGCGGAGCTCCCGAGCACCCCCGGCTTCCTCCTCCCCAGCTCCTGCCGCTGACCCTGCCCGGCAGCCGCCTCCCCTCCGCCGCGGCACCGGGGCCGCGTCCCCCCCCTCTCAATCGCCGCCCCCGGCCGGTGCCCCCGCGGCCGCCATCTTGCCCGGGAGGGGAGACGGGCGCGCGCAGGCGCGGCCGCGGCGACCTCGGGGCACAGCGGCGGCCCCGCGCACGCGCGGGGCCGCGCACCGCCTCGCCCCGTGAGCGCGCGCCTGCTGCGGCGGGTCCGGGCCGTGGGGGGTTCGTCCGGCACCCGGGACCGGTCACTTGGAGTCGGTCACTCGGGCCAGTGACCTGCTGCGGGTCGGTCACTCAGGGTCAGCCACTCAGGGTCAGTCACCTGCCGAGGATCGGTCATCCAGAGTCAGTAACCCCTGGAGGGTCTGTCACCCGGAGTTCATCACCCTCACGGGGCCCGCCACCCGGAGGAAAGTCGCTCACTTAGGATCAATCCGTCAGACCCGGGGTCCGTCACCTACAGAGCGTCAGTCATCCGGGGTCGGCCACCCTCGAAGGGTCGGTCACCCGAGAGACGGTCAGTCACCCGCGGCCGATCCCTCAGGGTCTGTCTCCTGAGGCTGCGCTGCCCTGGCAGAAGAGGTGGGCGGCGTGGCACGGTCCGAGTGGCGGGCAGTTGAGAGCCTGAGGCTGCCGGGGTTGCATCAAACACTGGTCCCTGCTGAGGCGTGGGTGCAAACAGTTCTCAGGTGTGGGAGGGACGAGATGCCGCCGGAAAGCTCAGAGTGCCTACGGGCACTGTGGAAGCTGAAGGAAAATACGGGATGGACCCTCATGATGTGTTTCTTGAGACCCTCACACAGCAGGCATTCAGACAGTTTGCCTTCTAAAGCTCACAGAATCAAGGGATGGGCAAGATTGGAAGATATCACAGAAGCTCATCTGGTCCAACCTTCCTGCTCAAGAAAGGTCACCTGAGTGACACAGCATTGTGTGCAGACAGTTCTGGAGTATCTCCAGGGAGGGAGACTCCATAACCTCTCTGGGCAGTCTGTCACTGGTCACACGTGGATAAAATCTTCCCTGTCAGCCCCTGTTTGTCCATGTGCTCAGTGGGCTTTGCCACAAGTGGTTCAGCTTCACAATGGATGAGGTCAGCCTCTCCAGTTTCTCACTCTTAAGCTGGGGTCTGTCATGGCAGCGATGCTTTGGTGGCCACCTTCCAATTATGAGGGTGGGTTCTATCCCACAACCAGGAGTTCCACAGTTTGGTAGCTGAGGTCTCTCTTCACTTGTGCCTCAATGTTGCCTAGTTTGGATGACTTCCTTCATTTACAGGTGAAATGTTTGCACAGCCTGTATTTTTCTCTCCTATTTAGGCTCATGTTTCCTGTGAAGTTACTTCAAGTTGATGTAGATCCCATTCTCCTCAGTGAAGTCTGGTGTCATAAATCCCCAGCATCTCCAAATGCAGCCTGGGGCAGAGAAGTTTTTGAGCTTCCCCACTAGCTTTGCCATCCTTGACCAGCCCCTCCTACTCCCTCCACCAGTAAAGACATTTGTTTTTAACCCATCTCATGAGTTTTGTAACCACCTTCTTTCTTTTGATGTATATAGAGATCTTTTTACTACCAGTCTGAGCATCCTTTGCAAAGGTGTTCTACAAATTCTTTTCTAGTCCTCATTTCCTGCCTTGATGTGACCTGCAGTGTTTTACAGCTTTCCGCTCTCTTTATTTTGGTCTAGACAAGTTCTGTCCCCTCATTATCAAAGTAATTGCCTTGGACAGAGATCATGCTAGAGCCTGTCACAGGAGGCTGTCAAAATACAAATGTTTGTGAGTGTTAATCACATATTTAGGAAAGCTGGTAGCATACTGATGAATAGCTGTATCTGTGCATTTTAAGTTTTGATATTGTTTTCTCTGCTTGATTTAGCAGTGAAATTTTCCTGGGATCCAAAAAAAAAATTGTTACTGCAATTTCTGTCATTGCTGTGTCATGATTATCGCTGTTTCAAGTCTCATAAAATTGTATCCTACAAACTATGATCACAAATAGCTAAATAAAAGCTGATACAAATTTAATCAGTATTATGATAACTGGAACAGTTAACTAGGTGGAAGAAATTCTTTACTATGAGGGTATTGAGGCACTGGTACATGTTGGTCAGAGAAGCTGTGGTTGCCACATCCCTGGAAGTGTTCAAGGCTGGGTCCAGACTGGATGGGACTTTGAGCCACCTGGTCTAAGAGTTCTCATGACAGGGGGTTTGGAACTGGATGATATTTATAATGTCCCTCCCAAACCATTCAATGATTCTGTGATTCACCTGGTCCAAATGGTATGTTTTACAGAGTCATATGATGTATCACTCTATTATGTTTTTTTGAAAGACAGTTGTTCTCAGTAATACTTGCGTAGATTCAGTCACCTTTAGTGTCACTAGCATGTTGCCTAGAAGTTGAAGGATGAGAATCATAATAATTTTATATTCTTAGGAGTTTGGATTAAATCAAAGAATGTTCAGCTCTGTGACAGTCTAAATAAAGAAAATTTTAGATGTCTCTGTGGTATATGTAATAAACTTCCACTTCATAAAGAGATAAAAAACCTTCAACTTTTCTTGAATCCAATTTATGAGAATGTCTTCAAATAGATTTCCTCCTGACTAACGTAGTAGCCCTTTATAGTGGAGTAACAGCATCAGTGGATAAGGAAGAGCTATGGATGTCATCTAACTGGACTTCTGTAAAATCCTTGGTACAGTTCCCCCACAACATTCTTATGTTTAAACTGGAGAGATGTGATCTTGATAGATGGGCTGTAGGACAGAGAAGGAAGTGCCCAGGTGGCCATATACAAAGAGTTACATTGAATAGCTCAATGTTCAAGTGGAAACCAGTAATGAGGAGTGTCCCTCAAGGGACTAATCCTATTTAATGGCTTTATCAATGACAGAGGCAGTGGGAGTGAGTCCACTCTCAGCAAGTGGGCAGATGACACCAAGCTGAATGATGAAGTTGATGTGCTTGAGAGCAGGGATGTCACCTGGGGAGACCTTGACAAGCTTGAGGAGTGGTCCCATGTGAACTGCATGAAGTTGAACAAGACCAGGTGCAAGGCCCTGCACCTGGGTTGGAGAAATTCCCCCTATTAACACAGGCAAGAGAATGAATGGACTGAGAGCAGAGAGAAAGGACTTGGGGGTACTGGTGGATGAAAAATTGGATATAAGCCAGCCATGGGCACTGGCAGCCCAGAAAGCCAAGCATGCATCCAAGGCTGCATCCAAAGCCCCATGGGCAGCAGGGGAGGGAGAGGATTCTGCCCCTCTGCCTCGCTCTGGTGAGACCCCTCTCTGGGCTCCCAACACAAGAAGGGCATGGAGCAGTTGGAATGAGTCCAGAGAAGGGCCCCAGAGCTGGTCAGAGGGCTGGAGCACCTCTCCTGTGATGAAAGGCTGACGGAACTGAGTTTGGCCTGCAGAGACCTTGTCTAAACAACTGTAGGAAAATGAAACTACAGCAGTATTCATTTACAATTTGCAGTGCCTTGGCTCCTTGAGGTAATAAAGGGAACATGGGCGTTTGAGTATGAGCTGCATCTTTCTGCTGAAGTGCAGCATGGGACTGTTGCCACAGGTAAAAAATAGGGAATGTATCTACCCCAGCAGTGTGATCCAGCTCACTGGTATGCTGAGAGCACTTCAAGCAGCTGCTGCAGAGCTTTTGAAGCTATGGATCCTCCCTGGCTCCTGTGGCTGAACACCCGTAGCTAGCGGAGAAAGAAACTTTGGGTAGTACACCACCTGTCTTCATGAAAAGGGACAGTAAGGCTAACCTGCCTCATAGGGGACAAAAGCATGCAAGATAGGTAGAAAAATAATAACTAGTTAGGATTCTCAAGGGACCTGGCTGTAACTGCTCTAAATTGTGGCACAGGAGAAGGAAACATATGCATTAGAAATCAGTAGGAATTTGCCCTAGCTATTTCCCCTAGGAAAAAAATATAGCTCTGTTAAAATATCTCCTGTGTATAGGAGTAACTTACTGCTACAATCTAGCTATGACCTTTCCTTTCCCTCCCATTGTGCCTTCTGCTCCTGAGTACCTATTCTAGAAGTAAACACAGGATTTGCCTGTGTGCTGGATGGAGAATTCACTGAATAAAGGTGAATGGTATACTGTGGTAGCATAAAAGTTGTGAATGAGAATGTGTTTCTTGAATCAGTCTTTGAAACAATCTGTTGTCTTGTCTTTTCAGCTTGGTGGCTAGTCACTCAGCTGGATATTATTACCACTTGTTTAGTTTTTATGACAATGTTCAGATGATGATCAGATTAATATTCCATTGCACTTAAATGTTTGATACATGTACGTAAGTCAATTTCTGTCCTCAATCAGTAAACATAAGAACATACATGAGAATAAGCCGAGAACCTACTGAACAATATAAAGTTACAGCAGCTCTAATTCAGTAATTTGACAGTTGAACAAGAAGATTATACTGAAGATTCACTCTGAAAAGTTATAGTGTGTTCTAAGGGGAATTTGCTCACCAAGACAAGTTCTCTAGCTATTGGTCCATATATTCAGATGTTTGTTGTAAGATGGATGTATTGAGAAGTGCTTTCATTGGGGCACTGCTATGGCTCACTGTGAAAAACTTTTCCATAGGACTACATTTGAAATAAAGGCATGAAAAATGTCGATGTTGTTAATTATAATACTAAGTAGAATATTCTCCTGACTCTGGAGAATATAATTACTGGAGGAAACAGTTGGCAGTTTGCTGTGTTGTTATTTAAACAACATTTTGTAGGAGCCATTTTGGCAACATTTATCTTTCAGGACAAGGGCAATCTGGAGAACTTCAAGTAAGTAAAAGTGTAGACAGAAAAGTTTAGATAGTAGTTTTACAGATGTGTGCTAAAGAGGGACTAGCCTTCTCTATTTATGGATTGCCAATCTCAAGAAAACTCGCCCTTAAGAAGAATGACTTCCTTTTTTTGTGTTTGATTTGAGCAATTGATATTTTAATATTAATAGGTCACTCATTAATATACTTAGTTTTGTGCTACACAACAGTAAGTTGTTTACTGGAGGTAATTTCCGTCAAGAGAAAGAAATAGTAAAGCTTGAATGCACAACACCTTGTGTCTTGGGTTCCAACATATATGAGAGGAAAAACTAAGAGATTATTTTCAGGATAAATATCTGAACTTGAACTTTCTGTAATCCCAGAATCCTAAAGGTATAATTAGAACTGTAAAGCTTGTTGTTTTTTAATAATTTTATTTTTGGTGTAGTTAAATATCAATGCTAATTAGATCAGAGAATGTGAAGCAATGAAGCATGTGGTGGGTAGTTTGGTTCATGTTAAGATTCACATTTCTAAGAGAAAACAAAGGGGAAAAGAAAAACACTAATGTTAGGAAAAAAATCCCTATTCAGGATCACAGAATCAAAAGCCACATTATTTTTAGTTAATCTTATCCTGTCAATATAAAGGAAAGGGATACTTGAATGGAATATGTCCAAATTTTCCGTATTGGAGCTGAAACGGGAAAGAAAATGAGATATGAGGGTCTTGAATATTCATGAAAAAAGGCTTTGAGTTTAGTCCAGAAGATGAGTCATTTTGAGTTATGCTCAAGTGCTGACATCAGAAGAAGTCTGAACTTGCGCCCTGAATTTTCAGCTTTCTAAAATAAGGTGGTTTGTTTGTTTGTTTGTTTTCCATGAAAGACAGGTGTCTGCATCTTTAAACAACATTGTTGCTTCCCTTGGGAGATAGAAGGGATAGAGACATCCTTAAGGTGAAGTTCAGTTGACATGCTTTTCTTACTCAAGTCTGTTAAGCCTAGAAGATTTTTAAGTAGTTCTTGCTTTACAACAAGAAGTCATTAGGCAAAGAGACAGAGTAAAAAATTTCTCTTGGATTACTCAAAAGTACAGCAAAGGGTAGAGAAACTGGTAGCTAACAATATGAGGGCAAGGGAAGCTCTTGAGGAAAGGCTGAGATAGAAGTCTGCTATAGCTACCAAAGGTCAGGACACAAAGTGACAGAATCTTTGGAGAAATTAGAATCCATTCATTGTACCTAAAACATTACCCATGATAAACCAAAGGATTACATATGTTGACCCAAACTACTCTGGTAAGAGCACACAGGCAGCCATCTGCATGATAATGTTCCAGCACAGAGCAAACAGCAATGGTAAACACTTCACAGTGAAGACACTAAAACTGAACTTATAAAATAAAATTGGAAGACTTTTGTTCATGTGGTCATTTCCAAAAGTGGAAAAAACACAGCTGTGTTAAAATCTGTCTCTCTTTTTCTGCATATAGAAGTAACTTACTGCTACAAACAGCAAGAATAATACTGACTTTGTATGAGCTCTAAACCCAATAGAATTAACAATATTACTGAACCATTTTTTAATGTATTCTTCCAAAAAAAGCAAATCTCTGTTCTCTTCCTCAAATTTTTCTCATGATTAGATGAAATTCTCTGAGCCCAGATGATCTGGCCCCTTTGAGTTTCCTCGAGACTCTGCCCTGATGGTGACTTGATAGAGAGGCAGCCTTGATCCAGTTGTCCAGAAACAGAATTTAATAATGCCGAAATAACGAACAATAAGACGTCCACTATATATGGAACGAACTGTAAAAAGGTAGTAACAAGTGGCCAAAGGCAAAAGGCAGAGTCCAGGGTCAGACAGGCATAATTATGCCTCCCGGTGCAGGGAGGAGTTAAGGCAGGGGGGCTGAGGGAAGAGTCCAATAGGGGAGAATGATTAGGAATATTAAAATTTTTGCACTAAAAATCAACCTCTACATCATACAAAGAACAAGCAACCTTCTATAACGATTTGCATTCTTGAACAGAGGGAACATGTGAGTAAACCTTTTGCTTACTGGACTTAGAAAGGAGTTTCCCAGGGCATCAAGCAGGGGTTTTCTTCTTCCCCAGGGAAACCACTCTCTACAATTAGAAGTGACTTCTTTACCAGGGAAACAACTGTGCCAACATGTGGGCTTGACAAACCTTTCCTCTCAATTGGTTTTTATGCAGAATAAATGAACTAACGCTGCTGATACCTGTATCAATTTTCTTGGAGGAAAAGTTAAAAATTTTATGTGGGGAATGGAGCAGTACATTTCAATGTTTTCCAGATTATGACATTTTATGTGAAAGTCTTCATACTTTGTTTCAGCATGCTGTTGCTCCACTACATACTAAAAGAAACACTTCCATATTAAGCCTTAATTTCTGTGAAATTTGAGTAAATATGGCAGATAATACAGAGTGTTGTTAGGATGTGGTTTTGTACACCCTGTGTAAGACTCATCTCAGCCATCTCAAGCTGGGTTGAACATATCACATGGGGCAATTATTCTTACTTGTTTTAGGCATTTAAGAAAAATTGCCTTCTAGAGTTACCTGATTTTCTCTGCTGATTATAAGTAGAGTCTAGAGGGACCAATTTAGACTCATAGTTTAGCATTCATGTTCTTAAATGAAAGCACAGTAATCGTGTATTAATATCAGTATATTATAAGATGTATTGATGCAACTAATACACTTTTAGCAACTATGTAAGAAGCAACACGTGTAGATAATTTTCTCTAAAAGGCATATATTTTGAAATTTGAAATGTTTACATTTCTGATTGTTAGTGTCATTGGTCTTTTCTTAAGTAATATACCCTTTATCTGAGATATTACTACTGTTTCCCTGGGAAAAAACCCAAACCAACACAGAGGCCTAATTTATTAGATCTAGGTCAGATATAACTCAATTTAAACTAACACATCAGTTGGAGCCGGAGGATATAAGTGAGATCAAATAGCTACATTCATGACCATCTTTACGTTCTTTCTGAAAGTCTGCATCATAGTTCACTGATAGCAACAGTATTTGCATTCCTTATGTAAAGTTCAAGATAACCATAATTTCTCTGTCCACACAGTATTCTGGGAAAAACTTTGAAGGCTGCCTAAATGAAAAGCTCATTATTATATGTACTGATACAAGTGGCAAGTTTTGAGAAAAAAAAGTTAGAATCAAGTTGTTTCCTCGAAAGCCTTTTGAAAGCTTGATTTTGTGTAGTGTCCAAGCTTCCTTCATTTACACAATTCATTTACTGAAGTCCATATAAAAAATTATATTATTTACAGGAACATTTACTGTAGAGGAGCGTATTAGGAAGCAGAATCTATATAATTAGCATTGATTTGGTTGTTGAGAAATGGTAGGACTTTATGAACAATTCTGAGAAAAAAAATTTAATTTTACATTAGCCCATGCACCAAATATATTGCCAGTACCTCTGTTACAAACCACATTTTAATCACAGTTCTTGTGCAGTAGAAGCCAGCTGAGTTAATCAATTTTCTGAGAAACAATAAGAGTTAGACTTTAGATATCAGTATTGCTGAATTCATCATTATGGGAAAGACCATAATCTGAAACCACCTAGAAATTCCTGGCATGTTACTAAAACTACACATAGATAATCATATTTTAGAAGCAAAATAGATATTTTTCTACTTCAAAACCAGTGTATTTCAGCCTAAGTCGTATATCTGCTGTCCTGCTCTCATATGTTTCATGTTTTTTGTGGAAGATAAACTGCAGGAGTTTAATCGTGATTCAGAAATAAATACTTCTAAGTAGCTACTCAATTAGTTACTTGAAAAGGAAATCTCTTCTGACATGCCCATCAGTCTAGACCATGTGCCTGTTTGTTTCCACATACACAGGTGTAAAATTTTTAGACACTGGTCAGTCACAAATAGTGCTGATCAACTTGTAAATTCCAGCACTAGGACAGCTGACAGAAGCTCTCATGCAGAATGAAAGTCAGAATTAAAAACTCAGTTCTTAAACTGATGAAAACTGCAGTGGCGTGCTGCAGAAGTTTTGGAGAGAGATGTATTTTTCTTCAGAAATATATCTATCAGAATGCTGTAATTTACAATCATTTCAGGGTCAGTGTGTACAATTTCATGGAGTGGCAGAATGTACAGACAACCTTATAAAAGATTATTTGCAAAGGAAAGCACTTAAGTATCTTTAGGAAACCTAAAGGTTGCCTGAGCAATATTAATTAATTTGATTTGTAGATTTGTTTCATTCCCTCATGCTTTGAATCACTGCTTGTTCATAAAATCATGATATCTTCTCTGCAGGGACTGAGAATCAGTCAACATCTACTAAAAATACCAGCGTGGTGTTCTCTTAGTTTTGCTCTCTGTGAAGAATTGTCTTAGGTTGCAATGCAAAATCTAACCAAAAGTATGTATTCTATTACCATCTGTTAAAACCATGTGGGGCAGTGTTCTTTATCTCTTCCACAACCCATCCTCCCTTCAGGGGGAAATCTTCTGTTAATAAGTCATTGAGACTCACTGCATGACTGATAAAATTACATCATCCCATTGTGAGATGCTCCACCCAGCAGAAGGAGCCTGGCATTCCTACCTGGATAAAAGTTCTGAGAGTCAGAACTTCAAGCCAGCCTGTTTTCACTGGATTCGCAGAGCAGGACTGGACCATCTCGCCACGACTGGACCTTCAGAGGAAAACTACACCCTTCTATAGGATCATTGCTTCAACAGAACCACATCTGTCACTCCAGGAGGACTGCAGCCACCATTTAATTGGACTGCTACCAACACCCTCACCAGCAGGGTGTCCGGTTGTATTCTGATTCTGTCTGTGTTTTCTTTTTGTTTGTTTGATTTTTTTTTGTACTACTACATTTTATTTTCATTTTCCTAGTAAAGAACTGTTATTCCTATTCCCATATCTTTGCCTGAGAGCCCCTTAATTTCAAAATTATAATAACTCGGAGGAGGTTTATGTCTTTAAGGGAGGCTCCTGCTTTCCTTAGCAGACACCTGTCTTTGCAAACCAAGGCAAGAACACATTTTTTGGTTTGTTCTGAAGGGATATACCGTGACTTTTGTTTGAAGCCAATTAATTCATGTGTTCAGAGAGATAGTAAAGCATTTTCTAATAATCCTTTCTGATATGAGATGCCCTGTCAGTCATATTTTTCCCCAGGATGAACTGTCCTAGTTAAGCTAGTCAATCCCAATACAGAAAGTGTACCAAGTCTTTCACACTCATCTGAGTTCCTCTTTGAGTTTTGCTCTTTGCCTTTTGAGACAGAGGCACTCCCACTGTGCCTAGTCTTACAAAAACAGGGGTACATTATTTGAAGATTGAAGTAGACTGTAGCAGCAGGACCTCTCTAAAGCACATGATTTCTAACTCCTTTGAAGAATGCCATTGGGTTTGTGTGTAAAGTCATAAAATACCCATACAGATGCTTTCCCAGTCAAGATAATTTATTCACACTCCCATTAATTTTATTCTTTTGGATGGTTTCCACTAACTTACCCTGTGAAGAATTCAGGTTTACTGCTCTGTAGTTCCTCTTCTCCAGCTCTTTCTGGAGCCTTTTTGAATCAGTGTCATATTGACCTTTTTGCAGTTGAACAAAAGAGAAAAAAATTAGAAAAGTCTTTGAAATCTAAGGAAGTAATGGAGCCAAATCTTACAGAACTTGGTAGTCCAAGTAGAATTTCATGCTAGTGAATCTCTCTTAAGCAATATTGTCAAAGTTACACTTCTGCATACTTATTTGGTAGTGCAATAGGGTAGAATTAATAAGTACATACTTCAACTCTCTTTGAAAAACTAGAATGTGGTAATGTCAAACTGCTGAGCTGAAATATTTGTAACTTTTAGAGTGCTCAAACTACTTTGATAAACATAATTTTATATTTGCATCACAGTTTAATTCTCTAAGTAATCATAATCTTAGATTTCTATTCTTGGTCAATTTTAGTTATCTGAGTAATATTTTATCCAATGTATCTTTCTGAAGTTTTTGTTTAAGTTAAACAAAAACACCTTCTGACTATGATGAAGCATGTGTGTTTGGAGGTGCAGAAGATGACATATAAATTTTTAAGCAAGTACAGAAAAAGGGAGAATTGAATAAACCGAGATCTAATTATAATACTGGGATTGTTATTTACAAGTGAATGAAAAACTGTATTTAGCCTCTATGATTTTAGCTTAAAAGCTCTAAAGTAGCTTCACAACATTGACACATATGCTTGTATCTGTGTGTGTTCGGGTTGCCTACAATCTTCAAACTACAGGGCAAACAGTGTCCCTTAAGTAAACAAAGAGACTGTTCAAAGAGAGGTAACCTAAGCAAGAGAATTGGCTTCTTCTACCTGACTAGCTGATTATTATCATACATGACATTTTCTGGTTTGTAACAGCATTATAAAACCAGCATGTGAGCTAAAGTGAAAGTTGTCAGAAGTTTAACTGTAAATAGGGACCTTGGCAGAAGCAAAATACAAGTTGGTTGACTTGGTTTTTGTTATCGATGCGAATGCATAACAGGAAGATTCCTGTCTAAGTAAAATTTATCAGGATAAAGGTACATAATTAGCAATTGAGGAAAAATCAAATATGGGATGCAGCACCATGCACTTTTAAATTTATTTTTAGAACCTGGATTTAATTACCTCTGGCACTGTCACAGCTGCTATATGATTCTTGAATACTTTAACCGTGCATTTGCATCCTAATAGAGGCTTGTCTCCTGTACACATTCTGTCCACGTTCTGATGCAATTTCATAAAATAATCTAACTGGATGGGCTATAAATACCCTATTTAAAAAGAAAAAGGGCACGGTTCATTTCTTACGCAGTTCATTAGATGGAGATAATAAGGAAGGGCAGAATTGTGCAGGATGCCAATTTTACCCTTCTTCTTACTTGTAACTTACAGACCTATTATGGGTTACTTAAATAAATAACCAGAATGGATTATCCATTACATATTTGAGGAGTGAGTAAGTAACTGTGTCCTCAACTCTGACATAAGCAAAACCTCATCTGGTAACTTCATTTAACAGATATTTAAAAATTAGCATCTAGCATTTTGGGAACTCACATATAATGTTTTATACATTCAGAATCCCCCAAATTTATATGATTTATGATTTAGATTTTCAATCAAGCCCAATATGATTATGTCAGACATTCTGACAGTTTCTGAAATGAACCCATTATCATACATTATTCAAAATATCTCAAACACTAAACTTCATCAAAAAGCAGCCTAAATTCCTGTGTGGTCTCAAGAAAGTATATGAAATTAAAGGAATGAAAAGAAATTAGAGAAATTAACAGGTAATGATAAATAATTAGAAGTAGGTCTGAAAGAAGACCTTATTTTAAGACCTTGAAAATATATGACTGCAAGCTGACTTTTTACAAATCAATTCATGCATAACTGTTCTATCTACAACTCTATGTTTTCATGATATTAAAGAATATTTACACCATTTGCTTTGACTAAAAGTTGTGTGGTCTTAAAGTAGTTCTTGCATATAAAGACCCATATTGCTACTATCTCCACTGTCTTCTTTTCTCCTCTAAGTTATTCCCTGATGTCTTTCTGATTTTCTCTGTTCACCTTATTTACAGAAATCTGCTCTGCTCAGCTGCTACGATAGGTCAGGAAGGAGAGAGAGAAGAAAGAGAACAGAAATGCTTTAGCTCAACCATCAAATATGTGGGATTGAAAGAAATTCAGGCTTCAGTCACGGAAACATTTGATCTTCTACTTAAATGTATTTCACAGGAGGAATAGTGCTGTGAAAGATTATGGGTTTATGCAAACATTTCCATGATTACAGCCTATGGATTATGGATTAGAAATTTGCATGGTAGAGTCAGTAGAATTCATTTATTTAATTCTTCTGAGGTCTGAACTTGAAACTATTGCTGGAGTTGGAAAATATGTATAAACTTTTCTATAGGAACAAGAATTTTAAAAGGTCAAACACAGAGGGTAAGATTTACAAGCATACTTGTCTCTTCATGTCATGTATCTTCCTGTTCTGTACTGGGGGTGGATGATATGAGTTGAAGTGAGGGACAGATGGTACAGGACTTTTTCTGGATCAGTAAAAAAAGGCTTTGACAACAAATGATTTAATAAGATAACTGTGTTAATTAGACAAAGTAAGAAAAGTAATATAGGTATGGATGAAACCTAATGTTCCGTGAGTGGCTGAGGCACCCTGAGTTTGTGCACCATGAGATGTAACCTGGATGGATTTTCCCAGAGCAGATCCTGTCTGTGCAGAGAAACTCTCCCTTTCATTACTGTGAGATATTCCATTGTTTCATTACAAGAAAACAGCATTTTTCCTAAGGGATTATGTAATGAGAACTCCTTGCTGGAGTTGTAGGTAAAGGTGAGGCCAGGCAGGTGGTGAAATCACTGGTACCCAGAGGGAGCTGCCTGTGGGCTCCTCTGTTCCAGTGAGCTTGCTGAGTTTATCCTGCAGCCAAGAACTTTGTGCAGCATAGAACAGCCCTGAAAGCCACCCTGTATATTCAGCAAAGCCCTCTGCCTACTCAGGTGAACTGTTGTATGGATCACTAGCTCCTAAACATGGAATGCTGTCCTGGTCTAGATCAATACACTACTTGTGAGGAGCAGGCATAGTTTCTTTGAGAGCTCACTGTAAACAAATCCCCATTCATTCATTTTTACTTTGATAGGTAAACTTCTTTTTTTAAGGCTCTAAAAGTACTTCTTCTTCTAGTGAGGGGCTATTGTATCAAGCAGTGTTGTCTGAAAAAAAGGAGGAAAACTAGATAGAATGTCTAAAATAAATAAAAATTCTCAAATTTAATCTTATGGTCTAACACACTGTAATTTTAGATCAACGAAGTAACCATCTAGCAAATAAACAAAAATAATTTTCAGAGTGCAATAGAGACATTTCTGTGTGTGCATTCTAACAAGGATGTTTTCTGTTTCAGAAATGAACTGGTGGTTGGAAGTAATCCTTTTCCTACCTGCTAAGGGGTACAGTGGATATCTTGGTTTGGATAACATGGTATATTCCACTGCACATCCTATCACAAGACTGTGAGCATTATGCTATGATGCCTAGGATGGTACTTGTTGATTAATGGGGGAAAAAAAAAGAAGCAAAATAGAATCTGTTCTCATGTTTTTCCTTGAAAAATTAATGGGATACCACAGGAATGAGGCATCAGTTGCCCCTGTTGACATGGGCTTAGGTATTTGGAAGATTTCTAACTCTAAGCTTGCATATATGTGAAAGCTTAGAGTGTGATTGCATGTGATTACATATATTCTTTATTTGCCTTATGATAATTTTTCTATTTAAGATTTACTCTTTCTGTCTCCCTGTGATATCAACTGGCTCCACTTTTTACAGATCCGTAATGCATATCTGTATATTAATGGTATTTTTATATCAGAGGCTAGGTTAACACAGAGACTTCTCTTTTAAGTACAGTCTTAGTGTCATGTCTGCACGATTTCTGGTGGAGCTAATAAAAAAATGACCACTGTAAAACAGGTATCTCTGTTTCTAAGCATAAAAATTTACACTTTTGAAAGCAGTCCCTTGGTTGCATCTCCACTGCTTACACACTAAGCAGTGTACCTTAATTTCTGGAATTTAAGTGAATTTAGTAACTATTTCAACGATAAATACGTTAGAAAATTTTCGTTGCATTTTCAAAATAGAAGCCACAAATCCTAGAAGTGTTTCTGTACAGGAAGAATATGGTAATGTCAGTTAAAATAATAAAGGAGAATCAAGCTTAAATATGAAAACATAAGGCTGTTTTTCACATGTGAGTAGTTTCAATTTGGGCCTGTCTGTCTGACATCTAAAAATGTTTTGAAATTATTATTTTGTTGTTGCCTTAAAATAATTGGTAAAATATATGGGATAGTGAATATTATATTTTTTTCCTTCCTGCCGTTTTAAAAATGTTTAATTTTTTTTTTAATGTAAAATGGAAAGGACAGGGTACAGCAACTCTATTTCTATGTATTCTCTATTTTTCTTCTCTCTAAATAGCCATCCATAAGTCCTTCTGTGCAATAACCAATGCTCTTAAATAATGTGAAACAGAATTTAAAAATTGAAGGAGTAATGTAGGTTGCCCTTAGGGGTGATAGATGCTCCATCCCTGGAAACACTGGAGGCCAAATCGGATGGAGTTCTGGGCAATCTTTCCAGATGAAGATGTCCCTGCTCGTTCCAGAGGTGTTGGACTAAACGGCCTTTAAAAGGTCCCTTTCAGCCCAAACCATTCTGTGATTCTATGAAAAATTACAGCTGTTGCATTGTCACTGGTTTCTTTCAAGCTTATAGGCTGCAATCAGATCCTCATCAAGCTACTCTCAAGCTGTTTCTACATTCTAATTAGTAAATGCTACACTGAACTTACCACATCATGATAGAACTACTGTCACGGAATTCAAGCTGGAGATCATAAGGAAGTGTGGATTTTGGACACAGACAGGGGTGCAGACAATGCTAAGCTAAACCAAAAGGACCATGGAAGCTGCACAACTTAGAGATTTGTGATTCCACCATATTCCTGTTATGGTATCAAGTACTCTTTACTTCCCAGCTACCAGTGGGGTTTAGGCAACACAATATGCAAATAATGAAGGAAGGGTGGGGGGCTGGGTAAGTGACACTTCCTCTGAAAAACAGGGGTTTTTTTCTAACAGAGGGGACTGATGTTTTAATTTCCCATGATGGTCACATAGGTTTCATCGATCTTGTTTTCCAGCATGTTGCATTGCCTCAGGTGACTCAATTGGTTTTAACAGTCACTGGCAGCAGACTGACATTGTCTGGGGTGTTGTTGGTTGCTGTGCCCATACACAAGGGACACATGCATATCTTCTGATAGTTTCTCCTCAAGTACACACCTCCTGCTTAGTCTAGGTTGCCATCCAGTCCTTTTGTAATGGCTCTTCTTCTGTATACATTTTTACAAATAAAACATCCCCTTATGTATTGCCCTTTACATTTTCCACTTTCTAAACACGTCCTAGTAAACATGAATGCAAAATATTAGCATTCAAAATAATGCAACTAATATCACAACTGCATTGAGAGTGATTGTATAGGAACATTTGCTGGTCAGACTTTGTATTAGTAAGCAGAGGATTGAACATGGAATTGTCTGTCATAAAATCTTTATCCTAGACACTTTGTAAGTAACAATATGCAGCACTACTGCAATCTAAGGAATTTATTTACCTCTTTGTGGTGCCAAAAAAGTACAGTGGAGCAACGTTTGCATAATAAGGAAATAGAAATGAAAAAAACCCCCACAGTTGAAGCCCTCTGGTTTAGTTAGTCCAGTCTATTTTGGTTTTTAGTACAGTCTCTCTCTTCCAAAGAAAAGGCACTGAGAAAGAACTGTAGGGAATGTATTCTGACCTGTTTGCTTCACACACCTGCTTTGCAACATTGGGTGCTCAGGATCACTCTCTTGACTAAAGGAGCGTGGAGAGATAAGTAACCAAGGTAGGGAGCATGAGTGTCTCACTTCTGATGCTTCCTTCTTGTCCATGTGTCTTTCAGTCTGCTTCTTTCTCTACAACCAACCATATCTGTGGACTGGTGTGGAGGGGGCTGTGGAAGGAAAAAGGCCACAGCTCTGCCAAATGAATGATTCCTCCTGCACGTACCCGTTCACAGCAGAGCAGCTGAACAGGGAACTGTTCATTCTCAGAGCCACGTTTCTGATGCAGGCAGCCTGAGTGCACTTACTTGGAGCAAGAGGCACTTCCCACCACTATTTGTTCATGTCAGAGTATTAGTGAAATCCCTTGTGGCGAATCATGTCCCAAAGAAAGTATAAGGATTTTTTTTAATATCCTCCTAGTGCATTTGATGAGAAAAACCAGAAGCCAGAATGTTATTTTCAATGGGTAAACAATAGGAGGGAGGTTGGGTAAATGAAAAGGAGGAAGGATGGACTGAGGAAGGGGAAAACACAATACAAGGAAGAGGAGAAAGAAATAAAAGTAAGGAAATCTGTATCTTAAATAACTCCAAAACACCAAGAGAGCATTAATTATCTTGTATTTATCAGTCTCTGAATATTGGCACAATCACCATATTTCACGTCTGTCATTGGTATTCTACAGCTTCCAAAAATATAAAAGTGAACTCAGCTATTCCACATAAGAAAAGTAAGATAGGAAACAAACCGAGCGGCATTATGAGGGAAATTATTTTATTCAGTCAGCAAATGAAGAGAAAGAGTGAAAAGAGCTTCACTGCTTTAATTTATGCTTTTTGAGCTATGTCCATCTGAAGCTTTGCCTCAACACTCAGCTTCGAGGTGCTAAAAAAGGGGAATGTTACTGCCTTCCATAGTCCAGAAATCATAGATCTCTTTCCTTTGATGGGATATTGAGACACATTTTAGAAATAATGTTCAATATATATATTTTTTTATACACTTCCAAATTCTAGAAGTTAAACTTTATATAGACATAATTGTTGTAATTTTGTTCACTTGTCTAATTCAGCCTCAGGTATTCCTGTAGTTTCAAATTCGACTTCAACTGTTGTATTGCAGTAAGTAGTTAGTTCGTTCTGTTATTATATTGCACTGGGTGGTTTGTGATATTTGCACACAAAAGTAGTTTTATGATAGTTTTGCACATGGTATGTTCTGTACCCCCCTCTGGGTTCTGGTGGTTGGTCCCTCCCTATGCCCCTCACCCAGGTTGCCTCCCATTGGTTGTGGTTCCTCCCCCTTCCCCTCCCCCTTTCCCCGGGTATAAACTCCCCTTTCCAGGTGGGACTGGTCTCTTTTTTGCGTTCAGGAGCCCTGGTTCGGCATTAAAGCTGGGGCCGTGTCCCGAGGAAGGAAAGGGTGCCTCTTGTCTTTTACTATCAGTCCACTATCTGGTTTCCTCACCGAGGTCTGGAGCTAGCCAGGATTAGACCCTAGGAGCAGGAAACTGAGATACTCAACAGTTAGGAAAAACTTGAGAAAAAAGCATTCAAGTTTTATTTACTTCTGGTGTCTCTAGAGGAAAAAAATAATTTGTCTATATTTTCAAGGTTAAAAAATGTAATGCCTGAGTTGCTAACAGCAGTATTTTACCCACAGTTTTTAGCTGGGTTGATTTGTCAGAGGAAACTGTCAAATGGAAAATAGTAAGGTCAAGAATGAAGCTGTTTTATTTGTAGCATGAGGGCATTTAAAATTTCTGAAATTTGCTAAACCACGATTCTAATCAGAAATGTCATTTATTAATAGCCCAAAGGATTTTGGCCGGTGTCTTACTGTGTTTTATAGACATCTGGAGAGGTCACAGCCAAGGAAGAGGCTCAGCTGAGGAGGCCTGAGGTTGTTTACTTGCAACACTGACACAGCATTGGTCAGGGAGTCATTTCTTTGTAAGAACATCCCTATTAGAGACATATTTCAGTGTGTTGCTGTGGAAGTATAAAATCATAGCTGGAGTGGCTAGAGGGGTCATTTGATCATCTGTTCTGGACCCCTTTGAGGCTTATTTCTGTTTTATTCTGAGTATTTACCATAAAACACATAAACAGTCTTGGGAGGACAAGGTACCATACACTGGGCTTTGAAGAATACATCTGCAGCACTAATACATGCCCTTTCCACCTGTTTCACCAGCATCCTGCCACTATGAGTCCTGCAAAGCTACACTGATGTGCAATTAACTTACAAAAACACCAAAATACATTTTTAAAAACAAATATTAACCTGTTTGTCTTGTTTTATCATATCTGTATCTCCAAGCCTCTTAGTTTTAGAGCCCTGTCTACTAATCAGTCATTCTAATCCGTGTTGTGGTTTTTGCTTTGGTTAAAATTATTTTTCCCCACAGGCCAATATTGATTGAGAGCTTTCTCATTTTTAAATACTCCGAGTGCTATAACCCTTTTTGCTTTGTACAGTCACATGCTGTGCTGTAAATGCATCATGCACAGAATGTTAATTTATGTAACTGCTTTACCAGATATTTCTTTGCTCTGCATAAGTGACTTAAGCAAAATTCATGATATTAAGTATTAACCTATATTAATATTTTGGCAGTGCACTTTAAAATTTACTGCATTTTTAGGGACATCTGTCTTTAAAAAGTGAAAATTCTACCCCTGTATTAAAACACTCAACGCTTCAAGACTGTCTGCAAAGGCATTAATTATGTATCATATCTTCCCTGTGCCAGATTAGAAAATAATGTTTTCCATCTTATTTGAGTGGTATAACTGGAGAACTAAATGAATGCAAAATTTAACTTTTAATTTTGTTTCAAAAACACAGCCATTAGTTTTTGAGGCTGAAGGAAGTATATAGGGGTATTTCTCCCCATTTACTATTGCAAATTCAAACAGTTGTGACCTACACAACTTCCTGAGCCTTTTAACTACAGGTCAGATTTTTTCTTCCATGAATTTGTCCAGCTGATCTTTATGCATTTATAGTTTTGATGTTCAGAACATATCGTATTAAGACATTCTATGGTTTAACATTTGCAGTATGCAAATTTACCTTCTATTTTTTTAAAATGCTTTGAGTAGTAATACAGCTTGATACTCCCTCAAATTAAAAAAAAAAAAAACAACAAGATTTTGGAAAAAGAAAGACTGTCACAGAAACATTAAAAAGCATGTATTTTATTTAGTTGCTATTAGTGGAGAATTGTCACTGAGACAGCGTTTGCCAAAGCAGTGTCCATCTTCTAAATATTGTATAGTAAGCTGCTTGGATAATGGACTGAAGACTGCTTTGAGCATATTCTAGTGAGAGTATTTCCTGCATATATAACATGCCTCCTATCATTTCTCAATCTCTGCTTTTTTCCTCTTGAGAAAATTAAATAGAAAGCTTCTTTTTAAATGGTTTATCACTGGTCAGATGTGGCTGTCAAAAAATACATAGCAAACCCTTACTTTAGGGTAATCTTCATCACGTCCTCTTGATTTCAACTCCTTACACATTTAAAATATTTTTAAATACTTACATTTAAATATTCTTTAGCCTTCGTTTTCTTTTCTGAAAGATGTGTTCCCATTACCTTATTATTAGATATTTTATTTATGAAAAATTACATCAGGATACTTTTTATTTTAAATGAAATAGTGAAAATAGCCATTAAATATTTCTATTTTGTACCTACATACTTCAACTATGATTTTGAACTGTACTGCAGCAATATGTCATTAGTTACAGTGGATCTTCTTTGATTTTCAAAGCATTAAAAAGAGTCTGGTGTAATAATTTTACTCTTGTGATATACTTCCTGGTTTTCTTGTGTATTGGAATAATTGTTATGTTAAAACATAATTGTTTTTATGTCATCTCTTTTAGCTGTTTGTTTGATGCACCATTTCTTCCCTTTTAGATTTCATTCTCATATGAACAAGTTTCTTGAATTGACACGTATTTTGGGAGGAGGAAAAGGAAATAATTTTTTGCTATCATTGTTTTAATGTTCATTAAAGTCACTGGTATGTTTTTTGGGGGACTGGCTTTTTGGTTTTAAACTCTCACAGTTGACAGTATCATAGTATACTGCTATCTAACAATACAAATTTCTTTAATGTAAGACACTTATAGTTAGTTTTCTTTCTTTTTGTTCTACTTAATACATTAATTCTGCTATCAGCTTATTGCAGTTTGAAACAGTTTGCAACTATATTGCCATAGATCTCAAAAAAAAGGTTGCTGACACAGAAATAAAAATAACTTGGTTTATCCTTCTATAATTATATCACATAATTTCCTAAAGTGGTAGCACTTATTGCTAGGGCAGAAATCAAGAAAGGATTTTAAGTGCAAAAAATTACAGAGAGAATGTAGGTCACGTGTCACAACAACTGCTTATTTCCATGTCCTTGCTTACACCTGAATCTGCAAAGAAGGAAAAACGTATTGTCTGCTCTGAAAACACCAGTTTAAAAAATGAAATTAGAACAGAGAGAAACCAATGTTTTTCAACTTTTCTGTAATTATTGTAACTCATGGACATCACACTAACAGCAACAACATTTGATGGTAGGCTCAATATTTGGAAGAGCTGTGCATGGAGCACTGGACATTATATGCCTGCCATGTCTCTGTCTTTGAAAATTGTGGCCCATACATAATCTTTTAACTAAGAAATCAATAAAACTGTCCTGACTATACTACTAGTTTTACAGAAAAAGAAAAATGGGAGGATGCTTTCAACCTATAAATTGATACAAATTTCATGACTCACTTTCTGAGGCTCCCTTAATATTCTGACAGATCCGTCTGCTCCTAAATCTAGTTAGTGGCTATTGACTGGTACTCCTTATTTTGCAATGTGATCCTACCTGGAAATCCCATACTAAGGATGTACTTTGGATTTATTGTGTTTTGTGTGGCTGACAGCCATGTGGTGAAACTCTTACCAAAAATCCATAAAAATAAAACTCCATAAGACCAATGTAGCATTACAAAGCAGGAATTCTTTATTTGGCCAGATGCATGAGAGGGTATCTCCTCTGAAAGTTGTGCTTACTGATTATAGAAAAAGCTTCTGTTTATATACTATATCTTACATACATATCCATTGATTTTCCTGGAATAAACATACGTATGATAAACATTTCCTCCAAATTATTAACATGTGTTTTCTCCCCTCTCCTCATGTTCCTCTGTCCTGGGGATCTCTCTGGTGGTCTCTGTGGTCACCAACCCCACACTGACAGATGACTGCCCAGTGAACTGGCAAAAGTTGGCACAACTGAGCTGCTTGCTTTCCTGTTCTTCTTCCTACAGAATGAGCATTCTGTGGTTCCACAGGCCAGTGGTTTTTGAAGAATAAGCATTGTGTTAACCCACCAGTTGTAAACAGTTTTTCATCTGGCAACAAAACCCTTCTAAGACAGGCATGTGATTATCCCAGATGAGTGAGATGAAATGAATGAGGCTATATTCAATATAAACCAGTCACAGTCTTGCAAAATGAGTGGCCGTTCAATAGTTAATGTAATATAGTTTCAGTAATGTTGCCCACTTTTTAAGCATAGTTCCATATGTTAATATTCTTCAGAGGACAAAAATATTTCTTGTTATTCACCTGACACTGTCATCAGCCTTTGACTTCTAAGCAGTTCTGAAGAAAGCAAGGAGGAACAAGTAGCTTAACATTTTAAATCTCATTTACCTTATGATAATGATTACATTTATTTCCAAAACAAAATTACTTAGTATACAGGGGCAAAGGGGATTACAGTTCTGCTGGGGTGTTAGCGCTCAGTATAAATCCCAAAGTGTGATAATTAAATGCATTTATATTTCTAGTTCCTGTCTATACGAATATTGCTGATATCATGACACAGACAGCATTAAAATAGCAAACCCTCTGGGCTAAGGAGCCAGGTTTAAATCTGGGATATTTATCCTTGAAAAAGTAATGCTCGGTTAAGTGTGTTCCACTCCAGGTAAGGACAGTAAATTCTTAAACATCAGTCAGGCAGTCAGTTACTAAGAGATCAAGCATATCCAAAAAAAGTTTTAATTGCTATGCAGAGGAACTTCAGTACTATTTTTTACCTTAGAACATAGTAATAGCATGAAGAGCTGGGTACAAGATATCATTCCCCTCCCATTAAACTTCATATGACAGAGCTTATGGTTTTTTAAAGCTTTTCAGTTCCCTCAAGGGAAAATATTTTTTCTTCATTGTGAATGCAAAGGAATCCTTATTGCTTTTATAGAACCAGTCTGCTCCAAAAATATTACAAGCATAAAAAGTTAAGCTTAAAAGGAAACTGTTTAACTATAGAAAGATTTGGCATCTCTGAAAGAGCTCTCTGTACTTAAGATCAGAAAACATACAGTGTTCAGATGAAACAGGCTTCATCTTAAAAGGTCTGCTCCAACTGCAAGTTTTGAGTTTTGATGAGTTCAAAGCCTGCTGGGCTAGCTTTCTGAATTACAGGGAGATTAAAAGTTGCATCACAGGCTGATGATTCTGTTCTCTGCTTCTACAGAGTTCAGCAAATCAGCAGAACTGTGCATGAACTCCAGTCCAGCAGAACTCCTGATCACTCAAAATGCAGTGTTCAGCTGCTCAGCAAGACTCTTCTCGCTGCAACGTTGCCAGACGCCCAGATTTTGCGGGGTTGGAGTGCTACAGAATTAGATCCTTTCAGTGTGATTAACTCTTTCATCAGTCTCAGCAATAATGACACAGGATATTTCGCTTAAATACTTCTAGATAAAGGAAGCATGGATATGTATTGGTTGGATTGCGACAAAAGTGTGGCCTATTTTTATTTCCTGACAATACTCCAATCCTAGCTTTAAAGTAAGATATGTAAATCTAAGAAATTATCTACATAAAAGAAATTGATCAATACAATCAGTAAATTAATTTTTTAATGTGTTTTGTGATTCAGGAATGAGAAATTATAATGTCGCCACTAGGACCTATGAAAGCTTTATTTATACCTACTTGGTTATATTTATTGGAAAGACAAAGTATGTGTTGACAAAAATTCATACAGGGAGAACTTCTTTTAAATTAAATATAGAACTGAAGATATAGGGGAACTAATGGCTCCAAATAACTCTAAAAATCTTTTCATTGCTAACCATTGGTGTGAATCAAAGACTGCAGGGTCAGACTGACAAGCAAGGGTGAAGCTGCGCCTGATGGCCTTAGCTCTCAGCCTCGGGGCTAGAGCCTCTGCCTGTCCCCGGCTAGCCCTGGCGACAGTTTCAAGCAGAAGGTACAGCTCAGTAGGCTGGCCAACCAAGCTGATCCTGTGGGCTCTTGTCAGCCCAGCCGCCTGATGGAGATCACGACCGCAGCGAGGGAAGAAAGAGGACTCTGTCGAGGGGTTCCACAGGAGCTTTATTGAGGATCAGCAGGGAACTGCCTCACTCCAGGGAGAGCTGCCTCGGCACAGCGCAGTCTACCCTGTGCAGGCTGGTTTTATCCAGGGGAGGAGACAAAGGAGGTAACTGGGAAGGAACCAATGGGGAACGAACAGGGAGTGGTTAACAGGTTGACGGATTCCTCCGAAAACCAATCTCAGTCCGGAGGGGCGGACTTCCTCGGATCCTGTCCTATCACTCGACGCCTCTCCCAGAACTTTCCAGATTCTGGGAGAGGCCCCGAGTAGACAGACAGGTCCTCGGGGGTAGGGAGCAGGAGATTGACAATTAGGGTTAAACCAACAGTAATCAAACAAAGGGGTACATGGAATAAACCAACATCACGAACTTAAAACTTTAACACACCACTACACAAGGGAAGCCTAACTTGGGATGTCTGATGAGATTCTCCATCATGGAGAAATTCTCCATTTCTCCCTGCTCTGCAGACAGCTCAGTTTCTCAACTGCCAGACCTTAAAACACCATTGTTCAAAGCACAAATTTGAAAAGGAACCATAATCACTTCCGTAGTTTAGAAGGTGCAGCTGTCAGATATTTGTGCCACTGGTAAACGATGGACAGGTGACAGAAGGACCTTTTTAAACAGTCTTAACATGAGGGGCCCCTGGTTATAAGTCAAGATCCAGAGCAGCAGGTTTATACAATGGTTGTTCAGTAGCATAAATAAATAGAATAGAGTATTGTTTCTTGTCAGTTGTAACTGTGGCACCTGAGGAAGCTAACAGGAGCCCTACAGCAATGGAAAGCTATAGGGAAGGAAGGCAGGTTTAGAAAGAGGAGACCCTAAATGCATGCCACTTTTATGACTGGTATGCCATGTATGGTCTCTTGGGAAAGCTAAAACACAAGCCAGGAGTTAATCAAATGTATGTATAATACTTCTCATACTATAATATTTATAAAGTTTTTGGCAGACCTGAAGCTGTTAGTGAATTTGGGAAGGTCCCTTAAGATGGAAAGATATGGTTCATTTGTTCATTACTTATGTAATCTGGGAATTCTATGTTTTTGTGGTTTGAGCTAGATGCCATAAGTCACTAAGTCTTTTCTTTGATGTTACAATTGTTTTCTTGGTAGTGTCCTGGTTTAGGGCAAATTTGGGAGGAAACCTCCGAAGGGGGTTCCTCTGGAAAGCAAACCCAAACAGCGCCCCCCCCCCCCCCCCCCCCCCCCCCCAGCCAGTCTAGGAAAAACTTCCTCGTAGAAAAGTGGAGGAAACTATTTATTTAACAAACAAGATGCCCACAAGCACAAGGAATGAATAATATGAAACAATAAAACCTCTCACTGCTCCGAAGAGAGATGGCAAACTGAGACAGTCCTTGCCGTGGGTGTAGCTCAGCTCACTCAGTCTCTCACCAGTCCCACTCCCTCCGCAGGTCCAGGCCCCGGCGGCCGCAGGTGCGAGCCCTCGCTGCTCCTCTGGGTTTTTCAGTCCAGAGCAGATTTAAACAGTCCCAAGAAAAAGGAAAAAAAGTCCAGGGAACTCCTCTGCCTCAGCTAGCTAAAACTAACTAAAAGCACAGGAGATCTCTGCCCCACTGCTATCCGTGCCTCAGAGGAATGCCGGAGCAAGGACGTGTGGGAGTCAGGCAGCTTCCTCAAAACAAACTGCCCACTGCTTCTTTCTCACCCTTCGCTCCCAGAACCAATTTTAAAGGTACAGAACTTAATATACAGCACATACAGAAGAGATGATTTGGGTTACAAGCATCATAATATCACCCTAGGACAGGTAGGAAATGTAATAGCTCAGCAAAATTATTGCTGTGAATGGACAGTTATGAAAAATCATAACATTCTAATCTGCATCTCTTTAATGCTACTAAGATAGTTTAAACTTGTAATGACTTTCAATTTGCCATTGAATATAATGACAAAAATTGTAGTAAAAACTGATACCCTTTTCAAAGATGATCTTATAGTATTGGCTAGGTAAATGACTACAGACAAAAGTGTGAAGGCATGGAAGTCTCCAAATAAGCCCTAGCAACACAGCCAGAAACCTACAATGTCAGCTGTTCACCGACTCATCGAGTCATTGAACGGCTTGGGTTGGAAAGGACCCCAAAGCTCACTCAGTCCCATGGACAAGGACACCTTCCACTACCCTAGGTTGCTCAGAGCCCCGTCCAACCTGCTCTTGAACACCTCCACGGATGGGGCAGCCACAGCTTCTCTGAGCAAGCTGTGCCAGTGTCTGAGAGTAAAGAACTGCTTCCTAATATCCAAGGCCAACTTCCTCTTATAGCAAACAGAATTTAAAGCTCATTGAAGTAATTTTGTTCATTGAAATATAATGAACAAAAAGCAAAACTGTAAGGACAATTATTTAGAGATTTATGTTTTGATGGATGAAAACTCTTGCTATTTGAATGTTTTGCTAAGATATGCTTGGGAAATTCATGACTAAGGAATTCACCAATAGCATTCTAGTTAAGTTTTCAGTTAGGACACTATGTTATAATGTTTAAGACCTACAAATTCATGTTTTTAACTCTATGACAAAACTGGGTTAACAATCTGAGAAAGAAATATAACTTGTCTTTTTAATATATGTCTTACAAAAATTAAAAATTTCTGCAAATGGGCAATCTAATCATATTTTCAAAAATCTGTAGAACATATGAAGATCTTTCTAGAAACAAGTGATTCGTGGGATATATCTAATCATATTTATGTGCTGAGGCTTAAAAATTTAGATATGATATATACTCAAGATTCTCAAATTCCTTGATGCTTGAAGAAAATACATCACAAACCCCTCAAAATCAGGTTATACTTACCTATACTACTGTAGTTTGATATATTTTGCAATATGTTAATTGGGTAATTAAAGGGAAGCAAAAGTTCAAATTTCATTTCCATTTACCTAACTATGTAACGGAGTGTTTGACAAAGTTAACACAAGTAGGGCCATCTGCAAATAGTACTTAGTATTAACAGTCAAACTACTTAGTTTCAGTCCCCTTTTCGATGATTGGTTTTCTTAGATGAACCAATGATTGGTTTTCCAATTATTGTTTCTCCCGTGAAAATAACAGAGCAGGGCTTGGGGTATTTATTTTTCCACTGCAGAAGTAGCAAAAGACTTCTGGAAATACATTTATTATTTCCATAGCTCAAATCACCAGAGACCACATGCAAATACCCTTTCCTTCTGTCCAACTCAGTAATAGGTTCCAGTGTTTTGTCAGCTG
The DNA here is from genome assembly GCA_017589585.1 of Phylloscopus whistleri. Lineage (NCBI taxonomy): Eukaryota > Metazoa > Chordata > Aves > Passeriformes > Phylloscopidae > Phylloscopus > Phylloscopus whistleri. The sequence continues at coordinate 597,676 of JADMLD010001284.1, read as the reverse complement.
AAATAAGAATTAATATTTTGATGTCAGTTCTCAAATATGTGTTCTATTCTGCCAAGATACAGGAGATTGGAAAATACCACTACTTTATCTGAGGTGACAGTCAAGGGATACTAATGGAGATTGTCTGATATTTAATGCCAGTTACTACAGAAAGTAAGATGAAAACAAACATCGGACTTGACTGATGTAGTTTGTGGGATACCATTTGTCACTGGAAGTCACAGATCTAGCTTACCTCTTCATATATCCTCATACAAATTTTCACTAGGAGGGTATGGCAAAATAAAACAGAGAGTACAATGGAACTGATAAAGGAGCCTGATACCTTAGGCCTGATTGAGCAGAAACCATGGGACAGACAAACACAGATAGATGCCCTCTGGGCAAGAAGAGACCAGGAAACATGTTGTAAAACTTTGTGATAAGATAATGTTACCAAGTGATGTGATGTCATGAAGAATATGTAACCAATGGGAAATTGTTACCAAAAAATAGAACCCTACGTAAATGCCATATAAGTAAAACACTATATAAATGCCTTGTATACTCAATAAAATGGGCTTCTGATCCAAACTCAGATGTTCCCATCTCTCAGGCACCGATAGGAGTGTACTTCCCTGTTGCTCATGGGGAGAAGACACACATTGTGTCTACAAAAAGCCATGTTGATTAAGAAGGTTGCTGCCCAACAGCCACTCTCATTTGGTTGGGTTCCATGTGTCAGAGTTGTTGAGGAACTGCTTGTGTGTTCAATACAGGAGTGTTTGGGAAGAGGTAACACAGGGCTAAGAGCAAGGCAGTATTTGAGTTCTGGGAAAACAGTCCCACTGCAGCCTCTATGTTACAACAGCTGGTTGGGACATCCTCTGCTTAGGTCTTTTCTTATACCCAGCAATGGCAAGGATTGAGTTCAGCTTAAACTGAATTCTTTCTGGAATGATGATGCGCAAGAATTACATTGTTATTAAAAAGCTACAACTAAGTGGCACATGAATTTAAAGGATTAACCTGAGCAAATAAATAAAAAAAAAAGAAAAAAACCCTAAGGCACAAAATGAGGTACAGTGTGTTGCAGAGGCTGAAAAAAATGTGTAAACTCATGTGGGGAGCCTACAAAGAAATTCATGATTCAGCAGTTTAACTAAGGGCAAAGGAAATAAAGGAGTTTTAGAAACGAGCTGCCGTGGAGTCCGATGAGAGATGTCCAGAGACCGGGATGCTCTTAGGACACGTGGTTTATTGGTCGTGGGGAAGGCAAACTGACCAGCACCGAGGGAAGGGAAGGGAGCAGCAACAGGGCAGGTCCCAAGGTCCAAGAAGGCAAGAGAGCGAATTCCCTGTTACATCACATTTTATCTCTTTCTATGCTGAATATTCTGGTTAGCACCAGCCAACCAGCACAGGATACAAAACCTACAGAATTTACATACAGCCTATGAGAACTACTACATTACCATACTAATCTACATACTAAAAGCCAGGAAAACTACCTTTTACTTGCTACCTGGCAGGGCCCAACCTCCTTTTGTATCTCTTTGTCTGGGGAGGGACATTGCTCAATTGCCAGAGCCCTGGCAATTGATTCAGCTGATTTAATCACCATCTTCCTGCTTAGCATTCTATAGTTCAAATCTTGCTTTTAACTCTATTTTTCCTGCAGGTTTTACACTCCTACAATCTTTCACCAATAAATCATTTCTGCAGGGGCTTCCTGCTTCATCCTCCCCAACAAAGGAGAAATAGAGAAGGCTGGAGCATTTTTCTCTCTCTTTCTTCCTTCTTCACAGAAAGGCAATTCGAGCTTATTTGTTTAATTATTTAAACACAGCTTTAGCTAGGAGTCAAAGAACTGGGGAGAAAATGAGAGAAAGAGCCTTGAAAGAATGCCAAAACAAGTTATGTGTATTCCAGTCAGCATTCTGTGAACATCAGAAATTATTTTCAGGATCTCTTCAAAGAAAGAGTGGAAGAAAGCCCACTGTATTATTTATCTCTAAAAAATGCATGTGGAAGGGACAACGTGAAGAGCTGCAGAGCAGTGCCACTCGAAACTGATTCCTGGGAAGACACAGGGAAAAATTATATGTGACTGTTTCAAAGTATTCGGATAATAAGGCACTAAGACAGAGCCTGCATGCATTTATCTAGAACAAATCATGTCAATTCAATTGAATTTCTTTCCTAACAGAGGGACAGTCATAGTAGACAAAGCAAGAAACACCTGTTATGTCCATGGCCTTTTATGAAAACTTTACTGCTATTGCCTTTGACAATTTGTAAAGCAAACTAGTGAAATGTGTTCTAAATTAAATTACTGGTACATTCATACCACTGGCTGAAAGGTTGCACTTAGAAATTAGCAATTAATGAAGTGCTCTAAGAGAGAGAAAGAATTTCAGGCTGGGTGTCGTGGGGTGACGGTAGGATGTATCCCCAATCGTCTGTTGGGTTTGTGTTGGATATTGTACTCTGTGCCTTTAAGTTGGACCTGAGAGTGAAGCGGGGAGAAAATTGCACAGTTTGTTTTCGGAAACCTCTCGGACTGGCCTTGAAGAGTGGGAGTCACCAGATACAGACAGCAAGGTTGTTTTTTTTTCCGGCACTCACTTTCGCTTTGCTTTTGCTTTGTAGCTAGTTAGTGTAGCTTAGGGCTGAGCAGCTTCAGATTTCTTTTTTTTCCTTTTTTTCTTTTTTTTTCCTCTCTTTTTTCCTTTTTTCTGCCTGTTTTTGGACTGCTCAAACCCCCCCAAACAGAAGACCTAGGCGGGGGGAGGCTCCGGGGCAGTCTGCACCGGACCCACCAAGATCTCTCCAGTGCCACAACTTTTCCCAGCGAGGAAGCGAGGAAGAGCTGAGACCAGAAACCATCTACAGGAGAGACTTTGTTTTCCCTAATTTGTCACCTGTCCGGGGCAGCATGAAGTTCTTATCATCTGGTATTGTTCAATTTATTGTGCTGGAGGAGTGTTTTTGCCAGTTTAATAAACAGGTTTCTTTCCACTTTCTCTTTGAGGAAGTTTTCTCCCGAACCGGTTGTGGGGAGGGAGGGTCTCCCTAGGAGTTCTCCTCCCAAATTTGCCTTAAACCACTACACTGGGTTGACAGGTTCCTGTCCTAAATCCTTTATCTAACAGTATTTCTATTCATAGCTGAATACGTACTAGTGCAGTTTCCAGGTAACAACATGATAGGAGAGTTTGCAGTCGCTCTGAGAGGCAGTGTTAGAACTAAATTCTAACATGCTTTTGGACAAAAATGTGAATACCATTCTTTATTATTTAGTTATTATTTGGTGAAAACCACCAAAACTCTCTGCCAGTAATAGGGAACAGAAACCTCTGATTTAAATAAATTAACAACTATTATTGTCATTTGTATGAATGCCTATTTTATAAGGACAGACTGTAAATGGCTTTCTGACACTGGGATGCATATATGCTCATCCTTTCCTTTCAAAATATAAAATGATGGCAATATGGATGGAGATGAGATTTTACTCTTTCAAAGGAGGTTTCAGAGGAGGACCAAGTGATAATGGTATTAGAAGGCTGTAAGTTGCGTGCAGCTGGTGTTTTTTTAGTATTTCCCACTGCTGTTATCACCAAAAATGCTGTAAGTGAAAGCAAGAGCAGAAAATCAGATAAAAAGGGTACATTTAAAAGCAGATCTAGAAGGCCTAGTTCATACTGAGACTGTTCTCTTAGTGCTGAAGTTGATCTGTTTGCTTTTATCTCACATCTTTGGTTTTTATTTTGCCTCAAAACAAAACCATCAAAATGAATCCAAATCTTCCCATGTAGCATCTAGCATTCATTAAAAGAATAGCATGAAAAAAAACCCATTATATTTTCCCCCAAGAATCTATTTTGTAGGGTATTGGAAGAACCCACAATGTAAAGCAGGAACTTTTTTAATATGAAAGTTAACATATCAGGCACTTCTGTCTTCAGCAGTTTACATGAGTAATGCATTTACTTTAAAACTAAAACTAAAAGACGAGTAAAATAGATTGGAATTTTTGACAAAAGCAAACCCAGTCAAAATGTCAAAGGTTAGTAATACTCTTTCAAAATCACTCAGTTTCAATATATGAACTCAATGGGATGTGGAGAAAGCTGTTGGGTAATGGTTCAAGCAATGTCAGAAAAAAGTGATTTCATTACTTTTCTACCAGGAGGGAATAGATGGAAAAGAATGGCAGTACTGTATAGAGGAAAATTACAGTCCTTACAAGGTGGCTTCATAATGAGCAGAATCAGGATCTCATAGTCCTGATTTGCTGCTGTTAAAATATCCAGGGATTTTGCAATATCTGATTTGCTTTTCCCAATGAAAGTTTTATGGTCAGTCATTTTTTTTTCCCCCCAGGCTACTATAGCTTTTGCAGAAACATGCATAGGATTTGTTGCTAGTCCAGAAATATGACAGAAATATAGAAGATCTGATACTAAGTTCTATGGGGGTTTGGGTTTTTTTGCAGGTTTTGTTTTGGTTTTTGCTTCTCATTCTTTCCTTTTTAGGTTTCTTTTTCCATTTTCTGTGTTGTATTTTTTGCATATTAGCATCTTGCCTTCTCAGTGTACTGCCTTGATAGTGTATTTTGTTTTTCCAGTCTTCTCACCTTTTCTTCTCCTTTGACCAATTTTAGTTTTATTTAAATGTAAGGTATTTTATAACACTTTATGACTGAGTCAGAACACAGCAATCAAAGAAAATCTAAAAAAGTGACTAAACTATCTACACTAAACTGAGTGTCGGGGAACATGGGTCCCAAGTATTCTCAGAAAGGACACTTTGAATGTCTATTTGCTGCTTATAGTCCCAAGACTCACGTTCCATGTAAGCAGAGCTGAAAATTGTAGCAACCCTAAGAAAGACTGAGTGGGACTACGTGCAACCAGCAGAAAGGAAACTAAAGCCAGGTCTGCATGAAGACCCTTCTTTTCAGTGTGACTGCCCTGGCACATATTCCAGAGAGAAAGCATTCCTCTCTGGAGCCAGACATCGCAGAACCTCCTCATGTGACTGACATCAAAATAATCTCAGTTTATTTGTGTCTCTTAATGATGTTGGTTTGTCTGGGTGGAAGAAGGAGCTACACAGCTTGAGTCAAACACAAAGGCAAAGAGCTGCCAGGCGTGGTCTCCAGTGGGCCCACATCCACACTGAGCAGAATCACAGTCCTGCAGAAACACAGGAATCTAGATCAGGGCAGGCCTCTCGAGTCAAACTTTTTTTCCAGCTCTTCCCTTCCTACTCTCTGCCCCAAAAATGCCATTCAAAATAAAATAAAAGAGCTGTTGCCAGGCAACCTCTCACCATATCTTGAAATCAATCTTTTATGTGGATGCTAGATGCTGAAGTCTGTATGGATGTATTAGGCACAAGATAATTATTGAATTGCTAATGAGAAAAGAATAATCACACTTTTCTTAATTATGAATGCACTAGATAGAGATCAGACTCTTTAATTATTAACTACCTTTCCAATCAGGTTTTTAATTCATCTTCATAGAACATGAGTTTAAAGTGTAACAAATCCCTCTAAATTTATGGGGCCTTATGGGTTTAATCTGAGGCTACTCAAAGAGCTGCCTGATATCATTGTGAGACCTCTCATGATTTTTGAATGGTCTTGGGAATCAGGAGAGGTCTCTATTGCTTTGAAGCTGGAAAACAAGTCCGAATTTTTAACAAGGGCAAGAAGGATAACGTTGAAGACTACGTGCCTGTCAATCTCACTTCAGTGCCTGGTAAAATTATGGACAATATTATTCTGAGAGGTAGTGAATAACACCTAGACAACAATGCACAGCCAGCACAGCTTTCTGAGGGGAAGGTCTTGAGTGTCAAACCTAATTCCGTTTGTGACTAGGTAAGCCACCTACAGGATCAAGGGACGCCACTGATGTAGTATTCTGGATTTCAGTAAAGTTTAGGAACCTGTCTCTCACAGAGTTCTTCTGGACAAAATGTCCAGTCCACAGCTGGATAAACACATCATGTGATGGTTGAGCAACTGGCTCACAGGTCAGGCACAAAAGGCACATGGGGTGACATCATGCTGGTGACCTGTCACCAGTGGGATTCCACAGGGCTTCATCCTCGGCCGTGCACTCTTCAACATCTTCATAAACAACCTTCATGCAGGACTTGAAGAGAGACTCAGGAAATATACAGATGATATAAGACAGGGAAGAGCTGTTGATTCCTTCAAAGGCAGGGAGGCCCTGCAGAGAGACCTCGATGAATCAAAGGGCTGGGCAATCATCAACTGTGTGGAATTCAACAAGGGAAAGTGCTGGGCTCTACACCTGGGATGGGGCAATCCTGGATGCATGGACAGGGACTGAGATGCTGGAGAGCAGTGCCCTGGAAAGGGGACCTGGGGATCCTGGTTGATGGCAAGTTGAACATGAGCCAGCAGTGCCCTGGCAGCCAGAAGGGACATCCCTGTCCTGAAAGGGCACTAGGCCCAGCAATCACCAACCAGGCAAGGGGGTTATTGTCCAGCTCTGCTCTGCACTAGATCAGCCTCAACACAAGTCCTCAGGGCAGTTTGAGGCACTACAGTATAAGAAAGACATTCAGAGGATGTACAAAGGAGGCTGTGGAGAGGGTGAAGGGACTTGAGGAGAAGCTTTGTGAGGAGTGGCTGAGGGCACTTGGTCTGTTCAGCCTGGAGAAAAGAAGACTTGAGGGGAAACCTCACTGGAGTCTGAAACTTCCTCGTGAGGGGAAGAGGAAGGGCAGACACTGACCTCTTCTTTGTCATGACCAGTGACAGGACCTGAAGTAATGGCCTGAAGTTGTGTTTTGGAGATTTATATTGGGTATCAGGAAAATGTTTTTCGCCCAGGGGGTGTTTGGCACTGGAACAGGCTCCCCAGGGAAATGGTCATGGCACCTGAGTTCAAGAAGTGTTTAGACATTGCTCTTAGGCCCATGGTGTGATTCTTGGGACTGTCCTGTGCAGGACCAGGAGGCAGACTAGATAATCCTGGGTCTCTTCAAACTCTGGATATTCTATGGCAAGTGGTAACAACAGATAAACAAAAGGCTGAGAAGGCTTTTTTGCCTCAGTCTTCACTGGCAACCTCTATTCCTATACCTCTTGAGTGGATGCACAGCAGGATAGGGTATGGGGAGCAAAGTGCTTCCCACTGTAAGAAAAGATCATGTTCAGGGCCACCTGAGGAACCTGAATGTGTTTAAGTCTATAGGACCTGATAGGATTCATCCCAGAGTCCCAAGGGAGTTGTCTGGTGTAGCTGCCAAGCCACTCTCCGCGATATTTGAAAACTAGCAATCAAGTGAAATCCCAGGTGACTGGAAAGGGAAAACATTATACCCATCTTTAAAAAGGGTAGAAAGGAGGACCCTGGGAACTCTGACCTGTCAGCCCCTGTGCCTAGGAAGATCATGAACAAATCCTCCTAGAAACTCTGCTAAGGCTCATGCAGGACAGGGAGGTGATTCCAGACATCCAGCACAGCTGCACCAAGGGTGAGTTCTGCCTGACCAACACATTCATCCTCTCTGATGGGGTGACTATACCAGTGGACAAGGGAAAGGCTACAGTTTTCACTTATCTGGAATTCTGTAAATCTTTGAAACAGCTTCTCTAAATTGGAGAAATATGGATTGGATGGGTGGACTATTCAATGGATAAGGAATTGGTTAGATGGTCACATCCAAGTATTGTGGTCAACAGCTCAGAGTGCTGATGGACATCAGTGACAAGTGGTGGCTCTCAGGGGTCTGTACTGGGACCAGTTCTATTTAATGTCTTTATTAATGGTACAGACAAAGGGATCAAGTGTACCTTCAGCAAATCTGCAGATGACACCAAGCTGAGTGGTGCAGTTGACACTCCTGAGGGACAGAATGCCGTCCAGAGAGCCCTGGACAAGCTTGAGCAGTGGCCTATGGGAATCTCATGAGGTTTAACAAGGCAAAGCACTGGTGCTGCATCTGGGTCAGGGCAGCCCACAGTGGCAGCCCAGGCTGGGGATGAACAGACCCAAAGCAGCCCTGTCCAGAAGGACTTGGGGGTGCTGGGGGCGAGAGCTGGACATGAGCCAGCCATGGGCACTCCCAGCCCAGAAAGCCACGTGTGTCCTGGGCTGCACCCAAAGCCCTGTGGGCAGCAGGAGAGGGAGGAGATTCTGCCCCTCTGCCCTGCTCTGGTGAGACCCCACCTACAGAGCTGCCTCCAGCCCCAGATCTCAGCAAAGGAAGGACATAGAGATGTTGGGGAGTGCAGAGGAGGGACACCAAGGTGATCAGAGGGAGGGAATACTTCTCACAGGATGAAAAGCTAAGAGAATTGGGATTGTTCAGCCTGGAGAAGAGAAGCTTCTTAGTGTTACCTAATTGTGGCCTTCCAGTCTGTGAAGGGACTCTACAAGAAGGATGGAGAGGGACTTCCTACAAGAGCTTGTAGTGACAGGACAAGGGGGAATGGCTTCAAATTGAAAGAGTAGGTTTAGACTGGATATTAGGAAGAAATTCTTTTCTATGAGGGTGATGAGGCACAGGTTGCCCACAGCAGCTGCAGATGCCCCATCCCTGGAAGTGTTCAAGGCCAGACTGGAGGGAGCTTTAAGCAACCTGGTCTTGTGCAATATATCTCTTTCTATGGCAGGAGGTTTCCATCAGGAAACCAGATGATCTTTAAGAGCCCTTCCAATCCAACCATTCTATGATTCTATTAGATCACATAACCATCCTCCTGAATAATAAGAAAAGGAGATCAGCATTAAAACTGAGATTCTTCAGTGCAATGTTCAGCCCTCTTGCTGCCTAACCATTAATGCATCACTACTTATATAAGTATAAAAAATTATCTTTGAAATGCATGTTTTAAATCAAATAGTTACTGCAGTTCTCCGATTTTATTTCTCAGTCAAAATTTTGCATTTTTGCTCAGTAGTCTGTTGTAACAGAGTTCCCCGCTTTCAGATGGAAATAGCGACTAAACCATGTAATTTCATTTTAATCTTAATAATGAAGAGAGAAATAAGGAGAGTCTAATTGATCACCTAGGGAGAAGGAGATTTCACTTAATTTCATTTTTCCTAATTAAATAATCTAATAATGAATGAGTTAAACATATATATGGTAGAGATGGCCCTATTATCAGTGCAATGTCAGTATAAAATGATTGTTTTCCTTCAGTTTTAATTGAAAAATTGTAATGAGCACAGGAAGCATTTATTAAAAACCATATTAAATTGATCAGATTTGAAATAGCATGTTTGCGTGTAGTCTTTTATTTTGCATTTATATTTTGTTTTTGGAAGTGAAAACTGATAACGACTATTATCAAAAAGGAATCATTTAAGCAGTTCTTCAAATTAAATGTACAATATATACCAAGTGTTATTCAGAGAATGCCACAGTGATCAGATGCATGGATATTCCATTCTATTAATATTCCTATTTTGGAAGCAGAAATGGGAAAAAAAGAAAAGTTAGAAATATCACCGCATTTCCATCAACCACCTGCTATTGTCACAGGTAATCTTGTTGGCTATACCAGAAGCAGGGTTCTGCTGCTGAGTGCCACATCTTCCATACTGCCCCCTACACTATTTAGACCTCCATAAGCTGATTTAATTCACTGATGTGTCAGAAACCGCCATAGCAAAAGGAGGGTTGTTGGTTATTTCATCTTTTGGTGATGCTGTGTTGCATCTGAAGGGTCTGGCAAGTGCCAGGGGAAATAAAAGGCATGGGTGAGACCATTCGGCACGTGGGCATAAAAGAAAGGGAGATGGGTGTCGGAGGAAATTTCACCTGCAGGTGGCACCAGCACTTCTATAAAATGAACAAACGAACAGAAAGAAAAACAACAACAAAAAAAAACCCCCAAACCAACCCACCAACTAAAAACCCCAACCCAAACCGAACCAATAAAATCCTTCCAAAAAACCACAGAGATGTTTTGACTCCCCTTGTGCTCTGGAAGGTCACAAAGCCAAACCTCCTGCTTCCTGCACAGCTCCTTTAGCAATCAGTCTGTGACTTTCTCTGCCTCTCCTCTGGCTCTGCACACAGATGGTGCTGGGATCTTAGCATGCCAGGCAGCTCAGTCCCTGCAGGGGACCTAACTGTGGTGATACCCATCCAGAGGGTGAAACCTGGCTCCACTTAGGGAACAGGTGTCCGGATGATTAAGTGAGGACATTCTATCCAAAAATCTGAAAAAAATTAAATGCATATAGGGCTCAGAGTATTTTTTTTTTTTTGTCAAGAAAAATAAATTCAGAGAGGATACTGAACACACTGAGTCATCTCCTAGTGCTTGCAGGAGCATTATGAATGCTGTCTTATCAAATGGATCACTATGCATTCAACAAGAAGATTATTAAGCAGTACTGTTTAAGTCATAACTAAATTCTAAAGTTGAATTTGTACTTTTCAGCTCATTTTTCATCTCAGTAATTCCTGTAGTCAATCAAATGTGAAGCACTGAGCACTGTGATATTTATGCATTTTTGTGTTTTATACATTGTATTTAATTGTTTAGGGAAAAGAATAGTAAAACAAATTTATGCTGCATGCAAAATCAGCAATTACATTTAGATAGAATTAGGGAGCATTCAGCACTTTTAAATCCCTGTTACCATGTATTGTCAGCAGTTGGAATGACACTGTGTTCCAGTGTGGCCAGTAACATGATCTTAAAGCAAGTAACTTCATCTACAGCAAGTATTAGGAAACTTAAAAATAGCTTAAGCAGCTGCTTCTGTTGCACATCCATGTAGGTTGCACCAATGGAAAGGAACAAGAAATATTTGTAATGGTTCCTTTTGTTGACTGTCTCTCTCCACATCTTCTCCACTACCAGGTGGAGAAGATGTGGAGAGAGACAGTCAACAGAAGACAAGTTCATATTTTAAATCCTGTATATTACCAAGCATTTTTATTCACATTTAATCTTTACCCATTTTTTCATTTGACCTTCAGTTCTTCTGATATCCAGCGAACTGAAGAGCAAACACACATAGAAACACATTCTTCGCATACTTTATAAATTATTTCCTTCATCTGCAGACAATTCAGCCTCTAAATGTCAGAGGAGAGAAGTTGCAGTAGGAGCTAGCTTTAGGTGGCAGCAATAATGAATTTCTTCTTCTTTCTGCAACTGATCCCAGGGCACAGGCCTTTTTTCCTCTTTTTGGGTAACAGCGATGAAGTAGGCATGTAGAAAAAATTGAAAAATACATAGCAAACTGCTTCAGTTCTGAAGCCCAGTAGCCCCGAAATCCACGTCTAAGACACCAAACTGAGATATATTAATCTGCTTTGTTGTGTTCACCCAAACTATTTCTCCCAAGGCTGAGTAAAGCTGTAGAAAGGGCTTAGGTACATGGATGACTAAGAGGTCTGATGAGGATCTGTACCACATTTTTTTGGGGAGGAGGACTATATTCATATACCCTCAATCCCACCAAATGCCAGGACTTAGTGGCCAGCTGTCTGCCAAACTAGTCAAAAAGATTCAAAGGAAAACAATGGGCATATGAAACACAAGTAAAATTCTGACCCACAATATGCTATTAGTAATTCAAACATCATGGTTGTGTAATATTTTGCTTCAAGTATTGTGGAGGTGGGTATCTGGATCAAACCAGATCTTACAAGCATTTGGTGTGGATATTTCAATCTCTAGAATATACTCCACACTTTTTTCCCCCCGCTCAGGGTAACCTCTGGAGTTTAGCAGGTTCCGGGTTGTTGGTTTACCAGCCAGTTGTGTTGTGATGCTCTTGTTTTATTTGATGTGATTTTTGGAATCTCCTCCACAGAAGTGCCACTTAGAAAAAGCAGACGCGTGAAAACAAAGTGAACACATTAGTGTGCGTTTAAGAGTTTTCTCTAATCTTCTAAGAACCAGCCTAGAAAGATACAGGGAGGAATTAGAAAATGTTCTATACATCTACTTGCTTTTTATGTGCATAAAACTGTCTAAATACCCCATTCAAAGATTTTATTTTAAGCAATGGAATTTGGAGAAGAAGGGTTAGCAGCCAAAAGGATAGAATAAAGTCTCTGCAAGTGGACTAGCAGTAGAAAACACAATATTGAAAGGTTGTCTCAGCCAGGCATAGCTCCACAGATGAGATGTACACACATATCTGCTGCTGGTTTATTGGTGGTTTAGTAAAGCATATTGCACTGGAGCCAGGGGATGGTATAAACCAGAAATGTGATAGTCTTACAATAAGAAGCTCTAGATGTTAGTGACATAAGCAACAGAAGGTCAGCAGAAGCAGAAGACTTTCAGAAGCTGCCCTGTCTTTTCAGCTGCAACATTGCAGTGGCAGACATTAACACAGTCTCTTTAGGAACTCTCTCCTGTACTCTGCTACAGAATACTTCATGCTGAGAAGGAACCATCCTTCCTCTCCAACTGTAAGGACAGAGATATCCTCTCCTGTGCCTTTCCAGTTGGTCCCTTTGCCTCTGGTGATCTGGGATCCATGGAGTATCTTGGCAGGATTTCCCAGGATGCAAAAGTATTTACCAGGGCTGAATATACAGTTCTGCAGAGGGAATCTGCCCTCCTTATATCACTGATATGAACAGGATTATCTGAGAAAGAACTGGAACTTTCAGTGTTTTTCTGGTGAAACTGATGTTCTGGTGTTTTTCTGTGTTATACACTGCTAAAAAAGATTAAGAATTAAATAAATAGACAACCATAAATAAGGAAATGGAATATTAGGAGGACTCCCCCTTAGTTAGCAAGGCATGTTGTATATTTCCACTTTAAGGAAGGAAAATGCTATTTGTATTCTGTGCCTGCTTATTTCTTCTTGAAAGTGCTTTAGCTTCTTCCCTCTTACCATTCAATTTAATTCTTATCAGGACTAGTTCACCCAGGACTAGTATTTTCAACTGAGATTTCAAAAGGAAGGCCACATTAATCAAACGTTAGTTGTGGGATATGGGGTTGTAATTGTTAAAGTTATTAATGGTTATGTTTACCAGAAAGCACTGTAGGACGGCACAGCTGCAGGCTAGATGGTTGGAAGCTGGTTGGGGAGTGAGAGGCAGTTATGAGGAGAAACGTGGACAGAATATGAACGGGAAACTGACTGGGTGACAGAATGCCTGGACAGCAGCACTGCAGCTGAGCAGCCAATGGGCGCCCTCCTTCTGTCAAGTTCTGGTTCTGTGCAGTGGAGATTAAAGGTATAAAAAGGGGGGTAGTTTCTATAATAAAGTGATCTTCTTTGGATGCATAAGGCGGTTTGTATCACTTTGTTCCCCATTGCTACAATTAGTATTTGTGAAGCAAGTAGGATCTAGAAGAAATAGATGTATAAATCACGACACTTAATTACTGATCACATTTTTCTTTAGCTCAGCTTGTAGGAATGCATGTTCTTCACAGATCGCTACATTATCCAGAGGTTTCAGGACTCAGGATGCAGAGGCGAGAAAATTAGATTTTCTTGGTGTCATTAAGAGGACTCAGTTGTAACTCCTGCTTACAGCTAACAAGCTGAAACCAAAATTGATGATTGCTTCATGAGCAATTATTTTCCACTCCAATTAACACAAGCATAGTTTTTCTGACCTCTAATTTTTGCTTGTCACCAATCAGTTCAGAACCTCCTTCTATAAATTGTCCAGCTCTTAAATTTTTATCATACAGTTTTTCCTGCAGCAGCTTTCTGTAACCAGTTTTCTAACGTTTTATCTTGTTTTCGTTGCAGTTTAATATAATCACTTTTGCCTTCATATTCTGTTTAAAGAAGATGTTTCCCCTTTCTTGGGATGCTTCCAACTTTTCCTGCTGAAGGTGTTCTCTCTGATATTGGAGCTAGATGAGTGTTCACATTGCAAAGTGAAAAACACCTCTCTGAAGGACTTCTCCAAGGACCACAAAACCACCAAAAAAAAAAAAGGTCCTGGCCTGTGGTGGTGTCTTTTTGATAAGTTTTGATGACTTATGATTTGTTCCTACTATCCCCCCAGTATTTGGGTTATTTTGGTTTTACCTCAGGTTTTCCCCTCCCCTGGTCCTTTGTCCATTTCTCCTGACCCTGCCCTATGTTAACTTGGGGCCAATCACCACCTGCCCCTCCCCTCTGCCTCCTGGTTTAAAAGTTTGGCGCAGGACCCTGTTCTCTCTCTCTCTCTCACACCACCTTTGGAGAAATAAAGACCTCTGAGAGAACCTTCTCTGATTCCTGCTTCAAACCTAGATGCCAACAATATACAGGGACCATAGAGAGCAGAAGGCATCTCTGCCCTACACCGTTACTCAGACTACTACAGTCCAGGGACGACTACTCTTGACTGGTGGCTGGGGTGTGAGCTAGTCAGAGTTTCCCAGCCCCCAGCGTCACTGGCCAATCACCATGGGTTTGTGGTATATTCAAGATCTTTCCTTTAACATTTTAAGAGCGCCATAATATATGAGGATTGTGGTGTTAAAAAAAATGCTGCGTTATATGTAAACGCCTTTGCTGTGTAGCAAGAGGGTGTACAAAAAAGCCACAAAAATATATTTGAAATTCCTTGAAAAAACGCAATTTCACTTAGCTTTACATAGATTTCGAAGTCTGCCAGACCTGGCCATGTGGGGAGCTGCTTTCACTGTTCACCACATCCTGAGTGCCCCTCATGCCCTGAATCTGATTCCATCTCTTTTGAATTTTGCTGCTACCTCCATTAAGCTCTCTATGAGTTTATGTGGCATTCTCAGCTCCCACTGGTGTAGTGGTGTGTTCAAGTTTTAAGTTTATTATGTTGGTTCATTCCATGTAGCCCTTGTGTAATTCCCATTTGGTTTTACCCAAGTTGTCAATCTTCTGCTCCCTACCCCCGAGGACCTGTCTGTCTACTCGAGGCCTCTCCCTGAATCTTGAAGGTTCTGAGAGGGGTGTCGAGTGATAGGACAGGATCCGAGGAGGTTCATCCCTTCCAACTAGGATTGGCTCCTGGAGGAGTCCTTCATCCTGGTAACCACTCCCTGTTCCTTCCCTATTGGTTCTTTCCCTGTTACCTCCCCTGACTCCTCCTCTGCATAAAAGTAGCTGACCCAGGGCAGTCTGTGCTCTGCTGAGGCAGATCTCTCTGGAGTGAGGCTGTTCCCCCTTGAACCCTCAATAAACTCCTGTGGCAACCCCTCAGCGGAGTCCTCCTTCTTTCCTCGCCATTGTCGTGACCTACATCGAGTGGCTGGGCTGAAAGAGCCCACCGGATCGGCTCGGTTGGCCAGCCTACTGGGCCGTACCACATGCCTGAAACCGTCGCCAGGGCTAGCCAGGGACAGGCAAGACTCTGACCACGAGGCAGAGGGCAGACATGACCAGGTGCGGTTTTACACTGGATCTGGTGCAAAGGTGAAGAGAGAAAAAGGTTGTTCAGTTAGTGATGTTCTTATGTTTACTCAACACATATCTTTAAGTATAAACCTTGAAAATGGTGAGTTTCCTTTTTCTTTTTCAAAAACTGACATCTGGGATTTCACTCTGATTTCATGTGTATCACAGCTCAGTAAATTTCAGTAGATTTGCCCCAGATTTATGTTGCTGTAGGAGAAGGGTTGGTTTTAATGTCTGTCATCAAGACGGACCTTAGGAATTCCATCCATTGTAAATACAGTTCTAGGAAATTAATTCAGTAAGTCAGACTTGCTGATGGGTTGTTATGGTCTCCTGGCATTTAGGTAATAGATGCAGTTTGACAGTTTATTTCAGGTAATAAACCATTTAGTTTCTAGGGCTTAAGTGGAGTTCATGACTAACTGAAATTTTTGACTGCCCAAATATTTGCCTTTTATAAACTTCCATTATCAGAAACTCATAGCTATTTCTCATACATGCCAAGCAACATCTTCAAACTGTGTGTTTTTAGAACAAATTGAAAGCTACATCATGAACCCAGGATCTTCAAGGATGCTTTGTGGGACCACATTTAAATTTTTGCACTGGTTAATGCAGGAAAAAGTGTAAAAAATATACCACAGTTTTTCCCTGTCTGAGAACTTCGACCTTCTCAGAAAAAGCTGGGTTGTGTAGAAACCTCTGTCACAGAGATGTCTCCTCTGGGCTGAGGCTCTTTGCAACATGAGACAATACGGTGTGACATATCCATCTTTATAGGAGTTGTTGGTTATGAAGAGAGATGCGCAGTAATTTTGTGTCTTCAGAGGCCAAGAATAGGCTGTGTGCAATGGCAAAACAAATGGACTTCATTCTAATATGGTAAGAAACAGCCTCAGAACAGCAAGGAAGCTGTCAGAACAGCAAGGAAGAATCCCACAGACCAGTTATGCATTTCACAGTCATCAAGAGGTTAATTTATTTTAAAATAAGTTACTGTCACTAGTTGCTAGGTAACACTGTAGTTCCCTCAGTCTTGTGATCTTCAAATGAATTTTTCTGATGATATAATAATACCAATAATATTGGTATCAATGATATGATATGATATGATATGATATGATATGATATAATATTGGTAACTCTTTCTCTTGGTGTTGGAGCCAGAGAAAAGGAGGACTTTTTCTGAAACTTCTCACAATGGAATTTTATTTGTCTGGTTTACTAATATAATTTTATTTGACCCTAATGTAATTTGTAGTGTTAATAAAAAGCTCTTTTTCATAACTTGCTCTGCATGAAAATACAGCATTCCACTATTGCATCTTAGAATAAAGACAGGCAGTTTTAAATTCTAAATGCAGCAAAAGATGAATCCTTAAATTTTCTGCTGTCTCTACATGTTATATTTATATGTAAAATGGTCAATATACTCCCCAGTTAGCTTTCTAGCCAAAGGAAGTAAAGAAAAGGAAGAAGCAGGGAAGTAAATTGAGGTAAGGTAAAAAAGAAAGTTACACGGAAAACCAAGTGGCAAAGAGAGAAAGCTAGCTGAGTAAAGTAAGTGGCAAAGTAAGCTAGCTATTGTTTAATGGATTTGAATTTTCTTTACTGTAGGCATTGCACAAAGGCACAGAATTGAAGGCATCATTCTAGAGCCCCTTTCCTTAAAAAGTTGTGGATGGATTTCCACTAAGGTCAAAGCACTGATAAGGGTAGTGCACTGGTCCATTCCCATTGATGTCTTGAGGGAGAAGCCTTGCAGCAGAAGCCTTGAAGCCTTGCAGCAGAAACCGAAATTTTGTGTCATGCCATATTTTCTTACTGTGTGGAATTTAAAATATTTCATCCTGTTGTTATTTACCATGTCCTTCGTATCTTCTCATTCTTGTAATAGCTGTAATTGTCCACTAGTTGTGTGAGAGGAAATAATGTCTAAATATTGGCCCAAGTCATAAATTTTCACATTTTCTCTCTGCTTTTACTAAGGAGACCTTTCTGCCTTCTTGATGTTGTATTATGCAGAGTAATGCAAATTCGTGACTTCCTATAGCATCACTGGATTAACTCTTCCTGGGGAAAAATAAAACCAACTGGCATGAAATACTAAAACCAGTTTCATTGCAAATTGACACTTTGTGAATGCTTTCAAATTTTTTGTATTATTGGCATAAACTGGTGGTTCATGGGGGAAAAAAAGCCCGTCGGTTTTGTTTGTGTGCAAGTTATTGCCTCCCTTGAAAAAGCAATCTCATTCTCTGAGAAAAACTGCTGTCAAGTCAAACAAAATGTTTTTCTGTGAACAGACTGTTACTGTGGAACAGGAGGTTACCCGATTTCTGTCAGTGACAGTGAAGAGCAGTTGTGGCAGCAGTGTGAGGCTATGGCACTGTCAGAGGTCCCCCTTCTGATGGAAGGTTTTGCTATCCTGGCAGGGTGTAAGGGCTCCTTGGCTGTGCTCCTGTGAGGCTGGTATCCAATTATAGGATGAATCAAGGTGACATACCTGCTGTGTGTTAGGATTGCAACTAGGATTGTGCTGAAATTAGAGTTTCAACAAAAGGATTGTCTGCAGCTACGTTATCTCGTGATGTGCATCAGTCTAGGATGTGATTGAAACGGAGTAATTTATCTTTAAAACAATTGCATTCAGCAAAGGGGAAAAATACTCTAACTAGCAAGAGGGTGTATGCAAATATCTTTTGTCAGTTTGTCACTCGAAGACACCTGAATTCATTTATTCTACAAGTGTGTACATGAAGGAAGAAAAAATAACCCCAAGCTATTGAATAGTAACAGCAGTAAAAAAGCTTTTAGATGAACGGTTGTATTAGATGAACCTTGCTGTAACTAGCAACTAGGTCACACTGAAAGAATTTTTCTACCAACAAAAGGTTTTTCCTCATTTGAGGTTAAACTGGGAGGAAAGCTCAGTAGGTCACTGGAATATCCTGAGGGGGAATGCTGACCAGCCAAAACCTTAATAAAAAAAAACCTTAACCTGATTTCCTAGAACTATTTCCTAGAATAAATATCAAGGGATACTGCTTGAGAAAATCTGAAGGCTAGAGGAGACCAGAAGGAGGACTTCTAAGTGTGTTTTTAACTAATTGAAAATACGAATTTATTGTCAGGGTCCTCCAACCCTTAGATAAAGAAACTGGAAAATTTTCAAATGAAAACAAAGGAGTCCTATTCAAAAGCTGATTGTAAACAGTAATTTCTGTTCTGTGAGAATTCCAACATCTAAAAATTTCGTTTCATCTCAATGGAATGAAGTCCAGGCTTTTAATTTTCTATTACGACCTCATTTCTATACAAATACTTGAAGAAACCACAAAACAAACAAACATAAACACCCCAAACCACAGAACATTCTGTTTTGATAGAAAACAAACATTTCGTTCAGCTTTTGACTTTTCTTTTCAGAGCAACAATTGCACTTGGGAATGTTGATAGATCAGTGTTTCCTGTGGAAAAATATGAATAATTGTAAACATCTTGATTTTTGAAGAAATTTATTGTATAACAAACACTATGTTTGCATAACCTATAAAATACCTTGGACAGCTGCTCTTCTGACTCTTTCAAGCAAAAGAGGAAAGACTGGGTCATGAGGAAGAAATGAAGGAACTGGCAGATGTCCAATGTCTCACCTCTCCTTCATGAAATTCCTTATCATCACTTCTTATCATGATAGATTACACAAGGCACTCAGTTATTTCACTTAAAAAGCTGCCATTAGCATCATGCACTGTTATTAAAGATATTTCTCTGCATAATCTTTCTATATTACTTGTTCATCTTTCCCTAATCATGACCTCTTAATCTTTCTGTCCCTCTACCTACTTACATTGCTTACAATTTGGGGGTTTTTTTGGTAAAGGAAAAAAATTAATTAAAACAAAGTAATTAAAACATAGTGTGAAACACACAAGTTAAAGTTGTCAGGAGATTAGAGAATGATATGATTCACGATCTGTAGCCTTTTAATATTGTTGATCAGCATGTGCAAGAGATTACTCCTGTGAGCAGCACAAGTAATACATTAGTAAGAATTGTGGTGACCTTCTTCTGCAGAGCTCTATAATATGATGTAGCCTGTCAGATTAACCTCAAGACACATATATTTCTTTATAAAATAAGTCTCCTCTTTCCTTTATCTTCTAATGGGAACAGTTCTCTTTTTTCTTCCCATTTGCCAATGGTATTGTAATTTGAACCTTTGCCTTTGACACTTTTTCCTTTATTTTCTTACCTAATCGGGGGCATACATTTCCTAATGCTAAGAATGGCACTACTTGCATCCAAAATTACAGTCATGCGTGCTACTATTGCAAAAATATGAAAACAAAAGCACTGGCTGAGTCAGGGAATTTGCTGATGGTTTGAGGGCTGACCACAGGAGCTCTGCTCAGAGCTCGATCCTGGCTGACTAACAGCCACGGATTATTCCATACTGTCTTTAGCATCTGGTATCTGCACATTGCCTGTGCAAAATTAATTGGAAATCTCAGTCACAGTCATGCTGGACTTCATCTTCTGGCTTTTTATGTTAAAAAATGGTGATCCTTAAAACTGGCAGTGTTGTGCCATTGATGGCTTGAGTCCACAAACTCATAGAATGCAGGGAATGTTCCCTGTTGCTCCCAAGGATCTTCCTTGTGCTGGAAATCACTTGTATCTCATTGATGCCATGAGGGCTGGTTCTGTGTCTGTTCCAGCCCTAGACCCAGCATACTTTAGTGCATACTGCAGAAAAATACAGGGTCTTAGTCACAACTGGGTCAAAACAAAGACCATCCAGTAACCCATCTCAGACAGTAACTTCAGAAATTATATAATATTACTGAAAGGTTGTACCATTGAAGTAAGGAGCATCTGGTAATCTGTGATTAAGGAACTTCCTGAACTAGAGTTTGAATTGTTTCTATAGTGTTTAATAGCCACCCCTTAATTTGCCAGCTGTCAGTTTTTCTAATCCCACTCCCACTCTGACTACTTGATATTTGAGGATGATTAATTCCCCAGCTTAGTTGTGTGTTATGTCCCTTTTACTTGTTTTAAGCTTGCTGCCTGATAACTTCATTATGTGTCCCCCATGCTTGAGCTAAGAGGAAAAGTAATCAACTGTCTACTCTTCAGCTTTCCCTTGCCTTCTTTTCCACTTTTCCAGACTACAGAGTCCAAATCTATTTGGATTAACCTGATACAGAAACTTAAAATCATTGTACACTTTAACCATCACTGTTACTGAGTCCTCCACCTTCAGTTCTTCCACTACATGCTTTAGACCTTGGAGTACAAAATGCAGGAGTGATGGAGTTAATACAGGGAATAATGGTAATTTTCAGTTTATCTTCTACTCATCACTTGGGGTTTACAATTATATTTTAGAATTATATTTGTTTTTTCCCAGGAGATTCGCATTGAGTTTCATGAAACATTTTATTACCCAGTCACCCATCTCTAGATGAGACTCTCCTGAAGTTTACTATCATTGGCAAAGTTCCTTGAGACTGTATTTAGCCTCTTTATCAAATAATTTTTGGGATTTATTTGACAGTATAATCATCCTTGATCAATGCCGGGGACTCTGCCAATAGTTTGCTTGTCCCATGGATCTTTTCCACTTATAATGAGGATAATAATTGTCCTGGGTTATGGAATCAAAAATGTGTATTCTATTTTCATCTGCTGAAAGCAGTTGGGGAATTGTTCTTTATTTCTTGTAACTTTGGAAGGAGGGGGACGGGGGGAGGGGTGGGTGCCTTTTGGGTAATGGGCCATCAACAGACTATACCCCCGGACTATACCCGCTCCCCGCAGAGTCCCAGAAGCCCCATTTGCATGCATGGTCCTATTGTGGGATGCCCCACCCAGTGGGGGGAGTCTACAATTGCTGCCGGGAAAACTGAGCCGGCCGGGGACAGGCTTCACTTGCTTCACCCCGATTCCTGGGAGGAAGACGGCACCCCATCTCATCTTCGCCAGACCCCATCTCATCATCGCCGGACCCCATCTCACCATCACCTCACCCCTGGACCCCTCCTCATCACTCCTAGACCCTTCCTCATCACTCCTAGACCCTTCTTGGCTACAGGATCGTCCCTGCTCCAACAGAGCCACGTCTGTCATCCCAGGACTCACTTCTGGACTGCTTCCAACACCCTGACTAACAGGGTGCCAGGTGGCAGCTCTGATTCTGTCAGGGCTTTCCCAAATTGTTGTTGTTTGTTTGCTGGTTTGGTGGGGTAGTTTTGTTTCCTACCACATTTGTATTATTGATATTCCTAGTAAAGAACTGTTATTCCTATTCCCAAATCTTTGCCTGAGAGCCCTTAATTGAAAATTTATAATTTGGCAGGGGTGGGGGGTCTGCATTCTCTATTCTAAGGGAAACCCCAGTTTCCCTGGCAGACACCTGTCTTGTCAAACCAAGACAATAATTAAACAAAAAAAAAAAGGAAAACCATTAACCAAATCTTTCTTATGTTGTTTGAATTATTTCTGCTAGAGCCACTCCTTTTTTACTTGGAAAAAGGAATGTAGCTCTCTACTGGTTTTGGTTTAGTGCTTTTAGAGCATATTAAATCCATACATATGGAGACGAAAATAGCTTTGAGTATATCCTCTCTGCTTATTATCTAGAATAAAAAGAAGGAACAAAGGAGCAGGTAAAAAGGAGATGCCTGCAGCATTTTTACAATGAATGACATTGCATCAATGCCACACTACAGCATGTCACGCACTTATTTAGGGATTTGCAGCTATTTTCTGTGTTAGAGGAGAATCAGCTCAGTAGAGGGAACTTGTTCTTCACTTCCTAAGTCAGATGCAAATGAATACAACTTAGTCCAAAGAGCTTTTTTTACAAAAATTCTTTTGATTTTCTCCCATTTTGAATGGAAGAGCACTATTATCATTACAGTGTACTTATGACAACACTGTTATTTACCGTACTATCTGATTTTTTAATGGATTTTTAAAAGGTTTTTATTAGAAACCTCAGGCATAATAGATACCATTTAACATAGTAAGATCCCTTACAGCACTTCAAAGGCAGAAACAGCAATCTCTCAAATTAATTTCTTAATCAAATCAAAAAAAGTAGCCTAGCATAGAATAGACTGGTTGGCAATAATTGAGCTTTAGTCTATGCAAATAAAGTCAAGAAAACAGAAGTGAATTAGATTTTTCAAAAAAGTACATCTTTCTCAATCTAGTGAGCCTATTAATGAAAACAATAGACTTCTATAATGAAAATCGCTTTGAATTTTCAAAATCCAGTGGAAGGTTGTGGGAATTCAACTGGTTGGGATAGTGAGCTAGTCATTAACAAAGTTGTTAACAAAGTTAAAATATTTGTTAACAAAGGCATCAACTTAAGGCCTTGGGAAGTGGAATGTTAAGAAAAGGAAATATCTAGTTAGGTTATGGTAAGGAGAATGGAATCATGGGAAAGGTTATGTAAATATGTTCATGCCAAATAAGGTTATGTTTTGAGTTCTTGTTTATGATTGGTTAACAGTACTTTATATATAAGTCAATGTTCTGAGTTCTTGTTATTCATTGGTTCATGGTTTAGATATATATTTTTATGTTCAACCCATTGTCAGGGTCTTCGAGGATTATCCTATACTGTCTACGGATCCCTCTTTTGTTTGCTCCTTTATTAAAGTTGTTTTTTGGACAGCCTCATCGTTTCCTGTCCCGTCCTGTTCGCCACTCCCGGCTGGTTCAGTCTCAGAGTCGCCCGCCACTGGCAATAAAAGGTAATGCAACTAATCAGCATTGTACAAGAGAATGGAGAAATGAAAAGTAATGTCAGTTTGAGAGAAAACAAGTGTTATATTTTTAGAAAGAAAGTGTTCTGAAAAAGTTCAGCAGCAATGATGCAAATCGGTTTTGCCTGTGAACTTGAAACTTCCATTGCATGCATCTGACCAACGGGAAGTATTTTGCTACTGCTCTTTCTAAGTTTATCACTATTTTATCAAGATTGAGCTAGTAAGGAGATGACCTTTAGTGTGCCCCAATCTTTAAAGGTGCTGAGAACTTGTAATTCTCATCTGAGTCAGCAGTGGGTTACAGAGGCTCTTTGCCATATTAATCTTTATGCTGAGTCAATGCAACAAAATCGCTCATTACTGTGTCTATAGGCATATTTTACCTGTGTCTAAATACAGCATTTTCTGAAATGGTAGGGAGATGGGCTGACCAACTGGTCTGAAGGGGACTAGAGAGTTTTTCTTGTTTGAAAAGTGCTGACAAATAAATTCAGGTAATAAGATCAGCTATTCCTTACAGTCACATGTGTTGAACACCACACATTTCCATCCTGTCAAATTCCAAAAGAGAATTAAGTTTTTAAGATCCTTTTTTAAACACCCACTTCAAATTCCACTATTTCTTTTACAGCATAAGATGTGTATCCTAATGCCATGCTTAATTAAAACACCTGAGATAGAATTAAAAAATGGAGGTAAAGAAACATCATGCGGCCTAATGTTCACATTCCTCCCAGCTGAGGAGTGGTTGCTTAACAGAAAAATTTTAAAAGGCATCCACATTATTTGGGACCTACCCTCCTGTGGAGGATGGTTTCCTCCAGAAATGGGGACATGTCAGCATCCAGTTTATCTGGATAAATAAGGCCTGTAACTATTCAAGGGCAGTGAAGCCATGTAAAAGAAGGAACAAAAGATGACAGAAGTCATGTCCAAAGAAGAACAAAGGATGCTCACAGCTTCAGAATGTAGAATCGGATAGAAGCAAAAGAAGGACTGCATAAACCTGCTGTATGTGCAAAAGCCATCAACCAATCTGGGCTAAAAGGCTAACATGTGCTTTTTAGGTATATCCAATTGCAAAGCAGCATGTAATGTGTGATAGAAGCTGAAAACTGTATAAAAGGTACTGTTACTTTGCAATAATGGCTCACTTTCATCATACTGATCATGGAATGATGTCCTGTTCTTGATTCTTCCCCACCCTCCTTTTATAAATAGATTTTTTAGATAAAAAAGTATCTATCACCATTTGGATCAGAATTATGAGAGTTGTTTTATAAACTTAATCTATTGCAAAAATTGAGCAGGGGCAAACATTTATGTGTTGCTCTTGAAAAGCTGTCCTTCTCAGCCTTAGCTTCCAGAGGAAACAAAACAAGACCTAAAGCAACAAGGAATAAAGCTGGTCTGAAATATTATTTAATATTAAGTGTACCTGTTCCAAACTCTGACACTAAGAAAGAAAATGAGTGAATTGCATAGACAGACAGAAGCTTATTTAATCTGCACTGAAATGAAGATGGAAAGGACAGTGAGTACACTGGAGGGTGGGTTTGGAAATCAAAATGATTTTGACAAACTAATTAGGATGGCATTCAGAATGAGTGAAGGCAAGGTAAGTAATTGTCATCACTAATGAAAAATGAGGAAAGGTTTTGAGGCAGCGGACCTTCAGAAGGAAAACTGAAGATCACTAGATACAAGATAAACTTCAGTTAAAAAAACAAAAATTAGGGCTGCTGTGAGGGAAACAGTATTCCAAGCCGTGTACAGATAGGAATAGTGAAAGGTGAAAAATACAGGCAGTTAAACAGCTGTTCCTGGGGCAGTGGTAGTGGTTTCCACACACACAGTTGTTATGGGCATGTGTGAATGTGCAGCACAAGTTGTTGGCCACACACTCTAGAGCCCTGCTAACCTGGAGAAAGGTCTATGCATAAAATGTTCACCTGTTATTTCCTCAGCCACTTTGCAGTTTTCCAGTTTTTCATTTGCATGTGGTATTGCCTTCACTTGCCACAGCTGCTCATTTATCTGGACTCATAAAGTTGGTCCTTTTCGTTTCTGTATCCACTTTCCACAACCTTCCTTATCTCTTCCTATTCCTAATTCTGCTTAGATGGCAAATATTCTTCTCACTCATTGAAGGAGGTTCAACCACTGGTTATTCCTTTTTGCTATTACCCATGGCAACAACAGATTATTTGGGTTATAATAGAGCATTAATCTCTCTGCTCAATGCAGCTTTGGTAAGGCCCAGCTGGAGTCTGTCCCAGGCTTGGGTATTGCCCTTAGGGAAGATGTAAGCAATTTAAGAGTCTGGAGAATTTAATATGATCAAATATGACCAGTAAGGAAAGACCAGAGGGTCTTGTCTTCTATGGCCCGAAGAGGACTCATAGGGCACATGACAATAACCTGAAAATAAATAAATTGTTGCTATACACCTCAACATTTTGCTACCTGTGCAAAATGGGGATGATAAAAGTTAATTGGCTTAAATCCAAGCAATATATATATATATGTTCTAATGGGAATAGAAGTACTGGGAGAGGCACTGCCAAAAGAGACAGGAGCAGTCCTGGACAGGTATTTGTTGCAAAAAATTACCAAGGATGAGACAAACTCTCAAAAGTCCTTCCAGTTGTGCTTACTATGATTCTGCAACTACTGTTCACTCCTTATTCTATTTCCTTTTGGAATAGTAATGTATACCCTAATACCTTAAAACTTTGGAAGACAATTTTTTAACATCACATTTGTGAAAATCCAAAGACAAATTTATTTCTTGTGGTCACTGTGACACATTTTCACAAGGGAGGCACCCACCCTCAGTGAGCCTTTCTTGTAGGAAAGGAGGATGGGCGATGTTTTATACATACATGACCATGAAAAAACCATAAAAATATGTATGTGTGCTGCAGTTAAACCTTCATTTAAGCAGAGAGAATAATGTTGGCCTGAAGCCATCTGGATCAAACAGAGACAAGAATGACACCTGGTGCTCAAAATTTCTTACAGAACTTCTTGGCTGGAACAAGGAGCAGGAGTCTGAGTAGGGAAGATGCTGAGATACTGAGAAGGTGACAGGAGCAGGACAAAGAGCCAATGGCAGTTTAGAAACACAGCTGGAATGGACACAGTGGAAAAAACAGAGAAGAAGGTGTTAAACCTGAGGGATGGAGAGCAGAAAAATATGGGTATCCAAGTCCATGTCCCTGCCTGGTGCTACATAGTTCCACCTCAGACACCCAGGAGCTTTGACAGATGCAAATGAGTCAATATGGACCTCTCAGCAGAGCACTAGCTTGGATCTCAGAACAGCAGCCACCCTGGTGTGGTGCTGCTCCTGGGCTGCAAGTCCTGCATTGATGTAGCTAGACCTTGAACTGGTTCATACTGAGCTTGTACACCAGGCTGGACAGCATGTACCCTGAATTTCACTATTTCTTTACAGACAAAAAATGTCAGTGAAATTCAAAGGTAAAGTATTTTGTTCATTCCATGATCATACTCTTCCTCACCTTCTGCAGAAAGCAAAGCATCCCAATATAGAATCAGTTTCTCAGCTTGGTCCAGGGGCAGCAGTGGGTGCAGTGTTCAGACTGAGCTCTGAGTATTACAAGCAGGATAAAACTTACCTTGCAAGTGCCTCATGAGTTTATTAGTATTGTGAGGAGTCTGGATACTGTTTCATGAAAACTTTATATAAGAGCCTATAATAATTTCTTTGAAGGAAGGAAGGGCTTTGCAATCTGCAGAAATACCACACTAAGGTCTATTATCTAAATTCTGACAGTGAGTAGGAAAAATAGCAATTTATTGAATGTCACCACTTCTATACAGTTAACTCAGGCATGGA
Source organism: Phylloscopus whistleri (assembly GCA_017589585.1). Classification (NCBI taxonomy): domain Eukaryota; kingdom Metazoa; phylum Chordata; class Aves; order Passeriformes; family Phylloscopidae; genus Phylloscopus; species Phylloscopus whistleri. The sequence goes on along the minus strand of JADMLD010001284.1, from coordinate 570,671 downwards.
CTCCAGACACAAGGCAGATGTAACTAAAGGCTGTCTCAGACTGTGTACACAAGTTAACCTTAATTCTGACATTTTGTTGACACTCAAAAATTTGCAGCCTCAGTAGTATGGAGTCAGGGCTAACTCTGTCTCCATACTACTGAGGTAAGTATGGAGAATGAAGTAAAAGTTAATCTCATAAATACACATATTCAGCAGCCTCCTCTGAGGAAGAACTCAGCCAGAGGAACAGCTCTGGGCTTCTTTATGCCATACAGCTTGAATGGTAACACCTCCGCCGCTTGGATGCAGTGCACACTGCACCGCAGAACCTGCTCTGTGGATTGTGCCTGACACATCTGATTGTAAATAGAGCAAGACTCAGTCAGGTCTGAGGGGTTTCAAGGTGCTATTTTAGATCACACAAAGACCATGGAAGCTGCTGCTGTTACAACAACTTTGGGCGGCTTTATAGGATCACTTAATAATTAGAACAGAAAAAAACCCCACAACATTTGGACTAACTTAATCTGGCTATAAACTTCTTTTATTCTTTTCATTTCTCAATCTGTAGTAAGATTCCTCATGAATGGATGAAAATAAGCTAGGGACTACCAGATCTATTCCAGGTAACTAATCTACCCTTGCACTTGAAATCTACTTGTAAGGAAACAATAAATATTTTAAATTTAGTTTTATAAAAGGAGACAGGGTTAGTTTTCTCTGTATGGTGCTTATATAAAATAACTGAATGTATTTTCCTTTACCAACACTGTGGTTTGCTATATGTGTTCTACTCCTTCTAGTGCAGTTGAAGTGGAAACATGTCACAATCTACTGCTTGTATTCATTTTATTTAAGTAAATGCAACAATCCAATATAATTTCATATGCCCCTGAAGCTAATGAGGAAAGATATTATAAATGGTGTATTACAAAGACCACTGTGCTACACTGAGATGTATTGAATGCTTCATCTTTTTTTTTTTTTCAACAATACATAATTTCAAAAGGTATGTCTGAAGGTTTCCATGCTGAGGAAGTGTCAATACAGTTCAATGGGGAATCCACTTATCTATATGCCTGTAGCATGTGTGAAAATACTAGCATAATGAATTTTCTGTTGTGCTTTGCTCAGAGAATCAGCACATGAAGTACCTGAATTATTTACATACTTTGGTCTTTATGTGTTTCAATGTAATAAAATTTTTGCACTCTTTTAAGTAGTCCATAAAATATAATTTGTGAATGCTTATTTTTGTGGAAAGGTTTACATACCACAGTGAAGTCAGACTTATATGGGAAACACAGAGAGCTCACTGTCATTGAAAACATTTGCTGCCTACCTTTGAAGTACTTCATGTGAAAAGGAATTTAGACCTTCGAAAAATTGAAACAGAAATTCTAGCTTCCTTTGTGACCTGTTCCTTACTTACTCTGGTCTCTGTTTGTTTTTTCTCTGCACTTCAGAGGGTGATATGTTCCACCTAGAACTTAATCCTTTTCTCTTCAGCTCCTAACAATCTGGCTTTTGCTCCATGATGAATCAAGACCACTTTGAATAAACTAAAAACTGGACATAATGACCACTGCCATGTCTTCAACCTCCTTCAGAAATACGTACTTATGCCTTTTTTATGCCCTGTCTTGTTTGTGTTTCTGAGATATTACTTTGTTCATGTTCTTGGGTAACGAATGAGGTTGCTCTATTTTAATTACAGATGCATTTAATACTTTATTGGTCTGTGATTTCACTAGTACAACACAAGGGCTGTAACTGATTGCATATAAAGTCTAATAACTCATCTTTACAAGCACTGTAAGAGTTGGTATAAAGTCTTTTCCATGTTCTCTTGGCACACACTGAATTGAGAATACTCTTGGGAAAATGGAATCAGGAGTGGTGTCCCCTCTGGTTTTCCCAGGGGTCCTACTAAGTCTTTTGAAGAAATGCACCAAGGCAGCATAAAACTACATCCTGAACACACCTACCTGGCTGCTTCTTGCATATATATTCTCTTTGAAGCTAATTGGGGTTGCGTGTATTTATATTTGTGTGAGCCTGAAGAAGAGAAGCAGAAGGAAATTGTGAAAAAAGAGAGAAAGCAGAAACTTGAGGGTGTCCTTCTACATTGTACTGTATTTAGGATCTTATTCTTCCTGGTTTTAAGCTATGGTGCCTGTATTTTTAAATAAAAACATTTTTCTGTATGAATTAATAATGTACTCTCAGATAGATTAAAAATTTTGAGCTCACGATGCCTGTCCAGGAGTAGTACTGTTTGGAATCCAGGCTGTTCTTGGCCCTGTCAAGAGGTATAGGTGTAGGGATAAAATATGTATATTTGCTATGCATGTGTATGTAGAATGTAGCTTTGTAGCTTGCATATCCACAGACTCCCACTTCCCCACCCCCCCTCCATTTCATTATTTATTTTATCTCATCAGAATATATCTGGGTTATTTTATATTTCACTTCATCTACAATTCCTGCTTTTCAAAGCACCATAGAGAGAGAAATACCCTTTAGCCAGGTAACTTCTGTTTGAAGATTCCCTTGAGGCATCAGTATGATTATTTGAGGATTCAGTGAATAAAACACCGTGATCTTCTGGGCACGTAATGGCTTCCCTTAACTTATTCTTAGCGAGATGAAGGAAATCCTGGCAGAACATCAGTGAAATGTATGGCTCATGCTTTCAATGCCATCTAGTGGTGTATGCCTTGTGCTGAAGGAGAAACTTCTCATGCTACTGTCCCTGAGGTTTAAGAGAATCTCATGAGCACTCTCACTCATGGGAGCCTAGCACATGGAATGAGAGCTGAAAATACAGCTAAGGCCAACCCAGTTTTCAGTCAGATGTGGAGGAACTGTATATTCTGTTTGGGTCAAGCACCAATGCAAACAATTTGTTTAGCTGCTGTCGGGAATGAGCCCCTGTTCTCTCCACAGCTTTGCCAACATCTTGAGCTGTCTCTGTAATGTGTTCTGGCCATGCTTGCATGCCTTGATCCAAGGCTTTCTTTTTCAATCCTTGAGGACAAATGGGGGAAGACAATCCCTCATTTGTGCCCTCATCAGCGTGTTGAAGAAAAGGGCCTTAGATATGAAAAGGGAATGAAAAGGACTCCAGTTAATTAGAGGCATTGCCAGTCAAAAGCTGGCTGGTTGATCCCAAATCAGTTCTGATTCCAGAATTCCGCGAAAGGGAGTGATGTCCAGTTCTAGATGTCCAGTGATGTCCATTGATGTCCAGTCACGTGTGCCACAGTGAAGAGTGTGCAGCCTACAACAGCCTTTACAGCAATACAGAAGAGACCCTGAGTTCTGGTAGGACTTTGAATGAGTGGATGTCAGGAAGAGTCAGAAAAAGCTTGTAAGTGGCTGGAAAGACCAAAGATAGAAGTGAACTCCAGAGGCGGGAGCACATGGAGGACGAGATGTCTCATTATGTAGTCATGACCTCAAACTCTGCCCGAGGATTTCTCACTTCCAAAATAAAACTTTTAAGCTGCTTCCCATCGACGAGGAATGTTTGTTGGACAAATGTGTGATTAAATAATGGCATCTCCTTCCTCTTGAACCTTTCTGACACTTCTGGACTGTTAATAACTTGCGTCCTTCCTGCTGAGCCAACAGGTAGCAAAGCAGAAATGCAAAAAGTACAAAAGCTGCATGTTTCATCTCAGCTTGTTTAAACATATCGTTTAAATCTTCCCTGTCTTTCTTAAGACCACATTACAGAACAGAAAGGCAAAGCTGGGATGTGGCCCTGTATGACAGCGGCCCTGCTGATGCGGTGGCCATAGTAAGCAGAGGCCATTGCGATGCGACGCCCCACCCTGACAGTGAGGGTATTTAAGGTATTTAAGGACTGGAGAGCCCTGGTGTGCCCAGTCCTAGGAGAGCAGCTTTCTGGCCAGGCAGCAGCTCTCTAGGATGACGGTGACAGGTCTGCAGCAGAGGACACCACAGGCCAGCATGGAGGAGGAGCAGCTGGCAGCAGGGCCAGCCCAGGCAGGCTGCATGTCTGTATCAGCTTGCCTGAGCAGGAATGCAGATGCAGGGACAGGCCACCAGCAAGAAGCATCACAGCAGAAGCAAGCAGGGTTCTCGGTGCACAGTGAGTGTCACCAAAGTCCTTTGTGGCTGCAGGGGCACAAGACGTACGGGCCTGTTTTGAAGGAGGTCATTGTGTCCTTCAAGAGGAGGCCTTCAGAGGAGCTGGATGGAAGCATGCCACAGCAGCAGGATGGCCTGGAGGACAGACAGCCACAGAGCCAAGGACAGGATTCCTCACTGAGATGCCCTGAGGCTCTCAATGACACCTCACCTGGGCAGGTGAGTGCCAATGACAGGATGGGACAGCTTGAGACTGGACAGGACAGAACTGCAAGCCTGCCATGGCTACGTTGCAGCATGGCAGCCCCTGGAGCCCCTGGTCAGAGGCTCACTGAGGGCACCATAAACTATCAGGTGCTACTGGAGCAGCTGGGAGCCCAAGCTGCAAGCAGTGAGCCAATGGCCTGTGTTGTCGTGTGTTTTTTATTGTGTTTCCAATTTCAGCTCAATTTTAATGGTCAGTTTTATACACCACCCATTTTTGTATTGTAATAGTATATTTTATCCCTAACGGATTGTTCCTTTTCCCCTGTATTGTTGGTCTTGCCCTGGTTGTCCATCTTCCCTAGACCTGCCATTCCCTCCTCCTACAGAATTGTCAATCCTTTCCTAACCCTGCCCCTTCTTCTAGACCCTTCCCTGTCAATCCCCCAACCTTCGATGCCCCAGTGGTTAAACTGTTTTCTCCCCTTGTGTTTTTTCATTGGTCTATGCATTGTACTCCCTGCCTTATATTCCTCCCCCATGTAACCCTTATTGGTTGGAAATTGTATCCTCTCCCAAGACCTCCCCCACTTGTAAGCCCCTGCAAGCCCAGGTTCTGCACCCCCTTTTCTGTCCCTGACCTTCTGGGGAATAAACACCTTTGGAAATCGTACAGAAGGCCATGACGGGGTTGTGTTACAGCTGTATGATCATTTAGGCATAAAGCATTGACTAAGTGTAGGACTAAGATTGAATTGAGATGCACCTTGACCTCTCTCTAAGGAGGAGTTTAGGTAGAAATGGGTCCTTTTTGCACTTTGTGTCTCGGTGGAAGGACCTCTCTTACAAACTTTGACGGATGCTTCCATTCTGCATGTACCACAGAGGTGTTCAGGTGTGACTGTATGCCTAACGTGGTACTAAATTTATTTGTCTCAGATCATTGCAGGATCCTCATTCCAAAGCAGTGAAGTTCAGTCAGCTGGAGAGTATTCCATTGTCTCAGTAGCCCAGAGAAAAGTTCTCACACTTAATTGCAGATCAGTAACACAGGAGTGACCTGAGACAAGCATCAACAGTTTAACTGATTACAAGAAAAACCTTTCAGATTTTTTGGCAAAATCCTAAAGGAGTAAAAACCAGCACCTGATAGAGGCACATCACATACTTAAGCAAAAACTTCCTTCTCCCCGGTATGAATAACATTCGTATTACACACCTCTTTGCACTGTTGTAATGCTGCCTAGACTGCCCCACAAAATGAAGCCATACAAAGGACCTGAGCCTTCTGTAACACAAGGTCATACAGTGCACTTAAATGACCTGTTCATACAGTAAAAGATGTGGTATCTGAAATCTCACTTACTCTTTGTAAGGAAGATTATAAATATATCAGTAAGACACAAGAAAGTATGGTTAAAATATATAATGGTTAAAAATAATGCCTCACATAGTAGTTATGCTTAAAATTACTAGTACATTAACAAGCTTTTGAGAGAAAAACTTGCAGGAACAGATAACTCCAGCTAGTCTTACTTTCCTAAAGAGAAAAAGAGGTTAGATCTGTCCTTAAACTAGAGAAGAATTTTAGATTGCATCAAAGGGTTCTTTATACCATTGACCATTGAAGCTTTTTATATGTCAGAGGGGTGTCATGTCTTGCATACAGCAGTGTTGGAGAGGTGCTGAGGGGACCACAAAATCAGAGGAGTGCTTGTCCTATCACTACTAACAAGAACATGATTTGCACCTACATTCAGGATGTATGTCATCATTTGAATAATTGCAAGAAAAGGAAAGATTAGGACGCTGTTATAGACCACAACGATACAGACTCTGACTTCAGAAGGCTGACAATGACTCTGTTTATTTCCAGGAATTTCTTCCCTTTTATACTATTCTACAGAGAACAACTCAATTGGTGAAACAAAGACAAACTTCTTCAATCACATTCATCAAACCAGAGGGACATCAAGAAGAAGTCCCTCTAGGGAAAGGAATGTAAACAAAGGTAACAGTTAGAAAAACATGTCTCTTGTTGACAGAAAACTCTGGAAAAAGAGTTTCAGAAAACCAAAATATCTCAGGTATGAACCAGGGCTACAGATTAGAATCTTAACCACAGAAATATTACTCTCTTTAAAGTACAAACAGATAAGCCTGGTACACAGTATTCTCAGTGGTGGGCAGCCACTTACTAGTCAAAATGCAAGATTTAAGAAAAGGTGCCTTTTTTCTCTATTACTTGATAGTCATAATTTTACAACCACTTCTGTCTGCAGGTGTTAGAAATAAATATGTAAGTGTACAAGTGTTACAGCTTATGTTTCCTTTGAAAATGATCCATCTGCTTAATTTCTAACAGTGCTAAACCTGTCTTGTCACCACATACAGAGATATCCTTGCTTTGCCCAGAAAAAAGCCAGCTATGCTGAAACACAAAAGAGAATATGGGATGACAATTTATCCATAGCATTAAGACAATTAACCTGGCAAACCAGAAACTATTCCTGCATCTCAAGCAGCTGCTCTAGAAGGAGTATTGAGCTGCCTTGAGCTAGTTCTCAAAGCAAACATCACATTTGCATCACAGATTAGTTTTCATGTCTACTGGTTACCAGGCCAAAACTTTCCCTCACTTCCTATTCAAAAAGAATTCTAGTGCCCCAGGAAACTTGTGCCACTCTTGCTGCCAGCTGATGGACTTAGCTCTTGTCCCTCTAGATGCTTCCCCTGTGCCAGTTGCATATACACTTCCCACTTGCCTGGGGTCTGGTTTCCAAATCAAAAAGTGTGCATTGTGTTAGGGCATGGCATTCACATCACAGCACTGCCTCTGGTGCTATGAATGGCCCTTTCTCTTCTTGTGTGCTGCAAGCAGCAGTGGGGGAGCCGTCAGCTTGAGAGGGCTTCTGCTTGCATGCAAGCTCCCTCCAGCCTCTTTTGGGAGCAGCTGGACCGTGCGAGAGGGGGCTGATGGAAAGCAATATCTTCTCTGCGCAGCTAAGGGGGCAATATGGCAATGGCTCCCTTCCTCCTCCAGCCTGTCTCTTGCCACCTCTCACCTCCTCCAGAATTTCTGCTTTAGGCGCCTCCAGATTTGCCTCCAAGCAAAGAGAGTGAGAGCTCCACAGAGGCCCTGGATAAGGCCGAAGCCCTGACGAGCCTTCCTGAGTCAAGCAGGTAAAAAGCACTCGCATTGGCTCCAACAAGAAGGGACTTAGCTTGTGCCTCCTGGCTTTGCCCATGTAATCCAACCGTGTGCGTCAAGGCTTGCAGGCTACCCCTAGGCAGAGGAACCTAACAGGAAATGATGGCAAGAAGAGGCCTGGGCCGGAGACAACGAATACCAGCCCAAGAGGAAGAGGAGGAAGAAGGACAGCAGGAGATGCCAACAACGCAGGAGGCTGCAGCAGGCCAGCAAGCCCAGGTACAGAAGTGCCAGGCTCTGCTGCCTGCTTTTCTCTCCACGCTGCCCTAAGTCAGCCCAAGGTGCTGGCAAGGGCTGCCAAGGGCTGCTGCTGGCCAGGGTTTGGCAAGAGCTCCTCTGCAGCCCTTGGCTTCCGACACAGCCAGTGCTGTAGGAGGAGTGCTCTGCATGGGAGAAACCGGCCAAGGGAGATCCTGTGAAGGTGGGGCAGCTGGAATGCCTCTCCCTTCACTTCTCGGTGTAGCTGTCTTTTGGGCTGCACTTTTGAGATCAAGTTTTTATCTTGAGGCCTCTATTTCAAAAGTTCTAGCTCCATGGCTAAGGAGGTTGGTCTTGCTATTGGGATAGGGAGGTGCTGCTTTTTCCCCTCTTTCCTCACTCTGCTACCCCTGTGCCTTCTTGCCTTGTGTGCCATGCCACCCCGTCCCCTCTGGCCATGCTGGGGTGAGGGCTGGCAGCCAGGCCAGGCTGAGCAGCGCTGTGAGCCCCAGGTCTTGCTGCCCACCTGGTGGGATTGGCGGGAAGTGCTGCTGGCACCAGGCACCATCTCCCTCAGGGGCTGCGGGGCTCAAAGCCCCAGGGAGCCACTGAAGGGCTGGTAAGGCTGTGGGCACTGGGGCTGCCACAGGGATAGCGCCTCTGAAGGCACCCTGCTGCTGCTGAGGTGCTGCTGGTACCTACGGCACTGAGAGGACAGTGAGCCAGTGGAAGCTGAGGGCAAGCAGTGGAGATGAGGGCTCTGGGGGAACTGAGGGCGATGGCAGTGGAGCCTGGGTGGGCAGGTGTAGCCCTGATTCGTGCCTGTGATGTTTGGGTTTTCTGAAACTCTTTCCAGAGAGTTTTCTGTCAACAAGAAACATGTTTTTCTAACTGCAACCTTTGTTTATATTCCTTTCCCTAGGAGGGACTTCTTCTTGATGTCCCTCTGACTTGACCAATGTGATTGAAGAAGTTTGTCTTTTTTTCACCAAGTGAATTGTTCTCTGTAAAATAGTATATATATAAAAAAAACCCAACACAAAATAAACAAAATCATTATCAGCCTTCTGAGTTGAAGTCTGTGTCATTGTAATCTTTAACAACTTCAGGCAGGGAAGAGGCACAGACTGATAGGGCTGGCGGGGCTCAGGGCATTGAGGATGTGCAGGGGGATGGCAGCACTGGGGGGACTGATGGGCTAGGAGGCTTTGGAAGGACTGGGGAGGTTGTGAGTGTGCTGAGGCTATGGCAGGGCTGAGGGCACACCGCAAGCGACTCAGTACTCCCTTTACTTCCTATAGATCTCCATCTGCTCGACGTTTCCAGAAGGGCTGCTCTGTGTGGGACCAAGCGACCAAGGGGGAGCGGGGGAAGATGGGCCAGCCATATTTTCTCTGTATCTTGTCCTACCCCTGTATGTACTGGGTTACTGTTGTGCCTGTATCTTGGGTTTCGGGCAGGTGCACCCGAGATTAAGGTGGTTAAATGTCCTTTGCCCTCTGAAAGCCCCAAGCCGAACGCAGAAATGAACCGGAGTCTTCAGATGTTCTTTTTCAAGGATTTTCTCTTGTTTATTATATCTTATCTTGTCCCCTTTTCTCTGTGCCCGGCCAAGGTCTGTCCAGCATGGGCATCAGGCAACGACTCCGTGCTCTGACGAAGGCTTGTCATCTCTTATACAGATAGTTACGTACTGATTATTTACAATTACAAACCAATATCTACATTCTATACTAAACAGGTTACTTCTACACTAACCCAATCCCTCTAAAGCTACTTTGTGCCACCGTCACTGCAGAAGATGGAGACGAAGAAGAAGGAGAAGACCCCAGGGCACCACCCAGAATTCTCCATCTTGTCTCCATTCACCCCTATACTTGAAACCCCAAATGTGAAAATAATACTACTTTTTATTACACTTTGTGTCTTGCAATTCCTCTCCCAATGTTGGAAATCTTTCTCATGGACTAAAGTCAAAGACCTTGTCTTTCTGGGCTCAGTGCCAGGGTCTCTAACCCCCCTGTACAGATCCCAGACCCCCCTGTACAGGTTTTTTAACCTCCCTGTACAGGTTTCTGACAGTCCAGGGTATCCAAAGGAATGCCCTGGACTCCCACATCTGTATATAGTTGTGTCTCTGTCAGTCTCCAGTTTTACCTCAGTATGTATGGAGCAGTAGAGCTATACACAGTTCTATGTCTTTAGTTACAAGGGGATAGAGGAGTAGCTGGGTACTTTGATCATTGTATGGGTTTGCGTTGTGTACAGCCATTTCTACAGAAGTCAGTGTATTTACACAATACAGATCAATATGTTTCTCTCTGTATCATTGTCTATGTAAACCTGCATCGCGTTGGGCAATTTCCTTCCAGCTCTGTGGGTATATAGAGAGGGCCAGGGCATGTTAGTCACTCTCTCTACAGCTGCCATTTTGTAACCTGTCAGTTATGAAACAGGTGTGAACTGGTAGTGATCTTTGTCACTTGCTGGGAGTCAGCAGAGACCTAACTATGTGCAGTAAGCTTGTAACAGAACTTGTAATTGTATGTAAGAAGCAGCAGTAGAACAAGCTGTAAGACATTTCCTTTTTCAACTTAAGTTGCTTTTGGTGCACTGCTGGAGCAAGGTGCAATCAGTGAACCTTTGGAACTGAAATGGGTGTTCGTTTGTGTCATTGGGAGTAATTAGCAGATGCCACAAGTTTGGGGAGAAAGTGCTGCAAGGGCCTGCTAAGGAAAGCTCCAATCTTGCCATTGGGAGAGTGGGCAAAGGAAAGAAAGCCCCAGTCCAACAGGGCATCTCCCTTCTTTTGAGACAGCCCAACCCAAACCCGTCCATGCTTCTAGACCTATCTCGTGTCTTGTTTTTTTGGGACTGAGCGTGGGCAAACCGCCTGCCCATCAAGAGCCACCCCTGAGTTTTAGCCTTGGCCTCCAAAGCCGGAGGTGAGCACCATGAATGCAGCCGTGTGCTGCCTAAGGACACCGGCTAGGGACCCTCCAGCAACCAAGGCCACACAACTCTGTTTGATGGACACACACTACCAGCACTTTGAAGAGATGGGACATCCTAATGCACACTGGGACTGTTTGCACAGCCTTGATTCAGGCTTAGGGGCATGCAAAGGAGCAGCACTGCACAGATCATGGCCAAAAGTGCTGTGGCTTTCCCCTGAGCTTGGGAGGCCTTGGGGAGAGGTTGCCTAGTAGCAAGGCACAGGCCTGCCCACCCTGTGCTGTCCTGTGCATGTGCTGTTGCCATTGAGTGATGCAGGGGGTAGGCTGAGTCGTTGCCTTCTAGCCTCTAAAATCAAGAGACAAACAAGACTGAGAGAATCAAAAGTGCTTACTGTTTCATGGTGCTCCTCCAGGTGCACTTACGGCCAAACACACATGTGATGCAGGGCTTCAGCACTTGTAGGAGTTTTGCAAATGAGCATCATGGACAAGAATCCCCAGTTAGAAGTACAGCTAATAAACTTATTCCCTCTCTAAAGCCTCCTCTGCCTTGCTTCTAGCCCCCACTGGTTGTGTCAAAATACATGAGAAAGTGAAATTACCTTGGTTCACTGAAGAAGTAAGATTCAAAGAGGATTTCAGGAATGTGTTGGTCTACCAGGGTAGGAAAATTCATGCAATTAGCTAAGAAACTATAGAATTAGACAAGACTAGTCTAAAAAGCTACAAAGGTATGAAAAGTATAGAAAAACCAAACATCTTTTGGCATCAGCGTGTCGCCTCAGATGGTAGGCAGAGGGCACACAAGTGGTGTGGGAGGTTTGTGGGCGGGTAGGCTGTACTGTTTCCAGGAGAATGACCCTCGAGGGGCTGGAGAAAGGAGCTGTCAGGAAGCTGCTGCAGCTGAAGGTGCAGCAGAAGAGGCACCACCCAGCACCCATGGCTCTGCCTGGTCCTGGACCAGCTGTGGGTGCTGAGTGCCAGCAAGGAGGTAGCGCCGCAGGCAGAAGAAGTGCCACAGCAGGAAGATGAGGATGCCACCTTGATCATCCTCATCTGGCCCAGGGGCTCGTGCATTGCCACTTTTGGGTAAGTCGTGGTGCCATGTGTCATGGTAGGGCAGGAAAGCTTGCCAGCCAGGGCAAGCAGGAGGCCTTGGGCAGTCTTGCCTCCGACCTCTGTGCAGAGCAGGAGCAGGGAGTGGCCTCTGTGGCCCAGTCAGCTTTGGCTTGCCAGAAGGCAAGGGCAAAAGCCCCTGCTCTGGCACCTGGCAGGGAGCCAGAGCTTGGGCAGTACCTCTGTGCTACTCCACCACGGGACTTCAGGTCCCTGGGCATGGGGTGGGACTGTGCAGGTGTGCGTCTCTGCCCGCCAGGGGCTAGGGGCAGCAGGGCTTTATGCTGGTTCTCTTCTCTTCCTGCAGCTCCCAGGCACTGAAGGAGCAGTGGGTGGGCATGCTGCAGGGGTAAGCTGCTGCTGCTGTTGATGTTGCTGCTGCTGCTGCCACTGCAGGCAGATGCTCCTGCAGTGGCCACACCAGGGAACACAGCTCCTCAGCTGGGAAGAGCTGCCCTTGAGGCTGCAGACGGCTATCGAGCACAGCTGCCTGACAAGGCACCACAGGTGGCTTGGGTCTCACCCAGCTCCCTGCCCATCCCTTTTGCCCCTGCACAGGACCCAGAGAACAAAAGCCTGCCAAGCATCAAAGCCCTGGCTGCGCAGTTGAATGGCCGCCATGCAGTGAATGTGTGTCTGCTGCAGGTTCTGGCCTGAGCACTGCTTTCTGCACCCAGCTCCAGAGGCACAGCTGCTCATGTTTTGCACTGCTTGAGGTCGTTGAGGGCCAGGAAGCTGGAGCGGCTGGTGGAAGAGCTGCAAAAGATGAGAAGGGGCTGACTTTCTGCCCACTGTGGCCTCTAGCTGTGCTGGGCTGCCAGGGAGGCTTGCCTAGTCACTGACCACTGACTTAGCCACTGACCTGTGCCGGGAAGCAAGGGGTCCTGCTGCCACTGGGATAGAAGAACCTGTGGCAGCACTGCACATCCTTGCTGCTGCCAGAAGAGAGGCTGGCAGGCCAGAGGCTGCCAGCTGTGTGCCACGCTCAGGCTGCTGGGGCTGGGTGGCAGATGGCTGTTGGCCCTTTGTGCTGTGGGGCTGCTCTGCGAGCACGCCTGGCTTCTTGCGCAGGGTGATCCTGAGCAAGGGCCTGCCATGATCCCGTCCAGCGAGGGAGGACAGCTTGGCCGCTGCCCAGGTGAGTCTGGGAAGCAAAGGCAAGCTTTTGTTCTGGCTCAGCTGCACTCGCTTGCGCCCGAGTGTGGTCGTGCAGGTGTGGCATGCAGAGGCAAGATGTGCGCTGCTGCCCACAGCATGGAGAAAGGCAGGGCCAGGGCTGGGGCGGCTTTTCCCAGCACCACGCCATCTCTCAGGAGCCTCTAAGCAGCAGCCACACTTGCGGCTGCCGGCTGCCTGCGTGGTGTGCCGCATGGCACTGCACGGCGTCTAAGGCAGGCAGGGCTGGTTGCGACAGCACTAGCCTAGTGATCTTCACTGGTCTCCTGGGGGTCTCTTTTGTTCTCTTTTCCTTTGCAGGGGGAGGGACCAGCGGCAGCGGCAGCAGCGGCAGGTGACGAGAAGGCGGTTGCTCTAGCCCTTCGCTCTGCGGCAGGGCCCAGCGCGGGCTGCCCGATCCCCGGGAAAGGAGGGCTCCGGCTGCAGCAGGGCGCTCTTCAGGCAGCCCCTGGCTGCCGTCTGCAAGGACGACGGCATACTGCCGCGGCCCATGCAAGTAAAGCAACCCGCACAGGGGCTGCCCGTCCCTGCGTCCGGCTGCTGCCCAGCTAGTGTCCCCACGTGTGTCCCCCAGCCGAGGGCCACTGGGCTTTTCAGCCGTGGCTCAGCCTTCTGCTCCCAGCCCATTGGCAGCAGGGGGCAGGGAGCCCAGGCCAGGGCAGAGCTCTGGGCCAGGCCACTGCTCTTGCACCAGGGCAGCTTTTCACACACATCCCTGCCCTCCTGTCTCTCCTTCAGGAGCTGCTGTCTGTCCTTCACCAGTAAGGGCCCAAGAAGGAAGGCATCTTCTGCAAAGCTGAGAGAGCCACTTGGAGAGATAGATAATACTTGTTCAGTTTAAACTTTACACTATAACGCAGAGAACAGAACCCCTCTTGGTATACCTGTTGTTACATTTGAGAGAGGAGGGGAAGGAAGAGATTATAAAAAGTCTCAGGATAGACAAATCGACAGTGTTTAGAAAAGAATAATGAAACATAGAAGCAACAGAGAAGTGCATAGCTTGCACAAGGTATTGGAACACATTGGTGTTTCTTATCCTCTTCAATTACTTCTTTGTCCCTTCAGTTTTTGACTTCTCAGGGCATAAGCTGATATGCTGCAAACCATGAGAGTTTAAAAAACAGAGAGGGCCTCATTCCTTTTTGCATTATTTTGTTTGACACCACTGAGAAAAGTAGAATTATGTGAAATGTTGGTATAAAGAGTTAGAGACAGCACAGTTCAAGCAACAATTTTCAGTCTTTTTGGATAAATATAGTCTGTGGGTAATAAGTTATGACAGTATGGATTTAACACCAATGTCAATCAGCAAACTCAGGTTTCCCATATCTTGTCAAGGAGAAGCAACAGTACAGCTGAAGAAAAGGGTTTGGAGTAGGTATAAATATTTTAAAAAACAGATCTCTGTGAAACACAACAAGAGAAACAGGAGTTAGTACATATAGTTATATATTTATAGACTTATATCACAGAGAGAGTGGAACAGATATGTAAACTAAAAAAGACTGTGATTTATATAGGTTTGAAAAATAAGTATTAAAGCAATTAAAAGAACTCAAGCTTACCTGAATGATGATTTTTTTCTACCCTGCGTAATTTAAAAACTATGTGTTCATATATACTTTTGTAATAAGAGGTATTAATTTACTTTACTTTAAATACTGTCATGTATTCTTAATTGTTTCTCTACATTTATGCACATTTGGGTCCAAATAAATCCTATTAAAATACAATTGTTAAATATATTTTTCAGCAAATGTAAAGACCAGAATTAATATGACATCTCAGTAACTATGGAAAACAAGATGATGTAAGGATAGAACAGAAGATGTATAGCCATTTATTGATTTAGCAAGAGTAGAAAAGAGATTTGGGAATCCTTTGTGCTTTTTTGCCTTGTGATTAAATCTTCAATTTCACATGAAAAATATGACTGATATAAGAGGCACTTTATTTTAATAGTTCTTTCTTTGGGTATTATGTCGTGGGTTTGTTCTTATCTAAAAATAACATAAAAATGTATAAGACTTCACCTATTTTATTTTAAAATTCACAAAAGTATAAGGTAGCAACATTCTGTAGTTCATACTATATGAAAAAATTACTTTCAATTCCAGACAAAAAACTGGGCATCCAATTTATCAGTGTGAAAAGGACTTTACACTTTGCATTCAAACAGCTGGTTAAGTTGTTATTAAATTATTCAACAGGGCAAATTAAGGAAACCGATGTTTAAAAGACAATTATGTTTAGGATGCCATCTATTCTTAGCATACTACATAGCATTAGATTAAGAAACATTACATACCTACAAGTAAATGGCAATGATGATCATAAAGTAGGTATATTTTGGAATCTGGATTGATTGCACTAAGAAAATATATGGAAAAATCTTTCTCTTAACATGTCACAAGGTAGAGAAAGAATAATCTCTGAAGAAGATCAAAAGAGGCAGGTTTAAAAGCAGTAAAATTTATATTACTTAGTGAAATAAGAATATCCTAAGCAAACCAAGAAAAAGACTAATGTAAGGAAAGCTGAAAAATAGAACAATAGTGTACAAATCAGAAAAAGCAACAAGATAAATTATTTCAGAATCTATCTAGCATACTAAAAAGAAATACATTGGCCTCATCCTGTGTAAATACTGGTAAATCACCTGTAATATGTAGGAAATAAACCCAAGAAAGAAATTAAGACTGTAGAAGGAATCAGAGCATCATGTCTCAACTCTTCAATCAATTAACTTTCAACATTAACTTTCTGATTACTGAAAGCCAGATACTTTTGATTAAATTAAACTTTGCAATGAGCAGTGCCGAATCAGTAGAAATAGTGGAGTAATTCCAAGAGCCTTTAGAATGCCTTCAGATACTGAAACAGGCAGTATTTAAGAATTTGGTTTACAAAATCTTGACACCAAAAGGTCTGGTCACTTCAGATAAATTTCAAACTGCAGATGTTACTTAGAAAATATAGGATTTTAATTCCAGGTTGTTTAATATAATATTCAAATTAGGAACAGTTGGTGAATAAACATAGGTATCTCTAAAATGAATGATCACCATTTTCAGTTTACACATAGTCACTTTTGCCAATTTAATACATAAATAGTCCTAATGGATAATGAACTGAAATAAAAGTTCATTATGAGATGATACAACTACATATCGTAATCCACACTTCTAATGATTGGATTTTGTTTTCTAAGTGTAACTGTAAGTCACACGTTGTTTTATTTTAAGAACCAGTTCTTTCAGAATCAGTGAGGAGCTCTGGCCTTGTTCACTGTGCAGCTGAAGATATTTCTTAAGTTTTCAGTTACTTCAGTGATCTCTCTTTCCATTCAGTGCTACCAGACTTCTTAGGGATGACCCATGAATCACTGTAGCCCTTGTATTGACTCCAATTATTGTCAAGAGATGAGATTATTCCCCAGATAAAGAATCACCATCTTCTCTAGCCAGCAGTTTAAGCCTTAACTCAGTAGGCCTGGGCCTGTTTGAGCGGATATTGGCTTATTTACAGCCAGCCCTCACAGGATGGATTGTGGCATCAGGCTGCCTTCAAGGATTGTGTCTTCTGGCTATCTCTTCTCTAGAGAGTAGTGCCAATGCAGTCTCTTTTGATGAAAAGTAAAACCAAAATGATTCTTCATTAAAGCAAGCTATTTTGAGCAAATGAAACCAAGAGGGACATAATGGAAATAGCTTACATGGGGGAACTTTTCTAAGTGTTGTCCCCAGTAAGCTGGACATTTTAACAGAGCAGCAAATTCTTGACGAGGTTAGTAATTTCATTATAATCAAATAGCTTTTCAGTATTCTTTAACCAGCTATGTCTCTGCTGATAAAGAAATACACAGGATGATCCCATAAATGCAGATATTGGTTTGTTCTGTTTGAATAATCTCAAAATCCAGCAACAGTTCAGTTGCTCAGATTTCTTCCATGAACTTAAAGGTCATGCTCTTGTATAAGACCAAATAAATGTCAAAGTGTTAATGAGTTTTCTCCATGATTATGGTCAAATTATTAATCTTGTATGAGTCCTGTGTAAAGGGTATCAGGAATACCCTATGTTAAAGAAGCTCGTGAAGTTATGTGTTAAATAATGCTCAGTGGTTGGAGAACCCTGGTATGCTGAAAACCTCATTCAGACTAGTACGGTAACTGATTGTTGGCTGTCTTGTTCATATTCATATAGAAGCAAACAGTATTCTGCCCCAATGACTTTCATTTACCTGCATGAGAGTCTAAAGCTGTGTAGTCTCTAGCATCTGAGGTTTTAAAAGCAGAGCTCAATAATGTCCTGAGGAAACTCTGTCTGGCCTCACAGCTGATTAAACTGGAGTTTGACCTAGAAACTTCTTTAGACCCTTTCCAAGTTTATCTTTTGATATCATCATCCTAGGATATTTGTTGATACCAAGTGAATTATCATCAGTTCTCTGGTGAGTCAACCTCGACTGCCAGGTGTCCACCCATTCTTTTTCACTCACCTTCCTCAACTGGACAGAGGCAGAAAATATGATGAAAATCTAATAGGTCAAGGTAAGAACAGGACATCTTTTAGCAATTAGTGTCATGGGCAAAACAGCCTTGGGGCTTATTGATTTTATTATTTGCCAATTAAAAATAGAGTACCATGATGAGAAACAAAGACAAAACCTGAGAGCCCTGTCCAACTTCTTCCCAGGCTCAACTGCTCTCCTTCAGTTCAACACTTCTACTTCCTTCTGTCTCCAGCAGTGCAGGGATATGAGTAATAGGGGCTGGGGTCAGTCCATAGCAGTTCTTTCATGCTTCTCCTTCCTCCTCATTTGCTGCTGCTCCAGCATGTCCCTCCTGTGGGATACAGACCTTTGTGAACTGTGTCCTTGCTGTAGGATGCAGATCTTCACTACTGCTCCAGCTGTTCCCTTTCCACTGTCCTAGGGTGCCTTTATGATGCTTGTATCCCTAATTGTCTATTCTGTTTATGCTGGATATTGTATTCTGTACATTTAAGACTGGTTCCAAGAGTGAAGTGGGAAAAAAGAGAAGCATTGAGTTTGTTTTCAGAAATTGCACTCACTCCTCCACATTCCACTCCTGGACTCTGTTGTCTGCAGCATGGAGAGAAAGTGGGACAGAGATCTCCTTTGCTTTTAGTTGGTTTTAGCTAGCTGAGACAGAGAACATCCCTGGACTGTTTTTGGGGGGTTTTTTGTTGGTTTTCTTTTTCTTTTTCTTTTTCTTTTTCTTCTTTTTCTTTTTTCTTTTTCTTTTTCTTTTTCTTTTTTCTTTTTCTTTTTCTTTTTCTTTTTCTTTTTCTTTTTATTTTTTCTTCTTTTTTCTTTTTTTTTTTTTTCTTTTTCTTGGAACTATTTAAACCTGTCCTGGACTGAAAAACCCAGAAAAACACTTGGATCTTGCATCCGTGGCCCACTGGGGCCCTGGATGGCATTTTCCAGTGCCGGAGGGACTGATAAGAGATGGATTGAGCCAAGCTACACTCCACAACAAAGACTTTCTGAATTTTGTCATCTCTTCAAACAGCAAGAGGATTTATTGTTTCATAGTATTCATTTTTTATGCCTGTGGATACTTTGCTTGTTAAATAGTTTTTTCCACTTTTCTCCAAGGAAATCTTTCCCCAAACCAGTTGGGGGAGGGGCCACTTGAATTTGCTATTCTGGAGGAACCCCATTCAGAGGTTTTCTCCCAAATTTGCCCTAAACGAGGACATCCATGGGGTCAGTCCTTTAGGAACAGGTTGCTTCAGTGTGCATCCCCCACAGGGTCACAATCCTGCCACCCAACCTGCTCCAGTGTGCGCTACCCTCCACTGCCAACAGGCCCTCTGCAGTGGGCTTTCTGTGGGCTGCAGTTTCATTCCTGGGACCTTCTGCATCATCTGTGTGGGTTCATCCATGGGTACAGTGCTGATCTCTGCTTCCCTGTGCCTTCCACAGGCTGCAGGGGCACAGCTGCCACACATGGTCTCCGCCAAGGTGAGCAGAGAAATCTCAGCTCTGGCACTGTAGCACCTCCTACCGCACCTTCTTCATTGACCTTGGGGCCTGCAGGGCTGTTCTTCAGATTTTTCTCAGTCCTCTCTCACAGTTATTGTGCAGCATTTTCCCACGTTGTTAAATGTGTTATTACAGAGTCACCACCATCTTGGCTGAGGGATTGGCTGTGGCCCACAGTGGGTCTGCTGTGGGTCCATGTGTGGGTGTGATGGTTTAATCACGTTCTATATTTCATTTGACTGGAAGAATATAAAGCAAAACAGGCCCATCTTTAAATTACAAAGATAGCTTATTAATACACACAAAAACAACAAAAAAAAGGGAAAAAAACAACAACAACAACAAATGAAACTTCTAAAACATCTTTCTCTTTCTAAGTTTTTTACCTTTCTTCACTCAACATAAAAAGACATGACCTACAACTTCAGCCAGTTTTACCATTTTAAAAATAACCTTCTATCAGTTCTTTTAGGAAAGGAGTCTCTCTGGGTTCTATATAGACATCCCATGCTCTACATCTGCGAGGATTTTAAAGGAACTCCTGCAAACTGCGAAATCCTACCCATTAGCAGTCCTCTCAACACTGCACATAGGCCATATTTGCTTATTGGGGTACTGTTTAAGGATGCCTCCTCTAGTATGACACAAAGATTCTCTTTTTCTATTTCCAAAATCATCTCAAGACCCAAAAACAAATCTCCTCTTTCTTTAGGAGCAAAAAGCTTCATATCACTTTTAACTAGAACCTTACATCCCCCCAAAAGCATTTATATGTTACAGGAAAAACTAGTTCCGTCTCTATAGTTTACCAGAAATGTCCAGCCAAAATTAGGCCACTCCTTTGTCCTTTTGCCTTAAAGTCCTTTTCACTCTCCTTTCACCGACTGTAGCTCCATGCTCTGTCTTTCTATTCGCTATATTTGTTCTTCTTCCGGAGAAAGATGATGTTTAGGAAAGTCCATCTGCTAACAACAAAGGGTTAAACTTTTCGGGCTGCCGGGCTGCCCACGTGGCTCTGCGGCGGGAAACTGAGTCGTTTAGAAGCCGTGCGCTGGTTTCTTCAGCTTGAAAAGAATAGCAAGGGCGAAGGGGCACTCCGTCCGAGCTCTCCCCTTTCTCCATGCTGCCTGCTTCTCGGCGAGACAGCGGCTCCTACAGCTCCGGCCCGGCCCGCCCCGGCTCCAGCAGCATCGGGGCCCGGCCCGGCCCGGCCCGGCCCGCCGCAGCCGCCCCGGGGTGGGGGGGCACCGAGGCCGGCCGGCCCCGGCGGCTCTCTGTCCCCCCCGCCTGCCACACCGGAAGACAAAGAGGTCGCTCCTCCCCCCACCCAGCCTTTTTAAGCATTTCGCCGAAAGTCGCAGCTTGTCTTTTACTGGATAAATTACTTGTCAATCACAAAAACTGACCCCGATTGGAACAAAATCAGGCTTTTCCTAGCCTATGACAGTGGGGCTGATCCATCATCCCTCTCCAGTGGCCATTTCTGCAGCTCATCCTGCCAAGACCTGGACACTTGTACCTGGTACAAGTTCTGCTCAACAGCATTCTAAACTTGGTTGCTCCATGTGGAGGTCCCAGGGCCTGTCACCAAGGTGTTTACACCTCAGCCCTGGAGGGGCCAAGGCAAAAAGAGAGAAACACCCCTCTAGGTTAGGGTGAGAAGAGCCTCTCTCCCATGGGCCTTTCTGGTAACATGCTAATGTCTTGTAGGTTCTGTTAGTCTATTGGTTTGTCAAGTTGATATCATCCCTGTTCAACCCCTGTTTACCATGTATGTACCCTTACTAGAATGTTCTTCATTCCCTCAATCCCCATTGGCTCAATTTTGCTGCATTGCTCCACCCCTGTTGGCCTACTGGTTCTCCGGGTTCTTAAATACTCTTCTGCACTACTTTCCCTTATCCTCATTGTACCTTGACCCTCAAAACCACCCCTTTTGTCCCATATTTAACCCTGTGCTCTCAGCCCAAATCTGTTCTTGTCCCCGGATCCCTCCGAGGCTATACCCTGATCCAAATAAACAGCTCTTGGATTATCATACGAGGGCCCGTCCCTTCACCTTTATTGTCAGTTACTCTTAGCAGTGTGCTCTGGGCTTAGAAAGTGCAGGTCGCTATCAAGGCCACGTTATTGCGCACCTCAACAGCTCCAAGGGCAGAAGGATCACACAGGAAGGAACAAGAAGTGGGTGAATTTTTTACATTATTTCACAAAATAGAATCCTTGCCCTGAAATGTCATGCTGATTCCAAGCTGAGGATGCTTTCTTTGAAAGCTTCAAAGTAGTAGATGAAACAATCAATTTAGAAGACCCAAGTGTTTTTCTGAAAAGGTCAAAATTGTTTCAGTTAGCCATCTGCCTCTTCTGCCGATCCTTACATCTTTTACAAAAAGCCTTGGATCACTATGATTATTATACAGTCAATATTGCCTTCTGGTTTTCTTTATACCTCTATTGAGAGAGCAGTATAAATAAAAGACTTCTACTTATTTTTTTGATGATACAGACAGAAGCAAACAGAAATACAACATTGATTTTTAACTAGTAAACTTAGTTGCATTATAGTGTGTACAAACACCTCTTTATAAATATGCAAGGAATGGTGCAGAACTCAGCAACAACCATCAGTTGGGTTAATAGACTTCAAGGTATAAATGCACAACCATTCAAAATGGTATTTCAGGTATGCTGTTCTGGCAATAAATTAGGATTGTAGGAATGCAGACCCTGTCAAAACAGCATGAATATGATATAAAATAAATGTACAAGCAAATTAAAAACTCATTGTGGTTATTCAACAATGGAAATTATCAGTGAACTTGGTATTATGAATATGGAACACTATAAGTTTGTAAAGAAAAAGCATTTCTGTAGATACATTAATAGGGAAGGAATGGTTTAATTTCATTAACCTTCTCTTCACAGAAGCTGTGTACAGAGCCCTTATATCCTTGGAGCTCTGCTGTATCAGTCCCTGGCAATCTGTGCTATTCTGTAATGTGGTGGGTTTGAGAATATGCATATATTAGAATAGTACTGCATTTTACATGCTGTGTAAGCTGTAACATTCCTACTTTTGTGTCCTAGAAAATAAATTGTCAATTGTGTAATCAATTAGTACATAATATTTAGCGTGCTAAAAAGTGGTGTACACTTTGATTTGTTCAGGATCACCTATGAATGTCTAATGTGGAACACATTGTTTTCCAAGACTGACAAAATCCCATTTTTATTTTCAGGGTATAGAAACATACTTGGCTTCATAAGCAATTGCTTCATTTGTTATGTTCAGGTGCAGCGGAAAAGGACCTCTAAACACTAGAAAACCCAAAAACCATATTGTATGTGTAACCCAGAGTATGCCTTGCTGTTTAACCCATGTGCTTAGGAGGAGTTACAGTGAGACAGGTTACCAGTTCCCTTTAAAATTTGTTTTACCATGCAGCAATGTAGGAAGCCAGGCCACAAGCACACCTTGGGTTTTTGAGAAGCAAAGGAAGTCTGCAGATGGTGGAAAGCAGGTGGAAGTGGTGCAAAAGTGGAAGCAAATGAGGGGGAGGAACACCCATGGTGCTTAGACCACATTCCTGTTGCCTTCAAGGCAAAATGTTACACCTGAGGATAAGATCTGTTTAAGCAGCATTTGGACTTCAATTCCATCAAAGTTTCTTGCATTTTCATGACCTCATCTGATACTCGCTGAGCTCCTACAAAAGAAATTCCTGATTAGAGCATTTTTATAATACTTTTGTCCTCTTTCTCTTTTTCAGTTTATATGCTCTTTTCCTCCACTTTTCCTTTTATTTCTCTCTTCTCTGATGTGCTTCTGTGATGGTTTAATCACGTTCTATATTTCATTTGACTGGAAGAATATAAAGCAAACCAGGCCCATCTTTAAATTACAAAGATAGTTTATTAATACACACAAAAACAACAAGAAAAGGGAAAAAAAACAACAACAACAACAAATGAAACTTCTAAAACATCTTTCTTTCTCTTTCTAAGTTTTTTACCTTTCTTTACTCAACATAAAAAGACATGACTCGCAACTTCAGCCAGTTTTACCATTTTAAAAATAACCTTTTATCAGTTCTTTTAGGAAAGGAGTCTCTCTGGGTTCTATATAGACATCCCATGCTCTACATCTGCGAGGATTTTAAAGGAACTCCTGCAGACTGCAAAATCCTACCCATTAGCAGTTCTCTCAACACTGCACATAGGCCATATTTGCTTACTGGGGTACTGTTTAAGGATGCCTCCTCTAGTATGACACAAAGATTCTCTTTTTCTATTTCCAAAATCATCGCAAGACCCAAAAACAAATCTCCTCTTTCTTTAGGAGCAAAAAGCTTCATATCACTTTTAACTAGAACCTTACATCCCCCCAAAAGCATTTATATGTTACAGGAAAAAAAACTAGTTCAGTCTTTATAGTTTACCAGAAATGTCCAGCCAAAATTAGGCCACTCCTTGTCCTTTTGCCTTAAAGTCCTTTTCACTCTTCCCTTACCGACTGTAGCTTCATGCCGTGTCTTTCCATAGTTCATTCGCTATAACTATTCTTCTTCCGGAGAAAGATGATGTTTAGGAAAATCCATCTGCTCACAACAAAAGGTTAAACTTTTCGGGCTGTCGGGCTGCCCACGTGGCTCTGCGGCGGGAAACTGAGTCGTTTAGAAGCCGTGCGCTGGTTTCTTCGGCTTGAAAAGAATAGCAAGGGCGAAGGGGCACTCCGTCCGAGCTCTCTCTCTCTCTCTCCATGCTGTTCGCCTCTCCGCGAGACAGCGGCTCCTAAAGCTCCGACCCGGCCTGCCCCGGCTCCGGCAGCATTGGGGCCCGGCCCGGCCCGCCCGGCCCGCCGCAGCCGCCCCGGGGTGGGGGGGCACCGAGGCCGGCCGGCCCCGGGGCTCCCTGTCCTTAGTCTGCCACCCTAAAGACAAAGAGGTCGCTCCTCCCCCCACCCAGCCTTTTTAAGCATTTTGCCAAAAGTCGCAGCTTGTCTTCTACTGGATAAATTGCTTGTCAATCAAAAAAAACTGACCCCGATTGGAACAAAATCAGGCTTTTCCTAGCCTATGACAGCTTCTCATAGCTGCTTTTATTTTCCTAATATAAATATTTCACCTCTGTATGGTATACTTGGTTTTCAGTTCTTTTCATCCCAGCAACAAACAGATGTTCTTCCTCCTCTTCCTCCTCTTTCTCCTGCACTTTTCTTGTATATTCACCTCTCCTCCCCTATGCTGGAAATTGTGTTTTTCCTTTTTTGTTTCAGCCAGTTGAATGTTAGCATGGCCAAGTAATTTGAACTTAGAAGAGGGGTGGCAGTAAATTAGACTGTTACACAGACCGATGGGGAGCAGTTGATAATAGTTGTACTGTTAAAGCTTACATAAAAGACATACACTATGAGAATATGAAAGAATATGAAAGGCAGCAGTACGAGGAATTCAAAAATGCTCTGAACCTCTTATTTATCTCATCCATTTCTTTGAAAAACACTGGATGCTGATAATTTTTATTCTGAATGCAAGATGAGTTCTGTAATTTCCTTGCTTTATTAAGGGACTTCCTGTCCCATGCAGGTCCATTTACGTGGTGGTTAGGTTTTTTTGGTTTTGTTTTGGGGTTTTGTTTGTTTGTTCATTTTTATGTTTTTGGGGTTTTTTTGTTTGTTTTGGTTTTTTTAATAACTCTTAAGGAGAGAATCAAAGGCTAAAAAAAGATACACACAGAAACATGTCAGGTGTAATGATGCTTAGAAACTCCCAGAAAAGGGGAAAACTTTCCAGATTGTCCTGTTGTTCAGCCTGACTTAATAATTCCAGAAAATATGCTTTATCAGAGTGAGTTTCTGGCTTCTGCAGCAAGAAATCTCCTCCATACTGAAGGGAATGTGATAAACATTCAGTTAGGCAGTTTAGCTGCCCTGACTGACTGAACTGGAGCGATCCCTCTGCAGGCTCAGCATCACTCAGAATCAGAGGCTGATGTTGGAGCTTGAGGAAATCCTTTTCATCTATCTGCTACCAAAAGGAAATTTGAAAGGAGGACACAGTGGGCTACATGTGACATGTTTTAGTCTGTATCTTCTCATATTAATTATCTGAGTTTACAAGATACAAGACAACCTGGCTATTTCCTTAATCAGTTTCAGGGAGGTATTTAAATCGATTTGTTTTTGAAATCAACATAGGTAAGTGTAGTCACGGAAAAAACCATTTATTTCATCCAATTTCCTGCAGCATCCCATCACCACCCTCTCATCATAGCTCACAGTAGGTGATGTTCTCTGGACAGTAACTGTGTTTTCTGCTTTCAAGGTTCAGTTAAAGAGCACTTTATCCGGAAAACACAAATTACATTAGAAAATCTCTAGATTTTCAGATTGTCCAAAACTTGAAGCGTTGCTGCATACTACAGCTGATACTATTTTGGTATACATCTCACAATAGTAGAAATTGAGATTAGCTACATGAGAATGACAGGTTTAAATTACAAACTAGGATTAAATTAGAAATTAGCATTGAAGATCTCAATTGAGAATGTGGCTATAATATCCAAACATCAGAAGAGAGAATAAATGAAGATCTAATACCTGTAAAAAAATAGACCTGAATTTATAAAAATTAAGGTTCACAGTAGTAAGTTTATTAAACATAAAAGTAATCAGCTGTTTTCTCCATCAGAACTTCCTGCTGATGGCTTGTATATATAAACATTTTCTTTTATGTGTGGGAAAAGCTTCCTATATAAAATGTTTGTCTTAATTGACATCTGTGTCACTCTTAATGAGGTCTTGACTGGTTGCATCTCTGATCTGACTTGGAGTTCTGGCTGGGTGGAGTCCTCTCCGTCTGTGTTTGCCTTGCTTAGGTCATTGCTTAAGATTATTGTGTCCCTGGGTTTATTGTCATGGCATTTGTAGACCTCTGTCTAATTAATCTCAGTGGAACAGTATTGAGGATCTTCAAAACTTGCAGCCAGAAAGTGGAAGAGAGGAAAAGAAGAGGTGATGGTTACAAACAAATGTGGTTTCTGTTGTGTTTGAACAATGTGGGGCACAAAAGGCAGCAGACTGGTTACCTGAGTCCCATCATTTGCCAGCTAGCATGGCCAGGCTGTCTTTGGGATAAAAAATTCTTCACTAAGTGTGTTAAGAGCAACTGCTTTCTACAAGAATATCAGAATATATCTGGTGCCTTGGAACAAGCATAGCACCAGCTCCCTGAGATGTAGGCTTTGGCTTACCATTGTTCATTGTCTTACCCCAAAGATGCATATCTGGAGCTATTCTAATGGGATAGGAAAAAGTGTAGTAGTTTGGAGACAATAATCTTTTTGTGCTTAAGCATAGATCTACTCAGAAGTGCTTTATTAAGAAAAGTGACTGTTTATCCACTAGGTAGTATTCTTTAAAAACTCTTCTCTGCAAGAAGATCACATCCCAAACATCCACAGTCCTTCACAGCCTCTGTTTTTTTCTGCAGATTGGGGCTACAAGGTACTGGTTTAAATTGCAAGAGCATGACTTGAAGTTGTGAAGAGAATGCTTGGTTTCATTTCCTATTGGTTAGTCTGTTACATCTTGCCACCCAATTACCCTACTGTTAAAACTTAAGTTCTGCCGAGGAAGCTAAGCATAAGCAAAATGAAACAGGATCATCTGGTTCTTCTTTGCATAGGGGTAACTTGTCAAAGTCTTGAGAGACACTTTGTAAAACCACATCACACACAAAGTTAGGTTCAATAAACAGTAGTTAAAATGAGATTTTTTTTCTTGCTTTGATAAAAGTGTACAGATTTTTCAGTTTCTAATTTTAGCTCTATTGTTTACAATAAATATCTTGAAAGCTTTATTTTATATTTTTTGGGGTGGAGGAGGTATAGTTAATGTCATGTTTTTGTCTTAAAAAGTCAGCAAATGAGAGATACTTATTATTTCCTTGATTGTTAAGTGTGTGTCTGCAGTGTTGCAATCTTCTGGGGTCTTGTAAAAGTGTGAAGAAAATCGGAATTGATTGCCACTCAGTCCCATGTCAGTTCAGAGGACCTCAAGGTATTTATTGCTATAGAATTACTAATAAATGTTCAAGTTTACTTTGTGGCTTTCTCAGATTGTTTTGTTTGCTTGTGTGGTTCTTTTATGTTATCCTTGTGCTGTATATCTGAACTTTGGCCTTTCTGTAACATTTCTTGTAATTAAGTGGTCTTAACTGGCACGTCTTACTTTGAAGACTCTAAATGTATTGTGTAGAGCATGTTTTATATTTCCTGCAAAAATGTTGACAAAAAATGTTAACATTTTTGTAGGAAATATAAAACTGATGAATATCTGAATAAATTTATTTTCACAGTGGTTTTGACCATAGATTCTAATGGTGCAGTGGGTGCATACACGTCTAATGTGTAGTAGTAACACAGAATCCAGACATATCAGTAGTTGACAGTGTTTTAAGTAAAGCCTTTCATTAGTGAAATGAGAAATGTCAATTCATGCACCATTGTAACAAACTTTTCCCTCTGAATACTGTAACATGCTGTGTGGGAAGTATTCTTTTTCCCCTGCCTGCTTTGCTCCTCTTTTTGGGTGGAAGAACCACAAATAAGTAGAGTTTTTAATGGCATATTGAAGCTCTGGAGAACTTCTGTGGCTGAGGACTGAGGACAGGTGTGTCTCGGCAGGTGGGCAGTGCCAAACCAGAGCAGTGCAGTGCTGCTGAGAGCGTTGTACCTAACTTTTCCTGTAAAGACCAGAGACCCTGCTGGACAATAACTATTGAACAGTT
The DNA here is from genome assembly GCA_017589585.1 of Phylloscopus whistleri. Taxonomy (NCBI): domain Eukaryota; kingdom Metazoa; phylum Chordata; class Aves; order Passeriformes; family Phylloscopidae; genus Phylloscopus; species Phylloscopus whistleri. The sequence continues at coordinate 542,900 of JADMLD010001284.1, read as the reverse complement.
GTCTCAGTAATAATTTTTTCTTTAATGGAAGATGCAGTCGGGGTTGTACATGCAGCCCAGAGAGTATGTGCTGTTTCTCTGTGTCTTCATTTTAATCTTCTTGCATTAGGCCTCATTGCTTTTTCTCTGCTCATTGTTTGCTCAGGGAACTGAGTCCAGAGATTTGTTTTTATATGTAAAGAAAAATGAAGAGCTTGCTTTGCGCCTCCCTTAAACTTTTCCCTCATTCCCTGGAAGCCCACATGGATAAGATGCAGGAATTGCATCCCTTCATATCAATGGTAATAGTGATAGGTAAATGATACTAGTAACAGCTAAAACAAGTCATCACAACTCTTACTACATGATCAACTTCCTGATAGCAAATGTTTGAGAGCAAAACTATGTAAAAAATAGGGAGAAAGCAGATACACCACCCTGTGTCCTTTGGGCAGTCTAATTGCTGGTATGTTAGAATATAGATATAGGTTACTTCATGTACAGAAGTCCTTGTGGCGTCATTGTGGTGCCTTGCTTAAACAACCTTATTAAAAAGACTGCATTCCAGCTAAAATGGAACATTTTAATGAGGGTGTACTGGATAACAGAGGCTGCAGTGAGTTCTGCTGGCTGCTTCATCAAACAGGCAGTAGACAAAAATGCCTTTTTGCCCCGGTCGTGTACTTACATGCCTGAATTAAACATGTCCATAAGTGTTTGTGTGATGAGAGCTTACATCAACCAGTTTCTCTCTGCAGTGTTTTTTCTTGTAGAGAGAAGTAAAACGGAGCCGTTTCCTAATGGATTTGGAAAACAGATCTCAGGATCGTCAGAAGTTGTGAGCTGGTCTTGATACTTGAAATACTGAGGCAGGCTGGCCTTCTGTAACATGGAGCTCCAAGGAAAGACTGGGCCCTATGTTTTTGCCCCCTGGTTGTTTTGATATCCCAAGCTTTTCAGGGCTCATACTGGCTCATAGAATAGATCCCATCTATTCCTTCCCCTCTTCCTCTGCTCCGCTGGCTGATTTTCTCACTTCTTAAGTTCAGAATCTCCTGCCAGGTTTTCATCTCAAGTATCAGGTTCTGGTACTGCTGCTTTATCAAGTGCTTAGTTGTCAGCAGTAGCTGGCTAGGAGACAAGTTCATGAGTTAACTTCTCTGTACTCTAAACACTGGCATCAGCTCAATATGACTGCATATTTTGTATTTTCCCCATGGACCAATCACCTAATGTGCAGCAGCACAAAATGGATCTTCAAATAGTTCACTTGGACAGCTTATAAGCAACATATAACCCGGAGTAGTATTGATAAAACTTTGGGATTGTGATTGTAACTGTATGAACATTTAAAATTATAATTAAAGATTTTGAAGCAGTTTTGAGTTCATTGAGCCCTCCCTCTCATTTGATTAATCAGTGATTTACACATATATTATGACTTTGACTGACTTAGGGGGTAATTTATGTCACAATGCACATGACATATGGATCTAACTAGACTAAAGAGAGGGGGAAAGAACCATCTGTTCTCTAGAAAATTGTCTGCTGTCAGAGGGGCTCCAGAACTGCCTGAAAAATGTGTTTAGAAAGCCATTAGTAAATTTCCTAAATTTTCTGTGCTTTCTGGATGGCATTCTCATAAGGTACATATTGCCCAGGAAAAATGTTTAGGAACTCAAATTTGTAAACTTTGGCTAGTCTTCGTAAGTCTTTCTAGGTCTTTCAAAAGGCTTTATTTTTATGAACCTATATAGTGGGTTTTGTCCTGATCTTCCCACTGCTCATGGAGTATTGTTTTTGCAGCTACAGGAGATTCTAAGACTCCAAGGTCCAAATTCAGACATGCAAATGAGTGGTATTTCTTGGGAGCAGCGGGGTTATATTTAGGACAGGTGTTTAAAAGCAGACTTACCTACACACCTAGCAGGGCTTGGTGTGTAAACATAATTTCCCTGTGTCCCTCTCTTATGCCACATGAACAAGTTAATAACCATAAGAAAAACACTTCTGCATGTTCTTAAATTCACACACGTGAATTTCTTCAATAAGACTCATGCATCATTACAGATTTAAGTAAATTTACAGGCACTTAGGGGATCAGGGCTTAACTTGTGTGATCCCTCTTCCACCTGAGGGGGGAAAATCCTGAAGTATTGGGATGTGCAGCAATGAAAGTGCAGAGGTGGATTGTTGTGTGCTTCAGAAGCTATAGACAGCAACTGCAGAGGCAGTTGGAGGTTCTCTCGTGCTCCTCCTTTTCTTTGTTTGTTGGGTTTTGTTTCAATTTTTAAAATTGGTTTTATAAATTTTATTTATTTGTTTTTAATACTACAGAGCCTTTGCTTTGTAATTTGAATATAACTGTAGCAAGCTCAGTATTTAACAGCATGATGGAGAATAGACTTCCGACCTAGGGCACTTTCGAAAATTCAACCTCTGCTGGACCCTTCACTCGTGGTGTCTCCTGAAGCGCTTCTTTGTCAAGTGCCGAGACAAAACCCGCTTCCAGACCTGACGCCCGCCGGAGCGGCCCGCCAGGGGTCAGTGCTACCGTGGAGACCGGAGCCGCAGCCGCCGGGATGGGCAGCGGTGCCCGGCGGCGACGGGGACAGCCGAGGGGGGCGGGCCGGGGCGGAGATCATCGCTCCCGCCCCACGGCAGAGGGCAGCAAGGGCGCGGCCCCGGACCTGGAACACCGGTGAGGTCCCATGCGATGATGCGGCGCGGTGCCGGTGCCGGTGCCGATGCCGGGCAGGTGCCGTCCGCCGCTCTCCGCCCCAAAGGCGCCCCGGGGAGCCCTGCCCGTCGGCCGGCAGGAGGCGGCCGGCGCTGCCTGGCCCCTGGGTCTCTCTTCTTTCCATCCCTCCGCCTCCGACGGGGAGGAGACGAGCGCTGCCGGCTCCCCTCCGCACGGCCGTGCTCAGCCGGCGGAGGCAGCCTCGCGCCGGCCGGGCACTGTCACCGCCCCGCTCCGCCCGCAGGGTCCGCGGCCGGAGGTAACGCGCTGGCCGGGTGGGGACCACCCTCACGCCACGGCTGCGGCGGCGGAGAACGCTCTCCCGGCCCCGCTCCTGCACACAAAGGGGAGGCGCGGAATAGTGTGCGGTCGGGGCGAAGGACGAGGAGGGTGGGCGGCTCGGTACTTCCCCAGCGCGGCAGCGGCAGGGGGAGCCGCCGTGACAGGCGGGCGCGGGTGAGGGCTGTGTCCTGGGATCCTTCCTAAAAAAGCCCGTCTTTTCCTGCCCTTTCCCGCAGAGAGAGCGCGGCAGCCCCATCCAGGCTGTTCCGTGGGATGGAGGCGGGCCGCCCCGCGGGGCTGGGCGCTGCTCCCTAGCAGCCGCCGGGCTACATCCGCGCAGCCGGGGTGCGGAGCCGGGCGCAGCCCAGACTTGGCTGCGCCTCAGCCCCTCTCCGCCACCGCCTGGGGCTCTTCTCGCCTCCTCGCCCCATCCCCGGCCACCGCAGCAGGCATGGGCTGTTTCTGCGCGGTCCCGGAGGAATTTTACTGCGAAGTTTTGCTCCTAGACGAGTCCAAGCTGACCCTGACCACACAGCAGCAGGGCATCAAGGTAAGAAAGCCGGCCGGGCTGCGGAATGCGATGCTGGAGAGCCCGCGGGGCTGCCCGGCGGCGGCTACCTCCCGACTGCGCTGCAGTAGCCGTGAAGGGAGCGGCGGCAGGAAAAAGGGGTTTCGGGAGGCGAAGGAATAACGTCGTAACTTTGCTTACGGTTGATGGATCAGGGTGACGCGCGCCGGTGGGGCAGACCTGACTCTGGGTGACTTAAAGGGATCGAGATAGTGACTTAAAGGGAGCAGGTGCCGACCACCCTGTGAGTTAAAGCGAGCAGGCACTCGGGATGCTCAGCGCAGAGGTATTGCTCTGTACAATACGGGATGTTGCGTACTCGTGTTTAGTCACTCCTCGCTCCCTCTGACTTGGGCCGTGCCCGCCCTGGGACGCGCTCTCCCGGGAAAAGGCCGGCGGCAGCGGTGCGAGGCGGGCGCGCAGCAGCTCCCGAGCACAGGGCTGAAAGTCCAGCCGCGTCCCCAGCCCGGTGTCCCGTCGCCCGGCCGATGGGAACAGTTCCTGCGCCGCTGCAGCACGCTCGACGCGGATGAACTCTTCAAAGTAGTCATTTGCCAAGCGGTAATGAGCCCTGACAGAGCATGTGAGAACTATTTTTCTAAAGGCCCTTACCTTTGGTCCTGCATGGTTAAGCCTGATGACAGGTGATGGCATGTCAGAGACACTTGAAATTCTTTTTCGAAGAGCCAGGAACATGAATTTATTAGCAATGTAAGAACGTGGTTTCAGTGTTGGATCAGGGAAAAAAGAGAGAGAGAGAGAGAGAGAGAGAGAACACAATGAAAGAAAGAAATTAGTCCTAAAATTTGTTGTTGGAAAGTGCTGACAAATTTTACCTAAGACATCCAAAGAATAAAAATCTGTATGTCTTTATGTTTTAGCTCGAATGATTGAAGCCTGGTGAAGCAATTGGGGAAAGGAGAATCTAAAGGAGGGTAATGGGGAGAGGGAGTTTGCATTTAACAATGTATTTTCAACTGTAATCAGTGGTATTACCAGGTCTACATATATTCAGAATTGCCAAGTTTTGCTGAATCAACTGCCTGCAGACAGGCTCATAAATCCATACTTAGCACAGAGGAGCAGGCAAATCACGTTGACACTGGAATTCAGTACCTGTGTAGGGTCTTTGAAGTCTAAGTTTAGACACTTCTGAAAAACCTTAACTTTCTGTGTGCAGATGTAGGTGTGTATATCATGCATGCATATGTGCTTTTGTGCAGTAAATGTGCAGTCGCAGAAGTATATTAAAAGAGTAATCTGCAAAGATAATCCTATGGTAAGCCTAATGAATCTAAACCTGGAAGTGAAGGGTTTGTCTAATAAAAATTAATGTCCCTATGGGAAAGAAAGAATCTGAAGATATAACTTATTTCCAAGAATGCATAACTTGCAGTGTTGGGAACTGTATAGTTTGACATGAGGGTGTGGTTTCCTGCTATTCTTAGTGTGATCTGAATGTGGTATAATGCTGAATATTTCATCCCTTCCACCTGCTCCTTTTCTGTCTTGAACCTAACCACAGAGCAGTCATGGAATCAGTTGGAACAGCGTGTCAATCTGACAAGAAAAGTAGTAGTTCATTAACATTTTGGCATAGGTACTCACACTGCAGAGTGTGAGGAAAGGGAGAATCTCCCTTTTTGTTTGCAGCCTGTTTTCTGTGTTTTCTTTTTCTTTCCTTTAAGATTAAGTTTGTACACGGTGAAGCCAAATGCCAGTGCAGTAGCTCTATGAACCTTTGAAAATTGAAAGCAAGGAATTGCAGAGCTCTCTCCTAGCCAGGTGTTTCCACCATGGTGCCCTCTCTTACCTTTATACCTGCACGAGCGTTTGTGCAACTGTGCGTGAAGAGGAGCTTCTGTCCAGCTGAAGGGTAGCCACTGGTTTGCCTTTTGCTGGATGAGCCTTCAGGTAGACCTTTGTGCCCTGGTCCACTTCACAGCTGAAGGATGGCAGAAATAGCTTTTTCAACTCACTCCTGGCTTCTGTAATTTTAAACTGCTCAGGGGACATTCATGTTGTTATTATTCTACAGCTTTCCAGGGATGCTATATTACTAATTCATAGTGAAACAGAACATAAAATTTATCATGTTCTGTCATGCTTTGTCATTTGGCACTTTAACCTTGAAATACAAAGGTTTTATTTTAAATCTTTATAAATGTAGTAATGTAAATGCAGAGACTTGTAATTTTTTATTATTATTTTTTATTTTTTTAATTTCTTTTAAATTGGTGTTTCATCTTTGGCACCTAGGTATAGTTTGTAAAAGTTCACAGGTGTTTTATTTTAAAACAAACATTTCCTTTGAACTACAGATTCTGGATGGGATCTTTCTTTTGTCATCTTCACCTTTAATTTGGTTCAGAGCTACATGGGAAACAAGCTTTTGGTACTCTTTCACAGATTTTGAATTGTAGGGTTTTTAAATGATTATACAAGCAACTTTGTCCCCCAAGCAGATGCATGTCTGTTAGAAAGAAAAGCCACAGTTCAGCAGCTTTTTTGCTATCTATGTACTCGCTTGATATTAGTGGATATAATCGTACTTGCTTTGAAGGGTGGAAGGCAGTGGCCTGTAGGAATCTGAGGCAAGTTTGTTTCTTCAGGGAATTTGATATGAAGTAGATACTTTTGTCCGGAGAGTTTTGCAGATGCATTGCTTAGTTTGTTTAGTGGTTATTTCCGGCTTGTTATGCTTGGCAGCAACTCTACTCATCAGAACGTGATGTTTTTTAATTACAATTTCATCGATGCATTCTTCATAGTACAGTGGGCTTCAAATTTGTACTTCACATTGAAACAATGAGTAGAGGTGACAAGACTGAGATTTTGAGTGCAACTTAGTGCTACTTTTCTCTGCGGACTTCAAAGAGCTTGTTAGAGAAAGGAAAAGATTTGTTTTCTTCTGGCTCCCAAGTGGGGAAGCTGAGATGGAAGGAGGTCAAGCAGCCTTTTCAAGGTCGTACGACAAGGAAACAACTTCCATTCCCTATTAGGCTGATAGCGACTAATAAAAATTAATGTCCCATGGGAAAGAAAGAATCTGAAGATATAACTTATGGCAGACTATATGGCAGACTGACCATTCTGCCATGGGCCATGCTGTCTGGAGGGTTTTGTGAGAATCTCTTCCTCATAGCTCCTCAAACTAATTTTTGCTTCTCGGGGTTTTTTTGTGTGTTTTTGTTTCATTTTTTTACCGTTATCAGTGCTGCATTGCTGTTCTCCCTTTCTGTCTTTGTGGTTCAAAGGTTAGAGCACTGCTCTATTGAAATGTGGAAGCTGGTTCTCCAGCACTGAGGCTTACAGGAGACTGATAAGAGTTCAGTAATCAGGAAAGGCCATCAGGTATCTCATAATCTGTTTTTTTTTATATCTCCTTATAGTACATTAACAGAGATGTTCTGGAGTGTACAAGCATTGAGATAATAAAGTGATGGCAGTTGTTAGTCCCAACAATTTTGGGATGAAAGAGGCTGTTCACCAGGTTCTGGGGACAGCTTTTCCTCTTAAAAGGATGTTCAAGTTTCCAGTTAGGAAATGGGCTTTTACTAAAGATAAAAAGTAAGAATCAGCTGCCAGCTGAAAAATAATCACTTTCCCCGGACTGCTACTTTGTCTTCTCTTCATGCAGACTAAACAATAACTTAGGCAAGTTGTAGTTCATCTGTTGATATCACAAGACATGTCAGTGGTCTTTTGATATGATACCTGACTGAGGGGCTGTGGACATTACATATTTTGGTACTGTTACGAACCGAGCTAATTGTCCTTGTAAACAACGGCGTGCCTTATTGCACAAACTTGTTTTGGAGGTTAAGGAAAACCTCTGTAGGCCCTTAAAAAATAATTCCTTGAAAACCTATTTGTGATCAACTGTTCCAGAAAGAGGGCTCATGTAATATGTATGTTCCAGGAATCTAAGAACCCTTTCTTTCCCTTTTTTTCCTGGAGAAGCTAAAAATATTATGAACCATCTGTATTTCATTTTTGCATCTCCTTGATTGGAATAAAGATCTCAAAAAAATATTAGCCACTTCTGCAGCGAAGAAGCTTTCTACTTAGTCTTAAGCCATCTGATCATTGCATTTTTGAAATACTCCTTGAAATTCCTCTCTGAGCACAGTTTGTATGTTCTGTTTAGATTGACATGTGTGATGGGTCAACAGAAGTATTTCATTAGAAGAGAAGTGATGAACAGGAAAGATACACAAGGTCTTCCTGGGAGAAGTATATGTTCTGTGATATTATTTTATTAGGTAGTACCATTTAATAGTGATAATCTGGCCACCATACCACTTACTTGATGATTTACTGAGAACTTAGCAAAGGATGGTTTAAAAAAATGCCAAACCCTTGGGAAAAAAAAAAAGAAAAAAAGAAAAAAAGAAAAAAAAAGAAAAGAAAAAGAAAAAGAAAAAGAAAAAGAAAAAGAAAAAGAAAAAGAAAAAGAAAAAGAAAAAGAAAAAGAAAAAGAAAAAGAAAAAGAAAAAGAAAAAAACACAAACAACAACAACAACAACAAAAAAGCCTGAAATAGAGAGTGACTGATAATAGGAACTGCATTATCTAACTGGGTATGTAAACAGCATGAGTTGGTTCATCAGAATATGGTACAAATTGTTAAGATACTTATGGGATAATTGACAAAAGGATTCAGTATGATCTATAGAAGTAGGTAAACACACCATTTCTTAGAACATTTTCTATGGATTATCCTGGTATTTTTCTTTCCCCACCCCCATCATTCCCCCGCCTCCTCCCGCCCCCCCCCCGCCCCCTTTTTCCCCCATTTGTTTGGTTTGGGTTTTGTTTCGGTTTTTTGTTTGTTTGTTTTCTCTTTGTTTTTGTTTTGTTTGACTTTTTTTTCCAGTCCCCAGTGAAGCTAAGCAGTTCCAGACTTCATGTCTTTAAAATATAGTGTATGGAGAAAATGTGCATTTTACATCAAGCTGTTTTAGTTCTAGGTACACCAAGGAGTCAGTCTGGGAATAATAGGGATCTGGGTTTTTTTCACCAGTGAAAATGCTTAATGAATGCATTTGATAGCAGGAAATAGAATCCTATTAATAGAAAGAATTTACATTGTGTTAATTATTTTGAGAGTTAGCGTTAAAAGTTAAATTGGTAGTCATTTGCTGTGATTATGGAATGTATTCTTTATGAAAGTGATTTCTGCTGGTTTATTCTACATTTTACTAGGAAGGGAAAGCATCTTTTTCTGAGAACTTTTTTTTAATTTTCTACTAATACTACTTCAGAAATCTGAAAAATCATTTTAAAGGTAGATTGCAGTTGCTTTCCACCTATGGTAGTTCACCACCTACAGTAATTACTAAACAAGCATATTTAATCATATTTTCCTCCGCCCTCTTTGGTACTGGTTAATAAAGACTTTCAAGGCAGATTCCTCTAGATATTTAGCATGTTGATTTGAAAAGAATAGTTAATAAAAAGTGAATTAATTAAAAGGACACAATCTCAGTCTCGTTACAACCTTGTAATTTATTTTCTTTTTAAAGTCGCAGTTTTCTGTTACGTGTACATATTTTCCATAGCAGCAGGAAAACTACACAGACAATATCATCAGGTTGCAAGTGTGAATAAAGACTTATCTTCTCCTTTAATATTGTAGACACCATATATCTACATTATCTGTAGGAAAAGCAACCAAAAATAGTGTTAACAAAAAAGGAAGTTATTGACAATCCCTTCCATATCAGAAAGGTGCTGGTGTTTCTTAAATTTCTGTTCTGGGTGTAAGATGGTCATCTGATTGCACACTGAGGACCAGATGGTTTATGTGCAATTTTGCACTATTTCAGTCCTCTAAAAATGGATAGAAATAGTGCACGATTCTAGTTTACAGAGAATGAAAGGAACAAAAAGGCTCATGAACATTTTTATTAATTGCTCTGCAAAAATTACTGTTACAAATTTGAAATAAATTACTAATTTCACCAGTATCTTTACAGATGAGGCCAGCAATTTTGAATACCCCACAGAATAACCATAAAATTAATGAACACTGAGACACTTTATTTTCCCTAGGTGCACTTAACTAAATTAGTGAAACCAGCATGACAACAAGAAGGAAATTCATTAACTTCTAAATGAAGTTATGTCTTAGTCAGCCTGAGGTTTGAGCAATATTGTCAGAGGTGTCTGTTCTTCTGTTTTCATTGAGCAGTAATTTCATAATCTGACCAGGGCAAATTTAAGCTGTGTGAGGCTGCTTTTTTATTCCACATTTTTTGGATTTATGTAACGTGGATTGAGCATTTCTTATATTAAAGTATTTAGTATACTTAAATATCATCCCTTGATACGTTATTCATTTTATTTCATGAAAATTCTGAACTAAAATTCAGCTGCAGAATTGCAATCCTTTCTCTCTAAAAAGGAAAAGTGCTGAAAATTATCACACGATATGAGAAGAAATCTTGAAGAGACTAATTGAAAAGGTGCTTCAGAATGAGAATGTCTTTAAAAGCTAAAATTTTATGTCACTTCATGCTGTAAAGATTCCTGTTTTCAAGATTATATTGAACACATAGGAGAAAGATGATATTGAACACATAGGAGAAAGAGAGAAATTATGTATTGGTCATGTTACATAATTATTAATACCTGTATTTTTGGTAGAAAGATGTGAGATGTTTTGTCAGTCTTTATTTCTTTTTTTAGATTTATTTTCCTAAAGGGATTTAATTTTACAATGATAGATCAGCTATATTAACTTTAGTTTTTTCACAACGGAGATATTTGCAATTGGATAATCACATTTCAGTATCTGGGTACAATTTTGCAAACTGCATTTTTAAGTGCACAATTTATATGCTCCTATTTTGATCAGATCTTGTGCTTGCTGCATACGAATTTAATTGCAGCATTTAAAATGAAGGTTGTCATTTCAGTATTGATTGAACTTTTGTTACCACTTCTTCCATTGCATTCTGAGTTGTGGATGGTTGAACACTGTAGGCACTAAGGTCAAAAGGACATGCTTGAGGTCAACCCGTGCTATTATTCATAAGTGCAAAACCAATAGAAACATTGCAAAATGAGAGCTCTGCTCCTTTAATTTTGCTGCAGCATGAAGAGGGGTACCTGCCTGTTTTGCTGAGTTGGAAAAGTGCTTTGTCTGTTCTCCTTGGCTTGTGACCACAGACATTGATTTTTTTAAAGGGAAGAGACCTTTTGTGAATGGTAATTCTAGCAGTACCTTTCCAGAGTCAGGAAAAAGACACCCGAGAACTTCCTTTGAATTGATACTGTCTTGGTTTTGAAAGACAGGTATCTGCCAGGGAAAGCTGGAGTTTACCTTTGAATGGAGAATGTAAACCCTTCACCCCCCCCAAATTATAATTAAGGGCTTTCAGGCAAAGATTTGGGAATAGGAATAACAGTTCTTCACTAGGAATATTAACGATACAAATTTAGTAGAAAAAAACCTAAACAAACAAACAAGCAAAGAAATAAACAACAATCTTAGAAACAGGATGCTGCTTATTATCTTGTTTTTCAAGCTTGCTGTGATTCATATTCCCTTTCTTGCATAAAGAAGGTATGGGATTGTATATGGGATAAGAAAAATCACTTAAACTGAAGAAATTGCAGTGTAATTGAATTTTGAACATTGATTTCTGAGTGTACAGAAAATGAAGTGAAAGAATGCACTTGAGCAGCAAATTACAGGAGGTAGGAGAGTATACATTGCCTTTAAGAAGCAGGTGTTTGCTGTGGAGTTCACTGTGCATACAAATGTGCTTGCATTTTGAATTTGGTTAGGAACAGTTACAGGGGAACAGGAAACCTGGACTGGCCTAATACAGGCTTTTTCTATTCAGAACAGGCTTTAAAAAAGAGGGGAAATATAATAATGCAGGGAAAAGCTGGGTTTTGTTTGCACTTTAAAGTCTGAAGCAGGAGGGGAGAACCAGAAGTATGATTTAAAGGAAATTGCAGTAGTGGTTGTTGGAAGTATACACAAAGGAAACCTTGCACCATTTTCAATCTAAAAGGAGGAACTGAACATTTTATTAAACAATGCCTTTGACTCAATTAGTTTATGCTCCAGCATTCTTAATACATATAGTTTTAGGTTATTTTTCAAGTGTACAGCTGTTTCCTCCTGCTATACTGTGGTTCCAGGAGAGAGTGAATGAAAGAAGGTTTCTCGGCCCAAAAATTTTAAGCATCTCTAACTCAAAGCTGCAAAGGCAGCTCATCTGACAAAGGTCTAACAGGTAATTTCACAGTGAGCGTTGACTTTATCAAAATCTACCCAAAATCTATTGAACCCCTTTGATCATCCCATCATCCCTGCCAGACTGTTGAGCCCCTAAACCTCAAGACTTTATCTGCATGCAGAAATTTCTGATATTTCTGACTAACTGGATCTGCCTTCATGGGGAAAATAAAAGCACTATCTACCTGCACTCTGTTCGAGTATACATTATGATAGTGTTCGTGCAACATACGTTACTCACTTGTGGGCAGAGAAATATGTTGGAGAAGGTTACAATACCTTGAAACATATTTATATATATAATTATGCTAAAAATTAGCAGAAACAGTATTTTGGTGAAATAACAGACTCATTGAACTATGTCACAACAGATGATTGTTGTGATTTTTTCCTTGATCTATCTCAATTAGATAGAAGGCTGAATCTGCTTAAAAGGACACATTATTTTAAACAAGGATTTGTTCTGGTTTCTAGCTCTTGTTTCAGAGGGGAATTACATCCTCTAATGACACTTGTTTAAACCAAAATAAGTCAAGTCAGTTGTTGTTTAGTCATCTCACGCATGTTCTGCTACAAGAGGAGGAAAGAATACAGTCATGTTTTGAATTATCTCAAATTTCATTTAAGCAATAGTATATCAACACAAATAAAGTGCAGATCAAACAGAAGAAAATTATGCATAACAAAACTAAGAAATTGGAAGGATCTGACCGTGGTGAGGAAGAGCCTGTCAGTTTCAGTGGGAATTACTATTGTCTTGGTTTGACAAGACAGGTATCTGCCAGGGAAACTGGGGTTTCCCTTAGAATAGAAAATGCAAACCCCCCACCCCTGCCAAATTATAAATTTTCAATTAAGGGCTCTCAGGCAAAGATTTGGGAATAGGAATAACAGTTCTTTACTAGGAATATCAATAATACAAATGTGGTAGGAAACAAAACTACCCCACCAAACCAGCAAACAAACAACAATTTGGGAAAGCCCTGACAGAATCAGAGCTGCCACCTGGCACCCTGTTAGTCAGGGTGTTGGAAGCAGTCCAGAAGTGAGTCCTCCTGGGGTGGCAGACGTGGCTCTGTTGGAGCAGGGACGATCCTGTAGCCAAAAAAGGGTCTAGGAGTGATGAGGAGGAGTCCAGGGGTGATGAGGAGGGGTCCAGGGGTGAGGTGATGGTGAGATGGGGTCCGGCGATGATGAGATGGGGTCTGGCGAAGATGAGATGGGGTGCCGTCTTCCTCCCAGGAATCGGGGTGAAGCAAGTGAAGCCTGTCCCCGGCCGGCTCAGTTTTCCCGGCAGCAATTGTAGACTCCCCCCACTGGGCAGGGCATCCCACAATAGGACCATGCATGCAAATGGGGCTTCTGGGGCTCTGGTGGGAGCAGGTATAGTCCGGGGGTATAGTCCGTTAATGGCCCATTACCCAAAGGCACCCGCCTCTCCCCCCCGTCCCCCTCCTTCCAAAGTTACAAGAAATAAAGAACAATTCCCCAACTGCTTTCAGCAGATGAAAATAGAATACACATTTTTGATTCCATAACCCAGGACAACCATGTATCATATAATCATAGGCAGGATTGCAATTGTGCATGGAAGATACAGGCATTGGAACTTATTTTCAGAACTATTCAGGTACTTGCATAAGAGTCTTTCATAAATCTTTTCTAAAGATTTTACTGGGTACTCAGGCAACTCTGAAAATCTCTCAGGACTGAATTACTGGTTACATCAAGGTACCTTGTGTACAAGAGCTTGACCCAAGAGCTGAGCCTAGGAAGCAGCATCTCAGCCTTATGAGCTGGCATTTTCTTAATCATTGCTAGAAACAGAAGATAAAGAATTTTGTGCAGTTCAGCCTGTGGACTTAACAGTTTTAAGGAGCAGCTGGTGCTGAGACAAAGAAATATTTGCCCCACAGCAATTCTTCTCACAGGAAGATATTAACTGTACTTCAAAACGAAGGTTTAGCTGTCATAGAGTCATGTACGTGATGACATTGAGCTGAAAGTTCTGTGATTCAGGTCACTATGTTATCCTATCTGAAATTCAGTTCTTCAGAGGGATTACAGTATCTAAATATTTTTCTTGTGTGTAGCATTTGTGGGCCCTACTGATCTTAAAAGTTTCAGTGGAAAGGTTTGGACATATGATCAATCTGATAAGTGTTCAGTCTGGTAGCTGTCCATTATTATCCCAGCTGGTGAGGGGGGGGTCCATAGCTCTGGACCCCCAAGGAGGCGAGCCACCCCAGAAAGTATCTCCTCTGAGACACTCCCTAGGGGGTCAAAAGCACTCCTCTCAGCTGGCGGGTAGCAAGCTCAGCAAGAGGGCAGTAGTTCAGCTCGTTGTGATTTCGCTCAGTGGTTTCAGCTTCTGCCCCCTGCGAGATTCGCTTTCCCCTGTGGCCGGCCTCGGGTGTGAGAGACAGAGGGTCTCGTTTTGGCGGTTCCGCAGAAGTAGCTTTATTGTAGAGACATCAGCAAAGGAAGCTGAGGGCTGAGGACCCCTGGCTCTTAGGGCGATTTTTAGGGGGTTTTATAGGGAAACTAGTGGGAGGGGGGAAGGATACAAAGCCAATCGGTTACAATAGATCTACATAAGGTCCCAAGGGTGCTTGTGGGTCTTCTAGGAAAGTCGCCGTGACCAAAGAAGCTGCTTTGTTGTCTCAGGGTCTGGGTGGGGTTGCGCAATTTCTTCTTAACTCCTCAGCATGCTTCCCTCCAAGGCAGAGCCACTGCGGCTCCGCCCACCCCCACAGTCCATATGCATGAATAGCAAATATTTAGTAATTCAGTTTACTTTAGATTGCAGTAAGATTACTGCATTTAGTTTCATTACCTTTTATTTGGCTAAGAGCCTTCACTCATTGTGGTGGTGGTGGTTCAGCTTTTGTATCTTGAAGGGCTCTGATTTCTCTGGGAGGTTCAAATCTGCAATGCTTCAGTGTGATTCTTATAGTAGATTTCACTTTGTTTTTTTGTCAATGCAAAGTCTTGAATTTCTTTCTTGCTTTCATTTGACATAAACTTTCTGTTGTCATGGTTGCAGAGAGGAACTCAAAAGATTGAACCCTGCTGACTCCTAAAACCAGTAAGCCTGCATATTTCTGTGAGGAAGCTTGGAACCAAAGCAAGTGCTATGTTTTCTTTTTCCCCTTGAAGGTATCATTTCTCAATGGCCAGGATTGCTTCTATAGAATAGCAGGGACAGGAGAGAATTAGGTGAGTAAAATATATAGTCAATGTATAGTGTATTACATTACGTGAAGGCATGGTCACAAATACATGGCTCATTCTTTATAGGTTCTTTTAGTGTGATCTGTTTTTGAAAACCCCAACTAAAGGAGCCTCCCAGGAGCTCAGCTGCAGTCCTTTGTTACCCTTGTAGTAGAAAGCTTTCCCTGACATCTTGCCAGGGTCATTTTTTTTTCAGTTAAGCTACTTTTATGTTTTCCTAACTTAGGTGAATCTGTGCACAGAGTACATACGATCCTTAACCTTTTTTCACATGTGTTTTTATAGAATGTTAGGAGACTTGATGCTTGGAAATGCTGGAAGCTTTGACTTTGAGCAGAGGCAGACACCCAGGCAATTGACAGCCAGGATGGGGGACGTTACCTGAATATGGGGCATTAAGTTGTGTGCAGACCTCTCCCACCACCATTTCTCCTACTCATGGAGAGTCCTAACTTCCTTAGGACATGTAAGGAAAATATCAGGATTTGAGTTTGTTTTAAACTTAGCTGTTTCTCTGATGCTCAGTGTTTCTGAGTTCTTCTGGGAACCTTCATCTTTGTTCCTATGTGAACAGTATGTTCTCACTGTTTTGCAGTTTCCCCTTGCCTTTCTTGAATAATTCTTCTTGTTCTATTATTTCCTTGCTGGTCGCATTGGTCTGCTGGCCCAAGGCTTGAGATGGCAGGTAAATGAGCAGAGTGCAGTTCTCGTTTATACCAGGCTTTGGAAGAACCTGGGCTTCATATCTCTGGCTTAAAAAAAGTGGGAACTGGGGAAATTTTTTCTTTTTTTTGGTTGGTTGGTTTGTTTAATTGTTTTGACTTTATGTTTTGGGAGTCAGGGATTAGTAATTGTGTTTTTTATAATCCATACCGCAAGGAACTACAGTATTTTAGCATTCCTTTTTGTGTCTCATCTCTAAATCGTGGTGACAGTAATAAAGCAGGAGGGGCAAGTAAGCACTTGGGGAGGGGAAATAAGCACTGAAGTGTGAAACATTTATTTTAATTAAAATTGATCTTACCAGATATAGGTCCTTCTACAAGATACAAGTTCTCATACAGTTCTTTGTTAGAAGATCTGAGAGTACCCTGAAGACTGGAAATGTGTTGAAGCAAAAATCTGGGATTTTATTTAAACTAAAAGAAAAAGAGTTGTCTTAAAACAAACCCACAAAACTGGAGCAGAGCAAAAAAATATACAAACAAACCTCACCCACCAGCTCTGCCAACTTCCTTGCCCTCTCCTCCTAAAAAATGTCTACAGCTGTGGACAGATTTGTCTCTGCAGAATTAATTTTGAAATTTAAGTTTGCTGGCTTATGCATCTGATATTTATAATTTCCACTACACTGTTGCATGCAGTGTCCCTTTCCATTTTTAAATGTTTATGAATTTACTTCCCAGAAGTAAACTCCACAGTTTTATAAAGGTTTTAGAAAACTCGTGGTTTCTAGAAGAGCCTTCTGCTTCCACGCATCTAGCAATTAGGACAAGAGGACATAGCCTCAAGCTGTCCCAGGGTTGGACATCATGAAGAATTTCTTTATGGAAATATTGTTCAAACATTGGAATGGGCTGTCCAGGGATGTGGTGGAGTTGCCATCCCTGGAGGTGTTCAAGAAATGATTGGACAGAGCAGTAAGTGGTATGATCTAGATTTGTCAGAGTTTGGACTTGATAATCTTGGAGAGCTTTTCCAAGCTAAAAGATCTGTGACTCCAGGAAGTTCCTTGAAGTGAACTCATTGCTATTTGCATTCTGGTCTCAGGCTTTGAAGAAGCCATTTATAATGACTTCTTACTAGATTAGCTCTGACCTTTCATATTTGAAAAGTGGTCTGTATTGTTTGTGGTCATGTTGTTGTTCTGACAATGAAGCATTAGACTGAAACTGTAAATGGTATTAACCACCTTTCTTGACAACTGCTATGCAGGCAGCAAAATCCTAGAAGCGGAAAAAGTACATTTTATTCAACGTACTTTTCAGTGGAATCAATATCCTCTATTGTTGCTGAAGCTGTTGCTTCAGTTTTACAGAAGGGCTGTAGAACTTTAGGGTAGCAGTTGGTTTGTCTCCAATTTGGCACTTGGCTTGCTGCAATTCGTAGTGTCAGGAGCAGCCTGTTTTGAGTTGCACACCTGAATGCACCTTCTGGGCTGGAGGAGAGGGATAGGAGCACTGGTATTGTAGTTGAATTTTTAACTCTGGCACCTTTTTTTAAGATCCACAAATCCTGAGTATAGTAGAAATAGGAATGACACAGCAGAGGTGATGTGCCTTCCCATTTATGCTTCTTCCAGCCTAGAATTGTTGGTATTTGTAAGGGTGGCTGTGGAGACAGGTAGGATGGAAATAGGCTAAGCAGACCTTTGTAATGCTTAATGAAATTAGGAGGAAAAATGTCTTTGATTATGAGAGTGCTTCTTGAAGTCTATCCTGATTGCAGCTACATGTTTCTCGTCTCCTGACTTGTCCCAGCCCCATGTAAGATAGCCTGAGGTGTACTTTAATTTACTCCAGTTGGCAGTGGTCCCTGAAGACTTGTGTGCCACCTGCCCATGGCTAGAACAGGGCTGGTCCCAGCCACTCCCTTTCCCCACCCTGCCAAGGTGCTGTGGGCAGGAGGGTGTGGGAGTTGGATCTCTCGGACCAAAGCCCACCAGGTTCCTTTCAAGTGAGGAACTCCCAGTGGGGAATTTGCTGAGACTTTCCTGTTTAAACTGTGTGGGGCGCAGAGAAGGAGTGAACCTGCTGACTTCCTTCAAATACTCCCTCATCCCCACAGTGAGAAGTTCGAATGCTGCAGTGCAATGACCTGTAATTTGAAAGACAGGCACAAGGACCTTTGGCTGAAGTCAGTGGGTTTTATCAAGGACCTTCCCTAAAGGCCCTCTCAGAACAACTCTGAAGTTTGTTAGTCAGAGATACTAATGTCTGCGTCTTTTGCAAAAATGTTACTTGGATGAGCAAAATAGGAATATTTAAAAGAAAAATTAGTTGCCTTTGTTAATTTACAAAAGATGAGTTTACTTTTCATCTTGCTGGAAAGAGTTTTATAATCCTGTTTCACTTAACAGAGTGTATATGAATAGTAAATGTAATAAATAATTGCAGAATACAGTGTAACATGATAAACTGAGGTTATAATTCATTCAACCTGTTAATTTTTTTCCTTTTTCCAATCCTCTGCATCAGAAATACTTTAATAATTGCTTTTAAATCTACCCTTCTTGCCTCACTCCCTTAATATATGCCGTATTTGGGGAGTTGTTATTAACAATGTTTGTGCTGAAGTGTAGGAATTGATTCCTTGTCCAGAATAGAGATGTTGTTTCTTTCAATAAAAAGGCACATCCATGGATTATATGCTATCACCAATACATTTCTAGTGTTACTTGCCTGCTTCATGAATTTATTTAACGTTGTGATTTGTAGCCGGGCTCAGTAATGACTTTTGTCTTTGTTGATGGCAGATTTAATGCAACCACAGTTGCCTTAGGAATTGGGATGTGTATTTGTCCTGGTTTAGGGCAAATTTAGGAGGAAACTTCCAAAGGGATCCCTCTAGAAAGCAGATTCAAGTGGCCCCTCGTGCTACTGGTTCAGGAAAATATTTCCTTGGAGAAAAGTGGAAAAAACTGTTTATTTAACAAGCAAAGTATTCACAAGCATGAAAAAAAGAATCATATTAAACAATGGAACCTCTTGCTGTTCCGAAGAGATGGAAAATTCAGGAAGTGCTTTTAGTGGGGTGTAGCTTGGCTCACTCAGCCTCTTATCAGTCCCTCCTCCACTGGAAAATGCCACATCCCAGGTCCCAGTGGGCCACAGGTGTGAGCTCCCAGTGTTTTTCTGAGTTTTCAGTCCAGAGCAGGGCTGGTCAGTTCCAAGAAAAAGAAAAGCCACAGTCCAGGGAACTTCTCTGCCTAGCTAGCTAAAAACTAACTAAAAAGCAAAAGAGAGTTCTCTCCCGCTTCCGTGCTGTAGACAACACAGTCCAGGAGCAGGAACACAGGGGAGCAAGTGCAGTTTCTGAAAGCAAACTTTGTGCTTCTTCTTCCCTCCCTTCACTCTTGGAACCAGTCTTAAAAGTGCAGAACTTAAGACAGCGGAATAGCATAAACAGAACAGCATAAACAGAACAGATGATTGGGGATATAATTCAGCCTCATAAAGTCACCCTAGGACAGGATGTCATTGTAATAGTTTACAAATAAAAAGTGTTTCTCCAATGCATTGTACCTGTTCTAGGAGCACTGTTTTTTATTACATGGGAATTATTCTCTGCAACCTTCTGAACAGGCTTATCATCCATCATAGAAGATGCATGCTAAAATTTGTAGCATTGTTTTGACATAATATTGTCAGACAGTAGAAAAAGTATGTTTTTTTCTTTTTCCCGTATTTACCTTTAATTTTACCTTCATGTTGCAATAGCCGTTGTCAGCAAGAACAAGTTTCACTTTAAAGTTAAGCAGGCTAATTAGTTGCCAAAAAAATTCAGTATCTCTGTGGTTTGCAGCACCTGATTGGGTTTGAGATTATAGTGAACTAGAGTGTATTAAAGTGCGTAACTGGAAATCTAAGAACTTGAGTAAATATTAATTATGAAAATGAATTTTTAGGATTTTTGAGCATCTGGGTATGTTCTGTGCAATTCACCTTTATAGTTCTGTAACTATTTGGTTTTACTGAGTATTTACTGAAAAGGTTAGCCTTAAACAGAATAAAAAAAATCACACAGTGTAAAAATGCCTTTCAAAAAAATTTTATATCCTTTATATAAAAGAGTATACAGTACATAAAAATATAAATGTAATTTATGCTGGGATCTCTCTATCTATCTATCTATCTACCTAAAAAGTATTTGAAAGACCAGAGCCTTTATCTAGGAGATTGGTGGCTAAAAAGTGCAAGTGTGCTGCCGAGCTGCTGAGCTGCCAATCCTAAAAGTCTGCAAGAGGGTTCTGAACCCCTTGTGAAAGAGCAGAAGGTACTCAGAATTCTTGTGAGTTAGTTGGAAATGGGAAGAAATTCAAAGATGTGTTGTCCATGTACAATATCAGTCACCTTTGCTGACTGAGATGATGTAAATTTAAAGAATTGGAATTGGATCTTTATACACACAGCTTAATTAAATGTCTCATTTTGCACTGATTTCAAAAGACTGAAGGTCAACTTTTATCACTTTCTCCTCTTTTAGAAAAAGACCTTGACAAGGGCCTGGAAAAATGTGTACATGTGTGTAATTTTCTCAAGATGTTGAGACAGTTTAAAAAACAACATAAATGTTCCAGCAAAACTTGAATTAGTGGTAAAAGTTTCAAAACATTGGTGTTCAGTGGAATCTTTTAATTTTAGAGGTGATTTTGGCATGCACACATGCCATATTGTTTACTTCCTGTATCAATAATTTTTGTCGAGAGATTTAACATGTAAATACACTATTAACATAAAAACACACAATTTAATATATTATGTTATCATATGAACGCATATTTTAGTCTACATTTTTAAATCCTAAAAATAGTGTATTTTTTCAGATTTCCTGGTATATTTTCCTGAAAACTTAAGTCTAAGATTTTCAGGTATGGTTTCCTGGTGGCACATGGCTTCGCAGATTTCTATTGGCTGTGCATTAAACTTAAGGAGTCTGAAAATGTTCCAGGAAGTTCCACCTGAACATGAGGAACAACTTCTTCCCTGTGCAGTGATCAAGCACTAAACAGATTGCCCAGAGAGGCTCTGGAGTCTCCCTCACTGGGGCTATTCCAGAACCTGGGCACAATCCTGGGATGACTCTGCTAGAACAGGGCAGCTGGACCAGATGACCCCATTGTGGTTCCTTCCAACCTCACCCTTCTGTGATTCTGTGATTCCAGCTGTGCATTGTTAATGTTGACCTGCATTTCCAGTGGTTTCTGCCTGTGATATGGGACAGCAAGGTATCAGGGAAATCAGTGGAGACAGAGTTGGTTGTCCCAGTGACACAATAGAAGGGAGTAGGAAATCTCCCTGGAAGCAAAGAGCTCATTTAATTTTAGTTTTCTGAAGGATGTTTGCAGTGCATTGTCTGAGTAAGATAGGTGTGTTTTTTTGTGTTATTTGTGTATGGTGCTGTGTTCTGAGATGAAGTGAGGCCAGACTAGGAAACCTTTGGATATGATCTGAATATTCCCAAAGTTTCCACTAGTACACTGTTTAGAAGTGGGTTTATTGCTGTTGTTTGGACTTCTAAGTAGTTTGTGGGCTTGTGAAGAGAATAGCAGTATTATGGTTCTGGTTCATGACAGGTTTTGTAAAGCATCACTGTGGAAATAATCTGTCTTGACATGACTGCGGGGTGCCAGTCATGGTTTCATAAAGCTCAGGTATGCTTCTCACAGTGCCACAAATGAGCACAGAATTAGCTAATTTTTAGAAGTGAATAAACAACAAATCTCAACATCATATCTGGACCCGTTTCAGAGAATTTTGGTGATTAAGTGTGGTTACTGGCATGTTAGTAACTTTCTGGCAGAGCAATTTATTTTTTTCCTTTATCTCTACTTGGGCTAACTGGGACTGCCACCTGCATCTGTTTCTAGATCCCTTCTCACAAACCACTCTGCCCTGTATTCTGTTTGTGAAATACTAAGACATCCTTTCACCTGTGTAACAGCAGAAAGCCTTGGAGTAGGCAGGGATAGCAGAAGACAGGGGATTATTGCCTTGTAGGTGATAAATAGTATGATGGGAATATAAAGCAAATCCAGGCTGTGTTCTGTATACTTCACCTGCCTGTGAGTGATCTGTAAATAGCCTTAAACGCAGTAACCAAGGGGAGGTAAAAATTATGCTTTAAAACCAGATATGGATAAACCTGCACAATAAATTGATGCCTGGCAGGCAATTCTCTGAACTTTCTTAGCAGCACACTTTCGTTGCCTTTTGGTTCCTATTTCACCCTTTCTCTCATTTTAGCTTTTCCCTTTTTTATTTTGTTGTTATGAGGTGTTGCGAGTGTAGGGGTTTTTTTTTGTCCAAAAAAAGGTTGTCCTTTTTTCTGTCCGACCTCTCTGTGGTTGCTTGTACAGGCTTGTACAGGCTTTTACAGGCTCTTTCTCACCACGTCATGATCAGGTGATGGTTCCTCAGAACCAACAGCTCACAGCTGGAATCTCACAAGAGGATGAGAGTGGGTGGATGGGGCACAGAGGACATGCAAAGCTCATGTGCTGCTCCCTGAAGGCAGATGTTAGTGCTGCTCACCCTGTTAGGAAGGAGAAGGCAGAGCTAGAGAGGGTGTTTGTTTCTTTCACGCAGGGAGCAGTATTTGCGGTACAAGGAAGAAAGGAGCTGTGCTGTCTCTCCTTCTACCCCTTTCTGCTCTTTTGGTCTGCCTCCATTTAATGTATTTTTGGCTGTCTCTTTCCTGACTGGAGTTCCAGGGACATCCTTGCAGTTGCTACCTTCTTTCTGTTTTGCAGCAGGGGAAAAAAAAAAAAAGCAAAAAAAAAAAGGCAAAAAGAAAAAAAAAAGCAAAAAAAAAGGCAAAAAAAAGAGCTTATTTTAAGAAAATAGACTGTAGGGCTGAATTTTGTTGTTGTTGTTGCTCAACTGCGTTGAAAGTAAACCTTTATTTCTGTGTCTTATGTTGTGTATGAGTACAGGAAGCATAATGCACAACTGTTTTCAGTACAGCTAGGGATGTTTTGGTCTCAGGCATGTGGCTTCTTTGAAGCAAGAGCTCATTTTCTCTCTCACTCAGCCAGAGAGATCCAGAAGAAGGGTATTCTTTGTCTGAGTTCTTTCAAAATTTGGAAGCAGATTTAGAGCTGATGACTGTTGACACAGCCACCCCTGCTAATGAATCCAAATACTATTTGTAGAGTTGGTTTCCATCCAGTTTTAAACAAAATCTGTTCTCTTCCTGTGAGTTCTTCCTGCACTTTTTCTTGAAATGAAGAACTGAAATGCAGTCTTTAGGTACCCATTATCTATTTTTGGTATAGATCACATCAGCTGTGACAAGGTAAGTTGCATATGTGGCTTGCATATGGTCAAAGTGTGACAATGGACATCTCAGAGTATTTTGTGTCTGACTTACAAAAATTACCATGAACAAGGAATTTTTGGTTTCAGGTAGTACACAGACAAAAAATGTGAGTGGAATACAGACATTAAAATTTGTCAGAGAGGATAACAGTCTGAGAATATCAGCTCAGAAACTGCGCCTGTTTATTTCATCTTAGTAATTCAGTATTTCTTTTCATTCTTTAAAAAGCAGCATCCGTAAGAAGGGAAGGTAGTGCCTTTTTTTGGCAGATTGTGCCAATGGAAGCAAAGTCCACCCATCATTTGTAAAGGAAAAGGATTTTCTTTCTGTTAATTTCAATGCAGCTTCAAATTTGGAGCAATCATTATGTAAAACTACCCATACTTTAGCTCATTTTTACTGTCTTATACAGTTTCATAAACCTGCAGAGACAGATATGGCAGAGCAGCCTGTCTGGCAAAAGCACAACAAGAAAGGTAAGTGCTTAAAAATTGACATTCATCTTCTTTTAGACAAAATACATTAGAATATTCCATTATACCTGAAATGAAATTACTGCTTTCTTGAGCTGCTGTCATGTTTGTTCTATTTTATCCTTCACTTAATGAATCCCAGAGCTTCAGGATTGCTATTGACATAGGGATTGCAACTGAATATAGAAGTAATTTTTCCAACACTTTCACATTGTATCTGCTTGTTTGAGAGCACTTTTTATCCATCAGTGTTTTAATCCAGTACTGCTTTCTTGCTGTAAACAAAAAGACTAATGAAGGAATGTATCTTCTTGGAAATAGAGAATGGTATCTGGTGTGAAGTGGCAGAGGGGGGAAAAGGGGCCTAGTGTATTTACTAGGTAATCATCCCTACTTTGTCTGATATTATGCAATCTGCCTGTAAGATAAAGCCCAACGGGTGTGATACGTTTCATGTAAAATTTAGCTTAAGTTTTCTCATGAGAGGACCATGGATGTTTCTTGTAGCAATGGGGAACAAAGTGACACAAACCCCCTTATGCATCCAAAGAAGATCACTTTATTATAGAAACTGCCCCCCTTTTTATACCTTTAATCTCCACCACACAGAACCAGAACTTGACAGAAGGAGGGCGCCCATTGGCTGCTCAGCTGCAGTGCTGCTGTCCAGGCATTCTGTCACCCAGTCAGTTTCCCGTTCATATTCTGTCCACATGTTTCTCCTCATAACTGCCTCTCACTCCCCAACCAGCTTCCAACTATCTAGCCTGCAGCCTGTGTGCCTTCTCCACAGGGCCTTCTGGTGAATATAAGCCTTAACAAATATAACCCCATATCCCACAGTTTCTATAGATTTTGCTGCTGCCTGATACAGTGAGAAAATCTGAGTGCCACCGGAGGCAATACTTTAATTTAGGGCGAGTCGAGTTTTACCAGCCAGTAGTGTCTTTTCACACCTCTGGACAGGAAAAAAACCAACCAACCAACCAAAAAACCCCCAAAATCCTCCATTACAGTCATCTTTGGCTTCAGAATTGCACTGCCCTGAGCCATCCCCCTCCAACATGATAATTTGGATCCTTAGCATGCCTATTCATAAAGGAGGATTATGTAGAGCTTCAATGGCAGTGAGCCCTTCTGCTGGCGGTACTCTGAACTGGAAAGATGAACATGTGAGTCAAGTGTCCAGGCTTTGAAATATATATTCTTCTGATGTGTTTGGAGAGAGCCACACATCCTACTCTGCAGCTCTGATTGGCCACTAGAGTGAATGTTTAATTTTGGTGATATCCTGTTAACAGTCCTGACCCAGAAATCATTCTGTTTTCCTTATCTAGTGATAATTTAGATATATGCAGTATTGCCTCTCCAGAAATTTGTGCTCAATTTTTAAAAAGGCAGCGATGAGACTGTAAGGTTTAAAATTGTTACTGTATCACCTGTTAGGTTGTTTGATGTGTTATTTTTGTTACTGTCACTGTTGATTTTTTTTTTTAATCTTTACTTCCAATTTGTGTAGATATCTTTTATCCATTTCAGCTTACTCTGTCTTTTGTTCTTAAAAGCCCTCTGTCAGAGGCCTTCCTTGTGTTGATACTGGGAGGCACAGACAAAATCACCTTTAATCTCTTTCTGATATACTGAATATTTTAACATTCTTTGACCTCTCACAAGTGACAAGATTTCTAGACTTTATCTGTTTGTTTTTTAAAAATCCCCATCTGATTTAGTTTTAATTTCTTGAAGCACAGAACCAAAGCACTAGTTACATTTCTTCAGTTATGTGAAAGTATTGCCAGCTTCTTACAGGGATACCTGGAACAGAAGTTCTTGGGGTTGTTTTATTCTCTCCCTGCCCTTGCTTAATAACTGCATAACTGTGATCTCAGGTTCACTTGTTTATTCCTGGTGATGCCCAAATTCCATACAGAGCTACAGCTTGACAGGACACAAACCTTACTTCATAAAATTGGTCTATTTTCTTGCTATAGATGATCCTGCCCTTTGCAGTTCTAGAATGCATGTTTTCAGAGAGCTTGTCTTACCAAGAGCCTCGGGTTATTTCACCAATAACTGGCTTTTCTCATTACTTGTCACTTCAGTGATTTTTGAAATGTCTATGAATTTTTCTAGGGGGGTCTTATATTGCAGGTCATAGAAAAACTCTTGCAAAGCCCTCCTTTGAACTTGGAAGACAGTTCTCTACTAAAAATTATATTTTAGCATCTATAATTCACAACATTTATTTAATTTAATTAATAGTTCATTGGTATTTTTTATATTATTACTTTTAAATATTATTTAAGGTAGATTTACTTATAACTGCCAGATATCTCCAGTAAAGTGTTGCAGTTACAGCAGGCTCCAAAGTTTGTGTGTGTGTGTGGGAAAAACAGACCCTTGTCATAATACATATGTATTTTGCAGAAAGGAAATTGTTGATTTTAATTTTTTTCTTTCACTGGCTGTGGTTAATTATTTTGGGGAAGGAAATTTTAATATGATATTTCTGGTGCTGGATCTAAATTTTATGAAACCTATATACAGAGCTTTTCCCCTTCCAACTCTCCAGAATAATATCATTATGGAACACTATTATCAGATTCTTGAAGGCTTATTCTGTAGTCTATTTACACAATTGCATTGTGTTTACATGGCAAGGTTTTTGTAGGGGGGTCTGCAGAGGTGGCCTCTGTGAGGGGACCAGGGGAGAAATGGAAAGGATGGAGCAGCAGTGAGGGGCAGTTGTGGATTGAGCATCCTGTTATGTATCCCTCTGCACTGCTTGGGGAGTGGAGGAGATACAGGACTCAGAAATGAAGTGAAATTGAGCCTGGGAAGAAGAAATAAAAAGCATTTTAAGTTTTGCTTGTTTTTCACCATCCTTCGTATAATTGTCAGCAAATCAAATCACCTTTCCCCAAGCTGAGTCGCTTTTGCCCGTGACAGTAACTGATGAAGCAATTTCTCTGTCCTTGACCCATGAGCTTTTAATATTGTTCTCTGCCTTTGTCAAGCTGAAGTGGGGAAGTGAGGGAGTAACTGGGTGGGCATCTGGAAGCTAGCCAAGTCTACTCACAATAACAATAAATATTTGGGACACAATGTTAGCAGCCTAGTTTTCTTGAATTAGAACAAGAATATATTATTGTAAAGGGTTATGATAATGCTGCTCATAGTTATGATGAAGGGTATTGGATAAATTGAAATATTAATAAATACTAAGTTTTGCTTGGCAATAGTCATGGTGGATGATTGCTCTCCCTCCCCAGTTGTAGCACTTAGTTGATGCATTAAGTTTTATTATATCACTAAATGTAGTTCAAAAATATTTAGCTGTATTTTAAAAAGGTACTAGTTATAAGAGCTATTTATGATAGTTTTAGTCATCCTTTGTTTTGTTTTGTGGTTTTTAATGCTTTTTCTAATACAATTCATGTTAGTTTGGCTGTAGAAGGAATAGATTTTTGACATTTTTGATAATTTAATTTTTAGGGGTTTTTTAGGTACTTTAGCCTTGGTGTAAAACACCTACTCTTACGTTTTTTATTGCTGATACATATTATTACTATTCTTCTTGTAATGAAAAGGAAAGAAAAACAAAACAAAAGAACTGGAGAAAGGAGAAAAAAGTGCCAATATTAATGGAAGATCTTTGCAATTGTTTTTTACTGCAAGCTCCACTCAGCAGATTTTGAAACAGCATATGAGAAAGTAATGACGATCATAAATTTCTGATAGTTTATTTTTGTATGTGACCAACATGAAAGTTCGACAATTAAATTGCATATGTTGAGATATGTCCTGCTGCCAAATTGTACAAATAATTTAGAGTGAAAAAAAATACTTTAATTATTATTGTGTGGATAGAGGGGAGCAGGAAGAAGACATCTTCAGGTCTCTCCAAGGGGTTTGAGGAATGTACAGCTGTGAACACATTTCCTGTTCCACAGAGCATGTTTCATTTTTTGTATTTTCTTTAATACCATATATGTTGTGTCTCAGGTTGGAGATTTCTGTTCAACTGCCCTCCTAGCATGGGTTAGCAGAAGGAGATGTGGTATTGTGGCTTTGGTTTCATACACTATGGAGACTTTTTTCTATTGTGCTGGTTGAAGGCCAGAAGATTAGGAATCAATTTGACTTTTACATAATGTTTGCTTATTTCTCTAGGAAACTGAAAGTTTTTGATTGAAAAATACATTACTGGGTCCTAGAAGGTCCAGTGGTGGTTGTTTTTTCCTTTTTAATTTCAAAGAAATGAAATGGCCTAGGATCAATTCACCTGTCCTTCTGGGTGGATAAGGAGAGCACTGGCTGAAGTTAAACCAGATGTTGCATACTAATAATGAGAATTTCTTTTTCCCTGCTTGCAACAAACTGCTGGGATGTCCCAGAACTTCCCATGCTAGAGGCTACTGGCAGGCACAGGGGCATGGCCACGGCCTGCTCAAGCTGGCAGCAGGTTTGCTGCAAATCCTTCAGCCTCAGGGTAGCTCTATGGTGCTGCAGCATCCGGATGTGAGGACATGGGGGACTCGTGCATCCCAAGGTGCTACTGAGATGAGACTGTATGGACTCGATTTCAAAGAATTTGGGAGGCCTGAACAAGACAGTAGCATTGTGTCACCACATGGATGAATAATCAAACAATGTTAATAATCTTTGTTAATGACAGTCTTCTGTATTCTTCAACTGGGTTGGTTTGTAACACCTGGAAGTAAGTTCTTGTGTTTAAAACATGTTGCTCTTGAGGAACCTGCCCATGGAAAATGGTGTAACTAATAGGTGACCTTCTCATCCACAGCATAATTTTTTGATTGAGACTTGATTTGGTTCTCCTGTTTTATAGAGGAATTGGACCAATGCCTAATGCAACAGCTTTGAATCAAGATTTTCTGGCATATCTGTGTGGGATCCAATTATCGCAATATTCCTTTCCAAAACAGAGCCTGGGGCTGCAGTACCACAGATTTGGGCTGATATTTTGAGTTAATTTATTTTCTTTTCTTTCCAACAGCTTTATAAAGATAAGAAAATGAAGGACCAGTAGGATAACTATCTTCCCTTGTGCATTATTAACACAAATGTCTTGCATGCTAATTGATTGCACCTGTTTAAACCAGTGTACAGGTGTAATCTGAAGAAGCCATCAGTTATCTATCTGCCTATAAAGTAGAAATTATGAAATAGTATTTTGCCCTGGGAGACTATCTTAGTGTCTTGGGTCATGAAATTACATAAGCTCAGAATGTTTCCTTTCATTCTTCTGCATAAGACACAAAAGAAGTGTTAGAAATGTTTCCTGAAAAGTATTTAGTATAAAGTTCTAAGGAATATGCTGGCAGGATAGGAACTTTCCTTTCAAGTGCTAAACTTACCCAGTTCTGATGGTGCCTAGCCCATGATGAGCTAGGACTCTGCTTGTTATGAGAAACATCTTGCTTTTGAAACAACCACATTTTAATGAATTTGTGCTTTAAAATTTTAATAATAATTAAATTACTTGCAACTGTTGTTTTGGAGATGACTTTTGAACTGTGAGATGCTATATAGTCTGCCTGAGCTTTATAGGCAGATAGCACTTGTTTCTCCTGTGTTGGAAGAAAAGGAAAGGGAAAAAGAAAAAAATTCAGATGAAGATCTTTCGAGTTTTTGAAGTATTCAGTGCTGCATTTTTTCAGATGCTTTCTTATTTCCGTACAAAAATGAAGAATGAAGTTTAATTTTTAAGAGAAACAAATCATAGCTGCAGATTTGGCTGTGAACTGCTTGAGTCACAAAGCTCTAGTAAAAAAATTGTCTATATCTTTTAATTCTGAGTTGTGCATAAGAAATATTTTTCTCTATCAACGTAATGTTTCAAAAACATAGCAGATTTCACTCTGTGACATAGATGGCAGAAATTACATCCATAGGTTCAGTGCTAAGTTCTGAGATACCAGCTCTGTGTAACGGCAAGGCTCTATTTTAACTTTTGCCAGTTAGTAAGCAGTAATTACTGAAGAGTGAAAGATTGATTTCAAGTCTCTGTTGGGACTGGACTTCTTTTCTCATCTAGTTGGTAAATGTAAGCAAATTCAGTTTGGTATTGCCTTTCCCAGAGGAAAGTCAAAGCATTGTCCTGTTACAATAGAGGTGATTATAGCTGGCCCTGTTTAAGCTCAAATTTTCTCTTTTCGAAAGTAATAATTCATAGTAGTACATAGAGCTAAGGTGGTTGAATAAAATCATGAAAGACAAAAGTACATCTAAGAATTGCAAAGTCAGTCATCTTATACTTGTATGTCCATGCTAAGCTATCAGATCATGCTATGACTGAAATGGCTTTAAGTGGGTCACTGAGATGCCAATGACATTGTTTCAAAGTGGCCCTGCTAGCAGCACAGTAATTTACTGAAAATAGTCTGCTTGAACTAAGAGTCTTCTGTTAATAATTACTGAAAAGAACTCATGACAAGTGCTGCTGATCTCGAGTTTTTAACAATTCTCTTTAGAAACTCCTCAGAGCCAGCATTTCTGGAAATTTTGCTATAGGTAAACAGAGCTGAGTTGTTTAATTGACTTTATGTATAACTTATCTTCTGGCATGTTTACTTTTAATGTTAAGCTGACTTGATGGTTAACACTAGAATATCTCACTGCAGTTAAGAGTTGTAGTTAATACCTAAGAGATTTATGTAACTTCTTTTAACTCCTGCTTTCCTTTAATATAAATATAAGCAGTATAAAAATGAACATAAAGTACTTTCGTGGGAATAGTTATTATGAAAGTGTCCACTACAAATTAATCACATGCTGTCACAAGAATATTTTCCAATTTGTCTATTTATACCTTCAAAATATTTTTGAAGTTAAAGTGAATAGCATTTGAATAAACAGTACTCTACTGTCTTGGAACAGTAAGTGTACTGTTTATAACCATTTCAATTAAAAAGTACTCATAATGCTTGTTGACTAGAGATCTGTACCACCTCTGTTAGGAGTTGGGAGTTTTACAGACTACCTTCCATTCCCCCCCCACCCTTGTTTTTATAGTTGTATCAATTATAAACATTTATTTTAATAATTTCTTTGTGAGAAAAGTTTCTTACAGCATCCTTGGAAGAAAGGAATATGGGCATTCTTACCCCAAACTACTATTTCCACATATTCACATTCAAGTGTAATTTCAGACAAATGCAGATAAAGTGATGCAGCATTAATTGGCTCTCTTCTGTGGGCTGTGTTAAGTTGTGTGATGGGATCATTAAAGCTGGAAGAGGCCTCTGGAGGTAATGTAGTTCATCTTCCTTCCCAGTTACCACAGAAACTTTCCCAGGTGAGTTTTGGGACTCTCTAATGGCTGAAGCTCCATAATCTGTGGCTGTGGGCAGCCTGTTTCTGCACTTAGTCCCTTTCCAGTGAGGGATTTGCTTTGCTGCATCTCGTGATTGGTTCATTTTCTTACTGTGCGTCTGTGATGAGAGTCTGGCTCTGTTGTTTCTTGCTGTAACTACATCCTCCCTTGACTTCTCTGCTATGTAGATAAGTTCTCCAAGATACTTGTATGTCCATGTGCTGCATCCCACTAGCCACCTTTGTGGCTTTGTGGTTCTGCAGAACTTAATCCTGGTTTATCTTTGTGTAGGACTTGGATAAACTCACATTTTTACAGAAAGGAGGATTAATCAATGTGATATAACTCAACCAGAAGAGAGTGAGGAATAAACATGAATTTTCTCACGTCGGTCTGTAAACAATATAAAAAAAGTTGTACTTCATCCCTGTCTAGATATGGTGACTATAAATTAACAAGACTTTTGATGTGTAACTTCTGATTCTAATTAGCCCAGAACTTTCCCAGGATGGTAAGAATGTGGATATACCAGATTAACTGCAACTGATCTTAGCTTCTCTGGGTCTGGCTTCTGAAAGCAGGCAAAAACAGGTATTATAATGGCTATAAAATAACTTAGAAGGAAATATTTGCTCTCTTCATAGCCATAGTGGCAATGTATTCTGCTTGCTATTTTAAATAAGCATCTGTTTCTCAAGTAAACTACTGAAACAATTGGAGTCCAAAAATTGCCTTTTCTGTAAAACAGAAATCTTAAACCTCCCAGTTTGTTTATTAGGTCTTAAATTTGTGCTTATTTTGGTAAATGTTATGTATATAAACGCTTCTGTGAAATACAGTTTTTCTGAATAGTATCTTGCTTGTGCAGTGAATGCAGGACTGGGACACAATGAGTTGAGTGCTGTTAAAACAGCCGTATCACCAGCTGACTTGTCAAACAGTGACGTATTTGGAGCCTACTTATGCCACTTGGTTTTGACAGTGGAGTTGCACACCTTTTCTCCTTTGTGACAGATTTGAGAGCAAATGTATAGGGGAACATAGTAAGGCCTTCTGCTGTTTGGTGAACCAACAATGTCTTGCATTTTGACTTTCAACAGCTGTGCATCTAACTTATTCAAACATTTTCTTTAGTTTTGTCACCTGGAACAACACAGCCAATTGCTTTGTAACAGTTGTTTGAGCACCAGGTGTTTACAGATCTTGTGAATTGCCCTGTGAACCCAATTGAGGCTCTTCTACTTATATCAGCTGAAGATCCTGGGGTCTCTAAGACTGGTTGCACCCATAAAATTAACCAGATGGAGATTTTAATTTTTTTTTTTTTTTTGTGATTGTCAAATGTGCAATGCATTTATCATCTCCAGGGAAAGAACTTAAAATTGGCTTTCATGACTAGGATTGTAATTTTTTTTTCTTCTACTCACAATGAATGTAAAGTTTCACTGGTGTATATTTGAAGTGTAGGCTTCTTCAATAGGATTTTGGTAATTAAACTGTTTTAGCTACTTGGATCTTGGAATTGTGTGATGATATTAGGTTTAGGAATAAAATGCTGAGGTTTCCTTGGGCATATCTCAGTTGTATTGATTTTAGTGGATTTATGCAAAAAAGTAAGGAGAGGTAGATAAATATACAAATAAGCATTTTCGTAAGTAGCATTTAGTTTCTTATAACAGAAAGGATGCATGATCATGCTTGCAAATGTGGAGGTGAAAAACTGGAAAAAATGGATTCTTCTTGTGGGAATAAGTACAGAGAAGACTTTCCTATCAGAACAGGAAGAGCTTTAATAGTACTAAAAATACTTATGGACAAAACTATGTCAATACGAATTTGCAAACATGTCAATTCTTGAATATTAATATAATTTTGCCTTCTTACATTTAGTGCTAGGTGTAGTCTAGTTTCTGTAAAAACATGTAATGATTTTCTTCTTGCTAGTTGCTAGGTCTTTTTTAAAACCAAGATTTAGACCTGTAATGATGGACTAAAGCAGAGTGATACAGAGGACATATATGAAGAATTACCTCAGGGCTACAGTAATGAGAAACTGCCTCTCCTCTCCAAAAACTATTAGTCAAAAAATTTGGCCCAAGTGATAACTGTCTCCCTACCAAGACAGAAACTCTAGCATTGTTTGGATTATTGCAGCTCTGAATGGGGTAACAGATGGGTTCCCCTCATCTAGAAAAACAGTAAGGTTATTTCTGCTTCAGCCAACAATTCTGAATTGAGCAAAATGTGTTTCTTGGCAGCCTTCATGGACCATTCTCAATCTAGGTGTGCCAGTGGGGGTGATGGTTTCTGTTATCTCACTTGCTTTCAATTGCTTACACTTGATTTTCATACTGTGCTGCTTCTGTGTCAAAATGTGACATCCCCAAATCCATCAACTGCCTTTCTTGAGGAAACATCAGCAGCTTCTTTCAGATTATGATAATATTCAGAATCTTGTGTTCAGCTTTGAGCCCCTCACAACAAGACAGTCACTGAGGTACTGGAGCATGTCCAGAGAAGGGAAACTTCTTTGGGAGCTGGGAAAGGGTCTGGAACACAAGTCTGATGAGAGGGGTTGTTTAGTCTGAATAAAAGGAGGCTCTGGGAAGGCCTTATTGCTCTACAACCACCTGGAAGGAGACTGTTGGTTGCTTGTCCCATGAAAAAGTGATGGGACAAGAAGAAATGGCCTCAGGTAGTGCCGGGGAGTTTTATATTGGATAATAGGGAAAATTTCTTTATGGAGAGGTTGTCAAACAGTGGAAGAGGATGCCCAGGGAAGTGCTTAAGTCACCACCCTGGAAGTATCTAAAAGATGTGGACATGTCGCACTTAGGCACATGGTTTAGTGTTATGGATTTGGCAGTGCTACGTCAGTGGTTTGTCTCAATGATCTTAAGGGTCTTTTCCCACTTTGAGTTTTCCATGATTCTCTAATGGAATCAGTGTCACCTTTCTTCTCAGTGTTCCCAGGAGAAGCTTTTGCTCTTGGGGCAGGGAGTGACAGCTAGGTAATAGCTGAGTTTATAGAAGCTGTCAGACAACTGTAAAGGAGTGAACAGTTTGACTGTAAAGAAGTGAGAAATACTTCACTCTGGAAGGAAGTGAGGGTGCGTAGGACCAGGCAAACCTTCAGCATGCAACTTGAGTATTTTCCATATTTTCTTAGCTAGCCTGGATAATCTTTGATCATCCTTCTATCAGTGAGAGTTTTGCCTGTTCTGTGATTTTACTTTTTATTAAAAATTATATTAGAATACAGGAAGGATACTGGGGTAGTGTTGTCCACTCACCCGTGAATGACCTCAGTCACTGACTTTGGTGGAGTGTTGCATGGCAGAAGGTCCAGGCTGGGCCTTGAAAGTGTCAAACCACTGGCGTTACTCCTCCATAATTAACTGGATGAATGCCATGTACATCACTGGCATAGTGTTGTAGTCATCCCAGGCCCCAGCTAGATATAAGTCATGTATTTTAACAGCATAACTCTGTCTAGGAGATGGCAAATTTCTAGTTAAAATTTCATACGTTTTGCATAACTGGATGTACCAAATGCCCTTTAGCTGTGTGCTGTGGCTGGGGTAACTGATCACTACTCCAGTGCAAGTCCTGCAACCTGGGGGACTTGTTCATTTTCATATTGATTGGATACCTGCCTAAAATTCCCAGCAGGTTTCTGACTGAGACATCAGCAGACTATGGCAAGTCAAAATCCTTTAGATTTCTGAATTTTAACAGAGACATCTGTGCTATCCTGGTTTATTTTTATTGAAAGCAGGTAAGTTATGCTCCCAGGAGCAGCCGTGTAGGCTGGCATGCACCCTCTCTTCAGCAGAGGGATGGGGGTATCAAGAACCTGTGGCATCTTGGTGAGAACTGCTGGACTTGTTAAAACTGGAAAGTTATATGAGACTGTCCTTAAGAACATTCGTGTCTTGGTTTGGAAAGACAGGTATCTGCTAGGGAAAGCTGGAATTTCCCTTGCAATGGAGAATGTAAACCCCTCACCCCCTCCAAATTGTTATAATTTTCCAATTAAGGGCTTTCAGGCAAAGATTTAGGAATAGGAATAACAGTTCTTTACTAGGAATATTAACAATACTGTCTTGGGTTATGGAACCTAAACTGTGTATTCTATTTTCATCTGCTGAAAGCAGTTGAGAAATTGTTCTTTATCTCTTGTTTACTCTGAAAGGAGGGGGGCTGGTGCCTTTTGATAATGGCCCAACTGTTAAAATCAAGTAGGGCATTGTTTCTTATCTCTCTTCACGATGGGCCATTAAGACTCCCCAGGCTGTTTTCTTCCTCAAGCTGTTCCCTTTCCCAAAATATACCCACATTCCATCATCCTATTGTGAGATGCTCCACCCAGTGGGCGGAGCCAACCATTCCTACCTGGATAAAAACTGGGACCCCGGAAGAGGAACCCTCTCTTGCTTCACCCGATTACCGGAGGAAGACTGGACCCTTCTCACCATCACCAGACCCCCTCTCACCACCTCTGGACCTTTTTGGTTGCAGGATCATCTCCACTCCAACAGAACCACATCTGCCACTCCAGCAAGACTCACTTTTGTACTGCTTCCAACACCCTGACCAACAGGGCATCAGGTTGTACCTGACTCTGTCAAGGCTTTCCAAAATTGTTGTTTGTTTGTTTGCTGGTTTGGTGGGGTGGCTCTGTTTTTCTTTCTACCACATTTGTATTATTGATATCCTTAGTAAAGAACTGTTATTCCTATTCCCAAATCTTTGCCTGAGAGCCCTTAATTGCAAAATTATAATTTGGCGGGGGGTGAGCGGTTTACTTTTCTCCATTCTAAGGGAAACCCCAGTTTCCCTGGCAGATACCTGCCTTTCCAAACCAAGACAAATACAAATTGAGTAGTTAAAAAAAAAGAAACCAAAACAAACAAGCAAAGAAACAAACAACAATCCTAGAAACCCTGACAGAGGCAGAGCTACAACCTAACACCCTGTTGGTCAGGGTGTTGGAAACAGTCCAAAAGTAAGTCCTCCTGGAGTGGCAGATGTGGTTCTGTTGGAGCAGAGATGATCCTCTAGAAAAGGGTCCAGCGATGGCAAGAAGGGTCCAGTCTTCCTCTGGCAATCCGGTGGTACCTTGTGTTCCTGTGTCTCAGTTTTAATCTAGGTAGGAATGGTTGGCTCCCCACACTGGATGGAGCATCTCACAATGGGATGATGGAATGTGTCGTGTCCTTGATGAGACTTAATGGCCCATTATCAGAAAATATCCCCCTGGAGGGAGGACAGGTGGTGAAAGAGATAAGAAACACTGCCCCACCTGGTTTCAACAGCTGGCCCATTATCAGAAGGCATCCGCCCCCCTCCCCCCAGAGTTACAAGAGATAAAGAAAAACATCCCCCAACTGCTTTCAACAGATGAAATGGAATACACATTTTTGGTTCCATAACCCAAGACAATTTGTTATATGGGTAATTCAGCTAGCGCTAATAGGCCAAATAAATGAATGCACTGATCCTTAGTCATGGCTGAGATACTGTAGTACAACGTGGTGGCTGAGGAGCAGAGCCTGGGAGAAATAGTGCTGGGATGAACCTTTAACCTGGTGGATACTGGACCAACACCTGTTATGAAATGAAATGTTTGGTTTAGACTTTCATGGTGAAAAAGATTTACTGAAACCTACTTTGGCTCATATAGAACTGCACCTTTCAGTGGAAAGAGACAATCTAGCAGTTTTAGTGTGTGTCTTCCTTTTATTAGCTACCTGGGATGAAGTTTCAAATCTCACCTTGGCTGGGAAACATCAGTATTTTGGAGGATGCCCTACATAATAAAACAGCCTCCTCCACTTCTAAACAAATATGGTTATTTAAAAATCATTTTACATACATGTTATAACATGTACATAGATGCATATTCTAGTATGGTTTTGGGTATTGTCTCATGTAACAGTCCTGATCGGGTATTGTCAGCAGAGAAGTTTTGTGAACAGGAATTCATATCACCAGAAAAAAAAAAAAAGGATGGAAAAATTAAAACCTTACATTTTACAAGGAAGGGTGCTTAGTCACAATTAATTCTGGAAAATGACAGTCACTGACTTTGCAACAGGACTTCAAGAAGCACTACTTTGGTAGTGCTAGGGGAAGCCTAGGGGCTAGTACTTTATTAACTTCTGCTGAATATGCTGCTGGTTTTACTCTAAGCAAACCACATTATTTTATCCTCAAGCAACCAGATCAAAACTGAAGGGTGTGAACCTCCTGTCTTTAAGCAACAGGTTTTGTGGGTTTTTTGTTTGGTTAGTTGGCTTTTTGTTTTGTTTTTTACTTTTAGATTTCAGTGTGAATAGGATTTTGTCCAAATAGCCGAGTAAGCTAAATTTACTGTAAACAAAAGTAATGCTGCCAAAAGTCTTGTATTCAATACAGACCAGAGATGAGTAATTTTACCTTCAAGATTTGGACATAACAAGTTGTCTTGGGTTGTGGAACCTAGGATGTGTATTCTATTTTCATCTGCTGAAAGCAGTTGGGGAGCTGTTTTGTTTTATCTCTTGTTTACTCTGGAAGGAGTGGGGCGGGTGCCTTTTGATAATGGCCCAACTGTTAAAACCAGGTAGGGCATTGTTTCTTATCTTTTTCCTGCTAATGGACCATTTAAACACCCCTAAAAGCACACATCACAAAACTCACCCTCCCCAAGATAGTACATTCACATTCCATCATTCTATTGTGAGATGCTCCACCCAGTGGGGGGAGCCAACCATTCCTATTTGGATAAAACTGGGACTCTGGAAGAGGAACCTGCTCTTGCTTCACCCGATTACCGGAGGAAGACAGGACCCTTTCTCACCATCACCGGACTCCCTCTCACCACCTCTGGACTCTTGGCTTCAGGATCATCTCCACTCCAACAGAACCACATCTGCCACTCCAGGAGGACTTTTGGACTGCTACCAATGTCCTGACCAACAGGGCATCAGGTTGTACCTGACTCTGTCAAGGCTTTCCAAAATTGTTGTTTGTTTGTTTGCTGGTTTGGTGGGGTGGCTTTGTTTTTCTACCACATTTGTATTATTGATATTACTAGTAAAGAACTGTTATTCCTATTCCCAAATCTTTGCCTGAAAGCCTTGATTGCAAAATTATAATTTGGCGGGGGGTGAGGGGTTTGCATTCTCTATTCTAAGGGAAACCCCAGTTTCCCTGGCAGATACCTGTCTTTCCAAACCAAGACACAAGTACATTTTGAGCAAGTTAAAAATGAAAGTAGTCATCTTCTGTTTGAAATGTAATGATGCAGTCTGCAGAACATGTCATGACTTGCCTACAATGAAAGGATTGTGTTGGGCATATGCAGTATTTAAAATAACTCTTCTAAAACATGATCATTTGAGGTTCATCTAGTGCTCTGTGGCAGGGTACAGCTGTAACAGAGCTGGAGATTCTCTGCTGGAGACTCCTGACTATACAACCAGTGGCTTGCCTGCAAGCTCGGGATTTAAACAGAGGAGTTTTTACAATCAGCTGTCTGTGTCATAGTTTATTTTGCTTTCGTTGTAATCATCAGTCTTTTACTCTGATTATTGGGAGGTAGCTAGGACCTGTGTGCTGTTGAGTCAAAAGAAAGGTGATTAAGCTCCTGAGTCCACTAGCTCCACTGTGAGGAAATTTTAGGCTGAAGGCTTAAAATCTTATTTCTAACATTAATCTAAAATTCTATGCCTTAAAAGTCAGTAATAAATCTCACATTTATTTAAATATAAATGAGTTATTTTCACATCACCAGTGAAAAATCTAAGAGATTTTTTTTTCTCTTCTGGTAATAATCAACTCTTTTTTTTCCGTAATGTGAAATATATTTGTGATTTCATGTCTATAGTCAGCAAGCTTTTTAAAAAACTGTTTTCCTTCTTGCTTGAGATGTGTAAGTGGACTCATATAATATAGCAGATAGGAAATGGTAATATGCCTGGGGCATTTTATTAACTAACCTCTTGAGTCTGATAATGCAGATGCTGCAAGGATGCCTTTTTTCAGTTACAATATGGAGACTTACAAGCATTAACGGGTCAACTGCTTACATCTCTGCAACTTCTGTTAATGCATAGACATATTTGTTAGTTTTGTACTAAATGTAAAGAAAGAAGGATCTGGTTCTGCAAAATTATGTGTGCTATGTTTGTGTATAGATCCTCATGCTATGCTATAGGCATATGCTATATGCCTATAGCATAGCATGAGGATCTATACACAAACATGGTACACATGTTTGTTTCTTTACTGCCAGCTGATCTGCCTATCAGCTGGCAGTAAAGAAACTAATCCAGATTTACACAGGTATGTAATTGCTTTATATTCTTCTTCATGGACATGTATTGTAGAGATGCTAATTAAGTTGATGGTTTTTTCTTTTCTTTTTTCTTTTTTTTTCATTATATGGAATATTCTTGTTAACTTACATAGGTAAGCTGTCACCATGTATAAAAAGATAACTCTCATATATATAAGTATATGTCATACACATCATATTATATAATGTATAAGATGTTCAGTTTCTTGAGTATCAAGGAATAAAAACCTTCTGCAGGAATAGGTTTCAAATCAAGGTATAGCAGTTAATTGGTTTGTAGCCTTATGTTAAAAACATCTTTCCCCAGCAATCTTAGTATGTTAAACATCTCTTAAAAATAAAGAGATTGTGGTAATTTTATTTATGAATACATAAACATGCAAATTGTGTTCTCTGGTTTGTGCAGTTTTCCCATCATATAAAGGCGCTTCAAAATATACTACCCATTTTAGGGATCCAGTGAAGAGTAAGCAGTGAGAAAGTAGTGTCCATGACTGAATCACTCTGATTAACATCACTGCTTGAGAGGTTTAATTGCTAAAAGGGAAGAAGAATGGAGGTCACAGGGAAAGAAAATCTCCCTAAAATATGCCATAGTTTCCCTTAAAACCAAACAGCATATTTTGTGCATCTTTTCATATGGAGATGGATGTGTTATCACTACAGTTCCTTGCCCAAGAACTTATTCAGAGTAATACTGACTTTTTAATGAAATGTCTGAGGAAATAGCTGTAAATTCAGTATGAGAAGCTTGTGGGACTTTCCTGAAGGGAAAGTGCAAGGGAGAGGATTGTTAGCCCTACTGGGGTTGGTTGTTCTCTTTGTAGGTTTTCTACTCATCAGCTTTCAAACTCTGCAACTGTGAAAAACGAAGTTCACTTTCTTAGTAAAATTTATAAGTTCAATAAAAAAATAATAAAAAATCCAATACGGAAACAGAAAAGCAAGGGAATCTCGGCCCACCAAGTGTCAAGTGCACACCCTACCCTTTCAGAACATGGTTTAAAAGGATGTTACACATTCAATAGACCTTAATGCATTATTCAAACATTCCTTTGAGTTCAGATGCCCTCCTAGTTTCAACTGCCCCCAACCTGCCCCATTTTACTAATTTAGCATTTTATTAGTCCTTGTTCTTGGTGGTGCCTCTTGGTCATCTCATGTCCCATTTTCTGATAACAGAAGATCAATAAATTCTTTCTTGGAGCTTTGGTTCACCACTGTCTTCATCTGGATAATTCTGGATAATTCAGGAGGACCCCTCTGTCTTCCGGTTTGGCTGGTTTAGATGTTACAAAAACAGTTTTGTACTTTTAACACTATGTTACAACCCCAAAAATATACATATTCATCACATCACCATTTCTAAACCCTGTTAAAAAGAAACTAGAAAAACCTTCCCATGTTATACATATAGTATTCATTTCAATATTTGCAAAAATCCAACTATATAATATGCATTTATAACAGCAATGAATTATTTCACAAAGTTTTATTCAAATCAGTTTAGCTAT
Source organism: Phylloscopus whistleri (assembly GCA_017589585.1). Classification (NCBI taxonomy): domain Eukaryota; kingdom Metazoa; phylum Chordata; class Aves; order Passeriformes; family Phylloscopidae; genus Phylloscopus; species Phylloscopus whistleri. The sequence continues at coordinate 502,130 of JADMLD010001284.1, read as the reverse complement.
TTCCAAGAGTGAAACAAGGAAAAAAAGGGCTGTCAAAGAAAAAGAAAACTAGGCAACTTTTGGCTGAGAACTCTTGGAGCAAAGACTACAATTGCTGTCAGCATGGTGACCATTCCAGAGATGTGTTGTTCTCTGTCTTTTTTTAAAGATATGCCTAAAATAAGCCCATTTAAAATGCTGGAATCTCTCAGGAGAGATTTCTTCATACTTTATCAATTAAGTCCTGTTAAGTATGCTATTTTACACTGGCCCTATCAGGTCCCGGTGTTTCTGATGCTTGAGTTTGGGCACCAAAACTGGAAACAATTTTCTTGCATTTGGAGCCATCAAATGTGTCTCTGTGTTGCCTGTCCCACAATACGAGAGTGTGGAGAAATTTCCTGTTTTGATTCACGTGGGGACAAGGGCAAAGTCGGCAGGGGAGAGTGAAGAAACAGATTGGAGGTGGGTCAGAGTAGTGGAGGGAAATTCAGTGCAATCCGCAGGAACCAGAGGGGATGGCTGGCTGGGGGAAGCAGTAGCGTCTGTGACAAGGGGGTGTGAGCATGGAGGGTGCTGTTAGTGCTTTGTGGAATGAGGCAGCATGTGGGAAAGGGCAAGGAACTGGGAAGTGGTTCGGGAAAGCACAGAAAACCCCGGGTTACACCACAGGTAGATCTAATTAAGGAGCACTGACAGCCAGGAAAGAGCAATGATGCCAGGGAGGAGACACTGATAGTCCTGTGTGAGTTGCAGGGGGAGAGGAAACAACTGGTGGTGACACTAGCACATACACAAAAAAAGAATGAATTAATGGTTTGCAGGTTTTGTCAATGTTTTAAATTTAAATTACTTGTGTTGCTATTTTAACTTAACACTTGCGGTTTGTGTTTATTTATGTGCAGGAGCATCGTTGTACAAAATAAAACAAACAAACAAACAAAAACACAAAAAACCCCCCACCCAAACCCAACCAAACAACAAAAACAAAACAAAACAAAAATAGGCTGGCTTAGGTTCTGTTTTATCTGAATATGCAGGGCTGGAATGTAGCGATTCTGGAACTGATTAACAGCTGAATTATTCAGGAATTGATTGAGAGATGAATGAGGCATTCTGGCTGTGAGTGTGGGTATGAGGGGGCAGACAGCACTAGCAGAGAGTGACAAGAGCTGGAAGCTGTGATGGATACCTCTTTTTCATTCCCCTCTGCTGCCGCGGCTCCGTGAGCGTCCTTCCTTTCCCATGCAGGGGCTTTTATGTTGGGTTTGTTTTGTTTTTTTTTTTTTAGTCAAGCTTGTTAAAGTTGAATGCAGCCTAGCACCTGTAAAATGAGCCCATGCAGTGTGTGACACTGGATAGCATCTCTTCAGGACAGCCAGAAATTCTAGAAGGGGAAGGAGAGTGTGTATAGAGTTCCCCATTAGCAGCCATTATGGCCTAATGGGTAACTCATTCTTGTCCTGGTGCAAACATGTTGAGTGCTTTTTTGTGTCTGTGTGTGTGGCATTTGTTATTGAGAATATCTGGAAAACTATTTTTAGAACAAAAATGCTTGCAGTGTATCCACCATTGCTCTGATGGGAAATGTCTCTTAAACAAAAAATGAAGGCATTTTTTAAAATGTCAGTCTTCTTTATTTATTTATTTTTTAATATGAATTTCCAGATGTTTATTATGAGAAATGTAAATGAGAATTAAGTTTCCAGTAGAATGAAATCAGTTTTCTGGGAAGCACCATAGTAATCAAATTATCAAAGATGTACATATGTATGTTTTTCAGGATAATATATGTATTCCTTTGCCTTCTGTCTGTCACCACTGCAGAAGTAAGTAACTTGGTGGTGTCAGCCTAAATGAGAAATTGAACTTCATCAAACTGGAAATAAAACTTTTAAATATTAAAAATGATAAAGTGTTTGGGAAAAGCTTTTTGGGATGGTGAGTGGCTCTGTGGTGGGACAGGATTCCCTTGGGTTTGTGGTGGAAGAGGAAAGTTCCAAAGATCTGTGTACTTTGAAAGGCTTGTTGACTGGAGAGAGCTACTATTTTTGTTTTTGTACTTCCCCCTCTCTTTCTTCCCTGAGTCACCCATGCTGAAGCTAGGAAGAAAAGGTGTCTCTGTCCTTTCAAGAAATATATCCTCTCTTTGTCTTTTCCATTAGTTTTGCATCTGAGAAGGTTCCACTGTTTTTCTTGTAACTTTTTCTCTTGTAATATCTCCTGACTGATAATGAGTTCAATCGATGGAATCAGATGATAAACAAAATCATGCTAGCACCATTGCTTTTGAAGATGGAAAATGTAAGAATTTTTTAAAAAAAATTTTAACTGAGCTTGATAGAGGTTTCTAAGGTGTGAATTGACTTGAAGATGAAGATTTAAGCCTCCGTGTTCTATACATTTTAGCCCTTACTCTTGAACACGCGGATTTAGAAAGAAAGGGTTAAAAATAAATTGAGAATTTACTTGGGAATTACCATCATAAATTGGTGATTTCATGACCAGAACATTGATGAGACTTTGAGAAATGGAGTCTAAAGGAGGGGGAAGAAAAGTGAAGGGATGAGACGGGTAAAAGTCAGAGAGCAGCAGAAATAATTATTCTAAGAGAAGAAGAAGCAACTTGAAGGCAAAGAGGTTAACAAGGCTGAGAGGAGGTGGTAAGCAGGGCACCAAATTTGAGCATTTGAGAGAGAGCATGAGAAGGTGATTTGTTTTTTGCTCAGTCTAGCGGAGCTCTGTACAATCAAGCTTCTGCAGGTATGCTCAGCTCTAACAGTACAGCTATTCATTCTGAATGAAAAAATGGCAAAATAAAGGATTGGCAAGATGATTGGCAAGACCTTTTCTTCTTCCCATGCTTATTGCTCCTAATAAAACTTCCCAAACAATCTAACACAAAAAACCTTCTAACCATTCTGCCAGCTAATAATTTGAGCCAACTTCTTATAATGAGAATATTACATCATTACTTCTTTAACAGCTGAAGTAATAGTAAAATCCCTGAGCAGTTTTGATAGCGTGTCTAGTCTTTAATTTTAATATTTCTCTTTCTGAAAGCCTTTTAGAGTTCAACTCCTTTCTGACACTCTCCCTTGTCAGTCTTGCACATAAAGCATTTAAGCAAAGCAAGTGATATATTTGAATTTTAAATCCTTTTACCCTGAAACTTATGTGCATAATCAGTTTAATATGCTTCATTGTTAAAAATGACCCTATAATATTAATTATAATATTAATTATAATTAATAATATAATTAATTAATTATTACTTAATAATATAATTAATATATTAATTAATTATATTATTAATTATAATACACAAATATTTCATATTTGTGTATTAGTCTTTACATGTTGTTATTGGTTGTAAGTAAAGCGCAATTTATAACTCCTTTTTGCTGTGTCATGGCTGCTTGCTAGTATAACCTAATTTCTCATTTTAAATATGCACCATATAGCCCATAGAAATAGTAGTGTGATAAATATATTATCTTAATGTATACACCACATAGCTTATAAATATAATAGTGTGATAAATGTACTGTAGGCCTTAGCAAAATATAAAATATTAAAATACATCTATGTAACCGACAAAACTGTATAAAGCAATTAAGTTGCTTCCCACATCTTCTGCTGACTGACCTCTCTAAGTGATAAGATAATTGTGACACAAACCAGAGCACCGGAGGAGAATTAGAGAAGAACTTGCTAACTACCTGTTATCACGGAATTGTGAAACAACAGGATGAAGCTACAAGAAAGAATAAAATTTATTAACCTGATCTGCAGGATGTCATGTAGATAAGTCAGAGTTGAAAACCAAAATGAAGGAAAGTTTCTACAACATCAAGAGCTACCAACAATATTTGAATAATGCATGAAAATTATGAGTATGTATTTACCTTTGTAAGATAACATTATATAGGTAACATTGTCTTAATGTACCAGTGTGTTCATTGGCTGAAAACCAGGAACACCCCAGAGCTGGACATTGTCTTTTTTTATTCCCTTATTAAACTTTTGAAAAATATTTTAAGGGTGAAATTTCATATTTCACATCTATGAAAATGCATGCAACACCTAATTTAAAAGAGATGTTTAAGCGGATAGCCATAGGAAAAGGTAAGTGTTAGAACTGATGCTTTGGTATCTCAAGTGCCTCCTTTTGGCACAAAGGCAGAAATCACAAAATCACAAATAGGAGGAATAGAACCAAGCATACAAGGACTAGATGACTGATACAAAAAAGATTATACCTATGTATTTATTCCTCAATTGATATTTTGTATGTACATTGACAGAACTAACATGAGAAATATTGCTGTAATAAAACATAAAAAATAAAGGAAGACAAAAGAAAAAACAAATAAGGCAAAAATAACTGAAAAGGGGCCAAAACACAAACCAAGAATGCCAAAATAAGCAGCAGCAAAAATAGACTTTTGAAATCGCAACAAGTTTATATGAGAAAGATTTCAAGAGAGATTTCAATGACTGGGAAAAAAAAATTGCAGAAACCATATTATAAAAATCCCCTAGAAAACAGGGGATGCTTACTTTATTTAGAAGGAATGTGCCAAAAGTAAGTACAGCATCCTTTTTCTGCCAGGGTAACACTTCCACCAAGTGCTCTACTCCCAGAGTAAAAGGCCCTCTCCTGACAAGAAGGTACACCAGGTCACACAACTGTGAGTGAAGAGCAGTTTCAAAAAGTAGAAAAACAATAGTAACCTACATATTCACCATTCTCAATGAGTGGTTGCATTCTGCATTTTTAAATTTCATTATTATTTTCATAGTTCCTTTCTTAGGTGTAGAATTATTTGAAGTACATGAGAATGATAGAAATATTCATTGGTATTCAGTTCTTCAGAAAAGCTCTTTTCTGTGAAAACTTGAAATGCATTATTGTTGATACCTTAACTCATCTGTCATATGGTGAATGTAGATGCTAATGAACTGGATAATGTTAATATCAGGGGATGGATTAGTGAATAGATTTTAAAATAATATTTATATGGCTAGAATTCCTCTAAACAGAACCAGTTGCTGCCATTTTGTAAAATGTCATTTGTTGCAGAGGAGAAATCCATTTTAAAGCACTAGTAAGTATTTAATTACATTTGCAAAATTTTGTTGTCTTCTCGTGACTTGTTTGCTCTACTTGTCCTTTGTTGTCTTCATTGATTCCTGATTAGAGCATTCCTTTTAACATGTGTGCAGATCCAAATTGCATTGCTATACCATGTAAATATAAATACACTTGCTTCCATCTTCTCCCCAAAAAGAACCCCACTAAACTGAAGTAATCTCGCATAAGCCAAACATTTTTAAAGTGCTGTTTCTTAACTTTTTTTCTTCTGTGTTTCAGAGTCAAGTAAATTAGTTTAAATCTATTTGTGACAGTGCCTCAAAGTGCACTCCAGCTAGTAGTTACAAGGGGAGATGTTTAACTGTTTGGAGCCCATGCTCATAGGAATTTATCCCTCTCTCAAGGAGTTTGTCCCTGAGCAGATAAATTTGTGACAGATACAATAATTGCAAAACTAGAAAAATATGGTGCATCTTCAGATTTTTTTATATAATAATGTTTTATGACTGAAATGCAATGGATTGACCACTAGTGAAAGCTAAACTGGTCTACAGGTATCTTAATATACAGCACTTAGAATTCAGTGTCCTCTGTTACATCCAGGCAAGTCAGACACTGTGTCAAGTTCTTGGGAACAGTGATAGGGAGTTCTGTGCCTGCATCCATAAATCCTAGGAGTTCTCACACAAAAACCTCTGAAAATATGTTGGCATGTCTGCTGCCACTGAAGTACAATATGAGAGGCAGGGATGGAATAGTACATTTTGGATGGTTCATTTTAATGATGTATACTTAGGGTAGCCTGTGATATTTCATTTGTATTTGTTAAACTCCCAGTTTCTGAAAGTATTTCCTTCTGTTATATGATTGTTCTGGGGAATGTCTTGCATGTAAAAAAAACCAAACAAACCACTAATATAAATTCATCTTTGTTTGGACATGCATTCTGGAAATTAAGGTTAAGCTGTTTTGTCTGGGTGAATATTTGTAAATGTTTAGCATTTTTAATTTCAAGAGTTTTCTCTGCTTGAAAATGTGGTATGCAAATTGAGGCCTGGGTGGCACACTGCCTTGGGTCCTTAGTCTTCATTGTTGAAAACCAGGAACTTTGATTGCAGAGCTTCATGCCTTGCTGCTTTTGTCAGGGGAAGGTGATGAAAAATTGCAATGGTGTCTAGTCTTTTCTGAGCTTGAGATAAGGAGGAAGAAAAGGCCAAAAAGAAAAGTGAGAAAATACTATTTGGAGACACCTACTTCTGCTCTGTGTCTGCTCACTCTCATGCATGATTGTCTGCTGCAATTGTGCATAATTTTATTCTCTCCTGAGTAAGCTTTACCTAGGGAAAATACTGCAATATGGTCTCCAAGCATGCTGCGTTGGGAGGACACTTTGATGGGCATCTCAAAAAGCAACGGTTATGTTCAACCTAAGTTCTAAGCCCTTTTTTCTGAGCAAAGGCACATGAATCCTTCTGCATCTTCCTTTTTTGTTGTTGTTTTTTTTTTTTTTCTGTTGTTGTTGTTGTTGTTGTTGTTGTTGTTGTTGTAAGAGGTAGAGTATGTGCATTGAATTATTTTCAGGAGAAAAGCATCATGATGTCTGCTTGATCTAAAAGAGACAATGCATTACTCTATTTTAATAACAAGAGGCTTCACTACCTGTAGCGCTTTTCCTCCAATAGAGGGACTACCATCCTACTGAGGCAGAGATTTTGTCTTTAAATTCAGTTAATGTCAGTAAAAGTTCTGATGGGCCTCCAATGCTTTGTAAAACACAAGAGAGAAAATTTACCTCACTGGATCTAAAAAGCAGTGAGCTGTGTGAAAGATAAGAATTTCTGGTGTCTAAATATAGAGTAATATGAATATGTTAAAGCACAGTACTCTATGTATTGCTCTTAAAAGAATAATTTCAATTTGATGAAGAAAAGTATTTTAAATCAGCCTTCTCCTGAATGTTCTGGCTGTTATTTTCTTTAGCTAGTATAAACCTGCCTTTCTGGTTTATGAAGCTAAGATGCTAACATGTAAAGCAAGATGTTATGATTCATTGAAACAACTCTTTGTTCTCTCTTGAAAGCATTCTTGATGGTATTTTCAAACGCACTTGGGTTTACCCCTAAGAATGCAAACCTTTCACAAGTCTGAGCTTAATTCAAGGCAGATTATGTAATTTTTGCAATGCCATATGATGTGAATGTAATCCTGATAATGTCTTTGATAGTTTTGGTTTCCAGCTTTGCTGAATTTTGGTGTAATTTTATCAGGGGAAATAAGATGGCTTCTCTTTGAGCAAATGTAGTTAAAATGTGTTTCAGGACAGAGAAGTAGTTACTAAGGGATTCACCAGCAAAACTTCTTTCTTGACTCAACTTGAAGATGCAAATTACTTGCATGAAACCCTGAAATCATGTGGCTAAAAATAAGAACTTCAATTGAAAATTAGTCTGCATTTATTTCAACAAGAGTCAGTATTTTAACTGGATAGTGTTCCCTAGTTCTGGGAAAATATGAGGTTAAGGAAGGTGAGGTTTGAAGGGTGTGAGGAGAGGTCCTGACTCACATCCTGGCTGTTCCTTTGCAAAGCACTTCTCTGTGTTCAGCAGGCTTTGCTGAAAGACATGAAATGGATTGGCAAAGAGGGCTGTGGAGACTACAACATGCAGACTGTTTTGGGTGAGGGTAACCAAAGCAATGAGCATCTTGCTGCTGTGGAGGTGGAGAGCCACCAGCCATTGTAAGCTGGATGGATTTGCTCAGCCTTTCCTCACAGCCAGACCATGTGTTTCTGCAGGACCTGCAATTATTGAAATGTTAACTGAGCTGCATCAAAAGTGAACAAATTAACGCATTTGTTTTCTGTCTGCGTAGCAGTATAAAGCAGTTTAAAAGCCTTTTATCTAAGAAAGGAAAGAAAGGATGCTTTAATTTTAACCAAATCAGGTCTGAAATGTAAGAGATAGTAAACCAGCTTTAGGGTCCATGGAAGGAAAGCTGTCCCAAAAACTCCTTCTGCTGTCTTCAACTGAATGAAGCAGAAGACTTCCAGCCAAGAAGGGTAGTTGCATTCTAAACTGGTGCAGTTATGTAAGTTGAACTCCTGTAAGGCTTAAGCTTCTTTGATTATTCCCAGGATTGTGTTCTATTATTGTAGATGCCTGAATGGGAAATTGACAGCTTCACCTTGGGGGCTCAATCAATATTTCTTACTGCTATTAATAAAACCAGCTGAAGCTGTGAATAATGGTCAGACAAGGAGTGGAAACCTCGTTGAAAGCAAACAGACTTGAACTTCACACAATCACAGAAGCTGAGTAAGGGTAAGGTGGGCACCACTTGATGTGTCCTGTGAGCTGTGGTGCAGGCAACCGTTTTTATACCTTCTTGCAAGGGTTTACTGTTATAGATTTTTGAAGCCAATTTTAAATCAAAAACAATTTATTGCCAAAGAGAAATTTAGAACACGAAATAGACAAGAAATTGACAAAGCCAAACAAATCAAGGAAGCAATGCGAGTTGGTTGAAGACCCCGACGCACGCTCCGCAGCATCACGACACCCTGAGGTCTCACACCGAGTGCCCCAAAGTCCGTCTGTCTTATACCCTTCTTGACTCGGACTCCGTGTACATGTCCAGGCTTGTCTCTTGGTCCAAGTGCAGGGAGGGCCCTGAAGCCTTTCTGCTATTCAATTTTTGTCCCTTGTGCAGTTCTTGATAGGATTTTGGGAGACAGAAACTCCACCTGAATAGACTTCCTGAGTGTCAAGATGTCCTCAAGCACTCTTAATGTTTCAGTCCCGATCAGTTCTTATCGGGGGCTCATCATCACCGTGCCAGTTTCTTCCTCGCCCCTCATTGGTATTACAATCTCTGCTTCCCTGCTTTGGAGACGAAGGAATCCTCTTGTGAAATTCCTCTGGTCCTGGTTCTCGTTTTGTGACAGCTTTTCTTGGTTTCTTTCAAAATACCCTTACACCTTATGTTTATTTGCTATAACAGGGTTATTACAAAAATATAGTTCACCCGCCACCATAGCAGCGTTATTATAAAAATATGAATTAACTATCTACTACATTTACCAACCTCCCAGTGGCTGATGGTGGAGATCCTTTAGTCTAAAATGTTCTCTGAAAGTTTTGTGCCCAGCTGGAAGTGTTGCCATCATTTATCTGCATGGGTCATTTGGAGTCAGGGCTGCTTGTTTACTTTGAACTTTCCTTGTGTCTGTTTTAAAGATGCCTGTCCAGTCCTAGGTTCCCAAGACATTGTTGTACTGTTTAAATTATGGAAATAGTTAACAATGCTGAAGGTAATTTGCTTTATATGACATAGAATCACAGAACATGCTAGTTGGAAGGGGCTCATCAGGATCATCAAGTCTAATACATGAATGATGAGATAATGATGTCCATTTTAATGGGAAGTCTCATTTTCTTCTTTTGAATGACAACTAATTTAAAAATAAAACTAGCAAGGACAATTACTACTGCAGTCTTAAGTCCCTACTGTCTAGTAATCAAACCCGTATTTTTAGTATTTTTAAGGTGTGTTTTGTTTTGTTCTTTTTTTCTCCAGTGCTCCTGATAGTCACTCTACAGATTGTCTTGCCTTGTTCTAACAGCCTGAGTTCAGCTTCTTGTTGATGAAACTGATGATAAAATCATTCTATTGCTTTGCTTTATCCAACTTGATAAATAGGGATTTAGTGAATTTCTGCTTACCTTAATCATGTTTCCCCCCAGATTACCCTCTGTTTTGTGGGTGATCACTAAGGCTTACTGTACACACTGAGTAAATATGTAATTGCAGTTGCCTGATGTAAAGAACCAGTCTGATGGATTTAGACAAAGAGAACCTTTCAAGTAAATCTCCTGCTTTGAGCAAATATATAGTAGATCTGGTGAATAGAATGGATATGCAATTTCCAGCCTAGAAGAGCTGTTTACCTTGTCATGGCTTGCTTAGTGTGTGAGTGGCCACCTGAAATTGTTGTATTGTCTCTGCTCATGGGATTAGATATTAATCATGACCAAATGCGCCTGATGAAAAAAAAATAGATGCTCACTGTTGTGATGCAATTGATACTTCACCAGGAGAAATAAATTAAAGGATTTTTTCATCAGTATTATTTGCCATTTTAATTTTGAAATTATCTGTTTATAGGTTAGAAAGTGAAATTGCACAAACAATATCCCATAGCTTCTACTTTCTATTTCTTTCCTCTGTGACAATTTTACTACAGTCTATTAGTTTATAAAATACGAAGCAGAAAAGCAAAACCTACTTATGAGTTATGTCCATATTTTCTTGTGGAATTTAGGACTGTAATCATCAAAGGCTCTAACTGATTTGAGGGATCATTCTGTGTAATTATTCTCCATCTTCCTCATCTGTTTGTTGTTGGCTGCCAGGTGAACCAACATGAGGCATTCAGGTGAAATGAGCTTTTTGTAGTGCATTCTCAACACTACAATGTTGTTTGCAATGTTGTCTCCAGCATTGTTTGCAAATACTGTCACAGACACTTAAAGAAGTGTTATTGAAGTAAGCAGGGAATTATTTTAATTCAGGGTGTTGGACTGCTCCCCCCTTCCACTCTCAAAAAATTTTTACAAGAAAACAAATAAAACCTAACCTTTACGAATATTAGTAACAGAGAAGCTAATGATGCAAATTTAGGTCTTAAGGGCAGTTTTGCCTATTGATCTTCATTGTCAGAGTTTGAGTGACAGGTCTGTTCTGGAAGGGCAAGTGGAATTTGAAAAATGCTGTGTTCACCAGAACTGTGGGGGTTTTGTGTGCTTGTTTGTTTTTTCTTTTGCTATTATGTAACTACTATCTTGCCAGCTTTCTAATAGTATTTTACAGAATTATTTTTTAAACATGTAAAGTATTTTCATCTGTACTGCTGAAGTATTTGTTAAAGGCACTGGGAACTACCTCATATTTTTTTTTTTTAGACAAAGCTAATTGAATGCATGAATGCCACTGCACATAGCTGACAAAGACAGAGCATCTTTGTGAATAGACTCTGTAAATTCTTTCCCACAGAAGTCAACGAAAGGGTCGGTTGTCCTGGGCTACGTATTTCATCACTTAAATTTGGTGGAAATAGATTACTTTGGACTGCGCTACTGTGACCGAAATCATCAAACGGTGAGTAAAAGACATAGCAGGTTGGATTTGCCGTGTGTAAAATTTACCCTGTTGTGCTGTTTGCCTGTAAAGAATTAGATTGTCATACTTCCCCTAACTTTCACTGTTTCTTGGCTCAGGTTTCCAGTAATAATTTCTTTTGTTTGTTTGCAATAAAGTCTTGGAATAGCCATTAACATTAGGATGGGAATGGAATCAAATGCTAAATGTTGTTGAAAACTAAATTAAGAAAGTACAAATAGTAAAAAATTATATGAAAGTAGTATTGATATTTTTTCCATTTTAGTATTGTGCCTGGAAATCAGTGCTTGGTGCTCTGTGCTGCTCAGCCTTGCTTGGCCCTGCAGAAGGGCCTGGGAAAACAGTGTCCCTGAGTGCATCACAGCGTACTTCACTTGCTGTAACACCAGCTGAACACCTGTTTCAGGGTATGTTGAGCAGTGCCATTTTCACTCTGCCTGAACCATCTCTGTGTCCCTGAGCCCATGTTCTCTGGAGCCTCTTTGACAGGGACTCACCCTACTTCTGAGGCTTTTTCCATTGGGACATTACCATCCTAAATAGACAAGGAGGTGTTTCAGCCAGGCTGAGATGTTTCAGCCAAAGCAGGCGGTGTCTTGGAGCAGTGCTATCTGCCCTGCCAAAGGCTTGTGCAGGATTGCTGCAGGCAGAGGTGAGGGGCAGGGGATGCTCAGCAAGAGGAAACAGTGCTGTATTCACGGGATGGTCTTCATACTACCTTAAAATTATGAAGAGAATAGTGCCTGGCCTATGGTTAAATTAAGTCAAGCCATTACAGTTTTGAAGCCAGTGTTTTGTGATGATAGCACGGCACAAGACACTGTTTCATCTATATATAGTAATAACTTATTGAATTGGCTAAATATTTGGCAATTTCTTCTGTTAAACAGGAGTTGATCATGTAAAGATTGAATTTAGAACAGTATTAAGCAGAAGATTACTGATTGCTACTGAGAGCTACAGACTGCCCTGCTCTCTGTATTTCAATTTCTGTGCCATAGTCCAGAAATTCATGAATTCAGTTTCTTGATAAGATTCTAACCATTTCATTCCATGAAGATGAAAGCCAGATTCAGCTGTGAACTAAAGGTAGGCTACTAAAAAGGGTAGTTTTGATTTCCTGAGGAATTTGAGGTATGAATGAAGAGCAAGTAAGTATTTTTTGCTCTCAAAAGTATTTTTCTTTTTGCAGTGGTTGCAAATAAAATAAAAATGGCTGTTCCTAGGAATATTTCCAGAAGCATACACAGGGTGTATTTAGTGGTGTATATGAAAATATGAGTATAAAAGGGGATTACGCTTCTGTGGTGAAAGGGACACATAAAAGCACATTTTAGGGCATATATTTTTGTTTTACTTTTTCTCTCATGTGGTGTTCCAGTGGTGTAAATTTAATGTTAGCTTTAGGCTTTATCCTCTGGCCAGCCCAATGTCAGGAAGCCACCGTCATTCTTGATTTTCCCATGGATTAGGAACCTGTTTATCCCACTTCTGCCATTCACCTGGTCTTGCACCAGCACTGGCCTTGTCATGTGGATACAGCACCTCAGCTGTGTGCAAGCCTGTGGAGTACTCCTGCCCTGCCATGCAGATGCTGCCACAGCAACGGGGCCGTTTTGTAACAAAAGATTGTGAAAAGGCCCGTTCATGTTGTTTGTCTGTGTAAGGATAACAAAAAGTTTATGCTCCTTCATCTGAAAAGTTCATAAAAGAGCCAAACAGTACTACTGTGTGTAGTTTTATGTGTTTCATGATGTATAGTTTTGTGCTGCTAGCTTGCTATTTTTAGTGAAATCTTGTAAGCTCTTAAGAATAGGCACTATAATGCAAAGTTTTCACACAACAAACAACACCTTGTGCTTTAGCTGTAAACATATATTTAGTTGCATGCTGACTATGGCTAAAAATCTCTGGGCTGCTGTGGGAATTAGTCCTGTAATGGCTGGCAAGAAGCCTAGATCTGAATTTTGGATTAGATATTTTTTGCATCGACCACAGTAGATTTCCTAAGGGAAGAGGAAGAAGGTTACCTTGCTAATTAGTTTTAAAACCATGGTCCTGAGATAGTCTCGGGGAGAAAAGTGTTTGGGCATTGGGCTACCTATTAATGCATTGCTTGTGGTGGGGAAAGTTTTATTATTTGTCAGGTTTTTTTGTCACACTATGTATTTAACTGAATGATGAATAAAGCAGTGTAGACAAAATGATGTATTTTAAACAACACAAGCCAGTCACAAAAGAAACATTTTTCTTATTAGGAGTTTGAAAGGGCTTGTTTAGTTATTTTCCCCATTGCTCTTGCATGCCTCAGCACTTCCAGGTGGTTTTTTAAGTGCTGTGTTGGTGAGCTGCCTCTTATGTGGGTGGTATCATAATTGTTTTAGTACTACCAGTAGGGGTCTAACGAGTGAACAAGGTTTCATTGTGCTATGTAGTGTATATGAACGTGTAGCATTAAAACGGTCTCTTCCTGAACAGCCAACAAACTAATTAGCCTGTGAGAAGAGCTGAATGCAGCAAACAGATTGACAGAACTGGGTGGCACTGGCAGAGGCGCACACAGTAGGATAAAGCATAACTTGGATGACCCTGGATCTAGGGTAGTAATTTGGTCTTATTACACAAATTTTGCTTTACTGACGTTCTAGGCTTCCCCAGACTCTCCACAGTAAAAGGACAGTATTCAAACGGAAAAATCAAGCTCTGGAAGATTACAAGTTGCTGTCAGAATAGCATTACCTATACGTACTTATTGCTCTGAACAAGACAAGTCTCCAAAGGAACAACAAAATGTATCTTCTAATAATTAGTTAAAATACAACATTTAATAATGAATTAAAAAATCCATGGTATAGAACCACTCCCCAGCAAACAGATGGATTCAGATAATGCAGTGTGTTGTCAATAGTGTTTCTTAATCTCTTAGTGCCTCTGTTGACAAACTACATGGCGCTTCTTCTTATGTGGTATTTGAGTACCTTTCTTTGTGGTACAAGAAAGGTACTTTCTTTACAAGAAAGACCAATTTTCTTTGAGTGCCAACAAATCCCTTACTATGCTTTATCATCTAACCTTTGCCTGAGTCTTTTGCATTACTGTAGAGAATGCCGGCACCCAAATTAGTATAAGCTGATGCCAGATACTGTCCTCATGGTTCTCAATGTGGATAGTCAGCTGGGTCTTCTTGGAGAGGGCATTTGTGTCTTCCACTTCATCTCCCAGGACTTTGTGCCCCATCTACTATTTTTAGATGAGACACAATCATCAGAATACGTGTAGCAGAAGCTGAGGGTGGCTTAGGAAACTCTGTCCAGAATCACAGATTCATTAAGTTTGGAAGGGACCTCTGGAGATCTCCCAGTCCAACCCCCTGACAAAGCAGAAGCTGAGGGTGGCTTAGGAAACTCTGTCCAGAATCACAGATTCATTAAGTTTGGAAGGGACCTCTGGAGATCTCCCAGTCCAACCCCCTGACAAACCCCCTCAACTGGAGCAGGCGACACAGGAACATATCCAGGTGAGTTAGGGATGTCTCCAGGGTCGGAAACTCTATGCTCTCCCTGGCCATCTGTTCCTGTGCTCTGCCATCCTCTATGGAAAGAAGTTCTTCTTCATATTGAGGAGGAACTTCTTGTGTTTTAGTTTATGGCCATTGTTCCTCGTCCTGTCAGTTTACACCACTAAAAAGAGTCTGGCGCCTTCCTCTTGGCATTCACTTTGGAGATATTTATTTGCATTAATGAGATCCTCTCTCAGTCTTCTCTTCTCCAGACTAAACAGGCCCAGCTCCTACCTGTCCTCATAAAAGAAATGCTCCAGACCTCTCATCATCTCTGTGACCCTTCGCTGGAAGTAGCTGTCCCAGTAGCTACTTGTCTCTCTTGCACTAAGGAGCCAAGAACTGGACAAAGTTTTCCAGATGTAGCCTCACTAGGGCCGAGCAGAGGAGCAGGATTACCTCCCTCGACTTTCTGGCCACGCTCTTCTCACTAGAGTCTCTCATTGCTTTAGTATTTGGGGAAAACAGTGGCCCAGGGGGTATTTCTCCAGGGGCTGTGTGAACTGGTGCTGGGAGGGCTATCCTGGCACTCTCACTGCTTGTTCCTGCTGTGCTGCAGCTCCCAATTGCTCTCCACCCAGTCCCTTTGCTACTGCCTTTATGGCTTTGCCAGGGATGTGTAAGATAGCCAAGCTAGTTAAGCTAGTTACTGGTCTGGATGAGGCTAGTGTTTTCTTGAGGTACACAATAAGGCAGAGATAGCAATTTTAATACATGGTATGTCAGGAAAGGCTGAGCAGAATTTGATGAGGGAAAGGGTATTTCTGAAGCCCAAAGGCATTCCCTTGGGAAATGCCAAAATAATCATGCTAGATACAAAAAATTGTACAGCAAGCTGTGATGTAAATATTCTTCTTACCTGATAGTGCTAATCTCAGCTATTATAATCAGAATGTATCCTGATACCTCCCTAGGGGTCTAAGAGGAGAAATACAAATACAAAAGGACATATCATGATATTCATTCATATTGCACCAGACCTTGCAATGTAGGTATGTTTTTCTCCCCTGCTAGGAGGAAGCTCTGTTTGAGCACACAACTCCAAGAGCACAGCAGGCAGGAGTTAACCCATGGCAATAGAGGGAATTAATGTCATACAATGTAGAGCATATTTTGTCCTCAAGATCTTAGAAAAAAAAGTTAAATTGTACTTAGCTTGTGTTTTCTTGAATGGATTTCTTTTTATTTTTATGGATTTTTAGACTTTTCCCCAAGTGTGGTGTAGTAAATTTTCTAGGAGGAAAGAGAATTGTTTTGTGTGTTAAATTAGATGTCATAGCCAGTGGAAAGAAAATGGAGACTGATAATGTTGAGTAGAAAGAGGAAATTTTAGAAGAATATTAATGGATTAAAACAACAGACACAAAGCTGATGGTCAGGTGAGTTAGAGATAGTAAGAATAAACTTTTATAGTGCAGCAGGATCAGTTCACTGATATGATACTAAATATAACCTATATAACTTCAGATTCTGAAAACAAAGATAGAAGCATTAAATAATATTTGTATGTAGAAATTGCCTGAGAATTTTTACATTTCTTATATAATAGAGACGTCCTGAACTCAGCAGATTAACGTTCTTGGCACTGAACATTTGTAGGAAAAATCTGACACTGCAGTTCCAATTCCTAGTGTTGTCTTAGGTTGTGGGAAAATCTTGATAATTTCAGATTATAATTTAAAAATGACACATTTTCTCTTCAAAATTGTGTTTCTTCCTGTTGCAAATATGATCAAAACCTGACACATGTGGCAGGGTAGGTACAGGTTTGTAAGAATCTAATTAAGACAGTCTAGCATTTAGTTTGAAGTTGATAGATTTTTCTGCACCAGACATTTAATTGATTGATACTACAGCAAACATTTCAACCTAGTTAATATTTTGTTTCAAGCAGACTTACGGAATTTGACCCAAGCTTAACCTTAATGTAGATACAAAAAAAATTAAGATTCCAGATTTGTGGTAAAGTTCTTGCAGGCACTTAAAAGGGCTAAATATGAAATACTGCATGGAGCTTGGATGGATGCTGCTTACATATCCGGCTTAGATTGGGAGCCAGGTTTGTATAAGTACAAAGGACAAAAGAGCCCATTTATTCTTTATGCTGTACTTAAAAACATATATATTTTAAATGTAATTTAAAAGGGTGTTATTTTCTTTAATAACATTGTACCTTTTTAATCAGTCTTAGTAAATAAAACATTATTAAAGTAACACTATATGTGTCTGTAAAGACCAATTAGTAAACTAGTCCCTTTAGTAACTGGATAGTTGCATTGGTTAAGTCTATTAGAAATGATAGTTTTCTCCCATTTCTTCTGTAGATGTTAAATACTTATTTTAGATTTGCAGCATTGATCCCTTGCAGTTAGGTGAGGGGGTGCTGGGTTCTCCAGCTTTCTGCAGCAGTGGTGAGCTGTTTATAAGCCTGTGCAGGGAGGGCAGAGGTGAGAGCACTGGGGAGTGTCACAGTGGCTGTCAGGAGATGAAAAGGGTGAAGGCAGCGTGTTGGAGTTGCCTTGGCATTTGCCACTCTGGGGTTTGTTGTCAGCAACTGCTACGCGAGTACATTGGATTAATGAGACTGTTTTTTTGTTCCATTTGTCTTGGCACTTCAGCATATCAGCTTGGTAGTGTAACTATACCCGACACTGTTTATTCATCTGTACAAGCATTTAACAAGTATCTAACACACATAATTGTGTAGCTGTGCCTAGGTGTGCTCACAGGACCCCGGTGTTGGGGTTCTTGGATCTCTAAATATTTTCATCTTCACTGTCTGACTTTGGCTTGAGAAATGCCTTTGCATTATCCATGAAATTCCATTCATCTTTGGCTTGCAAATGAAATGTTAGAAATCTCCTGCTTCTCCCCCCACCTCTTGCATTCTTCAGGAAAATTTTGGCAGCCTTTGAAATAATAAATAGGTGCATGGTGATTTTAAGTGTGGGTTTGTGCCATGGCTACAGTGCTGAATACTCACTGGAGAAATCAAAAGAAAGATGAGATTCTTGTCTCTTCTCCACCACATTCAAGTGTTTAATCTCACCTGTGCTGATCTCAAGACCTG
Organism: Phylloscopus whistleri; assembly: GCA_017589585.1. NCBI lineage: Eukaryota > Metazoa > Chordata > Aves > Passeriformes > Phylloscopidae > Phylloscopus > Phylloscopus whistleri. The sequence goes on along the minus strand of JADMLD010001284.1, from coordinate 484,247 downwards.
TGGCACTTACAGAAAAGCATGTTTTCTCATGCCAGCTGATAATTATTTTTACTAGCACAAGCAGCAGCACTCTCTCTTCCAGGGATGAGAGTGCACTTCCTCCTGTCTACTCAGTATGAGGGAAGGAGAAGAAAAGGTTAAGTGATATGGATAACCAATTGTTCTGTGTTAATTTTCAAAATTAAGTTACTAATTTCCGTAATTATCTGTCTTGCAGTACTGGCTGGATCCTGCAAAGACCCTCGCTGAACATAAAGAATTGATAAACAGTATGTATTTCATTTGAACTTAAAGGACAAAGATGAAGTTACAATGTTCCATCTACACAGTGTGTACAATATCTCTATTCTAGTCACAACAGATTTATAGTTAACAATTTTTTTATTTCACACATGGATTGCACAAAGTATCATTTAACAGTGTCATTGTTGTCCAAAGACTTCTGTGTGTTTAAATTTTGTTTTAGGCTAATAATGGTGTTATTCTTAATTTGTATAATTTATTTTATAGTAGCTGTGATGCCTCTATCATGCTTAGCATACCATAACTAACTTAGATTCTCTTCTGCTTCTTAAAGTAAAAGTTGTGCCTCCTACTGATAATAGATTTTCTTCTATTACTGTCAGTCTTCAGATATTGCAGATGCTATATCTGCTGTATTTATTACAATTAAAGATTGGTATTTAGGGATCTTTTAAAAAAAGATGTAGAAGTGGAGCATGCCTGAAATAAATATAACTGTAAGAATTTTGCTACCGATTTACCTGAATAACAGGAGAGTAATGTATTTAAAAGGTGTAATAGAAGAGCTTTTCCAAATATTTCTAAATCTAATTGGCACATAAATAATGATGCTCCATAAGATACTTGGAAGTGTGGAAGGGATTAGTATTCATTATTAGTTATGACAGGGAATCACATTTCATGCACAATTACATTTTTCAAAAAGCTTCAGTGGAAAAAATATTTAATGATCAAAATCAAGCAGCAAAAAATTATCTTAGAGAAATAGCAATTAAGCAATGAAAGCTAAATTGAAATATTCAAAATAAGCAAAAATTCCAAGTAGATAGACAAGATGTAAATAATTAAAAGATTAAAAAATAATAATAAAAATGGTTTGTTTCCCCTTATGTGTAATGAGTGTTGATGTAAAGATTAGCTGTGTGAATGTAACATTTTTTCTGAAAATTTCAAGTTTCATAAAATGTTAAGATAGGCTTCTTAGTAGCTGTTCTGTAATCAACTAAGAACAATTCATACCAATTAGGAATTCATGACAACTCACTTTTATACCAATTTTTTTTCCTGCAGCTGGACCACCATACACTCTGTATTTTGGCATTAAATTTTATGCAGAGGATCCATGTAAACTTAAGGAAGAAATAACAAGGTACAGTATTTAATAAAAGTGTACTTTGTTGATCTCAGGCTAACAATACATTTCAGTCAGGTGCATATTGTTGTAGTGTGCCTGGGGCTTTGTTTTTTTGGGGTTTTTTTTTGTTTGTTTGTTTGTTTGTTTGTTTTTTCTTTTCTTTTCTTTTTTTTTTTTCTTGAACATCTGAATGCTTTTGCTTGAACGTTGGTGTGCAGGAAGAAAATTGTGATTAACTTCACAGTGGTTGATAGTGACAACTGTTAAGAAGAAAAGATATTCTTTGATCCATCAAAAATCAAAAGGCTATGATGTGCATTTTTTGGGAGGTTTTTTTTTTCTTATTTTCAGTAATGCATTGCTACAACTGCATTTATACTATGGTATAACCAAGTTCAGAATTTACTTGGATATCAGATATAAATACAGGGAATTTTCGTCTTTATTTGCCATAGCTTAAATTCCAGAAGTTTTTCGAGGGGATTTCTTTTATCTTACTAAAAATATGTGAAGGAAATCGAAGAGTTGTGTGCCTCTGGTTGTTTTACCTAAGCTTGTCCTCTGCAAGGTATGAGGATGCACACAGTAATGACACATGCACATGCACATGCTTGCACACAGACATGCACACATGGTTATCTGAACCCTCTCACAGTTTTGGGGTTTTCTGATTATTTTATTTATTAAATAAAATTAGTTTTAGGTTCAAAAGGAAATTAGGGTAGGCAGGCAAACAAAATTAGTGTGCTGGCTTGCATTAACAAATGCTAAAATACTTTTGATGTCCTAAGAATGTGACAGATGAGGATTCATTAGAATGCATGCAAGGTTTTTAATTTTCCTGAATCAAAGGTTGCAGCACAGGCAGAATATTTTTCTTATTCCAGAGTGAGAAAATTCTTTTGTTTCCATACGGGCACAACAGGAATGGAAGTCTCCAATGTAACAAGACCCAGGCTGTCCTGGTAAAAATAATAAATGCTGTGACTTGGCAGGTAAAAGAGCATAAGCTGACAGCAATGGGATGCCCCAGTACAATGGAAATTTGGTGCCATTTTCTTGTACTTTCCCAGAAGGCCCTTAAATCCTTCTCTTAGGGAAAGACATGTGTCCCTGGGAAAGGGAGCTTTGGCCACAGAACCTGTTGTGATTGCCTCTCGGGAGGCAGGGTGGAAGTACGGGGCAAAATTTTCACAGGTTCATCCTTTGCCCTGTGGTAAGGCCAGCCGGTGACCTGCATTGCTGATTAGGTGTGCAAATTCAGTCAAGAAATGTTGCAGTGTCATTAGGAAGCCTCTGGTCATGACTTGACAGTGTTTGGTCATGCAGAACTGGAACGTTGGGTGGTACAGAGGGACAGCCTAGGAAAGTGATATGATGGTATTGTCAGTCTTCTGAAATGAAGAATTCTGAAATGAAACACATTGAATAGTCAGCTACCTTCAACATCTATGAACACTGATTCCCATAGGCTTTTAAATCTTGGAAGGAAGGGGGAGTTTTGTTTTGTTTTGTTTTGTTTTGTTTTGTTTTGTTTTGTTTTGCTTTGCTTTGCTTTGCTTTGCTTTGCTTTGCTTTGCTTTGTTTTGTTTTGTTTTTCCAGGAAAATAACAGTAGTAGTAGTAGTAGTAATAATACCAACATCTCCTTATAATAATTTGGGTTGGAAGAGACTCTTAAAGGTTCTTCCACTTAAGAGGCATTAAAGGCCCTCTTTTCCATAATAATAATAATAATAACAACAACAACAACAACAACAACAACAACAATGTTCTGCCTAATTGTGTAATTCCAGTTATCTGTTAATGCTTCATGCTAATCAATGTGTTTCTTTAGAGCACGTATTTGTTAGTTTAATGGACATGAGAGCTAACTCTGTTTTTACTAGATTCTGATTATCTGTACATGATTTCTCTTTGCAAATAATGAAAACCTGTCAAATTTGTAATTGCTTTGCAGCAGAATCTGTCTGGCTTGTTGGCAAAAGCCAGCACTGCAGTGTTTGCTGGATGCATTTGCTAGAGAAAACTTGCAATTAGGCACTCTAATACATGCGTGACAAACATGACACCACACAAGATGAGACTGCTTTAGCTATAGGTGTGGGCAAAAGTGATGGTTTTGCAAAGAGCCCAGTGGCTTCAGTGGGAATTGAGATTGTTTGCCTTACAGGAGTCACTTAAGCAATTAACAGTGCAGGATGCAGATGTATTTTGAAGGTTCCTATGCTACATTATTTTGAAACTACAGAAATATCCTGCTCCAAGGATAATGGATTTCTAGCATCCTCTCCTTCCAAGCTCTGCTTTGTAGAATAGGTGGAGAAATGCTAACAGAAGTATGGGTGTGCATCAAAAATGCATTTCATGTTAGAAAAGATGATGTTGTGTACTTCACAGAGGATGTGAATCATCTTGGTCGTCATCATAATTCATACAGGGAAGATTTGTCTAGGTAGGATTGCAAGCATAAACTGGAAGCAGGACTGAGGTATTGCTTAGAGTGAGGAAACACTGAGTGTCTGTGCTTTTTGTTGCCCAGTGATATTCCCAGGAAATTCTTCTGCAAATGCCCTGTCCCTCTAAGGTAGAGAACATTAACCATTTTTTAGAGGATGGACATTCCTACTGTAACATCTGTCGCAGCACAAATTCTGGGGGAAATCATTAATCAGAAAGTCATGGGTATCTTTATTCAGAGGCTCATCTGATAAAGTCTAGAAAATTTGGTTGGACCGTAAGTTTTCTGAGTCAGCTATCATGTAACCTGCAGTTTGTAGACTTCCCTGAAATCAGTGTAGGTGTACTTTGAACTTACAGATCATTCCATGGTGCTTTCATAAATTACTTGTGAAATTTATAAATTCCATAAATTGACTTTATGATGCTTGTATCTCCAATTGTCTGTTCTGTATGTGCTGTATATTAAGTTCTGTACCTTTAAAATTGGTTCTGGGAGCGAAGGGTGAGAAAGAAGCAGTGTACAGTTTGTTTTGAGGAAGCTGCCTGACTCCCACACGTCCTTGCTCCGACGTTCCTCTGAGGCACGAACAGCAGTGAGATGGAGATCTCCTGTGCTTTTAGTTAGTTTTAGCTAGCTGAGGCAGAGAAATGGTATGCTTCTATTGACATTGCCAATGCCTTATCCATTAGGCATTTTATTGTTTCATATCATTCATTCTTTATGCTTGTGGGCATTTTGTTTGTTAAATAAATAGTTTTTTGCACTTTTCTCCAAGGAAGTTCTTTTTTCCTGGGCTAGCTGGGGGGGAGGGGCCATTTGGGTTTGCTTTCCAGAGGAACCCCCTTCGGAAGTTTCCTTCCAAATCTTCCCTAAACCAGGACATACTAACACAAAATAAATTATTTGCAGAGTAGCTGAATGGCTCTGTGTAGGTAAAATTGAACTAGTGAATAATGGAGAACCTATATGCTTGTATGGAAGACCCTTTTTTTATGTAAAAAATTACCTTCATTGTGTTTTTACAATTTGTAGGAAATCAGTGCAAGAATTTAATTTAGGATGATGTGAAACACTGCATAAATCTGTTGTAATAAAACCAGACAAAATCCAAATAGCATTTAAAAGACTTCTTATAAATCATTATGGGAAGTTGCCAAACTGCAGGCCCTTTATATAATGGCTTGAAATCTTGTCTGTTCCATCTTCTTTGTGCATATTGATTCATTCTAAGTGGTCTCATCTTTATCAAGTGTAGAAGCAGGTTATGACTTTGAAAATTACATTTTCACCCCTGCTAGCACTATTCCAAGCAGGAGAGTACTCTGTGCTATGACAGCAATCAGTTGATTGCTGATGGCACACCCATGCATCTTTTCATGGGCTCCATCAAACCTACCTGCTGCATTTTAGTTGTTGTTCTGTTATGCAGAGAGAAAATATTTGAGTAAGGAAGCATCCAATACCCAGTCCTCCTTTACACTCATCCAGTGATAAGGTTAACTTTTGCCCTTTGATAGATTTCTTGTTTCATTTTTCTGATTCCTATCACTCTTCCCCACTTCCTGACTGCTCTGTGAAAGTCAAAAGAGGAAAATGACATTTTAGGGAGATAATTCATTGCTTCTTCACAGTATAACCAGATATTAGGGAAGCAGGGAGTGCTCCCCTTCCTAGATTCTTTCATTGGATTAATCTTAGTTGTTACTTCAGGGTCAATAGCAGAAGTCATTTAGAGAGGAATACAGGCATTTACTGTCCCATAGTTATGGTACATGGTATGTGCACAGTAAATAGGATGATTTTGAAATATTAATTGGACTTGAAATAACAACTTTGTTGTATCTCTGTGTTTTAGGTATCAGTTTTTCTTGCAAGTAAAGCAAGATGTTCTACAGGGCCGTTTGCCTTGTCCAATCAACACTGCAGCACAGCTGGGAGCATACATAATTCAGTGTAAGTTCTCCTGGCCCTCTGAGAGCTTATTTCTTTCAGTCTTGCATTGTGATTAATTTTAAGTGATGAGTGAAGACATAATGAACACATTATGCATTCATTTACAAACAGAAGTAGCATGACTGATCTAGCTTAAAAACTGTAAATAAATGACCATTCTGAATAGATAATGCAGGCAAAATGTGAAAGTTCATGTAAAGAAGAAACTTTAAAGTCAGTCTGAAGACTCTGCTAAACATTCTTTGCTTTTCTGGGGAATATTTTAACAAGTACTCAAGACTTTATGACTTTGGATTACATGTAGAGTATGACAAAACCTTAATCAGATTTATAGATTTCAAAGGTGATTGGCAGCCTCAAATAACAAAATCTGGAAAACATCTCAAAAATTACATTATGTCAGTACGAATTCATGTTTACTTAACAGGAGGATATGATTTGACCTGAAGTGAAAATTTTCAATTTTATTTAGTATTTATCTACCTAAATTCATTCATCAGTAGAGATCTTTTCAGAACTGGGTGTTTGTGGTAGGGTGACTTTATGCTGCTTGTATCCCCAATCGTCTGTTTCTGTTTGTGCTGTATATTCAGTTATGTACCTTTAAAACTTGTTCTAAGAGTGAAAGGGGAGAAAGCAGCAGCGCGCAGTTTGTTTTGAGAAAACTGCCTGACTCCCCCACATTGCTTCTCTCCGGCATTCGTCTGAGGCACGGACAGCGGTGGGACAGAGATCTCCTGTGCTTTTAGTTAGTTTTAGCCAGCTAGCTAGGGCAGAGAAGATTCTCTGGACATGTTTTTTTCCTTTTTCTTGGGACTGTTTAAATCTGCTCAGGACTGAAAAACCCAGAGGAGCAGCGAGGGCTGGCACCTGCGGCCCGCCGGGCCTGGACCTTCGGAGAGACTGAGTGAGCTGAGCTACACCCACAGCAAGGACTGTCTCTGTTTGCCATCTCTCTTCGGAGCGGGCAGAGGTTTTATTGTTTCGTATTATTAATTCTTTGCATTTGTGGGCATTTTGTTTGTTAAATAAATAGTTTTTTCCACTTTTCTCCGAGGAAGTTCTTTTCCCGGACAGGCTGGGGGGAGGGGCCATTTGGGTTTGCTCTTCCAGAGGAACCCCTTCAGAGGTTTTCCCCCAAATTTGCCCTAAACCAGGACATATATTTATTTTGGCGCCCAACTGCGGGGCCTGAGAGAGTGGAAAAAACTTACATTGATTGCATTTTTGGTTGTACTTTGTGTGGGAATAGAGTACTCAGTAGCCATGTTGCTTATTGAATTCCTAATGTCTCTTGGGATGGAGTCCTTTCTGTGTTTCTGTTCCCTAGGCTTTTTTGAAGTTTTAATACCTCTCTGGTCCTTAGGTTTGTTTCTTATTCAGAGATAGCTCCGATGTTGCCTCTAACATATAGCTTTTACACTAGAGGTGCACGAATTAGGATTGTTATTGTCCTGGGCTTAATGTTCATGATTTATAGGAAGCTTATACAGGTACTGGAGTTTGTGCCTGGTATGTTTGGTTTATGGCTTCTTTGTCCTACCCTGCATCCTAGTTCCAGTAGCATGTTTTGGGGATTTATTAATAATTGAACCCAGTTTGTTAGAGGGGATGAAGCTTTTCAGTCTTTTCTTTATTCCTTCTCTTTTGAATCGGTTACATCACTTTTAGAGAATGTTCAATGTCCCCTTACTTTTAAAGAAACCACTTTTCTGGTATTTAATCTGGTAGGCTTCCTCTATATGCTCTACAGCTTGTCTAGAATGAGGTCTGAGTTCTCCAGAGGGGCTGATGAGACTGCTGACCTAGAAGTAGACCCAGGTGTGAAAAATGGGAGAGAATGGGCCAAACCTTGAAGGAATTTTCTGATCCCCCAGCTTGGGAATTTTCACATGAACAAATTCAGAACCCAGATGAGGTGGGGAAATATCTGGAGGAGAACTGCCATGATGATTCTAAGGGGAAAAAGCTTATTGCAATAAGCTGGGCCCTGGCATATGCTTATCGTACGCTGCTAGATACTGTAGGGCAGCAGATAGAGGCAGGGGGGCAGGGAGATAAATCAGCAGCTACCCCAGTCACTCGGGCTGCAACCAATACAGTAGCTACTCAGACAGCAGCTAAACCAGACAGTGAGCCTAAGACACTGGCAGTCGCTCCAGCAAAGAAGCGCACACACAAAACTGATCGACCAGTAGATGATGATCCAGGTGAAGGACCCTCAGTGCCTCCCAACACCCAACCAACTGACACCAAATCAGACGCTGAACCAACTGATACACAATCAGAAACCGAACAGACAGACACAAAATCAGAAGCCAAACCAACTAGCGTAAAATCAGAAGCCCAACCAACTGGCAGCAGATCACAAGCCCAACCAACTGGCAGGAGACCAGAAGCTACTATTGAGCCCTTTTCCCTGAAGGACCTTCGAGGCCTAAGAAAGGATTACACTCGACCACCTGATGAATCTATAATTAGTTGGTTAGTCCGTCTTTGGGATGCTGCAGGCGAGGCTACAATTCTGGACAGCACCGAAGCAAGGCATCTGGGATCCCTGTCACAAGATTCGGTTATTGACGAAGGAATGATGAGAGAGGCTAATCCACTCAGTCTCTGGGAACGGGTCCTGGGAAGCGTGGAACAAAGATACCTGTGTGCAGACGATCTCTATATGCAGCAAACCCAGTGGAAGACCATAGAACAAGGGATTCAATGCTTAAGAGAAATGGCAGTGGCAGAGATCGTCTTCTCAGATGACCTAAACACTAGGAACCCAGACCTGGTACCGTGTACACCCGTGATGTGGCAAAAACTTGTACAACTTGGGCCACAAGAATACTCATCTGCTTTAGCAATAATGAAACGGGATGACACGGGAGAGACCGTGCTGGATATGGCGAAGAAGCTCCGAGCATATGCAGATGCTGTGCACGGTCCAACACATGCCAGAATTGCAGCTCTGGAAACACGTATGCAGACATTAGAAAACAAGATAGAGGAGAACCACAAACAACTCAGAGAGGACATTCTCCAAATCTCCGCAGTACAGGTCAGAGGTTCTGGCACCAAGCGCAGACGTTCCCCAGATAGGGAAAGAAGGGGTATCCCACGAGCTAAGCTGTGGTCCTTTCTGCGTGATTCTGGGGAAGACATGAAGAAATGGGATGGAAAATCTACTGACGATTTGGCACAGTGGCTGCGTGAATTGTTGGAAGGCAAGACTCAGAGAGGAAGTTCCACCAAGAGGGAAGTAGCTCCAGTTACCCAGGGAAAGACGGATAACCAGGCTTAGAGGGGCCCTGCCTCTAGCCAGGTAGAGGCTAGGGAAAACCGTGTTTTTTGGACTGTGTGGATTCGTTGGCCTGGCACATCTGAACCACAAGAATATGAGGCCTTGGTTGACACTGGTGCGCAGTGCACAATAATCCCATCAAGACATGTGGGGGAAGAATCTGTCTCTATTTCTGGTGTGACAGGGGGATCACAGGATTTTACTTTGGTGGAAGCTGATGTGAGCCTGACTAGAAACGAGTGGAAGAAACACCCTATTGTGACAGGCCCGGAGGCCCCATGCATTTTGGGCATAGACTTCCTCCAAAATGGGTATTTCAAAGACCCAAAGGGACTCAGGTGGGCGTTCGGGATAGCGGCTGTAGAGACAGAAGGTGTTAAGCAGTTGAACACTTTGCCTGGGTTATCAGAGAACCCATCTGCAGTAGGACTTCTGAAGGGGGAAGATCAACAGGTACCAATTGCCACTTCAGTAGTGCACCGCCGGCAGTATAGAACGACTCGAGATGCCGTGATTCCCATCCACAAGTTGATCCGTGAGCTGGAGAGCCAAGGGGTGGTCAGCAAAACCCACTCACCCTTCAACAGCCCCATTTGGCCTGTGCGCAAGTCTGATGGAGATTGGAGATTGACTGTGGACTATCGTGCATTGAATGAAGTGACACCACCACTGAGCGCTGCCGTTCCAGACATGCTGGAACTCCAGTACGAGCTGGAGTCCAAGGCAGCGAGGTGGTACGCCGCTACTGACATTGCCAATGCGTTTTTCTCCATCCCTCTGGCTGCAGAATGCAGGCCTCAGTTTGCCTTCACATGGAGAGGGGTGCAGTACACCTGGAACCGACTGCCCCAGGGGTGGAAGCACAGTCCCACCATCTGCCATGGACTCATTCAGACTGTACTAGAAAAGGGTGAGGCTCCAGAACATCTGCAGTACATTGATGACATCATTGTATGGGGAAACACTGCAGCTGAAGTGTTTGAGAAAGGAGAGAAGATCATCCAGATTCTCCTGAAAGCCGGTTTTGCTATAAAGAAGAGCAAAGTTAAGGGACCTGCTCGAGAAATCCAGTTCTTGGGAATAAAGTGGGAAGATGGGCGGCACCAGATTCCCACCGATGTCATTAACAAGATCACATCAATGTCTCCACCGACCAACAAGAAGGAAACACAAGCTTTCCTAGGCACCATAGGCTTTTGGAGGATGCACATCCCTGAGTACAGCCCGATTGTGAGCCCTCTCTACCTGGTTACTCGGAAGAAGAACAATTTCCACTGGGGCCCAGAACAACAACACGCCTTTGCCCAGATCAAGCAGGAGATTGCTCATGCAGTAGCCCTCGGCCCAGTTAGGACAGAACCAGATGTGAAGAATGTGCTCTACTCTGCAGCTGGGAGCCATGGCCTGTCCTGGAGCCTTTGGCAGAAGGTGCCTGGTGAGATGCGTGGCCGACCACTGGGATTCTGGAGCCGAAGCTACCGAGGGTCTGAAGCCAATTACACTCCAACAGAAAAGGAAATTTTAGCAGCCTATGAAGGAATTCAAGCTGCCTCAGAAGTGATTGGTACTGAAGTACAACTCCTCTTGGCACCCCGACTACCGGTGCTGGGTTGGATGTTCAAAGCAGAGGTTCCTGCTACCCACCATGCCACCAATGCCACATGGAGTTAGTGGATTGCTCTTATCACACAGCGCGCCCGTATTGGAAAACTGAATCGTCCTGAGATTTTGGAGATAATTACAAACTGGCCTGAAGGTGAACACTTTAGTCTCATTGATGAAGAGGAACAAGAGCAAGTAACCCGGGCTGAAGAAGCTCCACCATATAACCAACTGCCAGCAGAAGAAACACGCTACGCTCTTTTCACTGACGGTTCCTACCGCATTGTAGGGATGAACCGGAAGTGGAAAGCAGCCATATGGAGCCCCACAAGACAGGCTGCACAAGCCACTGAAGGAGAAGGTGGGTCAAGCCAGCTTGCCGAACTCAAAGCTGTTCAATTGGCCCTGGACATTGCTGAAAGAGAGAAGTGGCCAAAACTCTACCTCTACACTGATTCATGGATGGTAGCTAATGCTCTGTGGGGCTGGCTGGAAAGGTGGAAAAAAGCCAACTGGCAGCGTAGGGGAAAACCAATCTGGGCTGCTGATGAGTGGAAAGACATTGCCACCAGAGTAGAGAAACTATCTGTAAAAGTTCGTCATGTAGACGCCCATGTCCCCAAGAGTCGGGCTAATGAGGAACACCGAAACAACGAGCAGGTAGATCAGGCTGCGAAAATTGAAGTATCAAAGATAGACTTAGATTGGCAACACAAGGGAGAGTTGTTCCTAGCTCGGTGGGCCCATGATGCCTCAGGTCATCAGGGCAGAGATGCCACCTATAAGTGGGCACGGGACCGAGGGGTGGATTTAACCATGGACAGTATTTCACAGGTTATCCATGACTGTGAGACGTGTGCTGCCATCAAGCAGGCCAAGCGGGTGAAGCCCCTATGGTACGGTGGACGGTGGTCCAAATATAAGTATGGGGAGGCCTGGCAGATTGATTACATCACCCTGCCCCAAACCCGCCAAGGCAAGCGCTACGTGCTGACCATGGTGGAAGCCACCACTGGGTGGTTGGAGACCTATCCTGTGCCTCATGCCACTGCCTGGAACACCATCCTGGGCCTGGAAAAGCAAGTTCTTTGGAGGCATGGTACCCCTGAGAGGATTGAGTCAGAAAATGGAACTCATTTCAAGAATAGCCTTATCAACACCTGGGCTAGGGAACACGGCATTGAGTGGGTCTTCCATATCCCCTACCATGCACCAGCTGCAGGCAAAGTGGAGAGATGCAACGGACTGTTAAAAACCGCCTTGAAAGCATTAGGTGGAGGATCTTTCAAAAATTGGGAGCAACACTTAGCAAAGGCCACCTGGTTAGTTAACACCCGAGGTTCCACCAACAGAGCAGGCCCTGCCCAGTCTGAGCTCCTATCTACAGTAGATGGAGATAAAGTTCCAGTGGTACATGTGAGAGGTTTGTTAAGGAAGACAGTTTGGATTAAATCTGCCTCAAGTACAGACAAACCCATCCGTGGGATTGTTTTTGCTCAGGGACCAGGTTGCACATGGTGGATAATGCAGAAAGATGGAACAACACGATGTGTACCTCAGGGAGATCTGATTGTTGGGTGAAAACTATGAGTAAATATCATTTACTGAATGTTACTACCATTTTCTGTATATAGCTGTATACTGTATATATATGCATGTATAAGGTATGTGTGTGTAGAGTTAGAATTTTAGTTTTGGTAGTAAGTTGACGATACGGGGATAAGGGGTGGAATGTGGTAGGGTGACTTTATGCTGCTTGTATCCCCAATCGTCTGTTCTGTTTGTGCTGTATATTCAGTTATGTACCTTTAAAACTTGTTCTAAGAGTGAAAGGGGAGAAAGCAGCAGCGCGCAGTTTGTTTTGAGAAAACTGCCTGACTCCCCCACATTGCTTCTCTCCAGCGTTGGTCTGAGGCACGGACAGCGGTGGGACAGAGATCTCCTGTGCTTTTAGTTAGTTTTAGCCAGCTAGCTAGGGCAGAGAAGATTCCCTGGACATGTTTTTTTCCTTTTTCTTGGGACTGTTTAAATCTGCTCAGGACTGAAAAACCCAGAGGAGCAGCGAGGGCTGGCACCTGCGGCCCGCCGGGCCTGGACCTTCGGAGAGACTGAGTGAGCTGAGCTACACCCACAGCAAGGACTGTCTCTGTTTGCCATCTCTCTTCGGAGCGGGCAGAGGTTTTATTGTTTCGTATTATTAATTCTTTGCATTTGTGGGCATTTTGTTTGTTAAATAAATAGTTTTTTCCACTTTTCTCCGAGGAAGTTCTTTTCCCGGACAGGCTGGGGGGAGGGGCCGTTTGGGTTTGCTCTTCCAGAGGAACCCCTTCAGAGGTTTTCCCCCAAATTTGCCCTAAACCAGGACAGTGTTATATCCTGCATGCTTAATAGAATTAGCAATCACTTAGAAAGGAGTTGTCTGTCTACTGGAGCTGTTCTTCCTTTTCCATTACAGCTCAAGATCTATATTCAAACACAACTGGTAACCAAAAATTGTGTGAAGAGCCATGCTGGGACCTCTATCTGCAATTTCTTCTGTGTTAAATTTAGATTTGTCTAAAGTGATATATATCAATGAAATACAAAGGGAAGATACAAAGGAAAAGATTCTTTGTAGTATTGGTGTTACAAGTATGACTTGTAACAGTCATACATTATATTAAGTGTTGTTGACACTTAATATAACATAAAAATAATCCTCCTTTTATATTTATTTTAGAATGACAAGGCAGAATAACTTGTGTGTGAAATGGGAATGGGCATAATACAGGATTTCATGGTGGATTATATGTGTATCTGAAAAGCTAAAATTTCAGGCAGTATTTATTTGTGTACAATTATCTTTTACTTAATTTTGCCATCTAAGAAATATGACATGTCATCCTCTGAAAAATTGCTTGCAATGCACATTTCACTTTACTGGCAGACGTGCCTTCCCTGAAAAAATACTGCAAGTGTGAAGCAGGAAAATATGCAATGATGGTAGCATCTTCATTTTATTATGAGAAATGAGTAACGAGTAAATTCATGCCCTTTTGTGAGGTGGTGAGAGCTGTTGTTTCGGTATAGTGTCCTGTTCCTGTAATTCGAACCTCAAATATTCTGTTGGAAAACAATGAGAAAATTTATAGGAGAGAGAATAGTTGAAGCATGGCCAAGGTTACATACAGTGAGTTAAAGTTAGTCCAGGCACTAGGAGGCACGCATTTCCATGGGGTCGATAAAAAACTTTATCCTTGTATTTGGGGCTTGCAGTTGTTCCAAATATGTAAAAACACGTGAGAAATGTCTGTCTCAGACACTGAACACATAATTTTTATGGAGGTTTTCCAATGAGACTTCTCAACATCCCTACTGAAGCAGATCACTGTTTTTTTCTAGCAATGTCATTTCAATATTTTGGAAAGAAACATCAGTAATTAGATGAGTCTTTTCCTCCTTGGCTCTTGAAGCCTCCTTGTGGCTATGCTTTTGGCTTAGTGGGCATTGGATAGAAAGCTCCTGTGAAGTCTTTCTCAGAGAAAACCCAGTGTACAGGTATTACCCAGGGTTATAAAAAAATTGAAATACTAAATTTTCCAGTTTCTCAGATAGATGCAATGATAGTTAAGATCAGTAGATGTAAGCTCTGGCCAAGATTCATATTTGTTTTATAATTATGTTACAACATATGAACAGGCATGACTAATGTCACAAATTCAGGGTTGCTTCAAAGAAAATTACATTGGCTATTCATCATATTCTTTTCTTTAAGAAAAGTCTTGTGAAAGCTGTTTTTATTTTAAAAGTGAATTTGATATCCAGGAAATACACTGATATTTTATTGAAAAAGGAAAGCTTTTGATTCTTCACAAGAAACAGTTACCATTAGAAGACCTTCCCTCTAGGACTCTTAGGATATTTACCTCTATTTGAATTCCCAGCTTATGCTAAAGTCCTAACAATAATATGGATTGGTTCTGCCAGTAATACTGCAGATTTATCATGAGAGAGATATTACAAAACTAGCCTTTTCCTCTACGTATCTTTTGCACATGCTGCCAAATAATCAATGTCATTGAATTTAAACTTTGCTGACTTGGTCAAAATTTTGTCTGGCCTGTAGAAGCAGTATGTTTCCTGTCAAAGCTTCTAGCTATTTCTAGCTCTAACCTTCTATGTATCTTTTAAATGCATGAAGACAATTTTTTCTTGGTTTTATGAGTGTTGATGTGAATAGTTCTCTATTCTCTTCCTTTTTTCCTTATCTGACTGCCAATTAAATTGGTCATCAGTTGGAAAACAGTGGCTGGGCACCAGTAGATGGATTATATAACACATTTTTTGAGAAAAAGCACAGGTGATCTTTGTTTTCTCCTTGTGTCCTGTAGCTGAGCTGGGGGACTACGACCCGTATAAGCACACCGCAGGCTACGTCTCTGAGTACCGTTTTGTTCCTGACCAGAAGGAAGAGCTGGAGGATGCCATAGAGCAGATACACAAGACTCTGATGTAAGAATTCAGTACTGTTGGGAACTAGGCAGGTAGTACCAGACTCAGGGATGCTAGGTAGGTGGAGAGGAACAGCCTGTGGTGCAGAGTGGAGGTTTCTAGACTTAAGGAAAGGGCACGGGGAATCCAGTTATACCTCTCAGAAGCAGAAAAGATTTTACATATTAAAGCTGTTCTTTTAGGGACTGAGTAGGACAATAACTGGAAGTTTGTCAGACCTGGGTATGGGTGTTTCAGAGCCAGCAGTTTTAATAAAACATATGCCAGAAATTCAACCATACATAGAGCCAAAATAAACATTTACTTGCTTATCTCCAAGTTCATGTTCCTGGTAAGTGTAAAGAGGCTTGTTCTAACTAATCCAAGTTAGGTGCAATTGTGATATAACTATTTATGAAGATGAGAACAGTAAGGACCCTTTCATGAGGGTGGTCATCATAGCCTTTGTCAAAGTAATGCAAAGATAATAGGTTACCCATCTTGTAGTAGATCTAAATTTCTTGATTCTCTTGCTATAATGAAGCCACAGTCTAGATAAAGGTTAAGTAATTTTTGCCTGTAGCATTGTGTGTTAATGTTATATGTGTCTTGTTTAATGAGAATAGCTATTACCTCAGGATCACAGGTGTTCTCTGAAAAGTTTTCCAGTAATTGCAGTCTGTGCCAGTTGCCACATTGACCTAAGCTTTCTCTTCCAGGCCAGAATCTGTTGTCAGTAATTATTTCTGTGTGGCTGCATGACAGCCTTATAATAACTGATGCATTTCAGAGAACTTGCTACATGTAGTTCTGTGAAGTAAAAAAATACTGATTTTTTCCATTCCAGAAAGAGGAAACTGAGTCACAGCTAGTTAGTTTGGTTCAACATTGCAGAAGGGGTTTGTGAGAAATGAGACTTGAGATGAATTGCTGTGAACTACGCAGCCTTCATTTCTCTCTCTCAAGTTTCTCTAGTCATTAGATTCAGAAGCCAGTGGTTGTGAAGGGAAATGATCACTGTCATAACACTTACTAATCTGGAACTCTGGTATTGTTGTGCTGCTTGGCTGCAGTTGGGTGTCAGGGATTTAGCAGCGTAAGAACAGGGAGGAAAGCCAAGGTATACTCATTGCTACTTCAGCCCAACTGTTACCACCAGCGCTGCCAGCTTTGACTTCTGTGCAGATGACCACAGTCTCTTCAGCTAAGAAATGTGAAGCTATAATGGATGAGGGCATCCCAAATTGTCTCATTGACCAGAGACATTTTAGGCACAGGTTTGTGATATGATTTGGAAGTACTGCTTTATTCTTTCCGGATCCCAGCATGGAAACACAGGCTTTTTTGGTGGTGGGTTTTTTGTTTGTTTGGTTTTGGTTTTGTTTGTTTTGTTTTGTTTGCTTGTTTTTGGTTTGGTTTTGTTGTTGTTGTTGTTGTTCTTCAGCATAGCTGTGGTACTGTATATACCTCCCTTCTCCTGGTTATGTCAAGAAAAACTGGTTTTGGTTGCATGTTTCCTCTCAGGTTTGCTTTTTTTATAGAGCACAATAGCTGTTTGGAGATTCAGTAAGGATGAAGTGTTTTGAGAAAGTAAAGGAAGCAAGGAAGGTGAGGGAAGAGGGCAGAGGGGGTTTCTGACTCTGCAGCATGCCTACTGTGATTGTTGTCCCTTCTGTATACCAACATGAGAGCTCCAAGGTCAGAGAGCAGCGTGAGGTGACCTGATGTTGTCAGGCACGTCTGGAGGATCAAGCAGTGACTTTGGGAGGTCACACATGAGGGAGCAAACATTTGGTGCTGGAGGAGAGGTAGAATCCCTCAGTGCAGACAAGAGAGATGGTGTTGCACTCCTGACAGTGCCTGTTTCAGACTGTGGGAGATCTGTCACTGACTGGTGCTTGACAAGTCAGCTGCTGCTGTGTTTTGAATCAATACTTCATGCTGCCAGTGGGGCACAAGCAAAGCAAAAATGCCCCTGATATTTAACTTTAAAAGTAGCTTTAGATGTTGTTTAGGGCTTCAAGTATCACTCAGGCATCCTTTGTCCATGCAAAGGAGTGTGTGTGTGTTCCAGCTGCATGGCTGTCACTTTGCCTGCCCTATCATTCCCACTGGCAAGGACTGCTTTAGTTTTGGGATGTGTGATGCTGAGGAGAGTTTGTGTTTTCACACATGATAAAAATGAAACACCCTTTGTACTACTGGGAGTTCTTTCAGTCCCTGACAGTCCTTCATCCCTTCACATTCTGGCTTCTCCATTCCGCTTTTGAGATGACTTCTACCTCTGGCTTCCATCTGTTTCCTTCAGAAGCTCCAGTTCACATCTCTGCTTCCTTCAATATTTTTGCAAATTCAGTTTCTAAAACATGATGTATTACTGTGGAAGTATTTATAAAAACACACTCAAACATTTATTTGACATTTGAGCCATTTGGTCTCTTCAGAGGTGGGTGAGAATAGAGGAATAAGTGCATCAGCATTTTTCTAAACCTGGTCAGTAAGGAAAGACTAACAGCAGGATTTAAATCGGTGATGTATTCTAGCACCAATTCAGTAATGGGGTAATCCACTTTGCTCAGGACTGGTTTTTTGCCTGCCTGTGAACTCAGGGAGACAATACAGCCCCTGTAAACATTTTGCTTACATTTCTGAGAGCAACTTGCAAGACTTTAAATTAAAAATCAAGCTGCAAAGTAAATTTTTACAGCAAAAATATATAAGAGATGTGACA
Source organism: Phylloscopus whistleri (assembly GCA_017589585.1). Classification (NCBI taxonomy): domain Eukaryota; kingdom Metazoa; phylum Chordata; class Aves; order Passeriformes; family Phylloscopidae; genus Phylloscopus; species Phylloscopus whistleri. The sequence continues at coordinate 466,355 of JADMLD010001284.1, read as the reverse complement.
TTACTGATATGCCAGATATCCAGTGCTCTGCGTGTTCTGAATACAGATAATGAATGGCACATCTACTGGGATTTGAAGAAAGGAATTCCTCTTACAAGCTTCAGTTCTGCTGCTTTTCCAGGAGTCCTTGGAGAGAAGAGCACCTGGAAAAGTGGCAGTGCTGCTACATGGATAAGATGAGCTGAATCAGTCATCTCCCAGACACAAAGAAGTCATTTTAAATACATTTGAATACCTTTAAATACCTATTGCATTCATGCTAGCACTGCTGTTTCATGTCTTTTACCTTAGAAGCTCCTTTTTCTTTGTCAGCCATAATACAAAGTTGGGAAAACCTGGATGGTAGCTTCTAGGCTAGAGAGAATGGTGACAGAAGAAGCAAGAATGTGCATATTGCAAGACTTCTCCAGATTTTTGGTCAAAATGTTGAACGTAGAATGCTCTACTTCACACCTTGAATTTGAAAGGTAGAACATCCAGTGAAGTATTTCCCCAAGAAAGCCAACAGGATGAAGCGGGATATGCATATTTTTGAGGTGATATTTTTACAGTATGTGCTGTACTTTCCCAATAACAGTCCAGTTCTTTCAGAGAGTTATTGGAAAGAAGTGAAAATGAAAGCATGGCTTCAACTACTTCAAGCTTACAAAAGAGAATCCTATTCTTGTATCAGTGACAGATATTAAGGGAAGAGCAAATTAAATTCTGAGGACAAGGCTTTAAATTTATTTAGTTGTTTTTTTTCTTTTCGAAAATAAATCCATTGTCAGTAATGTAAAATGTGTTTCTACTAGCCAAGATTTTACCCTCACCAGTTTTCCCAGTTGTTTCCTGCCTGCCCGTGGTATTTTTCAACTGATGGATTGATATCTGTAGCTAGGAAGGCAGGCAGAATCTTTGAAATGGCTGGTCTTATGAGACAGACTCCAAATATTGTTTTCAATGTAGCAGACCTGGGTACCACCAGCTGGTGTGACTTACTATAGGCAAGATTTTATGGAGAAAGTAATAATTTATCTGAAGTTATGAACCTTGCTTTCAGGAGCTTCAATACTGCTATGGGGAAGTAGTACCCCAACCAGTCATACTATTCCTGCTTTATCAATAATAATGTAGTTATGGGGTAAAAAAAGTTATTTTGCATATTGAAGCCTAAAAATGAAATGTGTGAAGTGTGTTTTTGACAGCAAGGAAAAAGTTAGCCACTGCTTTAGACAAACTTTATATGTATGATAGCATATATGTCTGTGGTAGGAGACCACTAGAGATCTATCTAGTCTTACTTGGAATAAGAAGTTCAGTGTTGAAAAGACAATGACAGCCCAAAAGACTGTTAAGAAGGGCTGCGTATGTGTCCAGAAAACTGTATCTATTAATATGATCTGTTTTGATATGTTGATTGGAATTGAAAGATTCTTAGAAATAATTGTGTTTACAGGGGTCAAGTTCCTGCTGAGGCAGAAGTGAACTACTTAGGTGTGGCCAAATCTCTGGAAATGTATGGAGTGGATCTCCATCCTGTTTATGTAAGTGTTAACTGTGAAAAATAATTACTGCACTAATGTGTGAAACAGTACTTATATAGTTTTGTTGCCACAGGATAGCTGGAAAGGGTACACTACTTAAGAAATGCAAAGGAATACATATTTACAGATGGAGAGGATTCGGTTATTCATACATACAAAACCCTAATGATTTTCAGATTAAATGCTGTGATTGTGTTACACCTATAAAAACCAATCCGTTTTACTCTGGATAAAAACAATTTAGATAGAAAAGAAGTAATTTGTGCAACTGTCAGGAGACATGACAGTTATCACCTTTGTCTTTGACAGAAGAATTTGCACATTATTTTTGTTGAAATAAGAAAAAGCGTGTCCTGAAGCCTTTTTAATACCATTGCAAAAATTAGGGTGCAGTAGCAGTAGCATGTCTGGCTTTTTAAAATATTTGTTGTCAAGGTTTTACCAAAGCTCCAGACCATGTTTCCATTTTTCCCATGTTGTATCATGCAGCATCGCAAGTTGTCTGTATTGCCTCAGAAAACCCATCCATTTCTTTTGTCTGTGGGCATGTATGTTGGGATTGGATCCAAGTCATCACCTGGAGGCTATGTGCTCCTGGTGGAAACATCATTCTGTCTTGTTTAAATTATTTTGCCTGTGGCAGGTGGTTTTGTTTGTTTGTTTGTTTTTGGTTTTGTTTGGTTTTTGTTTTGTTTTTGTTTTTGTTTTTTAGTAAAAAAATCAGGAGTTCAATTGAGGAGTTGCCATATAGATAGTTCACTGAGTTAGATGTCAGTACTTTGTAAAATTACTCGAAAGAAAATAAAGAAATCAAGATACTACCTGAAGATTAAATATGTATTTCCTCTGAAAAATGTGTAGCCTGCAATATAAAGTACCTTTTAATGCATCCTATGGCTTAATTGTATTCATATCCCAGGCTTTGTTCCCCTCCCACCCATGGAAAGCTGAGGAGTTACTGGAACAAGATCCAACATGAACCAACAAAATCATGTTACATTCGTACAGTCTGGAATTTTTTTTGCCTCATAACTTGCTTTTGTTGTGCAACGAAATCTCTGCCTGGGTAACCTGTGAACATCGCTGTTCCTACTTAAATTACAACAGTAGCAGAAGCCCGCATTTGAGACTGAAGCTGCGCACATGACAAGATGCAGTTATTTTCCTCTTTTGGTTATATTAAAAATAAAATTGCCTTTAGCAATTAATTCACTGAGGAGCACAGGCAGAGCTTGCTAGGTGTGCTTGACCTTTGTCAGCCCTGTAATCATACAGGACACTTTCTCAGTGTCTCAAGTCAGTCCCTCTCACAGTTCATAATTTTGCTGTTCATGCTCTGCTGGTTGAGAGCTTGCAGTGCTCTTCCTCATTGCCTCAAGTAGGAAGGTGAATGAGCTTTTCCAGCTGACTTTCTTTTAACCTCATGCACTAGGGTTTGCACTCTTTCAGCTGTAAGCTGCTTCTGATTTTGGTTATTGACTGTAAATAGGGGAGGTGGGGACCTTCTGCCACTTAGCAGCAGGGCTTTCGCCCTGTTGTCTCCCAGTGCAGTTTGAGATTTGTATCCTGACACCCAAAATGGTTTCCTTCAGAGGAGTTGATGCATGTGGCTGTTCCCTGCATGCTATTGCCCTTTCTGAACAACAAAAAAAGAAGCTTGACTCTCCCAAAGGAGCTACTTCACTTGGAGGCAGCAGCAGCTGACACTATTTTAGGAGGGGAAAGACAGCTATGTGGTTGTATTATAGGTCAGAAAATCACCATTTACTTTCAGCTGAAAGTTGGGATAACTGTTGCATTCATGCTTGAATAAGGAGTTCAGTCTCTGACTTCTCGCCATTTGCCAAATAGCAAACATTAATTCAGTAAGGAGAAAAAAAAGGTATTTTTGTTTTTTACTATGGCATGAAATTTCCATTCTTTCCCTGTCATTCTTTCTTGCCTCTTTTCCCCCAGAACTACAGATTTTAATATAGCAGTTTTCATCAGTAGATCAAGTACTATTTTCTCATTTGTACAGAGAGTTAAACAGTATATTGAAGTCACCGGGACAAATTTCTCACTGGATCTCACTGATACTGTGATTCTACTTGCAACTGTACAAATGACATAGATTTTTATTTTCCAGGGTGAAAACAAATCTGAATACTTTTTAGGATTAACACCCATAGGAGTTGTTGTCTACAAGAATAAAAAACAAGTAGGAAAGTATTTCTGGTATGTATTATTTAAATGTGCAGTCTGCACTAAAACAGTAACAATGTTGTATGGAAGTCTATGTTTTGTGATATCTATTTGAAAGGTTAATCATAGCAATATAAAAAAGTGCACACAGAATTCTTAATATTTCTCTGGATTACGCAGATTTTTAATTCTTTGATAATCCAGTTATTGAAAAAAGTAGATCTTTTTACCATACTCTTGCTAAAATGTTTACGTATCACTAATAGTCTGCTGACATCTGGGGCATACCTGAAAAATAAAGCTACCTGAGAAATTTTTTTTTGGTCTTTGTATGTAAATGTATACAACTTTATATTTTATTATGCATGAAAGTAAAAGCTCATGAAGTTCTGTCTGTCTTTTTTTCTCAATATTACAGGCCTAGAATTACAAAAGTTCACTTCAAGGAAACACAGTTCGAACTTCGAGTCCTGGGAAAAGATGTAAGCCTGAAAAGATAAAAAAAAAAAATTTAGGTCTAATGAAGATGGAAATTTAGTGTCTCTGTCAACATCTAATTTGTTTTATTGAAATTTACTGTATGAAACAAAATGTAGGTGAAAGGAACCTCACAAAGCTGTCAGGCACAAAACAGGCAGGCACATTATACACTTGAAATCCGTTTGTCAGAGTTTAACATCATTTTGCTCTTACACCATTTGAGAGAAAGCAATGTTGGTTCCAGTGGGGCAAGGACAGCAGGTTGATAGCAAGATACAAGGTTTTAAGATACAGTAAGTAAAAAAAAATATTTATTTATTTATTTATTTATTTATTTATTTATTTATCCCCTATAAAACATGTGGAATAGAGAGAGGAGGAGACTGCTGAGAATGTAGGAAAAAAAATAATAAAATATAATAGAAAAACATAGTTGCAATCAGTTTGTGGTTTTTGCTGTCTGGTTTAGTTGTAAGTTTAGTTGGCTGAATTATTTTTTGAAAATACTTTGTATGTCTTTTTGGAACATGAAAGTTTATAGTTTCATAAAGGACTGATAGTTTATAGTTTTAAACAGTATTAACCTGCTGGCAAACATACCCTTTACTGTTTATCTATGTGTCTTTGTTCATCTTTGCAATTGTTGTCAGTCTCATCCATGGTTTTTCCATGAGGACATTTGTCTTGCTCCTGTTGTGGACAGCATTTCTTATGTCTTTGCAGATGTCTTGGCAAATCTTTCTTTTGTTACTCCCAAGTGGCTTATTTATATTTGGTGTCGTAATACATGGGAATTTTATTTCTGAAGGTGTGTTTGTTGAAATGGGAGAGTTATTTAAAGGCTGGAGGAAGGTTGAGAAAACTTTTCACCATATTTCATGTAAAGGGTGAATGATAGTTCATGTATAAACAAGTCCAAGTTTGACTTGGAGTGAATTGCTTGGAAGTGAAGCTGTAGCTTCTGTTTGATGCCACATTTCCAACTATTTTGTTTTAACCATGTGCAATTGCAAAGGCTTAACATGCTGAGCAGAAAACCTGGAAGGTTTTGGGAAAGTTGAGGCTGTGAATATTGAGGGCTGGTGAACTCTTACCATTGTGATCATAAGGCAAATACTTTGACAGAACTTGGTAGTTTCAAGCCTGGACAGGTATTTCTAGGAAATTGTTGAAGAGAACAGTAAGTACAGGGGTGTGTACCTTAATTAAATTCGCCTTTGCAACTAATACTAATCTGAAGTATTTCTACAGCATTTCATATCCTAAAAAGATCAGGAAAGACCAAAATGAGGCAGAAAAATCTTTTTTTTTCCCTTTTTTTAACAGTCTGGGGGTACTCTGGACAAAATTATATATTGGAATAAGCAGACAGTAACCTCAGTCTCTGGATTAAAATTGTCACAACAATTTATGCTGGTTTACACAGAGGAGGAAAAGCTCATCTGTGTATTTGTATGAATGTATGTTCCAATAATCTTAAAAAATCTGATTCACGAGTTTATTTTATTCCTCTTGGGTTTTGTTTTGGAATAAATGCTATCACTTTGTCCTCCCATGTGACACATGAATACATTATAGGAGAGTAAATATGCCATTTTCACTCCATCCTGCCTCCTGGAATATCACTTTACAGTCCAGGGAATCAATACTTTCCTTGTATCAGATGTGGTATACCAAGTCTGGGATGTTTTGTGTGTTTCCAGTTAGTTGTAGAGAGCTCCAGAAGAGATTCAGGAGGAGTAGAAATACCGGGGACTTTCCCATGTCTTTAAATTGAACTTTATGGCTCAAAGTGAAGGATCTACCATGTAACGGAGCAGATTATTTCTGAGTGAACCAAGTGCTTTGTGTGAATCATGTTTTCTGTAGCTGTAAAAACCCTCTGCAGGGTGGGTTTTAATCCATGTTTCCACACACACCAGCTACCCTTATTCACAGTGATTGTCACCTTTCATTGCTCATGAAGAGGAAGCTGTTGGTGCCTTTAGTACCAGAAAAGTGTTGCTCTTCCCCTGGATGGAGTTACTTGTGGTAACTTCTTTATTGTTGCTTGCTGAGATTGGTATGAATTTTTTTCAGCCATGCCAGAAGAATCTGTTTATATCCCACTCAAGGGGTGGAAATGATCTTCTTGATAGATGATGGTCTAAATGTACAAGTCCATGTCTTCAGACTACCTAAACTCCATGCTGTTGCATGTCTGTATCAGCCAAACCTATGGCTGCTCATTTTCTTATTTACATTGCTTCACTTTACATAAACTTCATATTTATTGAGCAGAAGATGTTACTGCTTAGTGTCTTATAATAAATTAAGTTGCTTTGGCTTTTCTGTTTTGTAGTGTAACCTCTTGTACTTCTTTATATCTTTTCCATGAGAATAATTCTTGTATATTTAGCCGCCTCGTATTTTTTTTCCTACACACCTGTTGCTATTGTGTACAAGCATAGCCATCAGTATTTTGGTTCTATTTTTCACTACTTTGCTTGTATTATATGTTTTCTCCCTAAGGCCATGGCTGTTGCCCCTTCATAAACAAAATACTTCATTTAATATTTGGCCATCCATGGACATGTGAGACTGAAGCTCTTTTCAGCGGTGTTAATCATTGAATCAGTATTTCATTGTCCCCTGCATGAATCCATGCTGTGAATTCTGAGCTATAAATGCATTAGGTCTTCCCTGGCACCTCAAAGTATTAGCATGAAATTAGGAACCCTTGCCCTGCAAGGACTGCACATGTTCACATTCCCTGAACATGACAAAAAATTGCCAGGAATTTTTGAATATTAAAGAAGTTTATTTCTCAGAAAACTGAGAAATTCATCTAATGCCTATGTTCCTGGCAGCATGTCTGCTGAGCAACCTTGCTGGACACAATCCAGTAACACAGGTGGCTGCCAAAGCCCTCCCTCCTCCACCAGCAAAACAGAGTGAGTACTGGAAGTGCGCAGCATACCTCCTGTGTTTCCCCATGTGAGGAGCACGGCCTGCTTCCTAGATTTCTCTCTCAGCTAGGGCCATGAAAGAAAACAGAGAAAAACACACTTTATTTGACTGTGTAGGCTGGAAATGTAAATGTAATAATAGGCAGGAGTGAGAGATTTGGAGTTTTTTTGCCTGTAGGTACCAAGTACTATTGTGCTGTTCCCTGCACCCCAGTGCTGTTTTGTGTGACTCTGCCTTTTACTTTAGTTGCTCTGTGTCTGAACATGCATGTGAATGATTTCACTGCTTAGCAGGCTTTATGCAAAACTTCTGTTCTTACTTTTCCTGTTTCACAAAACAGAAAGAATTCGATATCCAAAACAAATCTTTGCATATTGCTTATGCTTTACACAAATCTTTGCTTTCATCGTTTTTGCTGTAAGAGAAGGGTCTTTTTGAAATCTGAAATTTTTATTTCAAGAGATCTTGAAATTTGGTTATTTTCAAGCCAGAACAATCTCCCAGTCTGTGCAGTTAAAAATGATTTACACATTTTTGTGCATTCCTCTGCGATCTTCCATATTCAGATGAAGAGGCTTCCCTCAGCTGAATTCACAAGGCGAAATTGGTATTGCTCTTTAGGAGCAATATCAACCACTGATGCAAGTCCAAAGTACTAATCCTTCCCATTCTGCATGGCAGAAACTTGCATAAATACAATATTCTTTTGTTTTTTTAAATAGTCCAGAAAACACTGTAAATATGCTTTTTTATCTGCTTTTTATGAGTCTGTCATAAGCCTGAAAAATAATTATGTTAATAAGGTGGTTCAGCTGCACTCCTTCTTTTCCTGTCAAATGCTATATTCCATCTTGAGTTACAAGTTCCAGCCAGAAGCTTCTAATTTGATATATTGTTCCTTCAATTTCTTGGGAAGATTGAACAAGATTTGAAGATATGTTACTCTCAGTCTTAGATCCAATTTATGGTGTGTGTAGTTTCCAGACAAAAATAGCACTTTGATCTTATGGTTTAAGAATTGCAAATTACTTTTGTATCATTTGCATTTGCACCCACTTAACTCAGAGTGGTAGTAGATGGTGGAGGTGAGCAAGCACAATGATATTATGTGTCATATTAAATAGTTTTGGTTCCTTGGGGGTTTTCTTGTCTTTTCTCAGTCACCTTTTGAGCCATCATAGAAGGACTGTAAGATTGGATCAAGGCCTGCATAAAATTAAATTCACTGACACTAAGGTGATACTGTCAGCTTTCTTTTTTTCTAATTCTTCCTTAGTAATTTTGAATTGCTGTAATATAAAGCTGAGATATGTTTCAATGTTGATGTGCAACTGGCACAGCTTTATCAATTTTAATTGCCAGCTTGGTATAATGTTCGTAAAGATTGACCTTCAGTAGCAAGTAATAGTACATTGTTTGTTACACAAGCTGTGATTTGTCTGCATATGCCAATATATAAAGACAGAATACTTCCTATTGGAATTAACAGCTGATGGTACCCAGGTATGTGCCTAACCTGACAAAGAATAATGTTCTGAAGCAGTAGCTTCAGAGCCAGTGCTAATAATTATGTTACATGTGCAGGTGTTGTATGTGTACATGCAGTGTGTCCTGTAACGGGGCAAGATCCCTCCTTATGTAGCATTAGCACTCGCTGTGATTGGGAAGAGTGTCGTATGTGCTGGCACAGTTCCTACTGTGGTTTTGGGGTTTTCTTCTTCTTCTTCGCCTGCATTGCTGGGAGCCCATAAATGTCTTGTAAATTAGGGTAGCTAAAGCATGCTCTGAACCAGTGGTTCTCAAATCATTTTTGCTCTGTGGGCAGGTTCACTGCTCCCTGGAATGGGTGTAAATCTACTGACAATGGCCTCTTATCCTGAGAGTAATCCATGAACTCCAAGAACAAGGGATCTTCTGGCCTCCAGAGGGAAGAGCTCATATTTTGTGTCTTCACTTCCAGGTGGAGCTGAGTTTGCCCCACCTGGGAAATGAGCTAGCTGGTGCAAAGCAGCTCTGAGCCTGAAAGCTGTGTAATCAGGCATGGCAAAGCAAGCAAGCGAGAAGCTGTTTGCCAAGCACTCCTGAACTTGTGTGCTAGTTTCAGGGATGCTCTGTGCTTAGAACAATGACCCCTCTGACTTGTCTCCTTTGAAGGGTTTTATAACACACTTTCAGTCTTTCACTTGAGAGGTGTGAGTATTAGGGTGTAGCCCTGCTCCAATTCCCAACTCTCTACTGGAGGTCTTAAAGGCCCTGCTAGATCAGTCTTCTGGCTGATCTGGAACCAGCATAAAACAGAAGGGCTTCAGTGTGCGAGAAACGATGCTCACTTGTAAAAATTTCAAAGGTTTATTAAATATTAACAAAATACAACAAAATGACTGAATAAGGAAAAAATTGCAGTGCTGGGAGCATAGGATGAAACCACCATGTTCTCATCTACAAAATGGATGCTCTGCCTTTTATACCCCTGACCCTCCTAAGACTTGTCAGTCAATTCCTTCTTCACTGTCCTTTGGTGGAGATTACTTTCCTACAACTTGATTGGAGGTCAGGTGTTGCCATACCGTGCTTCTTAGTTACAAGCCTTCCCTCCCCTCAAATGCCCTGACTTCCAAGGCCGTTCAGTGACAAAAATACAAGGTGGAGGGGAAAGAGGGCTATGGGGAGAACATACCACAGTAACCTAACTATACATCAACAAAACTTCTCCTAACATACACATAATATTCATCCCTTAATTGTGAGAACCAAGCATCACATTACCCATCTGTAACAAGTGTCCATCTGTGAATAAGCTTGTAGTATAGACAAGCTATCTGCATCCACTGTGCTAGTCTCTCTCTCCTCCTGTGGGTAAAAATGGTGTGAGGTTCTAGCAGTATAAGCTGTAGCATGTTTTGGAGACTGCAGGACAAGTTTTCAAAGCACCTAAAAGGAGTAATGCTTGTCTTCATGTTTTTTTCAGTATGTGCTTTTCTCAGAGTTAGGACGAGGCAGTCCCACACTTGACAGGTGGTTATTGCTGCAAGGGTCTTTTTGCAGCCTCTGGTCCCATCATCCTGCCCCTCCCTTGTTCCTGCAAGCCACAGATGGGATTGAAAATAACCATACTAAAATAAGTGGTTTTCTACTTGTTTGATCAGCAAAATGGGCTCCCTGAGAAAACAGACAAACACCAAGATTGTTCAAAGGAGAGAAATCTCCAGAGCTGCAGACAGCCAAGGCTGCTCTGGAAACAGTTCATGATTTACAGTGCCTCACCTTTAGCACACTGGAGACTTTAAAAGCAGCAGGATGAGTAGCCAGGAGAAGCTTATGAGGCATCAAACAGCACTGAATGACTTTGGAAGAGTAATTTTCTATAAATCATTAGTAAAATTACAATAGCTCTTGTTTCTTTTGGTTCAGATATATGAGAATAATAAGCAAAACATCCAGCTAACACTAACTACCTGTAGGAAATTGCAATGTTCAAAATGCTAAAAATGTCTTTTATTGGAAACAAAAGGTCATGGTCTTAACAGGTAAGGCCATCCTTGCTTTACGTATATAAATCAATTCATTCCCTTGGGGTAGAAATGTTAAGCCAGAAAGGTATTGGTATTTTCAATATTACTTACTTTTTATATAAGCATTTATAAATTGTCAGGTAATCACTACTCTTACAAGCCTTAAATAGTCCTAAAAGGAATGTGGAGGAAGACCTGTGCTTTAAGCAGTTTCATACTAGACTTGGTTGCAATAAGTTACAGAATCCTTTCCAGATTAGCTGAGACATGGTGAAAGAACTATGAATTGTTTCCCCTTTGATGAGGATGAGTGTTTTAGGCTTTTTTTCCTCTCTAGTAAAATCTAATTGTGCTGTTATTTGCAGGCATCAGTTTTGAGACCACAGTTTTCAGACATGATTTTCCTTCAAATTCAAGTAAATAAGTCTGGGTGTGATATCAGAAGGCTTGTTGGTCCCATGATTTTTAGGCAATTCTTTCATTTTCGAGATCTGAGTTCCATAACATTTTGGTAAATTGGATTTATAGGCTTAGTCATCCCCCTGCCCCCCCCGCCCCCCTTTTTTTTTACCCTCCCTGAGTGCTGAATACTATGTGTAGATGTTTCAGCATCATCAACATTTTTCTTACCAGCTAGAGTGAACTTTCTTCCACCTTAGAAAATTATGCCTTCATATGATGGAATCAGTAATTTTTGCTGGTCAGATCTTTATATGATCTAGCAGTGTAACTATATGGTCCCTCTTATTGTCACTTACTGATTTTCATATATTTTCATGCTGTTTGTTCTGTGTATGGGAAAGTTCTAAAACTGTAACTTAAAAAAGACAAGATGGACAAATATAACTTATTCCCCAGCAGGAATCTTTCATTGAATGCCAGTGGCATTCAAACTGGTCTAACAGTAAGTTACGGCAGAAACACCTTATTTTAAAAATTCTCTTTAAAAAAAAAGTCAAAAAATCGTACCTGACTTCTCTCTACCCCTCTCTTCCCACATCCCAGAAACTCCTTCCTTTGAGATTATGTAATTAAATAAATTTAAGTGCAACAGAGGATTCTTTGCCTAAAAGCAGGAGTGAACAAAGAAGGAGCAAGGCCCTACATATTAAAAGTGAGTTACTGAGTTTTTTCTAACAGAAGCTAAACTGACTCATCATATTGCATCAAGTTTGCAATATTACAGTCCAGTTTGATATTATTCTTTTGAAGATAAGTATAGTTGTGTGGGTTTATATGAAATCATATTAGATGACAATCTGACATAGAACTTGTAATTTAAATCAAATAATGAAATCCAAAGCTACTTTTTTACCATGTGAAAAATAAGCAAATGTAAAGTACCACTTTACATGTTTTCTTTAAAAGTTTTAAAATGTAAAATGCAGTATGATTTTTCACTGAGTAGACTCTTGTTTCTAGCTATTAGAGGAGAAAGAGCAATGTTGTTACTCTGGAAGACTCCAAGATAGTTTGATTTTTCTCCTTAACTATTTTCAGGAAGCCTTTACTTTTCATGAATTAAACTTATTTTTGCTATAAGTTAAGCCACTTGTGAATCCTGCAGAGAGATGATAATCCCTATCAAACCTAGGGGACTTTGGGAATATAATTATGGGACCAATGTACCACAAAATTATTTCATGATATATATTGCTGTATATATAAAGGAATCCTAGGTCTGAGAATACTTGGTAGTCTTATGTGTTACTGTATTACCTGTGTTCTCCTCTCTTGTCATGGAGAGTAAAATGTGCTTTTGATGGAAGACCAGAGAATTATTTTAATTCTTTGCCTATTCCATTGGACTGTTCCAGCCAGACATTTAAATAAAATAAGGCATGGGAGAAATAAGCTCATGTATATGTTTTCAGTATAATTTTTTTTTTTTGTCAGGGAATGAAATCTCTATTATTCTAAGCAGAGGTGCAAAATTCTGTCAATTTTACTGTTATTTGTTTCAAGGTGAAAGAAAAGCTGCTTCAAGAGGTAATTTGTGGTTTTGTGAGGCTGCTTGACATAATAGACATAAAACTGGGTTTTTGTTACAGGTGAAATTTTGAATTCTAGAGAACATAGAGAGTTAATTCACAGGTGGCAAGGTGTTTGGAGATAATAATAAACAACAAATAAATGAGGAGGGGAGAAACTTGCCTGAGCTCTTTAGTTGTGTATGCATGTCACTGCAGAAGTGTAACTAATGCAAGGGCATAGATTTTCTGAAATCAGGTGCTGAGGGTGGTGTAAATCACACTAGTTTGTCACTCACATGTCAGTGAAATGGTTTTAGACTCAGTTTTGTTACAGAGGGTGTCATACTGTGCTGAGCTCTCACACTGACATTTCTGGGACTGCTCATTCTTTGTGCAAATCACAGCTGAAACACTAAGCACTTGAATTCACCAAGTGAAAAATACATGGAAGGGTATTTTTTGTGAACACATCTGAGTGTTTAGCTTGTTGAAGACAAGCAGTGACGATGTGTCTGTTGCTTCTCCTTTTCTGTTGGAAGTATGTTATGGTTTGTACATGTCCCACTTCTCTTTTCTCTGCCAGTTTCCAGAGATCAGCTTTTAAGCTTTGACTATTCTTTTGTTGTGGTGGTTGTTGTATTCCTTAAGAGATTTTAAGGTGGATTTTAAGACTTTCAACTTTTTCCTAGCATTTTGAATTATTCTAAAGTTAGCGTTTAAAAAAAAATGACACCCTTCCCTTCTTCTGGTTTTTTTTCTTCAGGTTTACCCTTTGTCCTTTTCTACACGTATGTTTGGTGTTTCCTGTGTCATTGCTTCATATTAGTTTATAACTGATCTTGAGTTCCTTTCTTTCACTTATTCTTGTCTTTTTTATACTGTTAACCAGAATATTTTTGATTGACATCTGAACTGCAATTTCAGAAACATCAGAAACATATTTTTGATAAAAGAAGACTTGTGTTGTTTTACTTAGGAAAAAAGTTGATGTGCATGAACAAAAATGAAGGACAGAAGTGCTTCAATATTCTCTTTTCTCTGTTTTTTAATAAGAAAACCACTTTTAAATGAAGAATTCTACAGAATTATAGAACCTGCTTTTCTTCGTGCTGATTTCTTTTCTTGCATGGACTGACATGGGATGGTTGGTCCTTGTATTCAGTAAATGGGATTCAATTCAATGGCAGGATACCCCATAAGAATATTCATTTGTTTTGTTTTATCTTCAGTGCAATGAAACTTCCTTCTTTTTTGAAGCACGTAACAAGGTCACATGCAAACATCTCTGGAAATGCTGTGTAGAGCATCATACATTTTTCAGGTGAGTGAGGCAGAAGTTAGGTTGTGTTTTCTTAGGGCCACTACACTGAGTGGGAGCCTTGTTATACCTGCAGAGTGGTGCAAAAAAGGCTTGCTGTCTGGAAACATGTTTGTGCTCTTGGTTATAGAATGCTTTTATAAAAGCCAACACCTTTTCTAACAGTCACATGAAACAATGTTTTTAAAATTGGGTAGTTTGGTGGTTTCTTCTGTCTTAGCATTCTTTTGTAAACAGTACTTCAGGTTGTGTATAGTAGGCTTTATCAGAAATATTCACAAATGTATATTGCAGGATTTAAGCTGCCATATAGATTTTGATGCATTTATCCATCAGATTTTCTGTAGCAGCTTTTGCTTGAGAGAGGCTGTTGGAATTCAGACATTACTATTTTCTACAGCGCACTGATTTTTTTTAATAGAAATTAATTGAATTTCCATAATTTTGCTTACTTACTGAAGTGTATAAAATCTTCCCAGTACTGCACATCTCAGAGTACTTGATTTTACTGTTGCAAAAAACAACAAGAGAAATATGCTAAGGTGTCTAATTGGGAGCTGGTGGATGGAATCCTCTGGGTTGCCTTTAGCAGTGCTGTAAATGAGTGAACTGAAAATCCCTTCTGCAGTCTCACTATTGTGACAGGATTTGTCTTCTCCCAAAACTGTGTGAAAGGCTGTTGGTGCCAGTAATTTACACATGACTCTGAAACAAAGAGGTGTGTAGTCAAAATAGGGGGGGACAAACAGGTGGCTTTGGGAGACTCTCAACCCCGTAAGAGTCTGTCCAGAGGTAGGAATGAAGAGGAACTTGCAGAAAAACTTTTTTTCAGCCCAAATTTGTATTCTTTTTCCTTGACTTGGGAAGGGGATATAATTCAGACCTATCTATGCAACTTACTGTGTTATTTTATTTTTCAAACTACATAGGATGCCAGAGAATGAATCAAACTCACTGTCAAGAAAAGTCAGCAAGTTTGGATCCATAGGTTATAAACATCGGTACAGGTGAATTTTTTTTATTGTTTAAACTTTAGTTCATTTTTTCTTCATTCCTCTTCTCCTCTTTCCTTCCAATGAAAGAAAACCCCCACTCAGAATATGACCCAGTATAGTTCTGAAGACAAAGGATAAATCAGGGCCATTTTAACAGACTCTCCTTAGGAGTTTGGCAGTTTTGGGACAAATATAAGTTTCTTCTCCAGATCCTCAGAATTGATTGAGGCCTGCTATAGGCTGTAGTCAAAGTGGGAGGAGCTTTGACATTTTTTTAAAATCATTATCTCCTTTTAAATCCTGAAATTATGTTCATGTCCTAAGGAGGTTTTCCTGACAACTGAGAAATACCAAAATGAAGGTGTGTCTTTTCTGACTTGAATAGGTGACAATATTGAATGAATGTTCAAGGTTGTAAACCTTTAAAGTTGCTGTAAACTTGAAATTAAGGTTGAATAAAGAGCACTGTTTCCACTATCATGCAATAAATAAATGGATCATAATGAGTAAGGTTGACAATCATTAGTTAGGCAGATCTTGTCACTTTGCCTATTTCATAATTTCATAATCCAGATTATGTGAGTTCACACTCTCTGGCATGATCCAGATTCTTCTTGCTGTGGATAACAGAGCAATGATTGTCCTGCCTTTTGTGTTTGTAGTGGATCCTGGCCTGACTTAGCCCGTCTGGGATAATGGGTTCACTGGATTCCTACCAGAGTACTGCAGATGAGTTTTTTCTGTTGGACCACTTTAGCAGATTGGAGTCGGGCACTGGTGCTGGGGAGGAGAAAGCTTTGTACTGGCAAGAACTTTCCAATCAATTAAAAAACAACATGCCATGATGCAATTAACTATGTTTGAGCTATTGCTGTTGGTTGTAGTTCAGTTCATCTTCCTATTTTAATAAATGTCATGGGTCATCGGTGATCAGGCTTGCCATGCTGGGATGATGGTCATAACTGACAACTTCGTTTGTCTTCCCTTTTTGCCTTTGGTCCCCATTGTAGCGGCAAAAGCAGTGACAAGTGTTGTGTATCCACACAAATCATTAGCTCAGAGCAGAAACCATAATCCCTCTGTTTTTCTGTGTAATTGGGGGGACCATTATATTTTCATTTGCCTTGTGGTGTTGGGTTTTTTATGTTGTTTTTGGTTTTGTTTTGTTTTGCTAAATCTTCTAGATACTTCTCATTGTGTGTCAGACAGTTTTCAGGAAGGAAATTTTCTTGTCTTAAGATTGATTGCTTTGGAGGTCTTAGTGGGGGTGGAAGGTCCTATTTCCAGATGTTTTGTTAAAATTGCTTCTGGATTTTGCAGGACTGCCATGGTTACCAAACTTAAAAGTTGAGCAGAAGAGTTTTCTGTCTAACTTGGGAGCATGCTTTAAGCAACTAAATAAAAAAAAAAACAAAACCACAGTACTGTGATGCAGGGTTAGGATTTGAGAATTTTTTTGTTGTTTAATTATTTTATAAGTTTGAAAATATTAAAATTCTGCAGTGCTGACTATCTGTGAAGGGCTACTGGTGACAATACTATCAGGATTTCATGGAGTCTATTCACATAATTCAGAAAATCTACTTATGTAATTCCTCTACAATTGCTTGGTGCTTTCTACTACAATAGCTTTTGTTTCAAAATCATCAAACTTCAGGTATTAAGGAATTAATAGTTTCAATTACTTCTCTTGTTTAGTAAGTTTCCAGGATCAAATACAGAGTTTTGGGGAGGAATAGGAATTTTAAATTTTTGTTATGACCACAATATTCTGCTTAGTCATACTGAGAGAACCATTAAAAAGAGTATAAAAAATTTATTTGAACTTAAAAATTTACTTCAATTGTGCATGAAGGAAAACCTTACTGTAAACAAGAATCAAGGCTTTTTTGCTCATTTTGTTGTCATCTGGGGCCATGCTAGTGAGAGTCCTTTCCTACAGTTTGTTTTGTAGTCTTTTAGGCTGTCATTCCACATGCCAGAGGAGTAGCCCGTGACTGACTGGAACAATATTGTGTAAACAATATCAAATACATTTTCCTGGGAGGAAAACTTACAGAAAAGTTCAGGAAGAAATAATATTACTTAAGAAAGTAGTATGTTAGAATATTCTAGGTTAGAAAAAGTCATACTATCTTAAAATATTCCTAACAAACCAACATTTTGTATTAGTGGCCTATCTCCACTTGAAAATGCCAAATATAAGAGTGGTTGGCACAATCTGTTGATGATTTTGCCAGTGACAGATTCAAAACAAAATTCAGGGTAGTGCTGCTCAACAGAGAACCAGAGGTGGGATGACAAGTTAATAGCATTTTTTTCAGTCTAATGATCCTCCTTGATAACTATTCTAAGTACTTTCTCATGATTTTATTGTGTTTTGAAGTGGCAAAACATCTTTGCGAATGACCAGAGACCCTTCTGTGCAGCTTCCACGGCCTGACCAGAGCATTGAAAGAAGTCGCAGCAAGACTTACCCCAAAAGAACACAACAGAAAGGTAAGTCCTTCTCTGCTGACCTGGGGGCAGATGTCTTCTTTTTTTTCTTATCATGAGGTCACTCAGAACTGCTGCAGTGTCCTGGAGGATCTCTCAGATTGGACTCTGTGTTTTGCCTTAGGTCAGTATTTATATCTAAGCTTAACAGGATATGAAACCTCCAGCTTTCTGGAGAAAAAAGTTGCTGTGGATTAAAGAGGATAAAACCCCATGTGTGTATGTCTAATGTAAAGGTTGAAAGGGAAGTTTGAAAACAGGCAGTGAGAACGTGTTTTATTCTCAGGAGTCCTGTCTCTTGCAAGCTAATTTTATACCAGTATGTCTTGGTTAGTATCCCATTGTTTGGTTTGTTTGACCCAAGATGCCACTTTTGTGCATCCTCTTCCCATTTCAAGGAGAACATCCCTTTATTTTGATATTAAGTGGAACAGAAGTTAGTGCCATGCAATTTTAACATGCTTCAGATGTGTGAGCTGGAAATCTGTTCTGCACGTGAAAGCTGTCATGGCAAGCTGGAAGATTTTACAGGTGTTAAAGGAGATAGGATTAAACTTGGATCACAGAAGTCATGCCCTAGATAACAGATGCTTCCTGAAATTTGGTAATAGACATGTCAGGCTCCAGGTCCACATATGAATACATGGGTGTTACTTAGCTTCATCTACCTTAGAAAGCACACACAGTTCAGTCAAACTTGTGCATGGAGTTAAGCACATGTGTGTGTGTGTGTGTGTGTGTGTGTGCTTGCTACTTCAGAAAAAACTTGTCTGGGCTTAAAATGTAAACAATATCTTTTATTGTGATTTAATATGCCACTATAGAATTTGAGAACCTATTTTTAAACAGAGAGCTGACATATACCTCTGGAAACCTCCAGTGTTTATCCTGAATGCAGTCTTTTGTCTTTTGATTTAGAAACAAAACTGGTGTGCTCTGCCTTTTAGCTGTGGTGGCTCTTGGAATGTAACATAATTACAAGTATAGCCTTGGAAAATAGAGCCAGTTTACAATATTTTTTAAAATTTTATTTTATTTTATTTTATTTAGTGTAAAAAGAGAAGAATTGCTTTGCTTTCTGATTCTGGTATGTTTCATTGTGTGTGCAGTTTTAAGTGGGTGTCTGGGAGGACAAGAAGTGTTTGCCCTTGAATCTAATAACTTAAACTTTTTGTTCAGCTGGACTGTCATGTTCTTAGGGCAGCAGTTCAAGCCAAACAGCATTTCCTACCTCATTAGTCCCTGGTTCTGTTTCAGGAAATTTGTGCGGCTATTTGTCACCTAAAACTCAGCTCTTGGTTTAAAATAATGTTTGCTTTAGCCCAGGCAGCAAAGGTCAGTCAGTGTTGCTGTAAGACTGTGCATGTGTTATGTTCATTTTGTTTTCATTGTCTTTGTCTGGAAACCTGAGGAAAAGCTGAAACCTTCCCATAGCCTCTTCTGCTGGTGTAATGTGATGCAGAATTCTCTGGACAACACGTTTGTTGTTTTGGTGGCTTTAAACACTTTCTGCCACTTTAAAATAAAATGTCTGCTTTTTCACCATTTTACTTACATGTAGTTGTGTTATCTCTATCATCCATCTGTTTTCTTTTTAAATTAAAGCTTAATTGATTATCCATGTGTTCCAAGTGTGCAGTCATATTCCACTGGGGCAAATATATTAACTTAGATGATATTAATGTTAAATGAATTTGTTTCATTTCCTGCTCAAAATATGGGCTGAAGAAAGACAGCTATGTCTTTCAAATGCCATCTTTCCCTGTAAATAGGCATACTGTCTCCTTTTGTTTTTTAAGTTTGTCTTTGCTATTCACAGTGATAAAATTGAATGTTCTTCCTCCATTTAAACAGGCTTTCAGAAGCTGAATGAAGGCTAATGCTGCTTCTCCTCACTGTGTCAGACAACATGTGATAGTCTATTGCATAAAATAAATCTACCTCTTTTGCTAGTCTACCTACTTTTAACCTAAAGTTATTCTTAGATATAACGAAGTCCATTTTGCACAATAAATCAAGACTATTTTGAATATTTTAAGCATCATTTGCTTAAATATATTATCCCAATATATATTTTATTTTGTGGACTATCTTTTATTTTGGGAACTAACCTGGTAGTCTAATAAGTTTTATGATTTTTGTAAAAGTTTTCCAGACTAAAATGTTTGAGAAAATTAAATTACATTTCTTCTCAAAATAAATATTCCTTTTACATAATGACATTATGCAGAAGGTCATCATTGATGCCTAGTCCTTTGTTCTTAATTTTCTGTTTGTAGTGCGGTGTATTAAGGTTAAAATGACTTGTCCAACATTTTAAACAGGGTGATTTAATTTGCATTAAATTAAATTATATCTTAAGGTATTTTCTGTCAAATACCACTTTAGTTAGGATCCAGATGGACAAAGGCTTATAATTTAATTGGTTTTGAATGAAAGTCAAATTTTCATTTACTTCCCCAAATCCAACAACAGCTCACAAATAGCTCGTATGAAATGACTTCCTTCCACCTTCTCTGCTTTTTTCCCTTTTTATCTTTTCTTAAGACTGCAAGGTGAAATGTATTAAATGCTTCATTTTTGCAGCCACTGCAATTAGCCATTTTGATTTTGTTTAATCTTTTTTTTTTAATCTATTGGTACCAGTGATGGGACCAGCCACAGCAGTGGTTTTGGGGCAGTTAGAACAAGAGCATGATTGCAACATATAAAATTGGCATTGCCTCCATCAGATAAGTGTCTGTGAAGTGCTAAAACCTCTAACCTCTGACATCTAACTAAAACCCTTTCTCTTGTTACTTCTTTTTGCATACATGTTCTGGTGTTATAAACATAGTATGTGCTTTTTATATTTTTTTTTTCTGTCACCTGAAGGTAGAGGTTAGTTATCTCTAGCATTCTGGTGTTATAAACATAGTATGTGCTTTTTATATTTTTTTTTTCTGTCACCTGAAGGTAGAGGTTAGTTATCTCTAGCAGAGCTGAGCAATAGTGGTTTTTTGTCTCATTGGTCCACTAAAGTACACTAAAGTCCTTAGGACTGCAGACACTTGGTGAACTCTGGGTCAAGAGCTGGAGCAGGTGACAGCCAAGACAATAGAAAATTGAAAATAGAAAATAGAAAATATTATTTCTCTTTTCAGTAAAAATATTTATGGTTTAACAGCAAGATTGAGGGATATGATACCATCAACAGAGAGAAACTATTTTTGCGTATAAAAGCTACTGCCACTGACTGCTTTCCCTGACAGTATGAATAGTACAGACCTTTTGGCTTTTGCAAGGCAGATTATTTTCCTAGAATACAGATTGCAGTGGTTTAGAATGCAGTAACCTCCATTTTGACACTTGTTTGATACATTTCATGTCTCAAATGTTCTAGGGCTAGTGGAAAAATCATATCAGGAAACTTTAATGGCTATGATTTTATATTAGATTTAGATGGTGTTTTTATATTAGTGCATGGGGGTTTTTCTGCTGTATGTTCAGGGTGATATTTAAGTTGGTGTTCATTTAGAGAAAGAATGTTTTTGTTTTGTTCTGTTAATCCTTATGAGTGAGATAAGTGTAACTTGTTTCATTTGCTTATTTTTCCCCTTTCAGCTGAGAGAGAATTACAGTTGCATTTTGCTCTGCTTGCAAATAATAAACTCAAATATAGAGCAGGATCTCTCACTGTTCTGTCTTACTGTCACAGGGTCAGACTGATAATGTTCAGCTTTCACAACATAGGGTGAAAGTGTTCATTATTCTTTTGGCTGAATGCTGAACATTAAAAGCTTCTTGGGAACACCCTCTCAGGACAAACATTGATGTGACCAAACCTGTTGCTGTGGGTCTGAAGTTTATTCAGTGGTGGAAAACACTTTGCTTATGGTTTGTTGTTGTTTGGTAGCTGAGGACTTGGTTTGTCCCTGCCTTTGCATGTGGAGTTGTATAAACCAGTGTAAAATAAGTGCTGCCATTCTGATTTAGAAGCCGGCTGGAGAGCTGGGTGTGGCTATTACAGTTACAGTACTATCTGTATTGTGATAATCCCTAAGCAATCACATTTTAACACAGATGCCTGTCACTACCCTACTAGTAGCCATGGTAGGTAGAACGGTTGGTCTGGCGCAGTCAAAGTCTTTTCCCAGAAAACTGTAAGATTAGGTTTGAAAGTTAGATTTTTGAGAAAATGGATTTTGGGGTGATTTTAGCTATTTCCTAATTTATATACTTTGAGCTTTATACTTCAAAGTTTACTTAAAATCCAATGTTTGGTAAAAGGACTAGTGTGACTGCTTCCTCATTTCAGTCACGGGGCATGAGATGAACAGACTCTTGGGGCTACAGGCTTAGAAACTAATAAGAAAAATGGCCATTATTATGGAGTAGGCTGTGCTGGTGTAGACATGTGGAAGTCCATTTGTTTTTGTAGGCTCATAGTAGCCCAGGGCGCAAAGCATGAGCTCTTACTGCATGTTTTCTATTTGGTCACACTGTCTGCTGCTCTCATGATTTGGCTTAAACACAAACATTGCTTCCAGATAACCTCAGATAAGTAGCTTTACCTGATAAGAAACAGGCATGCCAAGCTAACTACCTTGCCATGCTGATATGGTTTTGGACACTTGAGTTTTTAAAAATGTAATAGTTGGCTTGAACTGAATGGACAAATCAGCATCAAGATGGTTGTAAAAGGGAATTAAGTGTGTGCATTCACCTCATTAGAAAAGTTCAGTGCAGTTCATTTAATCCTGAGAGTACCTTACCCAGCCAAATGTAAACAACCAGGGAAACCATCCAGAAATGAGATGTTCAAGATTTCTGACTGTCTAAGGTATTTTTGAGAGGCCTATTGCCTCGGCAAGCAAGAAACAGTGATATACCTAGGTTTTTGCAATGGGATTAGTATTTCAACAGTGTTTTTGGAGTCTGCTCTTTTATTTTAGGTAATTATATCATGCAGGGTATAAGTTGATAGAACAGTACTGTAGTCAGTAAAAGATACACCAGGTGGAACATACTTGGAGACTATCATTACAGTTTCTTTAAGTGGGGACAGAAAGCTCCTGATTAACCCACCATGGCCTGACACCCAGAGGTGACTGGGTGCCTGCAGAATGGTAAGGATATTCCCAAATATAGCAAATGAGCACTCCTGGAGGTGTCTATTACTTTTACCTCATCTGACCCTTGGCTGTTTTTCTGAGAGTTGTTTCACTATGATATGTTTTAGAGCAGAAGTTTTTATAACTCCATTAAGTGACAAGGACTTTCTGTGACTTAATCGAAAATTTCCTCACAGAGGAATATGTGAAGCACTGAGATCAGTTCCTTTGTTTGAAAAAGTCATATATTTGCTGGTTTCTGCAGGAGACTGGCAAATCTAACCTGTAAGAGAACCAACCGATAAGCAGACAAAATGCCTTAGAAAATCTCAAGTATTTGTCTTGAGGCAGGGTCCAGAGACTTTATATGCCAAAAGGGTGGTATGGGAGGTTGAGGGAGATTGTGAAGAAATCCTTTCTCTGAGGCTAAGTAAAAATTTACCATGCAAAATCTTTCCACAGCTTAAATGAAAACATCACATTTTTAGTTTAGCCATTCAAAATGACTTGGGGTTTGTACCACTGTATTAACAACACTGTGATGCTGTTGTTGTGTCCAGAGGACATTGTATTATAATGTTCAATCTATTTAATTATCTTGAATGAACATGTTCAGAATCCTGTCCAGAGGAGGTCTACAGCAAAAATGATACTGAACATGTTTCTATAGATGGTAATAGTTTTGTAAGAAATGTCTGAAATTGTCAATTAGGTGGAAAAACAATGTGTGAACTGAAGGAAAATTACAGATTAATATTAATAGCAAAGCATGGAAACTGAAATCATAGCAACAGCAGGAATCAAACTGCATTCTCCTCACACCTTTATTCTTGTTGACTGAGGAGAGGATTTCCTTTTGTTGACAGTGGCAGAGTATCCCTTCGAGAACCACAGCTTCAGGCTTCTCTGTCTTATGTGGAAGAGTAATGAATGTGCTTCATGTTAACTTTCTTGTGCCCTGATACACCTAGAAATAAGGATAAGATACAAAGGTGTGATCCTTATACACCCTTAACAAGAAGAGCATGCACCAGATATCTTGTGTGTCATTTTATCTCTCATGCTGCCCTGTAGGTAATTATGCTGAATAGGTATGCAAAAATTCATGCTACAGGACTCATCTGTTTTGGGCTTTTGTTTCCCAGGTTCTAAGAACATGAGCCAGGTTACAACAAATGGGGAAAATGAAGGAACTACCAAAATTATTGCACCTTCTCCAGTGAAAAGGTATGTAGACTTGCAGTTTCCTTACAGATTTTAAGAGGTTGCACCACACATCGGATAGAGTAACACATTTAGTAATCATTAGTGTCAGTTTATCCTGCCCTTGTTCAGGACCATCTGATCATCTGCTGACGAAAGTCAGAGAGTGTTGCCAAGTAATTCATTCTATAAACCCCTAATCTTCCAATCAGTGCAGAACAGGGATTTCAGGCGACACATGGTTTGAAAACCCATAAATCAGCACAAGTTAATGGGAAGGCAGACAGTTTCAGATTTAAATAGGAAAAAAACAGGTAATGACCCAAAGGGTACTGGTCAGGATAGTCCTGTGAAGTCTTATTTATTACTCTCTCCCCTGGGAGATGTGGGCTGGCTGTCAGAGCCCTCAGGGCATGGGCCTTCTGTCTCTGAACAGGGCAAGCTTGGGATGTGTGGGCAGGGAGGAGCATGGGCTCTCTCCCAGCAGGTTTGTTAATCTTGCAACGATTGCCCATTACACTGTTCAAATTGTAATAAAAATCAGGAATGTTTGTTCCTGATCTGTAGGAATAGTGAATTACCAGGGCTCCTCTGGACTTCTGTGTTCTTCTGTGTTGAATTTATCAGTGCTGTAGTGCACACCTTTGGTTATTAAGCATATTTGAAAGGAAGAGGTAAGGCTCAGATTCAGAAAGAGTTTTATATCCCCACCCCTAATTTTAGGTTGAATTTATGTGCCTGAATCAGAAAAAGAGTGATCAGACACAAGAATTAGTCAAAACCACAGCACTTCTGTTTAGTTGCCTGGATATCTGTCTCTGCATGCTTGGCAATCTGGACACTTGGGTTTCTTTCTTGACTGAGTAACCCTTAACTGGGCTCACCTATGCATTGAAGCTGTGAGCTTCACAAACTAGATGTCTGGATTGACCTCTGAAAAAGGATCTAAAAGATTTACTGCAAATACTTGGTGGATAGTGTTCTCTATTGCCTAACATTTTGAACAGTTGACCTCCAAATGAAAAGCTGAGTTAAATTGCTTACTCATTTTGAGGGAAATTGAATCCCCTATTCTAGCCTTTAGAAAATAATGCTGATTGTGTGTTAAAAGAAAGTTTATGATTTTGTCACTTGGTCATGCTGAAGCTAAACCATTAAGTAGAATACAATACAGAGGTAAAAAAATACATGGAGGGAAGGCACGAAGAGGAAGGATCCAGGCTTCTCCCAGTGGTGCCCAGTGACAGGACCGGGCGGGCACACACTGAAATGCAGGAGGTTCTTTCTGAATGTCAGGAAACAATTTTTCCCTGTGCAGACAACTGAGCACTGGTAAAGGTTGTCCAGAAATGTGGTGGAGTCTCCATCTTTAGAGATAATTCCACAGCTGTCTGGGAATAGTCTTGGGCAACTGAATCTGGGTAACCTTGCTGGAGCAGGCAGCTGGAGCAGATGACATCCAGAGGACCCTGACAACCTCACCAGTGTGTTGTTCTGTGATTTGTTAGGAGAAAGAAAGATATAAAGCAAAAGGTACCATTGTTCCATAGTGCAGAGATCGTAGTTTTGGGAGGCATGGGAGACCTTCACTACAGAATTTTTAATAATGAGCTGTTAAAAAGAAATGAATAGGCAGAAGAAGAACCAGAATAAGTGGCTCTCAATATGACAGCTTCAAGGTTTCTGAGTTTAGTTTCTTACCTTGACAGTTTAAAAGCAGTTCACAGGCGGATTCTTACTGAGTCATGTTTCAGACAGTGTTAGTAACTTCCAGGAAAAAAGAAAAAATAAAGGTGTTGGAAGTTGTTTTTCTATTTAGGATTTGGTTTTCTCTGTGTCTCTGTCTGCACATGAAAAACATCTTTTGGGTCTGCCAGGCTTCTTGTATGTGAGGCAGCACTTATGTTTTGGAAGTTTGCTCCATCCTGTGTAATTCTTGCATTAGTTGTCCATGATGCTTGCAGAGCATCTTTCAGTAGTGTTCACAAGCTGAGTTTTCACATTTAACATTTTGTTCACTGTTGAGATCTATAGTTAATTGCTTCTGTGTAAGGTGGTATAAACTCAAATTATAAAACCTCCCCAATGAAATCTCACATGAAATTCAGATCCCAACCCTTTCAGATACTTTGTATGAACTCAGTACCTTTTGTAACTGAATTCCTGGAGATACGGTTGATATTTGAAGAGCTGCCATGCACTAGATTTCTGTACGTAAAGAGTGTATCTGCTCCAAATAAATAATGACTTGGGAATTTAAGGCAGTAAATTCACCTCCCACATACTTTTTCTTTCTCTTTTTAAGATTTGAAAACAGTATTCACAGTTGTTTAAGTTCAACCTAGGTATTGTTCAGTAGTTTATGCTATGCAAATCAATTCCTTTTTGCAATATGAGTTGCAATATCTGAGTTACTTGCTCAGTCTGTAGTAAGCACATATTTTTAAGTCTGGGAATAGATTGGATGCACTTATGACTCAATAATTAATGGGTGCAGTATTAAGAAAATTATTTACCTGATAAGGTGTAATTTAATTTCTTTTCCTGCTGACTTACTGTAGCTTTGCATTTTGTTCACTCTGTGAGAATTAAATGATTAACTCAGTGACCTGTAGTAACCAAAGGCTGAGGTTAAAAGTGGATTAGTGAGTTAAGGAGCCACAATTCCTTCATAAAGCTGTCTGTCACCTCCTGCTCTGGGGAAAGAACTCCCAGCTTATACAGTCATCTCTGTAAGCAACTGCAAAGCTTTTATTTTTTTCTGCTTGAGTTGCACTTTATAAATATATGATGTATTAATGATTGTACGGGGTTGCTGTCAGTAATACTTCTTGATGACCCTAGTGGAAATCAGTGTGGCTGCCTCATTTTGTCTCATGAACTGCTTGTCCATGCAGGAAAAGAGCTCTAGAGATGATGCTGCAGGAAAAGCTCTGCCCAGCCATTGGCAAGGACAGGGGTGTGCTTCAGCTAAAAGCCATTTCCCAGCATTTGAAGTAGCAATTAACTGGAAGCTCTAATGGGTCAGAAGCTGTAAAACCTGACACTGTGAGAATGATAGGAATAAAGGAAGAACTGTAGCATACTGCTTTTTCCCTCCATCCCCATAGGTATGGTGGAAGACTGGTTACAAAGGCTGATATATCTCTCAAGCCAGGTGACTGTCCTGGTACTTTGCCTTGCAGCAGTCAGTGAAGTCAGGTCTTTCACAAAAATGTCTTTCTGACAAAAATAAAACCCAAGGCTTCACTAGGTGGGGTATGAGAAGGATATGTTACTCTATGAACCTATGAACATGTGATCTGTCATGATTTGAACAGTTTTCATCACCCCTGCCTTTCATGCTCCCATTTTAAAGTAGGTACTGTAGATACCGTACACATGGAAAATGGTAGAGAAATATGATAATCCCCTCCCCTTCTCCCCTTCTCTTTTCCTTTCTCCTTTTTCTCCTTTTTCTCCTTTTTCTCCTTTTTCTCCTTTTTCTCCTTTTTCTCCTTTTTCTCCTTTTTCTCCTTTTTCTCCTTTTTCTCCTTTTTCTCCTTTTTCTCCTTTTTCTCCTTTTTCTTTTTCTTTTTCTTTTTCTTTTTCTTTTTCTTTTTCCTTTTTTCTTTTTCTTTTTCTTTTTTTCTTTTCCTTCTTTCTCCTTCCCTTCATGATTGCTCTTTTTAGGAGAGATTTTTCAACATAGCAGCTCTTTGGCCTCTTTCACTTAACAAATAAATAACTGTATGCCAGGCTGGGTCTCTCTAATGAGTGCATGCCTTTAATATTAAATTTTAAGTGGTCAGCATAAAAGAAAATGTGATCTGTGTACAATTTTTTTTAAATAAATATATACATATGTATAATCTGTACTCTTATTTAGCTTTAAAAAGATGAAAAATGAAAACAGTCCACAAACACAAAGAAGTAAAACAAGTGCTCCGTGGGAAGAAAATGGTCCACAGAGGTAAGGCAAGACTTGATGTCTTAGGTATTGTGCAATGGTAAATATCATACCACAGCAGAAGGTTGAAGGTTATTAATATAATTTATTAATGTGTTATTTGATTCATAATATATGTGTATTGTATGTAAGCAGGTAGGTTTTTTCATGGATAAATAAATAGTTAAAAACTAGGAAAGTATGTAAGAGGAGGTAGCCAGTGAGTGAATATCAGCAGTGGCTTTCTACAGAGATCTGTTCATAGACCTCTGATATTTACTATATTTGTCAAACAACTTGGAAAAGGGCTAATAAAGTTTGGTGATGATACAAAATTGTTTAGGATAGTGATAAATTTGTCTGTGAAGAGTGGCAGAAAGACTCCTAAAGTGTGACTGATCAGTAGAATCTGTTGAGTCAAAAAATGTGAAGAGAGGTACATGAGGGCAAAAAAAGTCCTTAAAAACCTTAGATTTCTGATTAATATGAAGTGCTGTGGAATTATGATGGATAACAAAGAAAACATCAGGTGTGTAGCCATCAGAAAAACAACTAGCAATTACTAGTAAAGCAAGAGAACAGCTTTATGCCATTATACAAATTGGTGGATCACATATGTTCTTCATGAATTTTGGAAGCAGTTCTGATGTCTTTATCTCAGGAAAACGAATAGACTGAGAGGGGTAGCAAAGGTGATCAAAAATGTGAAAGGCTCTGCAGTAAATCTGTACAAGGGGCAAGGGCAGAGGCAGACAGGAACTTCCTTCAGACTGTAAAAGAGGCACTTTCAGGGGATGACATCTAGAAAATCACAAGTCATACTGAGAAATGAGAAAGCGATCAGGGCTCTATTTTAACAGCAAAAGAATTAAGAATCTTCAAGTGAAGCTGTTGAAGGTGGTTTAAAAGTGTTGATAAAGGCAGTCAGTAGGGACTCACCATGAGACCTGAGGTCCTTCTTTGCAAGGAGGTGAATTCCTGAGGGAAGCTGGGCGAGTCATGGAACAATAATCCTGAAGGGCTTCTGAAGACAGAGGTGCAGCAGCTGGCTCAGTAAGTCCTCTGGATTGGGAATGGTATGGGACTTATAGAGCACTGGGGAGCTGTCTTCAAGGTTTTGCTTCCTGTAGTTGGTTGTTTACAGCTACTGTTGGAAACAGGCTACTGAACCAGGTAGCATGTGAAGTGTAATCCAGAAGAATGGTCCTGCTTTTTTATGACAATTCAGATCAATACCTGATGTGTCATTTGGGGCACCCTGATGATTTATCCCTTGTACTCCTGTAAACAGCAGTAGTTTCGAGAATAAGAACAAAGCAGCAAGCAAATATTCTCTTGCTACGACAGACCTTTCTTCGGTTATTTTTAGAAAAGTGGTCACTTTATGTCTCCAGTGTTTCAATTGCTCTCAGGACAGCAGGAGGTTTGATCTTGCAGGAGCCAAACAATGGTAGAATTGAGTTTTTGCAACTCTATTAATTCTATTTAAAGCACTATGCAGGTTTAGACACATAAGTAGGCTGGATGTTGCACAGAGGCTTTCACAGCTCCTAATAATAATTCTCATGGAGATGAGCTGTGGGAGCTTTTCACCAGTGCAGAGCAGTGCTATAATCAGCTGTCCACAGACGCAGATGAAGAAGAATGTATTCAATTTGAAGACCAGAGGCTTTTAGGAAAGCAGAAAGAAAGCTGGAGCTTGGAACACCTTCACACCATTGGCAGAGGTTTGCGTGGATAAACAGAAGAGAAGTGGAGATAGAATTGTTTCACGTTCCCAAGCATCAGCTCTGTGATGAAGATGTATGTAATGACAAAACTTGGGAAGTTTTCACAGCTACATCCATGGAAAACATGAAGAATGCCTAGCTCTGGGTTGGATATTGTCATGGGCTAGGAGGGGCCTGATTTTGTTCCAATCGGGGTCAGCTTTTTTGATTGACAAGCAGTTTGTCCAGTGGAGGACAAGCTGCGACTTTTGGCAAAATGCTTAAAAAGGCTGGGTGGGGGGAGGAGCGACCTCTTTGTCTTTAGGGTGGCAGACTAAGGACAGGGAGCCCCGGGGCCGGCCGGCCTCGGTGCCCCCCCACCCCGGGGCGGCTGTGGCGGGCCGGGCGGGCCGGGCCGGGCCCCAATGCTGCCGGAGCCGGGGCAGGCCGGGTCGGAGCTTTAGGAGCCGCTGTCTCGCGGAGAGGCGGACAGCATGGAGAGAGAGAGAGAGAGCTCGGACGGAGTGCCCCTTCGCCCTTGCTATTCTTTTCAAGCCGAAGAAACCAGCGCACGGCTTCTAAACGACTCAGTTTCCCGCCGCAGAGCCACGTGGGCAG
The DNA here is from genome assembly GCA_017589585.1 of Phylloscopus whistleri. Lineage (NCBI taxonomy): Eukaryota > Metazoa > Chordata > Aves > Passeriformes > Phylloscopidae > Phylloscopus > Phylloscopus whistleri. The sequence goes on along the minus strand of JADMLD010001284.1, from coordinate 436,371 downwards.
CCCGACAGCCCGAAAAGTTTAACCTTTTGTTGTGAGCAGATGGATTTTCCTAAACATCATCTTTCTCCGGAAGAAGAATAGTTATAGCGAATGAACTATGGAAAGACACGGCATGAAGCTACAGTCGGTAAGGGAAGAGTGAAAAGGACTTTAAGGCAAAAGGACAAGGAGTGGCCTAATTTTGGCTGGACATTTCTGGTAAACTATAAAGACTGAACTAGTTTTTTTTTCCTGTAACATATAATTGCTTTTGGGGGGATGTAAGGTTCTAGTTAAAAGTGATATGAAGCTTTTTGCTCCTAAAGAAAGAGGAGATTTGTTTTTGGGTCTTGAGATGATTTTGGAAATAGAAAAAGAGAATCTTTGTGTCATACTAGAGGAGGCATCCTTAAACAGTACCCCAGTAAGCAAATATGGCCTATGTGCAGTGTTGAGAGAACTGCTAATGGGTAAGATTTCGCAGTCTGCAGGAGTTCCTTTGAAATCCTCGCAGATGTAGAGCATGGTATGTCTATATAGAACCCAGAGAGACTCCTTTCCTAAAAGAACTGATAAAAGGTTATTTTTAAAATGGTAAAACTGGCTGAAGTTGCGAGTCATGTCTTTTTATGTTGAGTGAAGAAAGGTAAAAAACTTAGAAAGAGAAAGAAAGATGTTTTAGAAGTTTCATTTGTTGTTGTTGTTGGTTTTTTTTTCCCTTTTCTTGTTGTTTTTGTGTGTATTAATAAACTATCTTTGTAATTTAAAGATGGGCCTGGTTTGCTTTATATTCTTCCAGTCAAATGAAATATAGAACGTGATGAAACCATCACATAATTGGTGCAATTGGCCGGGAAATTCGAACCAAAACCCATCACATTAATTTAGCAAGCCAGACAAGAAAAGAAAATTTGATAAATTGACTGGAAGAGTTTAGAAGCAAAGCAAGAGTTGATATGTTAAGTAAAATTATAGTAAATTATCATAATGTACAATGGTTTGTTTTAGTATATGAAAGTTGTATGTAATTTTAATAATAAGTTTGGGCATTTCGCCAAAAGTCGAGAGGCGGATATTGTCATGGGCTAGGAGGGGCCTGATTTTGTTCCAATCGGGGTCAGCTTTTTTGATTGACAAGCAGTTTGTCCAGTGGAGGACAAGCTGCGACTTTTGGCAAAATGCTTAAAAAGGCTGGGTGGGGGGAGGAGCGACCTCTTTGTCTTTAGGGTGGCAGACTAAGGACAGGGAGCCCCGGGGCCGGCCGGCCTCGGTGCCCCCCCACCCCGGGGCGGCTGCGGCGGGCCGGGCGGGCCGGGCCGGGCCCCAATGCTGCCGGAGCCGGGGCAGGCCGGGTCGGAGCTTTAGGAGCCGCTGTCTCGCGGAGAGGCGGACAGCATGGAGAGAGAGAGAGAGAGCTCGGACGGAGTGCCCCTTCGCCCTTGCTATTCTTTTCAAGCTGAAGAAACCAGCGCACGGCTTCTAAACGACTCAGTTTCCCGCCGCAGAGCCACGTGGGCAGCCCGACAGCCCGAAAAGTTTAACCTTTTGTTGTGAGCAGATGGATTTTCCTAAACATCATCTTTCTCCGGAAGAAGAATAGTTATAGCGAATGAACTATGGAAAGACACGGCATGAAGCTACAGTCGGTAAGGGAAGAGTGAAAAGGACTTTAAGGCAAAAGGACAAGGAGTGGCCTAATTTTGGCTGGACATTTCTGGTAAACTATAAAGACTGAACTAGTTTTTTTTTCCTGTAACATATAATTGCTTTTGGGGGGATGTAAGGTTCTAGTTAAAAGTGATATGAAGCTTTTTGCTCCTAAAGAAAGAGGAGATTTGTTTTTGGGTCTTGAGATGATTTTGGAAATAGAAAAAGAGAATCTTTGTGTCATACTAGAGGAGGCATCCTTAAACAGTACCCCAGTAAGCAAATATGGCCTATGTGCAGTGTTGAGAGAACTGCTAATGGGTAAGATTTCGCAGTCTGCAGGAGTTCCTTTGAAATCCTCGCAGATGTAGAGCATGGTATGTCTATATAGAACCCAGAGAGACTCCTTTCCTAAAAGAACTGATAAAAGGTTATTTTTAAAATGGTAAAACTGGCTGAAGTTGCGAGTCATGTCTTTTTATGTTGAGTGAAGAAAGGTAAAAAACTTAGAAAGAGAAAGAAAGATGTTTTAGAAGTTTCATTTGTTGTTGTTGTTGGTTTTTTTTTCCCTTTTCTTGTTGTTTTTGTGTGTATTAATAAACTATCTTTGTAATTTAAAGATGGGCCTGGTTTGCTTTATATTCTTCCAGTCAAATGAAATATAGAACGTGATGAAACCATCACAGATATGCCATACTAAAGCACATAAATTTATTATGGTAAAAGAATTTTAATAAACTAAAATCTATATTTTGTAAGCTTGGAGTTGTTGACTTGGCAATGCTAAGTGGTCTCTCTCCTACATTTCAAGGTTTAGTGTGAAAAATTTATTGCTAGAAAGCAGTACTATCTGCATTTGCATAGAACACCCACTAACACCCAGAAAAATGTGTATAGCTGAATGTGCATGTGTGTGTGCGTGCATGAATCTTCACATTTTTGTAAGCTGAATCTCAGTTAGCTGGCCTAACTGCCCTGGAAATTTTAAAGCTGACTCTTTGCTCTTCCTTTTTTAACCTTAGTGGACTGTATAATTCTGCCAGTGACCGCAATAAATCACCAAAGTTTCCTTACTCTTGCCGAAGGAACCCATCTGGTGGCAGTGAGAATGAGTCTGGGCAGCCAGTTCGGAGGAGGTAAGAGCCTCAGGATTAATTACTGTCAGATTCTCTGTGTAGAAACTTGAGATCTTGCATGCTCAGTGTTCAGCTCGTGGAGGCACAACTGGGTCCTGGAAAAGGGGGTATTCCAGGGGCCAGTTGTGAGTCAAAAAAAACCACCTGAGCAAGAATACCACAGCTGTTTTTGGAAAGGAAGCTTTGCTCAGGTTGTTTGTTCCTGTGCTGTTGTGGGAAAATGATGTTAAAAATGTGAAAAGTTTCATTATCGGCATGTGCAAGATTCCTTAGTTACTGGAGCTCTTTTTACCTGGTGAATGAAAGCACTGATGGATTTGCTTGCTTGACAGTGAGCTTCCAAAGTAGTGTTATAAGTACATTTCTTTACTTTAACTGCCCCAAGGGTTACACAAATGAGCCATAAAGCTGTCTTCAACAGTCCCATTTGTGAGCCACTTTGCATTAGAGAGGATGCTAGCAAAAATTCAACCGTGTAACACTTTCAATTGGTACCATCTGAATTGAATGACTTAAATAGAATATGTGGAGATTCTGTGCTGTGTCTCCTTGCCCATGTCCAAAAAGCAAATTACAGGGACAGTTCTGAAGGAATAAAGTATTGAGAGACTGTGTGTTACCTGGATGATTTGTCCTGCTGAGAAGCTGCTTTCATTGCTGGGGCACCCTGCCTGGTGCTGTGATCTGTTATGAAGTATAAACAAGTACAGATACTGTGCCATATTCATTGCAGTCTTCCAGAACTGCCTTAGGAGCCAGCACATGAGAGTTACATCTCTTTCTGACAGCTCTGAAATGAGTACCTATTTGGCCTTCAAAGCCAGAGCTTGCAAAGGGGTCTCTGACAATGCAGATATATTGATGAGGAAATCTAATTTGATGTGGAGCTTTTATCCTTGTCAGGTTTCTGAACTTTTTCAGACCTTTTATCTGCCATTAGCTGTCTCGACAGGATAGAAGAAATTCACCCATAGTGCATGCTTAGTGACCTCAAATAAATCAGTATAACTCTTGGGCAATGGAATTATGTTTATTTGGTTGGATAGAGTTTTTGTAGGTGTTAACAGCAATGTGTTTCCTGAATGGGTTTTTCATGTTTCAACCTCAGTTAAGCCCCAGGCAGCCCCTCACTCACTCCCCCACCAGCAGGGAGAGATCAGAAGGGTAGGAAGTAGAAACTTCGTCAGTTGAGAAACAGTTTAATAGGGAAAGCAAAAGCTGTGCACACAAGCAGAGCAAACCAATGAATGAATTCACTGCTTCCCGTGGGTGGGCAAGTGTTCAGCCATTTCCAGCAGAGCAGGGCCCCATTACACTAATGGTGACTTGGGAGGACAAACACCATCAGTCCAAACATCTTCTCCTTCCTCTTTCCCCCACTTTGTACAGAGCCTGATGTCACATGGTCTGGAATATCCCTTTGGTCCTGTTTGGGTCACCTCTCCTGACTATGTCCTGTCCCAGCACCCCATGCACGCCCGGTATCCTTCCAAGTATGGCCTCGGCTCTGTGCAATCCCTGCTCAGCAATAACCAAAACGTGTCTATATTATCAACCCTATGTTCAGCACAACCTCAAAACACAGCCCCATGCCTGCCTCTGTGAAGAAAACTAACTCTACTGCAAACCAAACCAGCACAGGTTTTCTGATACATTGCTAGCTTAGTTGTCAGAAGGACTTGTTTGGCTTTGTAAAACAAAAGAGTAGAGATGTGCAATGCAAAACCAAGAAAAGAAAAGTGATTGTGCACTGTGCAGCAGGAAAGTGCTTTTATCATCTGGGATTTGCATTGGGCTGATCTAGCCAGTGGACAGACAGTCATGCCAATAGCAAGTTTTCTCTCGGGCTCCCACATGAACAAAATGTTTTTAAATGTCTCATATGTGAGGCTGTGAAGACTGACAATAGTAGGTAGATTTTAACTTAATTATGCCTTCCTGAGTCTTGGTTTTTTCATTTGTGCACTTTACTTTTCCAACTGTTAATAGCAATAGCTGTGCTGTTTATGCACTCTTTACTGGAGTTAAGAGGAAACCACCAGGCTCTGCTATGCTGGAAACAGTAGGAAACTCCAAAGGCCAGCACACTTAATTTTGCAAATCAGGAGTTTGCAATGAGAGCTTGAATGGAATCATGCCTTCAAAACTTACTGTAAAGGTGTCCTGAAAGGTTTAAGAAAACCACATGCCCTATTTTCTCTACCTGACATCATACTGGAATAAAAAAAATCTATCAAAAAACTAAAACACTGTGGGGATTTTTTATGGGTATTTGTATTAAGTAACTATGAAATTTCATGAAACTTCTTTAATGTCACAGGAAAAATCAAAACAGTGGTGAAGATTCAGATTTAAAGCAAAGGAGAAGGTAAATATATGATCTCTAGCAGCTATAAAATGATACTGGTCATATTTTGGTTCACTGCATCTCCTTCTTTCCTTTCTTCTCCCTCATCCTTCTAAATGCATAAAAGGTTTGTTGTGTTATGACCTTTTAATTTTTATTTCTTACCTTTTGCTGAAATGCTCTGTGGCACAGCCTCATCACAGCAGGGTCTTGCAGCACATTGTTACTACCCCATGTTAGAAGCAGCTTGTAAAATTTCCTAAGGGCTTATCTGCAACTTGAAAGTCAGTTCCAGAAGTTTTAGTTTGGATTTTGAATCCGCAGATTTGTTTTTACTTCTCCAGCCTCCCTACCCACTTTTAATTAATCTTTTTTGCAAGTGAGTGTGCTATCATCTGAGATGAATTGTCCTGCCAGAGGGTAAGGGCAAAGACATATATAACTCCTGATGGTCCTCTTGCTGTCTTGCACATTTTTGTTGATTTTTTCTTAAGCTTCTCCTCCCTGCCCCTATCTCCCATTTCAGACTTGACTGCTTGTCACATTTCAAATAAAATGCAGGTGTGAATTTGGGTGTGCCCTTCAAGAACTTCAGCTTTCCACAGATTTTTGCCACATCATGCTTGTCATGACTGTTTAGTGCTTCTTGCTCTTGTGCTCCTGCTTACATTGCTGGAATAAGAAGACAGTGGAGCACATTTCAATGTCAGAGGCTCCTGGAGTCTGGGAAGAAGAGGAAGCACTCCCAGGATCTGAATCATTGCTGCAGCACTGCAAAGGAGCTCTGGCAGAGATACAAACATCTCAGGACAATCACAGGAAGCCAGAGAAAGTGCTCACATACTTTGTACTTACTATGAGATAACAGAATAATTATTGGAAGGATGTTAGCATTACAAGCTGCCAATGCTAGTCCTGTGATAGATGTCCAGCACATAAAACTGGGAAGATTCAGTTAAGCATCTTAGGTGGAAAGCCTCAGTGCTCCGAAGAGACTTCTTCCCACAAGTTTATTGTACATTGCAAAAGACCTTCTCCACGCAATTTGGCTATTCTCCTCTCATTTTAATCAGGAAAAGACCATGCCAGAATGTGAGCTTTCCTCAGCCCTCCAAGCCCTCTCCTAGGCAGTATTTGTTTTGTCTCTTGTAAAACTGACTATGACTTCTTTCCTGCTCCTTATGCCAGAGTATATAGGTATTTCACCTGCAAAATATCAAATATATTGCATGACAAGGAAAACAGGGGAATAAAGGACAAAAGGTACCTTAAAATTGTTGGAGATCAGGATGATCTCATGTGTTCTTGCACCTCATTTAGGAAACTATCTTTTTTTCCACCCATGTTTGGTATTTTATTCAGTTCAGTAAAAGATGATATTTAATATTCAGAGAAAGATAATGTTCTGACAACATGCATGAACAGCTGCCAGTCAGCTGACAGCTCAGGAGCCCTTCTGTGTCCCCACAAGTGCTTTCCTGACAGGGAACACAAGGTAATTTGATGTGCAGTATCCAAAAGGTGGATCTGATTTCCATTCCTGAAAAGTTAGAGAAAGGCTTATCTTGAGTTTGACCAAACTGGATGTTTTATCTTGTACTTTGCCTGCCATGCTGTGATTTTTGGCTGTTTTGTACCTTATGAGATAAATTACTGAAATCACAGCAAGAAACTTCTTGTCATACTGAAAGATGTAGAGGAAAAAAGTCATGCTAATGACCTGGAAGAGTGAAAGAACAGTGTTGCTCAATTAACTTATTAATTTTGATGTTAGTGGTACATTAATTAAATATCTATAAGACTGGGGTGGAGAAAGGTATACTTTTGGCTATGTAGGTCTGCTGCAGTTCTAGAGCACTTATTGCTCTTAACTGTTCCATTGTGCTTGAGTGACTGTTTTTGACACCGTCTTGTAATCCTCCTTCTTCCTTTGTGTTAGTTTTCTATAGTAACAGACATATTTTTTATGCCCACTCTGAGCTTCACCCAGGAAAGTGTATTTTTAGCTGACAACACGTATAACCTGGCTTTAAATTATGAACATGAAGTTTGGGGATGGGATTGTCACCGAAACTGCAGGAAAAAGAAAACCCTTTCAATAAAATTTTCAGTATTAGAGAATCAAGGCATTACTTTATTCTGGTCAGGATGTTGTTCTGACCAGAATGTGCAACAGAAATAATTTCATCCACACATAGCCTGGATGTATACAGAGGAAATAATTCCATGACACATACATTTTACCAGATAATTCACTGAGTTTATACAGTTGAAACACATGTAGATTCATTGGTTCAATAATCATTGGTTCCAAGTTATGTAGTTCTTAGTATTTGGTTTTCTATTGGATATGAATTTGTTAAATATGCTAAATTCATCATGCCTTGTCTAGTGGAACAATGCCCTGAAAAAAACTTCAATACCCTTCCCCGGGGGCAAAGGGAAACAAACATGGCTAAAGCTATAAAATTAAAAAAAAAAACCAAAAAAACCCCAAAAAAACCCAAAAAGAACCCACCCACATCCCCCCCCCCCTTGATATCTTTTCCAACAGGGAGAGGCTTCTCCTCTGGGGGAAATTTCACTTTGCCAAATTTATTCCCTTCAGGCAAGCTGGGTTGAACTGATTTTCCTAGACTTTAGCTAGGAAAGACACGTTTGTTTTAATGGGAGCTATTTAAGCTAATAATTTCCTAATTTAGGAGAGAGGGGACAACAGACTCCATGGACATTTAGGCTCAGCAATTTGATGACGGCAACCCTAATTCACTGGTATTATGGAGAATTTCATGAGGCTCTCAGGTGTGTCAGAATGACATCTGTAACAGCGGCCTGATTATTTAGTCGTAGTTCTCTAGAAAGCAGAGTGGTGTGTTTCTGACCAGATAGAACAGCTCCATGCTGCATCTGTGCTGTTCCCTGGGAACAATCTTCTCTCATCCTGTTTGGGCTCTTCTTCCTAAACCATTAAAACATGCAGTGAGCAGGTGCTAATCAGCAACTTCCTACCTTGTCATGAAATGGTACTTACCCTTACCTGTTACTTACACCTAAGGAACTGCTTTCCCTCCTTGGCTTGTTTGAGGTGTAGTTTAACAAATCTGTCCTCTTATGAATGTCAGCTATCAAAGAGCAAAAGAAATGCCAGGAGGCATATGAAAATATGTATCTCTACCAGCATCATCAGGAGTTATCCCCTTATAGCTCCTATTTCATGACAAAGACCTCAGAAGAAAAATGCTGTTTTCCAGTGCAGCAAAACCATCACTGATTCCAACTCCATACTGTTATAAATGAAATCAGCCAATTTATGAATAAAAGAATTTATTGAAAATTTGAGATAGTAAAGTCCTCGTATGTCACAAGCAAAAGTCAGTGCCGAGCCCAGGATCGACACTGGGTGAACCTCAGACATGGCTTCTATCACACCGAGTTCCCCACAGTTTACAAAGTCTGCACTGTGCAGCTGGTTTTTATACAGTTTTTCAGCTGTACAGTATGTTGCTCCAGTCTTTTGTCTTCTTTGTGTTAGATACATATTGATGTATCCTTGTTTTCCTGCTGCCAGTCTGCTGAGTAGATTTCCCAGAAGGAAGATGCCCGTGAGTGGATTTACGGGAACCCTGTATTGGGATGCAGGGCCTTGACAATGCAGATAAGATTCATATCAGTCGTTAAGCACTGAGTTGTTGGCAGACCCATCTGTGGTGAAGGCCCATCTCCTCTCCGTTCCACCCTTCTTTCTTCTGCTAATGATGCCTCCTTGGGTGTTGGCAGAGGTTTCACAATTCCTGGGTGCCTTTAGTTTCTATGCTAATATGGTTTCCTTGGGTGCTGGCAGAGGTTTCACAATTCCAGGGTGCCTTTAGTTTTTTAAGCTTACATGACTTTATTATACATTTACAATAAAACTGAATTATTTTACAACATTTATTACAATACTGTCTATATCCTTGTAAACAAGCTCCTGTTAGTATCAGTCCGCTTTCCTCATTAATCAGCTGGGCTGTCAGTATAGCAGAGAAACACTTCTGTCTTCAGGGGCATTCATGGAATCACAGAAATGTTCAGGTTGGGAAGAATCTTTTTCAGATCATCAAATCCAACCATCCCAAGACCATCCTCACACTAAAGAGTGAACGGTCCAAATCAGATTTTGATGAGAGTGTCAGTCATTAGAACCTAGCCAGTGGTTCAGTGGCAGAGTGCTGGTTTCTAGGACCAAAGCCCTGACAGTTGGTCTGTCTGCTCCAAAATGCAATCATGGATTTAATGGTCTCAGGTAGTAGAGAGGAGTTTGCCTGTAGGTAGTGCAGCTTTCTCTTTTCCATAAAGAGCATCAGAATCCTAGTGCTACTGGTGTGTCTTCCATGCTGCCTAACATTCCCTTCAGACAGGCTGAGTTGAGCTGATTTTCCTAGACTTTAGCCGTCCTATTATTCTAACAATTTTTTGTTTGAGTGGAAGATATTTGAACTAATGATTTTCTAATTTAGGAGAGAAAGAACAGACTCCATAGACTGAGATCTTAGGAACTTAGAGGATGGAAGTTGAGGGGAAGAGAAAATAGAGATCTATGAGCATTTTTTTGCCTGCAAACACAGAATTCTGTATTATTTCTGTTGAGTGCACCACAATGTGCAAGAAGGAAAGAGCCATACAGATTAGAGACGAAACATTTCACACCTCCAAGAAAACACAGTGATGTGTCATATACAAAAAGAATACTGAACGATAAAATAATACAATTTTTTGAAAAAAAATTAAACAGTGAAATTATTCAAAATGAAAATAGCACTCACCAGATACTACACTCTGGGTGCACTACTTTTGAAGCAGTTCTTCCCAATCAATTAATGACAAAAAAGATAATATGACTTGCAAGTGTAGACAAGCACGCCAGAGTCTTTTAATTCTGATTTTCTGAGTAATGTCTTTGCAGTGCTGTTCTTCCCTCATTTAGTACTGCAATAATTTTGGTGTTAGTAGATAAATTTGTCCTGAGATGTTGCTTTTCTCTTCTCCAGGTCACGGTCCCGCTGTAACACCAGCAGTGGCAGTGAATCCGAAAATTCCAACAGAGAGCATAGGAAGAAGAGAAACCGGTAACAACATATTAAATATTTTAGACAGGGAGGCATGAAACACAGACAAATGGAGAGGACTTTTCTCAGATAAACCTAGTAAGAAGGGATCTAACATATTTTATGTGTATGGAGTCCTCCTGAGGCAGCTAAAGACCCTTTACTGAATAAGAAAAGTGATAATTGCCAGAATACATCATTATAGTTGTATGCAATGAATGCCTGCCCGCCTTTTGTTTGAGAGGAGCTCAGTAATGAACCACAAGATCAAGTATGGGGCACACTTACAAAAGACTTGCAATATAAATGCAAATAAAGTGGATAATGTCTTGATAATTATATTCTCAGCATATACTTTTACCTCACAAATTCAAGTGCAGATTTTTTCAAGCAGAAAATAAACTGTCGAGAAGTAAAAATACTTTAGTGGATATGAATATGTGTTGTTTTTAAATTCATGTATTTAATTGTATAAAGATTTTGTTTTCCAAAATGTCAGGTGTGGGCCCTATAACAGCAAATTAATCACTACTATACAGAGTGGTTGCTGTGCTGGGGGAAACAGCCCAGTGATTGGTCACACCGGGGTATTCCCTTGGCACTGCGAACACAAGCCGAGACTCCAGGCAGGATGGGACCCAGGAGCGGCAGCAAGATAAATGTAGCAGATGAATCCTGCATGACCCTTTCAGAGAGGCTGGAGGATCAGTGGAGAAAGAAACCGGGACTGCATGAAAGTCTCATCCAGAGGTTTATTCCAGTTCCAGCTAGGCTTCTGAACAGTGTGACTTCCAGAACAGAACAAAAGGACCATGTGACTGCCCCCAGGTTTTAACCTGGGAGAGGGGGAAAGGGGAGGGCATTGAGCCTGCCTATCAGAAAGGGACAGGGCGTGACCCGAGGGCTAAAGGGCAGCATAAAGGTCAAATCACTTGTGAGGAGAGGTGGACCCTTTCTGTTCTGGCCAATTCTTTCGACGGCTAGCCCCCGCAGAATTCCAGGTTGCCCAAGAGATCCTGTGTATTATAATAATTCCCGAGGGATTGGCTGGGAAAAACCTACCCTGGAGGAGGGGAAAAACCCCCAAACAGAGCTCACTTTGAAAGCCTTAAAAGCACACTGCAACAGGGCCCAAACCCAAAGTGTGTACAGCATCAGGTTTTAATAGGACAGCAATAGTTCATATCAAGAGATGCTAACAAGTCGTGTATTATATATTCTATTTTTCTTGTTGCTGGTATGAAAAAGATGGCATAACTACTGATTTCCTATTAATTCCCTCCAAAGCTGTATATTTAATGTTGCGCTGGAGTTAACAACATCCTAGAAGTATTTCTGAAAATATACTTTTTAAAAGCACATAGAATATCCTCATATTGCATAAACACAGTGCAAGGGCAATGTAACTAGACAAAAGAGGAACTGTTTAAAGGCAAAGTTTCTACGTTACTGTCTGCATGAGCTGCCATCATTTCTTCACATCTTATATACAGTGATAAATGATTTTCAGATCTCTGGAAGCTCTTAGAAATAATTGCATGCTAGGTGCTGCAGGAGTATGTAATATAATTACATTCTCAGCACGACTTGCAGTAGTTAAAGAAATGTTAAAAAATCATTGTAACACTCACATGGGATGACATAAAGCACATCTGAGACATAAGATTTCTTTGAAGCTTACCTAAATTAGAGCACAGTTTTGTAAGGTACTTGGCTAACAATAACCTAGTGTGCATGGAAGGTTTGTTTTCCAGCTGAAGTTTAAATGACATGCTGAGTGTAGTTTCAGTGATCAGCAGTAAATGGTATTTTGTATCCCTTTCTTCCAGAACACTCTTGCCAGGTTTTTTTTTCCTCCTGTGAAACTCCTTGTGCAAGGAGCTCCACAAGCAAGTGAAAGAAATTAGAGAGTGACCACAAGAATGTTTTTAGAAATTCCTGGCAACATAAAGACTGAATTGTATGAAGTATTAAGTACTGCTTATCATTTTGTGAAGAATGAAAGGGCCTTTACCAACCCTTCCTCACCTCATGGAAAGAAATAAAAAATAAAAATAAAAATAATCAATTTTGGGGGGTTGTTTCTAGGTTTTTCACATTTTCAGAAATGTAAAATACAGCAAAAATGTTAATTTTTCAGCATCTCTTGTTCTTAGTTGATCACTTGATATCTGACCAGATAAAAAACCATTATCAGTGTTATATTAAACAAGTACTAAATGAGCTGGAAGTCTAAAACTTGTTCCTTGTGAGCAGGTGCAGGAAAACAACCAGTCATAATGAATTTCTGCATTTTGTTAGCAGCCACAGCAGGAACATAACAAGTTGAAAGGTCAGAGGCACTGAGTAGCTTTCCTGTTTTCAGAGATGAGCCAGCCCTAGCAGGTTAAATAGAACATTATGATGAGGCTTGCAACTGCTGTTATTCAAGTTTCTGCTGTTGCATAAACTAATACAATTTATTTCCCAGTACAATAATCAGGTCCCTGACACAAGCAGAAACAAAACTGTTATATTTTATTGGAATAAAATCAGTGAGTATTCACATTAACTATAGAAATCTGCTTCTGGTCATAGTGAGTAGAATATATTGTTCACATGCCAAGAGATGACTGTGAACTATTTTCCAGAAGAAAACAAATTATCAGGGAAAACCAGAAATGTAGATGAGAGTGTCTGAAGGTAGAACACTAGAAAAGTCTTAGGGAAAATCTTATTTCCTGATCTCAGTCTTCCAGGTTTCACTCCATTATATGAATGTTTTATCCTAAGCAGATGTTCATATGTAGTGAAGAAGAACCTGCAATGAGCATATTTCAATCACAGAAGAAATGCATTTGCGTTTTCAATCCTGTGGTCAAAATTTATTGTGTAGATAAAAATGTATTAAAGTAGCAGACAATGTGTACTGAAGCATAGTTTCCTTCCTGACTACACCTAGAAGATGCATCTGATTAGAATCAGAGAGTTACTGAATGGTTGAAGCTAAGAGGGACCTCTGGGTGCCACTTGGTCCAACCAGTGCTCCAGCAGGGCCACCAAGAGCCATATGTCCAGACCATTCCCATGCAGCTTTTCAGTATCTCCAAGGATGGAGATGCCACCATGTCTCTGGGTAACCTGTGCCAGTGCTCAGTGAAAAGAATGAAAGGAAAACTGTAATGGGCTTTCAGTAAAAGGACAACAGTTTTTATTCAAAAGTACCATTAAATAGAAATTTAGGATTTGAGCTAAACTTCTTTCAGCTTTTTTTTTTTTAATTTTATTTTATTCTGTCACCAAACAGGTAAAAATTTTGCCCCAAAATTATGAGAGTTTGACCATTGCATTCAAATAATGTATTTCATGTAGAGATTGTGGTACCTTGATCATATTTTATCTTGTTAAATGCGAGCATACTACCTTTCTTTAAAGCTGCAAAATGTATGGTTTTTTTCTTTGTGTCTCCACGTAGAAGAGTTCTGCTGTGGTGCAACAGTACTTCAAGTGTGCTGACACTGCTTGTTTTGGTAGCTGTGATGCTAACTTTATACATTTAGATTTTCAGTATTTTTGTGCAAGTAACTCCTGTGTGTGGGAGGCAGTTGGTGGTGTTTATACCATATGGGATGATTGCTGTTTGCACAAATTGGATTATTTGGGATGAAAATCACAAGTCATTACTTGTTGCTGTGTGAGTCCTTCTACTAAATCCTTAGACAGAAGTTAATACCTGTTAGCAGATTACAGATTTTAAAAGATTTGCTTAGAATCAAAACCTGAGCTTGTAGTCTTCTCCAGATGCTTCACACCATTTTGTAGAGTTGTGGCTGTTTACAGTAGTTGTGGATTGAGTTCAAAATTCATTATGCATGTGTGAGAAGATCTGATTAAAGGAAAAGCGGAAGCCTGTGTAGCTGGTTTAGCCTGATACAATTCGAAACTTAAAGAGAAAAGTACATCTGAAGTGAAGAGTAGCAACAACATACTCTGCATTGCCTACACCTCCAGTGTAATCCCTTTATCTCTATTGGCTTCTTTGTTTGTTTTATCTGTCAGTCTTCCCCTCTGGTTTCTCCAGTATGCCAGTCATACCACCTGATCAGACAGTCCACACTTGGGTGATATTTTCCAGGGATGTTTTGAAGTCCCTGCTGAATTATAAATGCTGTAACCACGCATATCCATTTGCTCCACCACCTTAGCACTCCTTCCCAGCAGTCATATGTGCAACTTCGAAACTGTGGGAAGCATCTGTGGAACTATGGTCAAACACTGCCTGGCTGCCTGGAGGGCTGTGGCATTGTGGAATGTGCAGCCTGCTAATGAATGTGCTGAGTTCACAGGATTTTTATATTTGTCTCAATCCATAATGCATTCCATTAATGAATTCATGGATTTTAAAGAAACCAAATGTAAAAAAGAAGAAATAAAAGGCATAGCATGTCATTTAGATCCACACAAGCCATGACAGGGACCAAAGCCTCAGGAGACAGAGCAGAAGGATTCCCATGGAGATCCACATGCATCCTGAGCTTTGTTGCAGGTTAGGATGAAGGGATGATTCTTCTGAGTGGGGACACACCACAGGGATTTTTCCCTGGGTCCCAGGAAGGTGCATGCTGCAGTAAAGTACTTGTGAAAGCTGTAATAGTAGAACCTTGTATCATGATGTGGGTCTCCTATTTGGTGCAGATGAGGTAGAGTAGAATATGTAAACAGGGAAAAAAATTCCAGATGTTTGGCTTGGGCTGGGAAGAAGAATTCAAGTTGTGGGTCTGTCCTTAAAGGCATAGATTGTTACATTTTTGGTTCATACTATTTCTAAATAACAAATCAGCAAGTTTCCTTTTATATAGTTCTTACACTTTAATGTAGTTTGGGAGCATTACTTAAAATTTAGCAAGATGAAAGTTTAAGTACAGCATTGCAAGAGCTGGATTTTTTAGGCTGGGGCGGGAGCAATACCCCATTGCTTCTCAGAGCATCCTCCTCTCAAAGCCCTCAGACTAAACTCTTGGTACCTCTTTTGCAGATTACGGCAGGAAAATGATATGGTTGATTCGGCTCCTCAGTGGGAAGCTGTGCTGCGGCGGCAGAAGGGGAAAACCCAGGCAGATCCAAACTACCGGCGATCCAGGCACAGATCTCGATCGTACGTAATGCTTGCACCCCTTGATGTGCA
Source organism: Phylloscopus whistleri (assembly GCA_017589585.1). Taxonomy (NCBI): domain Eukaryota; kingdom Metazoa; phylum Chordata; class Aves; order Passeriformes; family Phylloscopidae; genus Phylloscopus; species Phylloscopus whistleri. The sequence continues at coordinate 421,014 of JADMLD010001284.1, read as the reverse complement.
AATTAAGGCTTTTGAATCATGTTAAAGAGGGAGGAGTATCTCCAGTGTGGTGGTGGCCCTCAATGCTGAGGAGCACAGATTTTCACATGGTATACTCCCAAATTAGCAGATTTGTCTTTGTGGTCAAATTGCCTTTGTTTAGTGATTTCAGTTTTGGGGCACAAATAACGCAGAGAGGGCTTTGTAACAAAGCTGCTGAGAAACTCTGTCCATCACCTCAGAAGAAGTCCTGGATGGTTCTGTGGCTCATTGAATATTAGTTCTGTAATGAGTACATTGATTCTTCTTTTCTGGGCAGCAAGTCTGTGGATGAGATTTTACTTGATAGCTGCAAACATTTTTATGAAATGCATGAACACCTGTTTAAACATATAATAGCTGAAGTGGTGTTCCAGATGAAAGCAGTTGCATATGTTTCCATGTCAAATTATCCCTGACAAGCTGCAGTTAGTGGCATATTGCATCCCAGTGTCAGGATTTTCATGATGGAGCCACACTGCTAAGGCACTACTGTTCCTGCTTACAGCCTGTTCTGACATGGTGAAGTTACTATCTTTTGAAATCAATTTTCTCAAGCTAATGAAAATATTGGTTTCCTTTAATTTACATTTTTCTTCTAAAATGACCTGGTTTGGGGGCATAGATACACTGGTATCACTAAAACCACAGTCAGCATTGAAGTTTTCAGCATTAAAATCCACTTGAGTTCTGTTTTCAGTGGCCCGTGGTGCTAGAACTCATTGCTGTCTCCAATTTTATACTGCAGAGTTTTATTTCTTTATGAAGAATAGAATTTACCTTTAAAGGTCCAAATAATGGATTTTCTACTTTAACAGGCTTTGTACAGACTTATTAACTTTAAGCTGCACAAAAGTCATGTGTTATTAGGTAGATTTTTATAATGATTTATTTCTAAAAATCAGGAATATTAAAGCTCACTTGCATGGAATCCAGAAAATACAGCTGATCAAATTTGGTTTCCGTTTGTATTATTATATACAGAAAGTGTTGTAGACTAGGAAATGTACTCCGTTAATAATGGTTAGATTAAATTTGTAGCAAATTTTTCTTTTTTACCCAGAGGCCAGTTAAATCTAATTGTTTGGACATCATGGGTTCCCTCTTGTGGTTAACTTATGAAATGGTTTTGATTTTTCAGCACAGTGACATTCTGAGTTAAATTACTTTTAGTAAAAAAAAATCCATAGGTGTTAAGCATCTAACTTAAAAAGCAAAGGTCCTAGAGGAAGCAAAGAACTGAGGAAGTCCTGAAGATTTTGGAAGGCTTCTCATTTCCTTTTGCTATACTTTTAGTTATTAATTTGTTTCTCCTTTTTATCGCACTCTCCAGTTTAAAAAAAAAAAACCACAAACAACAAAAAACAAAACAACAAATCAAAACAAACAAACAAACAAACAAACAAAAACCCACAAAGACAAACAAACCCACAATGAAATAAGCCCAAACTAATTTTTGAAAAAGATCAATAAAAGATATTTAACTGTTAACATGTAGTACATTTTAAGAGAATGTATTTAATTTAGTTTGGCTCAGCTGTTTGCTTACTTGACTGGATACAGGTCAGAGAAAAAGGAATCATAATTCCACAGGTTATGGTTGTTTTGTTTTTAAATATTGTCAAATGGTCACTTCAACTTGCCCATTTAAAAATTGGTACAAAACCTTAAATTTAGTCGAGCAGGTAATTCTTTCACTGCAAGTCCATTATTGCATTTGTAACTGGAGCTTCCCTTTGGATATGTGAAGGAGTGCCTGAAATGTTGCTATGCCTGGCACAGTGCATTTCATTTGTTTGATAATGAGTAATATTAATCATTTGTGGTGGCAAGGTGGTGTCTCCTTGGCCTTGGGAATAAAAGACAGGAATTTGGCCTTTCTTTCTCCTCAAGGAATCAGCAAATGCAGAGAGCTCCCTATTCTAGTTCCCCAGGTTTTATTTTCAAGAGTTCATGTAAAACATCTGTGTAGCCAAAGGGCTTTTTCTCATTAAGCAGAATGGCCATAAAATTCCATGGCTATTTAAATTTACTATTTGTGACTCAAATTGAAATATTAATAAGGGTGCAGATGCAGGCAGAAAAAATAATGTAGGCCTTATTAATGTGTAGAGCTGTTCCAGGTTGTGCAAACAAAATAAAAAGAAAATTAAAAAAAGAAACCAACAAAAAAACCCCCATGAGATTAATCACTTACCAGGCATTTCCATTATGTTTTTCATGCATTAGAGAAACTGATTAGCATGCAAATTGTATAGGTATATTGATCAAGATACTGAGATAGGACAATCTGAGTCCTATATATCAAAACTGTGAGTTCTAAAAAAATTCACAGTAAAAAGATCAAAACAAAGTAAAAGAGGGATTGTGATCTGGCTTTAAAGATTTAACAGAATTACTTTGTTGCAGGCTCTTAAGAACCATACAAACATGAATTTCCTATGCAGTATATGCAATACCTACGTTTCATCTTATATTTCACCTTTCTTTTTGTAAGCTTTCTGTCATTTGGCTTTCAAAGGAAGTGGGAACAGGCCTTTGGAAAGAAAATGCCTTAAGTTACTTTATCTGCATCATATTTCTTTGTATTCTTCGGTGGGGAGCTAACCTGAATAAATTCTGTAAAGTTATCCCAGTATGGTAACACTTCCTAAACAGATGGAAAACAACTAACTGCAGGATGTGAAGTCTAAGAGAAGTTTGCTCGGAGGAATCATTGTATTTAGCCCTTTAATATTTATTTTTTTTAATGGGATGCCATACTTCTAAATTGGTATTGTACAGCAAAGTCTTTATTACTAGTGTAATTGCAGGGGTAGAAAGAGAAAAAAAAATGGCAGAGATCACAGAGCAAAACACCTGGAGCTGGTCATAGAAAGCAGGAAGCGCAGTTCCTAAAAAGTGGAGAAATTAAGATTTTAAATAACAATTCTTATTTAACCATTCTCTTTTCATGCTGCCCCAAAAATTAATATTTCTTACTGTCAGTGAGGCTTTCACATGGTGCTTTGTGATACTTGAGACTTAAAGCCAGGTCCTGAACTGCTGTATTTCCATGAATAAGTAAAAGCCATGAGCTGATCAAATGGGTCGGTGGTGTGCACAATACCCTGCTTTGTGCAGGTCCTGGGTTAGGGAGCAACCTTGGGGTTTTGCTTCCTCAGGCAAACTAGGGCTTGTAAGCATGACAAAGCCTCCTTGGAGAAGCTGGCATTTTCCAGGGAGCTTTCACATCCCCCACTGTCTGATTATTTAGCCTCTGAAGAGGATGCCTATCTATCCAGACCCAGGGCAGGGTTTGCAGCTGCTATTTTGTGAGTAGGAAGATTCATGGGGTTAGAAAGCAGTTCAGAACTAAGGGGTGAAAAAGGCTGTTAAATGCCACTGCATTTATTGCATCAGGGAGTTAAAAGTAGCATGGACAGATGTAATGAGAAGAAAATGCAAGAAGGGAGAAGGAGTATTAGGAGTATTGTACTTAGCCCTTCCCCCCCGCCCCCCTCCCCGCCATGGGGTGCCATACTGCTAAATTGGTATTGTACTGCAAAGTCTTTATTGTTAGTGTAATTGCAGGGATGGAAAGAGGGAAAATGCCAGAGATCACATAGCAAAATACCTGGAGCTGGTCACAGAAAGCAGGAGTCACTGATAGAAGTAAAAATCAGAGAAAACTAAATAGATTATAATAAACAGAAACACACAAAGCATTAAAAAGCTCTGAACACAGAGAACAAATGGACTGCAAACTACTCATGCTGTAGTTGTAGCCATCATGAGAACCTGAGGAGCTGGAAGGGACAGCAGTTTGTCAAGGATGGGAATCATCCTGCCTGGAAAGCCTTGGAGCCTGAGGTGGTTATGGAATAATTAATTTTAGCCCTACTATGGAAACACAAATGCTAGGTTGTTTTTCACCCTTTGGTCTTTCTCTGGTGTTTATAAACCAGTCAAGTAGTATCTCCTAGTACTTCTGCTCCTATAAAATCTAAAAAGCACCCCAAAACATTACCATCCCACAATATTCTGCCTTTACATCAGCTGTATAGTATTTACTGAAATATAGATGTCTCTGAACTTTATTCCTAGGCTGAAGTCTGAAAATAAGCCGAACATGGTATTGGTGAAATAAGAAAACAGTTAAATTGTTAATGGTAGAGAGCAGTTTGGAATTGTTTCTGGTACATCTCTGTCTCTGGGCAGGGAAGAGGTCATTTAGAGGTGCAAAAATGATCTCTGCTGTCCTCCTTGATCTGCATCTAAATTTGGATTATATCCTTCCTAAAGCATATTTGAATATGATAGGCCTTTTTGTCTAAGAGAAAAAAAGATCAGTCTGTATGACCTGATGGTGTAAAACTTAGTATTTGAGACACTTTGGGCATATTTATTTATGTGTGCTATATGTGTCTGAAAGTTGCATCCCTCACATCTTAGATGGTGTGGAACAGTCTAGCTGTTGACAGTGAGCTTATATAATGACAATGAAGAGTTATCTGTTCTCTCCATGCAAATGTAGTCTGTGTCACTGTCTAAAACTTTTACTTAATATATTACTCTGAATGGGTTTGGGTCAATTCTGGGTGCAGCTTAAACAACAGTGGTGGGTTTGCACTAACCTTGCAATAGAAAAAGGAAAGTAAAAATAAAGACGTTCCAGTTAGAAACATCTACTCTGTGATTCAGTAGAAAATGTGAGACACGCCCCTCAGGCTTACTTTGCTACATTTCTATGTCTGCAATAGACAGATTACCATTTCGCATGTGAATTAAACACTTGCTAAAATATTTAGGTGCATAAGCAGACATAGTTGCTGGTTTGATTTGTTTGTTGGTGGGTTCTTTTTTGTACTGGACACCAAAAATAAATAAATTGAGCAGAAACCCTTTTTGGAGATGACCAGAAAGGGAGAGGCTGCACTGAGATTGCAGGGGAGCCACAGGTCTTTACTAGTGTCCACTGGGAATGGTTGGGGTTACTGATCTGTGGACTGTGACCCGTCCCTCTTTCTGCCCACCAAGGGCTCTGTGGGCCACAGGACATTTCTGAGTGCCTTTTTCAGAAGTGTTATTCTAAAATATGTTGTCCTTGGAGGGATAAGTGTTGGCAGCAACTGGGCAGTGATTTGGCTTGGGGAATTCTGCTGTTTATATTTTATGTACACTCTTGCTGAAGGCTAGTGGAACTCGAATTGTGATGGAAAGTCTTGTTCAAGAAATGACTTTTCAGTTGAAATAAAGCAATGAAGTTTGATGTATTTCCTCAGATAACAAACTTTAAAATTGAAGTCACTGGTGGATTACATTTATCATGATTTCTGTGCAGGTTCTATGCTGTTAAAAGTTATTTGAACAGCAACATGTCAGACTATGGTTTTCACAGCTGAGCCTTTGTTGTCTTTGTTGATATTTATAGGAGAAGCCCAGATGTCCAAGCTAAAGAAGAACTGTGGAAACATATTCAGTAAGTATGGTCTTTGTAGGGTCTGCAAGATGCTTGATTTGCCTTTAATGCAGTTACTCAAATCCCCTCCACTGTGGCACTACACTGATTTAGTTTCAGTAAATTATGTATATGTTAATAACCTCCTGTGTATAGAAGATACTGCAGGTCACTGAGTGCACTGAATAAAGATTACCATTGTATGTAAATAAATTATTAAAGAACAATACATCATTTTAGAGATTTATTCCTGTGTGGCTTCCAAAATGTCAATATTGACACTTTTAGCATGACACCACATTACACCTTAGGAAGGTATTTAGCATTTCCAAAGCACACATAATGTTCATGATATTGTGAAGCAACAAGATCAGATAGACAGGGTGGTGAGAGGAAGGTGGAACAGGATGTGACATGCAGTTAGTTGAATCAATCAAGGTGCAATTACACTTATTTCAAAATAATGTCAAGATAGCTTCAGGGCTGGTAATAGCTTGTGTTAGTAAATCTTTTTAGTGCAATATACTAAATTCTTTTGCACTTCACAGTTACTGTTACATTTTTTACTTTTCCTAATCCTTTATAGGAAGGAGCTTGTGGATCCATCTGGCCTGTCTGAGGAGCAATTGAAAGAAATTCCATACACTAAAGTAGAGTGAGTTTATGTCAGATTTTTTTTTTTTAATATAAAAGCCCACTTTTCTTACTTTACTGTGAACTCCGTCCTACTGAAATAGGAATGGGTGTACATATAACCTACAAGCTCATATCTATTCCAAATACTCCCCTAGGATGGATTGGGTGGGGATACTTAATCTTAAAATCAAATATTTTTCCTTTTCAAAATAAGAAAGCAAATCATCTTAATCTCTCTTAATCTCTCCCACACACTCATGAACTTGTCTGTGTGTTCTGTATGTCTCCCTATGCTAGCCATTAATCTTTCTTATAAACTGCAGAACCAGAAACAAGTGAATGTAAACAAGAAAATAATTTTTTTCTTAAACTTTTTCTTTGTTTTAAATATTCTGATCATCCAAGGCACTCTTTGACCTCTGCAATCCCTTCCCTAGCTTGTCATGGGCAGCTGCCAGGGCATAGCTATTTCCTTAAGAACCAACACTGCGATAACTGCCCATTTGGGATTCCACTTATCAGTGCAAGCAGCTGACTGTGGCACAAATGGGATCCTGGTTTGCATTATAATGTGCTTCCAAACACCACTAGGCAGAAAAGGCTGATGTTATGGACATATAAATTAATGCATTCTATATTAAAGTTTCATTCTCAAATATGGGCATGCCAGTTTGTGACCTCTGCTCTCTTAAAGCATTGAATTCCAAGTACAGACTTCTAAAAAAAAAGCATCAGTCAGTTTAAATTCAAAAATTTAAATTTAAAAAAAATCAAAAAATTTAAATTTAAAAAATTTCAAAAAATTGAAAAAATTGAAAAAATTGCAATAAAATTCTTAATTTTTTAAAAAAATCAAAAATTTAAAGTTAAAAACTTTAAATTCAGCCAGTGCAAGAAGCCATCTATTACACTTTAGTAAGAAATGGGAGGACCTCTCAGTCTACAGCTGAATTTATGTTTTGTGCCAACGATCTGGTTTACCAACCCCCTGTTGTGAATTCTGTGTCTCTCTTAGGACTCAAGGTGACCCCATCCGCATCCGGCACTCACACTCCCCTCGCAGCTACCGGCAGTACCGGCGGTCCCAGTGCTCTGATGGGGAGAGATCTATCCTGTCTGAAGTGAAGTATGTGAACATGGTTATTAACACTGAACTAGTCTAGGGCAGCCCAAAGGTTGTTCAGAGATCATGGTGGTAAGAAGCAGCATAAATGTGGCTTGTTGATGGCACAGGGTTCAGACAACTCCCTAAATAATATGTCTTCAGAGGTAAACATGAATGGAACAACTCCAAAACCATTTATGGTCTGTTCTCAGCCACAGTGGCTTTCCTGATCCATTTGGAAGGAGGAAAAACTGAAAAGGCTGAAACAAACCTGTATTGGTCTTCAGTGGTAAGCCATAAAGTTGCTTAGGGGATGAGAATTCATGAGTTGTTTTCCAGATAATTTCATCCTTGATAGCGTTAAGATGTTATCTGTGTTAGCTCTGTATTTTGTTTTATGGGAATTCTAGTACAACCCCCTTTGTCAATAGGTGTATCAGTCTTTCCTAGATGACTGAAGAGTACTTATGAATGGAAAAGGAACAGCCCCATTCTCAGTTGCAGCAAGGCCATAAAAATATGAAAACCAGTCCCCACCTGGAAGGCTAGTTTTAGCTGGATAGCACCCTGAAGGAAGTGTAGCACACCCATGATTTACTTGTCTTTGCAATGAGGGTGGCCAGGCCCTGGCAGAGGTTGTCCAGAGTTGTGGCTGCCCCATCCCTAGAGGTGTTCAAGGCCATGTTGGCTGGAGCTCTGAGCAAAATTGGATAGTGGAAGGTGTCCCTGCCCATGCAGGAGGTGGAACTGGATGATCTTTAAGGTCACTCCCAAACCAAACCATTCTGTAATTCAATGATGTTGTATCAATTTGGGCTGCTTCTGAAGACCAGGAAAAAACAGGGATGGGATGGGCAATGCCCAGAAGGTGCCCACAGAGGATCAGCATAACAGCTTACAGATGTCCAAAGTCAGGTGATAAAAGCCTTTCAGATCTATAGAGCAGCCTGGGTCAGTCCCATTGTTCTTCCTCTGTACAGTTATAGTTTACTTAATTAAAGCAGTATCTATTTTATGATATCATAATTCCAGTGTCAAAACTGATCTGGTCCCTCCACTGCCTGTTACACGATCTTCAGATGGGAAAGGTACCAGCATCCAGCTGACTCAACAGGTTAGTGATTGTACATCCTTTGCAATTTTCCTTTCTATTGGAGGGCCAAATGGAGCTCTACTGCTTTATTTAAGACGGTCTTTGTTTTTCAGTGAAGAATAAATATGAGATTTTTTTCAGCAGGATTGTGTGAGTTGAATATTTGTATTTTACTTACACTCATACTTTGTTTGTATTCCAAAATACACGTAGTTCTGTAGCATATGCCCCTGTGAACACCTGCTTCTGCTGCTGGAGAATTCTTTCCCTAATCTGATGCATCCCTAAGATGCATCTCTACTCCTCACAGAAGAAGTCACTTTTATAGCTTCTTGAATTATGCAGATGTGGTTGTGTATAGCTTCTTGAATTATGCAGATGTGGTTGTGATGCAGTTGTAATCACATAATTTATTCACCTCTTTTAGAAGTAGTCTGAAGAGTTTTGTTGCTTGGTCTTGAAACAGTGCTTCTCCTTTCTCCTTTCCCCCTTCCCTTCCCTTCCCTTCCCTTCCCTTCCCTTCCCTTCCCTTCCCTTCCCTTCCCTTCCCTTCCCTTCCCTTCCCTTCCCTTCCCTTCCCTTCCCTTCCCTTCCCTTCCCTTCCCTTCCCTTCCCTTCCCTTCCCTTCCCTTCCCTTCCCTTCCCTTCCCTTCCCTTCCCTTCCCTTCCCTTCCCTTCCCTTCCTTTCCCTTCCCTTCCCCTTCCCCTTCCCCTTCCCTTCCCTTCCCTTCCCGGAACTTCCCGGAACTTCCCGGAACTTCCCTTCCCGGAACTTCCCTTCCCTTCCTGGAACTTCCCTTCCTGGAACTTCCCTTCCCTTCCCGGAACTTCCCTTCCTGGAACTTCCCTTCCCTTCCTGGAACTTCCCTTCCCGGAACTTCCCTTCCTGGAACTTCCTGGAACTTCCCTTCCCTTTTCCCCCCCACAAATACTGAATTTTTTTAGGCTATTGACATCTAAAAAGGACAGAACTTGCCTTTTGTTAATCTAACTTAATTACTGTCTTTCATCATATATTAACTACAATATCTCTCAGTTTTGATCATTTTATTGAGCTTGAAATATGAGAAGCAAATTCTGTTCAAAAGCACTTGCAGGTCTTTTGTACAAACACACAAAAGGAGAACCAAAACATGGAAGGAAGAATTCCAGATACCTAACACCATACCAGTACTGTAAAAATGTTCAGTGTCTACAGACAGCTCTCTTTTCCCTCTGTCCCAGCCTCCCTCACAACAGTGGCCATTAACTCCTTGTGTTTGCTTGCAGTGTTTTGCTAAATATCAAGTAATTAATTGTAACGTTTCCTGAATAGGCAATAGCACAAAGGGGCAGCAGCTGGCCAGAGGCAAGAGGGGAAAAGTTCTGTTTGATCAAATAAATGCAGAGACTTTAATATTCCTGATGCATGTATATATAAATTGCCATACCCACAGCCTAAGGCTTTCATAGCAACAGTTAACAAAATACAGTGATTAAATTCTGCTGTATCTCTTCAACATGTTTAATTTATTCTCTTCAGAGGCAGAATGGATCTAAAGAGAGCCTAATAGAAGAACCATCTCTGCTATCCACTGATAATGTTGATGGAAAACCTGCCACTAAGATGGTAAAAACTGTACAGGTGTCATGCTTTAAGGTGGAGACTTGACTGATGAATTGAAGATGGTGAATGGATTTTGGTTTTTGGAAAGCCAAAATTTGTTTATGTGTACAAGGGAAGAAACTGAAGTTGACGTGGTGGTCTTTCCTTCAGGATACCTGGCAGTGCAGCCTGCTTGCTGGGAAGACCAAGCAATGGTTTTATCACCAACACCATTCTAATGGTGTGACAGATTGAGGACATGCTGCCTGATAAGACAACCAAAACCAAAAGTCTTCGCAAAGCTGAAAAATCAGCAGTTACATTTCCAAAAAATGAACAACAAAAAAATTGCTGCAACAAAACAGGCTTCATGGTCTGCTGTGTAACTGAATAGCCTTGTTCCAAGAAGTGACTGTTAACTGACATGATCAGGAGCAGATGCTTCAAGATAAGTAAAACAGTCATATTTTTGGTCAATTGTGCAATACAGTGTGATATGGGGAAATTATCTTCACAGTTTATATGGGGATCAACTTATGTCCTGAGACATAAGGGCAGATAGCTTAAGGACAGATAACTCTTACAAGGGTTATTTTAGCCTAGCACAGTAACAAATGCTCCTGTTGTTGATACAAATTCTGGCTCCACCCATTTTAGCTCAAAAACAATAGACTCGGTAACATGCTGCAGCAGTGAGTTCCAGAGGTGATACAGACTTCGCTTTGGGCAGGTTTAAGTGTTCTAAATTTTGAATGTCCTTTTGTGTAGAGGCACTATTTAAATGAACATTCCACACCACAGAAAGACATTTGCCAACTTGTAGTAAAGCACACTGGAAACTGGGAAATATAAATTGACCCACTGTGTTAAGATTGCTTAGCAAGGCACTTCAGTGCTGGTTAAATGAAACTTGTGGAGTAGTATTTAATATAGCACTAGATTAGCAAAAGCTGACTTAGTATCTCATATAAAATAATCTGACACTTTTCTCTGAGCCATTTCTACAATGTTATAGTTATCATATCCAAAATACTTCCTTTGTAATTTCAATTTCATTTTCTATCGTTACAGTAGGAATACTAAGTTTTAATGATGCTGCACATTGAGTGGGCTATCCTCTAATATATATCTGAAGTCATGCCTGGCTCTCCTCTTGTCCTATCACTTCTTACAAATATCTGAAAGTCACTTCTCAGCCTTCCATTTGTCCACAGTCAGCACATGGATGAGCTATCACTTCTTACAAATATCTGAAAGTCACTTCTCAGCCTTCCATTTGTCCACAGTCAGCACATGGATGAGCCTTCAGGTGTTGCTTACTCGCTAGGGAACTTAGCAAAGTCTTTGTGTTGTGGAAGTAATTTTTGCCTAGTCATTGAACTAAGTATTGAATTTGTCAAATAGCGTTGTAAACAGCTGTACAAGCTCATGTGCCTTTCTACATCTGTCCTCTCTACACTGAACCCCCACAACCCACAGATTTGCAGTGATCCTGTGTCTTCCAATCCAAAGCAACATCAGGGAATTGCAGCCCTGTCAGCAACATTGCTTGAGAAGTGGATAAGTTAAAATACACATTTTAACTGACTAAACTGGTAAGCAAAATGCTGTACAATGTGTTTTATTTCCACTTTTATTTCCACTTTTATTTCCACTTCATTTTTTGATTCTTCATTGTTTCGTGATCTGAGGTGGTCAGGTGAATGTTACTAGCCAGGGCAGCAGCCATACAGTTTGTATATTCCTATCACAGTACGGAGTTGGGAAGTGCTATGTCCTGCCAGGGAACGCAGATTCACTTAACAAGTAGTTTTCTTTGGTGATTTACTTGGAACGGCTCTGCTTCTACAGTCTCAGTGAACAAATCTAAGGGAAGGAAAGAGTAACAACCCCTCTATAGTAAAAAATCAGTTTTCATTAGGTTTTTCAGAATTTTTTGAATTTACTATGGATTTAATTCTAGGACATTGTTGGGCTTGGCTTAAAGTATTTGCTCAGTAAGTTTGTTAAATGGTTTGTCATTGCTCCAATTTAAAGCGATCCTTTAGGATCTGTTTATGAGCTTGTGTAGTAGTGTCATGAACAACAGTTTAAAAAAAAAATCCAAACCCAAACCACAACAAAAAATCCCAACCAACCCCTAGGAAAAGAAAATCACTATGGCAAAATGGCCTAATGGAGAGCATCTTTTGGGAGACAATTGAAAAATGAACTGGTTAGTGTCTGCAATGAAAGCTGCTCCTTGCTCCTTTGAGAAGGTGTTTCAACTTGGGAGTATTACATACTTGCTTCTAGTTTGCCGCTTTCTAAATCATCACCATTAGTTTGTTATCCTTACTCAGGCACAGGTAAGTAGCAGATATCTACTACTGCAGGATGATTAGTGTTATTATTTGAGAATTATCTGTACATAGTGTATCTATCTTGCCAATCTTTCAATATTGATCAAGGTTTATATCCAACCTTATGTTTTCCTGTATGCTTTCAGCTTCCCGTGGCCTTTTGTGTGTTACTGCTGGATACCATCAGCCAAGTGCGTGGTATTTTACTTACTGCACCACATCAGAAAATAGGCTTCTGTTAAGTCTAATAGTGAAAGTTTTCAATTCTTAAGTCCCTGGAAAATTGTTTCGTAATCAAGCCAACATTTTAACCATTTAAATGAGAAATTCACAGAATGAATCCTAGATTTGAGTTAGTGGTTTCCTTCCTGATGAGACTATGTACAAAGCAGGTTTTTTATCAAATCTTATGTTAGCCTGGGCTACTACAATCCAGTTTTGTGTCCACAAGACCAAAGATAAAATGCCCCTATTCCACATTTTCCAAATGTTTTATTGTGCTAAAACACGGCAAAACTTGCAACAATGACATCACTCTCAGCTAATAGTACAGAAAAGCAAATTTCTTTCATATTTGTGATTCTCCTTTCCCTTCAAGCTGCTTTTCCTCAATCACTTGAGGAAAAGCACCTTTCCTTACAATCTTTTTATTTTTGTGAGAGATACACACAAGTGATCAATCACTGAAAGCACTTACTGTGTCACAGCTATGCCTTCTAGACCTAAACCAGCTCTACATATCTAAGTGACCAGCCTCTTACAGCTCTGAGCTACACCTTGCCCTCTCCACTGTTGCTACCCTTCCCCAGCTCTCCTGAGGCATTCACTGCCTAGAGGCAGTTGCATGTTCAGATCTGGAGTCTGGACTGTCAATTTAAAATACTTGTCCATCCTGATGAGTCAGGCAAAAGACATGAAATGCATAACAGTGTCAGGAAGTTTACCCTGGGGTTGAATGCCATACAGACTCATGCTCACTTGGACAAAGGATTGGTATTTAATGCATTCTCATCCTAATTCTCCTGAACTGATCTCAGGCGAACGATTTTAACTTTGTGCCTTTGCCTCTATCTCTTCTGAGACTTCTGTAAGTGCTAAGCATTGGTAAATTTACAGAACACTCACTAATTTGCAACAATTACAACATAGTTGTACAACCTTTTGCAAAACATGTATTTTATACAATAAAGAGGGCTTGCTAACCACAGAACAAAAGCATTGCTGTATATCCTGTACTGGTTCCCTTGCTTAGCTGGCTGGTTTCTTTCATTAGGAACTAGCCTTGACCTGCTGTTTTCTACACTGGACCTCTTACCAGTATCCCTAACTCCGCAACTTGTATTCTGATCAAGCTTATGATATTGATGATGCTTGTTGAAAAGTCATTAACCATTTAAGTTGCCAAATTCATTCCCTTTATACAGGTGGATAATAAACTGAAGAGACAGCATGTTTTCTTTTGGGCAGGTTTGTTTAATTCAAAACTCCCTAGAAAGGTGTTTGAAGACAACATACATGAACATACCAATGTGATACATTTGTTCCATGTACAATAGGTATTCATGAAGCAACTGTGTGCTTTATTTTAAAATGAGTTTGATAGATGGCTGTGTCAATACTTGTGTCCAGGTTATTTAAAAGTCAAGTAAAACTTGAATTTTTTAGGGCATTGCATGGTTGCCTGTGTGTCTTATTTACATTACACAAAGGAGCAATGCTTTCAGAAACATAGATCCATTTGACATCACCACCTGGTAAAAACAGGTGTAGTAACAATTAAAATCCACTTGTGGATACACCTTCTCCAGATTAAGTATTTTATCTTGTAGCAGGAAGTTGTCAGTGTAAGCTTTGCATTTCCAGTGCACATCTATACCAGCTTCCTTTCTCACCTAAAACTCACCACAGAGCAACAGCAGACTGTGTAAGCTGTCAAAAATACAGCGCCAGTGTGGCAGACACTCTCTCCTTAATGTGTTTGTTTTTATTCCTGTATTTGTCCTTGTAAGTAAGAGCTGTGGTGTGTTGACCTTGGCTGGACACCAGGTGCTCACCAAGCTGCTCAATCACTTCCCTCCTTAACAGGATGGGAGAGGGAATTAGAAAGAAAAAATCCTTGTGGGTCAAGATAAACAAGTTTAATAAAGCAAAAGCAAAAAAAACCAACAACCTGAACCCCAAAAGATTGACTTTTCTACTTCCCAGGAGCACATGGTGTCCACCCAGTTCCTGCAAAGCAGGGCTTCAGTACACACAGCAGGTTGTTCCAGAATACAAATTCCTTATCCTTTCTCTTCAGTTTTTATTGCTGAATAGATTCTTATAGTCTGATTTTTTTTTTCAAGGGTGCAATTCAGTTAGCCAGTCATACAAAATAAAAGGCAGTCCTAATGTTTAACATTGTACTTCACATTTACCAGCATTATTATTTAAGTAATCTGTGACCCTTGCACTCACCTCTTGCTCCCTCTACCTCACTTTTCCCTTGTTCTACCCCACTATAACACCTGTATTACACATCAAAAGCTTGGGATTCTACACTTCTTTTAGTTGAAAGGTAATTAACATTTTAGATACCAGTCATCAAATCCTGGCACTAGCTGCTGCTCTTGAGATTTTTTTTTAAGTTTTAAAGCTACTCCTGTCAGTCTTGCACTTCAAGAACAAAGGCCCATGAGCAGAACTCCTGAACAGATGGTAACTTCAGGGAATATCATGCCTAGTAAAAACCCTAAACTTTCAAGTATATCCCTTAATTACATGCTGGATCACTAAAAATTAATTACTCTTGCCTAAACCTCTTTCTCTCAACAAATAAAAAACAACCTTACACTTAGAACTGGTAACATGCTTACCTTCAGTACTGAAAAATCAGATATTGCAAGACATGAGATTTAAGCATTTTTTCTTGTGATAAATCATGTTAAGTCTTCCTAGAAAAATAAGCAGCAATCGCAATTATCTCAAGAGTATTTCACTCCAGGTTAGGCTGAAGTACCACATGATATAGCTAGTCAAGGTGATAAGAAACCAAGCTAGCCATTCTCCATATTGGATAAAGACCTTTCCTGCTATTTTTAAACCCAGGTTTGCTGAATTTCTGCTTTTTAAATTTATACTTTTACTCACCACGAAACAAATTTCAGCCAACCCTATCTCCAAATACTACAGGAGACCATGGTTTAAGTCATCACATCCCAACCACTCCTAGGCTTTGTTTCATCCAAAGAGGTGCGTTGGTATCCCAACAATAACACAGACGAAGTCCAAACTCTGAAACAGAAGCAATTGTTACTAAAGCTTGGGAAAGACATAAATTCTGAGAACAGAAACATAAATCTTTATTTTTCATCTATATAAACATTACTGGACACTGCCACAATGCAGTTAAATGCAGTTTATCTTACTACATGGAGGCTTAACAGTCCATCTTTTAAACCATTTTTTGTTTCTTAGTGAGGAGTCCATCTTTTAAACCATTTTTTGTTTCTTAGTGAGGAGTGTTTACATAGGCAGGCATTGGTCTCAGGCTGGTTCTGACAATTCTTCATAAGGAAAAAATAAACACACAATGTGAGACTGGACACAAGTAGGACACAGCTCTTTTTAATAACATCCTCTAAATTCCCAACACTAATACAGAATTACAAAGATGAGCTTCCCCTCATCCCTTTTGCAAAAAGCAAAAAGGTAAAATTTGCAAATCTAATTTTTAAGAAGCCTGCCTGCAAGAGAGGCCTTTTGCCCACCTAAGCAAGAATTCAGATGGTAACTACAAGCTGGTGGTAGTAGTAACACCTTCTGGCTAGTGGGAATCAACAGAAATTTCTGTAGTACTAACTCATGCATACAATTGTGCATTAGAAAACCCTCTGGGCACAGTAAGCCAGTAATATATAATTTAATAATTTTATGTTGGAAAACAAGTGCAGCACTGTTACTGAACACATTACTAATAATGGATTACACAAACATTTCTCTTCCCAGTGTACAACAGGTTCATACGAAGAGTGCCTATCTTACTCTACAGCCCTGCAAAAGTCTCCACTGCAGGGGTGCAGAAGGTGTGGATGGATTTCACAGGCTCATTTACTACCAGCAGTGGTAAAGAATTCAGTACATCTGTGTTGCTCAAGCAGATTTTCACATTTTGTGAATGAAACTTTCTGACATTACTATTTTCAAGAGCATCATGGACACCCTGAAGGAGTTTCATCACTTCACTGAAGATTAGTTATATTTTCTCCTGAAAAAAAACCCAAAAAACCAACCCAAACAAAAACTACAGTAATGTAGTACTGAATCATTCTTACAGCAGGTTCCCAGTGTGTATCTGGACGTTCTTGGCTTCAGAAACTTGGATGACTTGTCACATGTACGTATGTTACACAAATCACAGTCGCAGCAACAAAGAAAGTTTTGACGGTGCATGCAATTTTTATTAATAACTTGTCTGTACTAATGAATTTTGGGCTGACTTGCACTAGTCAGCTTTTCAATAGTCTTGGCTTTTCCAAGACTTTACAATGAAGCAGTGTCTGGCATATGAGATTCCAAACTTTAATGTTTTGCCAGTCTTTTTAACATTTTCAGTTCCTGCGTTCTGAACTGCTCCACAGTATCACACCCTTAAAAGCAAACATTAGAAAGCATGTCCTTGGTCTTGGACACACTGGCAGCCACATGCTAATTTAACATGCTACCCACACCAAACTTTTTATTTTACAGCTTCCACTTTGCTCTTATGGGTAAGAATACAGTCATCAGGCTGATCTCAATCTCACTGTTTCAGTTCTAATTTCTGCTCTGAACTCATTGTGCCAAACCTCCTTCTCAGCAGAAAGCCTCCTTCGTTGTAAGAGAAGGCTACAAGACAGTTGCACAAGGAATTACTGTTACTCAAAGCTGTGCAATTAGCACTTAATTGTTTCTTCCCACATGCCCTTCTCATGCTCAGAGGCTTTCACCACACAGGGGTATCCTGAATTTCCAACAAAACACACTAGAAACTTGTAAGAAGCATTCCTAGCATTAAGCATTCTGGCAGGAATCTGACAATATCAAAGTACATTTTACACTTTCAAAAGGGCATCAAGGAAAGCCCAGCGAAAGAGCAGACGACATATGATTCAATACTGAATATCATCCACAAATCCACAAAAACAAAACACATTTTTGCTCCTTTAAGAAGATTTAAATCTTTTCTACACCTGAGTATTAAGTTGTAAATATCTTTTTACAACAGGAGACCTAGAGGCCACAGCTGGTAACCTGGAAAGTTACGTACTAATTATTTGCAGATGTAAAGATCATGTGAGACAGGAAAAGTAAACAATGCTAAAAGCGGCCATTATAACTTTAGCTTTTCCTCTTTTAATAACTGTCAGAATTTCCACTTTTAAAGACTTAAGAATAAAATCTACTGTGCAATTGCTCAACCATGCTATATCTACAGGTTGTTTGGGTTTTTTTGTCCTTACAAAAACAGAAAGGAGGAAGGTACATAACCAGCTCCCTAAAGCAGTTTGAGCATGAATTCCTGTTTGCCTTTTTTGACACCACATCCATTGTGGACAGGAATGAATGGGCAACAAAAAGGCCAAAACTTGAGTATGGGAACTCTTTACCTCTGCAAAATTAAATTCACAGCTTATGAAAATGAACAATTAATCAGTTGGCAAGTATTTCAAAAATTACAATTAAGTAATATATTATCCAGAGCAAACATTTAATAAGAAAAGCCAAGAATACCATGCTCCTGAGACATCTTTTGGTCCTGCTGATGCATGCTCCGGCATCAACTTCCATTGCTTCCATTGCTACGATTCCATTTTCATCTGGGGAAAAAAGAAGGGAGAAGACACACTTGGAAGAGCGACAGAGACACACGAGCAGTACAAGAAGTCTAAAAAGGCATACTTGAGATAAGTGCCCGATTTCGAGGACAGGCAGCCCCCTCTCCGGACCCCAGCCACCCAGCTGCTCCCGGCGTGCCTCCCGCGGGGTGAACCATCTCTCCCGAAAGGGAGGGGGGCATGCCGTGCGCCGCCTCCTCCTTCTGCAGCGCAGCGGCCGCGTACTGAGTCTGCCGCAGACGCGAGGCTACAGACTCGGCCATCCACGCAGTAGGACCCCTGAGCAGGCGACGAAGGGCGGGAAGGGCGCCGGGGTGCAGACCAGCATCGGCTCTCCCGCCCTGTCTCAACGCGGCGATGGAGACGTCTCAGAGAGGGAAACAAGGCGTCCCAACCCGTTGTCTGTACATGCGTAGTGCCGGGCGGGCCGAGGCTTGTGGGGGCTGTGGAGGGGAAGTTGCTGGTGTTTCTTGTTCCTTGTGGAAGCTCCCGCTTTTTCCCGGGCCTTCCGGAGTTCCCTGTGCCTTCGCGGCGAGAAGGCTGCGGCGGGCAGGTTCCCGGGGTTCCCTTTGTCTTTCCGGGGCAGATCACGGTGAGGTGACTGCACGTAAACACCCTCATCTCCTGTACCGCTCTCTCGTGGTCGCGATTCCTTCAGGTTGAATTTTCTCTCCCCAGGCTGAAATCCCCATGCCTTTTGTAAACATAACCAGTGCCGTCAGGTAACTTATACAGTAAAAGCTGCTTAATAAAGAAAAGCTTACATCACAGAAATAAACATGCATTAGGTGGGTTGAAAATACTTTGCTGTGTAAAAGCTGTGACTTCGGTGTGCTTGATTTTGTGGAAACATCCACTTTGCTCCCTTGCAGAATAAGCAATATTTCTTTTCTGAACCTGGCTCTGTGTGTTCAAGGAGCCAAAATGGGCCACATCCAGCAGCGTACTGTTGTTTGCTCCGGTGGGAGCATATAGAAAGAGGAAGCAGCCTCTGCTCACACTGCAAGTTGTGATAGTCCTCGATATTTAAGGCTTGAACGCTGGCAGAAGCTCAGCTCTAACTGCACAGTTTCCATATTTCCTGCCCGTGCAAGTGGTGGCGTTCACACATTTGAAATCCTGTGACAAGAGAGAACTAGAGCAGCCAGGTACACCAGGAGGGTAAACTGCCACCGTGTCTAGGGAAGAGAAGGATGAGGTTGGTGCCAGCTATAGGGAAACCTGTGCAGCTCTCCTACCTGCCTTGCTCTGCTTCTTGGGGCTGCTGTGGTCTGCTTGCTTCTTTTGCGTCCTCCTTATCTGGGAATGTCGGAAGAAGCACTTACACAGTGTCTGGAAGGCAGAATTGCCAAGTGACTTCTGCAGAACAGTCTGGAGAATGATGCCTTAGCTAAATTACAGGAGGTCATAAAAAGGCTGCCTAATGCCCAGGCAAAGAGGCATGATTCATTGCAGCCAAGACAGTTAGGAGAAATAAAGATAAATAAAAGGAAAAGTTCAGGGCAAACAGCTGTCCACACTTAAAACTTCTGGGGTAAAGTCTACATATCTTCAGGAGTGCAGCATTAGTTTGCTTTTGTGAAATTAGTTTTTGTGTCATTATACTTAGACATGTCTAAAACAGGGTATATTAGTGCTCTTTTTATAGCACAAACTAAAATAACACCAACATTAATTTTAAGCAGATTCACCTGCAATAGGTTTGGCTTGTCATTTGAACTTTGTTTTCCACAAGAAAGATTGTCTTAGGCATTGCCTCAAGCCAAACTTACATGTGCATAAAGGTCAGCACTTTTGAGTAAAGTGATACTTAATAATTCACAAGGAGTGGTCTTGGGGGGACTGTGATGATGAGATTGTTGCTGACAGTCAAGCTACTAAATCAGTGGAGATCTGTTACTCTGTGTTGCTGATACAATCACGTGTTGATTTGCAGCTCAGGGACAGCTGCCTGGACAGAACTTTAAGTCAAATGTAACCAGGTTTTGATTATCTAATGTCACAGGTACAGCTGATCTGTAGCTGCAAAGATAAATCTGGCCATAGCAAATCCCCAAACTCGACCAAGACTAGAAGTAAACAAGTTCCTGGATGAACAATGATAGGATAGATTTGAACCCAAGCAGGGAACCCCAGCCAATCCCATGCAACTCTGAATGCAGACACATCGCTGGCTAGAGAGCTGGACGTGCTTAAACCCTAACCAATCACTTGTCTAAGCCTGGGAGTTTTGAACCTCATATAAAATGGGGACTCTGAACACTAAACCAGGCTATTTGTCTCATGATCATGGGTGAGTCCTGTTGTAATTCTGTCTCCAATCTACAATGTATCATAATAATTTAAGTGAACAGTATAGTGAAGAAAAAGCTTTAAATGTCTGTTACACTTACTATTTATGCCTGGGTACACTGGAGAACTTGAATAGCTAAATGAGAAAATGTTCTATCTATTCTATCTATTCTGTATGAAAAATGTGGTCATTTCAGGTGACCCAGAATGGTCTGCATTGGAAAGCACTTGCTAGTCCAAACTCTCTGCCATTGGCAAGGACATCTCTCACTAGACCAGGTTGCACAAAGTCCTCCCTAGCAACCTGGCTTTGAAGACTTCCAGTAATGGGAGCATCCACAGCTTCTCTGGGCAATCTGACTGTCTTGGGTCATGGAACCAAAAATGTGTATTCTATTTCATCTGTTGAAAGCAGTTGAGATGTTTTTGTTTATCTCTTGTAACTGGGGGGAGGGTGCCTTCTGATAATGGGCCAACTGTTAAAACCAAGTGGGGCAGTGTTTCTTAGCTCTTTCACCACCTATCCTCCCTCCAGGGGGATATTTTCTGCTAACGGGCCATTAAGGCACACCAAGGACATGACACATTCCATCATCTCATTGTGAGATGCTCCACCCAGTGCGGGGAGCCAACCATTCCTACCTAGATAAAAATGGAGACATAGGAACACAAGGTATCTAGTTCCACTGGATTCCCAGAGGAAGACTGGACCTTTTTTCTCTCAGGATCATCTCTACTCCAACAGAACCACATCTACCACTCCAGGAGGACTCACTTTTGGACTGCTTCCAACACCCTGACCAACAGGGTGTCAGGTTGTAGCTCTGACTCTGTCAGGGTTTCTAGGATTGTTGTTTGTTTCTTTGCTTGTTTGTTTGTTTGGTTTTTTCTACTACATTTGTATTGTTAATATTCCTAGTGAAGAACTGTTATTCCTATTCCCAAATCTTTGCCTGAAAGCCCTTAATTGCAATGTGGAGGGAGTGAGGGGTTTACATTCTCCATTCCGAGGGAAACTCCAGCTTTCCCTGGCAGATACCTGTCTTTCAAAAACAAGACACTGACTGATTTACTCTGAGGTGTTACCATTCTCAGAGTAAGGAATTTCTTCCTTATGTCCAATCTAAAGCTCTCCTCTTTTAGTTTCAGATCACTGTTCATTGTTCTGTTACTACAGGCCCTGGTAAAAAGCCTGTCTGTATCTTTGTTATAACCCCCCTTTAAGTATTGAAAGGCTGCTTTAAGGTCTGTCTGTAGACTTCTCTTCTCCAGGCTGAACAACACCAAGTCTTATGAACCCACCTCTCAAACCTGTCAAGGTCTCTGAAGAGAATCTCTTCCCTCAGGCCTTTCAGTTTGATGTTACCTGTAAACTTGCTGAAGCAATCATATACCATGTGAAAACAGCGATCAAAGCTTTTTAGATCATAAACACAGGTTAGGGACATTGGTCACACATATGTGTTTCTTTTCTGAACTTTCAAGACACTAAAAATAAGCAGTGGCACAATTTACAAAGGACAGGAGATGATAATGCACAGATGGATTTATTTACTTTTTCAAACTGATTCATTTAGTCCTGTCAGGGTCAGAATTTTCTGGAAAGTAGCAACATAATTCAAATTGGAATGACTTAATGTGACCTCTCTTCTAGATGATCACAGTGAATCTGAATTCCTAATCTGAATCTGCGATCATTTTATTTGTTACAAATGTTCCCACAAAACCAGGACATGCTAAATTGAAGGCATAACTAATGATAATTCTTAGTTATCCAGTAGATAAGAACAACTTCTTGAGGTGGAAACAGATATAACATTTAAATATGTGGGAGGTTTAACAGAAGGTTGAAGGGTGAATCCTGCTTTGCCATGTCAGGACACTTCTGTCCCAGCAGTTGGCCCTGTCGTTCAGATTATTTACTGTACATTTTGCATGGTTAGCAGCTGCGTATTATCTGCTCTGATACAAAGCCCTGTTGTAGCTTTGTGGCCTCTTGTGGGGAATCCAAGCTAAACAACTGTCCAGCAGTACACAGTGGTTGATGTATTCCTGTTTGTCAACTTAGCCACAGGGCACAAGAGCACAACTTTGACCCTGCAGTGATTAAGAAAGAAAAGCTGAACCTACCTAGTGAAAGGCATAAGACACTAAGCCTTTTTGCCTTTTAGGTAAATGGTGAGATACTACTTTCTCTTTTGTTTCCTAAACATGTGATCAATTATTAAATCACTGGAATTATTTCAGTGTCAGTCGGCAATATTTTTTACGCCAAATTATGAAAGGGTTGAAGAGTATTTTTTTTTTGAAGGTTTTCTGAAAAGTCGTCCTTTGGCTGGCTGAACATGCTGTGTGCACTACTTGTCATCCTGCCAAATGGGAGAAAGCATGGGAGGGAGCAGTGATAATGCCCACCCTCACTAGTGTATGCCTTCTTTTCTACAATTTGCTTTTCAATCTGTTAAACCAACTTGCAAGTGGAACTGCAGACTTCCAGCATACAGTCTCTGAGTACTTGTGGACAGCATCTGTGTTTTCAAGCTCTGCTGAGCTGCTTCAAACCCAGCATTGAAGTGAGTCTGCTATTAACAGCTACATAAGCTGAGATTTTTCCTTTCTGTTAAAATATTCTGAGCATGCACAAAAGGCCTTTTTTATCACTGATGTATTTCATTGGACTAGAGAATACTTGTGACAAGTTAGTGCTGAAAGAGCCTATTTAGGCTTTAAATGACATTAACTTTAGTTCTAAAAACTACTGCAAATCAGAAACTATCTCTTCATTCACTCTTGCTTCTTATTTTCAAAGTAGAATTCAACAGCTGGTAACTGACATAGTTAGAAGGGAGCTCCCTGCACCACCACTCACCAGGAAATATAATGTCAAACTAAGTTAGTTTTTTATAAATTTATCATTATGTGCAAGGGAGAGTGAGTCTTACTCTACAAGTGCAATAAGCACAGTTCTGGCTCCTCATCCTTCTCATTAGTAATTGATTTCCTGTGAACGTTAATAAGCAGTCAAAATTTGAATCTGCAGTAAACAACTTGTTTTGTTCCACTCTGTCTGGGTGTGTCCGAAGTTTTCCTGAGTGAATTCCAACACTAACTTGTAAGGCTAAAATTCCCTGTTGTGTTTTCATCAGAAAGAAAACCAGTTCCTGCCTTTTTTGGCTAGTGGCCTCATTTTCAGTTCCCAACAGCAATTAACTGCTCCATGAGTTTTGTCAGTACTGGTATTTGTGGCAGCATGCCACAAAACCGGTCACTGAAACGGTCAGACTCCTATAAAAGCAAGCAATTTGCCTTCAGGCACACTAGAATGTGCAATAGAAGATAATAAAATAAAGAAAAATAGTTAAATATAGCCTAAGAAGAGTCAAGAAATGTTAAATATATGCACTTCAGTTTAAGATGTATGTTGCAGAGAAAGCTTGCGGATCCATCTATTCTTTGCTTCCTTCCTAAAGATTAAAGGGCTGCTGTGTGTACAATGTTTTAGTGGTATTGCAGGAAATCCTAACACAACACAGTAGAGTATTTGGAGAGAGCATCGTGTGTAAAAGCTCTAAAGTGATTTGTGAGCAGTGAGGCATTAGTGAGGCACTGTTCCTATCAGGCTGTCTTGAGGCACTTTCAAAGTCAGGCTTTCTGTGTACCCTCACCGAACTCTCACCGAAGCTGCAGGATATAATTTCCTTAGCTTTTTATCCACTTTATTTCTCGGCGTCTTGTTTTCCTGCAACCCACCAGAGGTCAGTGTAATGCCAAGAATGGTGAGCAATATGACCAGGGCAGTAATGCCAAGTTCCTTCAAGTTGCTGGGTTTATAGGAGCGTAGCAACCATCTGTCAACAGCGTACCTTGACTTTTATCAGTACCAGCTGAATTAGGGAAAGGGTATGAAGCTGTCAATAAGTCAGTGTGAATTCATCTGTAGATGGTGAGCTTGTCAGAGGCTGACAAGCTTCCAGAAGCATGAAGCTGGCTATATTTTTCAGAGTGTTAATGTCAATTAACAGTTTTTCAGATATTCTGAAGAGCCAAAGAATGGCCTGATCTTACTAAGTTGTTGTCTCAGTGGCTCATTCCCTTCCTTTTCTAGCAACACTTGTTCATTGAATAAAGCTCCTCACTGGACTACAATGATATGTCAGTTTCCTTCAAAAGTTGTAATATCAATGGGAAACGTTTTGGGATTCCTAGATTTTTTTTCTGCTTTACATTTTATTTGTTGTTACTGACTTTGCCACTGTATTTCCCTATTTGGATTTGTGCAGGCCCTTTGCAAGTTCCTCTCAGCTTCTGTTACTAGCCTCACTTGCTCAGTATGTTAAATTATAAAACCCACTAAAATACTGGCACACTAAGAATTCTGTTAAATGTGGAAAAATTTTTTCTATTCAGGAATTTTTTGTAGCCTCTCTGTATCACAGGTCTCTTCATCTGGTGCATTGCATTTGAAGCTGGTTTGCCAGAGTGAAGGGCTTTTCCTACCTATTCTGTGATTTTTATCACTACTAACAAGATAATAGGATAGGTTATCCTGGACATATAAAATGTTTTGAGCAAGTGTCTTTTTCCCCTGTGATTTGAACCCAGCAATTCACTCTTTATTTTGTGGTAGTTCTAGGACTGAGTATTTGGTAAAATCAGGTAGATCAGTTCCTAAAGCAGATTTTCATGCACCTGAGCATCCCCAAGAGAGGACTCATTTACTAATGTGTGAATCGGGGCATCAGTGGCAAATAACAGACTGCTCCCTTACCTATGCTTTTAGTATAAGTTGTTTCTATTTTTATGTAAATAATTCTCACTGTTATTGAAAAAGCCACAGAAAATCAGTATGGGAATTGCTTGGTGCAGAGATCTGCCCTGCAGCATATGTCTATTTATTCTTGAATGTAGTAGATAGTTAATTCATGTTTTTATAATAACACTGCTATGGTTGCGGGTGAACTATATTTTTGTAATAAGCCTGTTATAGCAAATAAACATAAGGGTTAAAGGGTATTTTGAAAGAAACCAAGAAAAGCTGTCACAAAACGAGAACCAGGACCAGAGGAATTTCACAAGAGGACTCCTTCGTCTCCAAAGCAGGGAAGCAGAGATTGTAATACCAACGAGGGGCGAGGAAGAAACTGGCACGGTGATGATGAGCCCCCGATAAGAACTGATTGGGACTGAAACATTAAGAGTGCTTGAGGACATCTTGACACTCAGGATGTCTATTCAGATGGAGTTTCTGTCTCCCGAAATCCTATCAAGAACTGCACAAGGGACAAAAAGACATATTGAAATTCTGAAATTGAATAGCAGAAGGGCTTCAGGGCCCTCCCTGCACCTGGACCAAGAGACAAGCCTGGACATGTACACGGAGTCCGAGTCAAGAAGGGTATAAGACAGACAGACTTTGGGGCACTCGGTGTGAGACCTCAGGGTGGCGTGATGCTGCGGAGCGTGCGTCGGGGTCTTCACCCAATGCGCATTGCTTCCTTGATTTGTTTGGCTTTGTCAATTTCTTGTCTATTTCGTGTTCTAAATTTCTCTTTGGCAATAAATTGTTTTTGATTTAAAATTGGCTTCAAAAATGTATAACATTGAATTAAGAAGACAACTTGAAACTGGTGCAGGAATGTCACTCTGGTGACGGAAACAGGAGTGCAACAAGCACACACCGAGATCATGCAGCAACAGCCAATATTTTTTGAAGGGCAGCCCCTTACATAGTCACTTCAGGTTTCCCACGCTTACAAACCTGATTGGCTGTGATCTTGGGGTCGCCCAGGTCACTTGACCAATGACACGTGTGCATCCATGATTCATAGGGATTGGCTGTGGTCCCCTTGTTTGAGCTTGAATTCAGCCAATCACTTTCATACCTGGGGACTTGTTTACCTCTAACGAACTGGGCTGGTTGAGTTGATGACTGTTACACCAAATTGTCTGTGCAGCTATAGACCAGCTATAGCTATCACACAGGAAAATGACACAGTCTTTGGCGTAGTGCCCACAGTTCTGCTCAGCAGATATGAGCAGCTCAGCTGCTCTGTGGGGAAGGTGGATAAACCTGCTCGAGATTCTGATTGTGGGAATTTCTCTTTTGTTAAGTCAAACAATTCTAATTTTTGAGTTGATGGACTGATTCTTTTCAAAGCAAGATGTTTTTGTATTGGCACTATCTTGCACTGTATATGGTATATACACTACACTTGTTTTGGATAAGTTAACTCTAATTCCTGATGCATTCAAATATTCTAGAAATAACTTTTATTTTCAAACTATTAGTTAATGTAAACATACACCCCCTCATTCTTACTGATAAATATAAGGACCCAATAATTGATTGTCAATTAGATAAACCTTTATTAAAGCAAAAAGTCGAAGCAAGCAGCGCGCTGGGAAAGCTGGAGAGCACAAGTCTCAACCCGTGCTCCACGCACAACTTTCGAAGTGTTCCCCGTAGTTGCCCATTTTTATAACTTGTTGGTTTACACACTCCCCTTGGTCCCTCCCCAGTCCATATTTTCCCATATTTGGTCATAGCTGTCTCTTCTAACTCTGGGAGTCTGGGGTCTTCTGCCCTCTCATGGTGGTTGGTGGATGAACTCTCTCCTCTTCCTCGCAGCACATGCAAGGGGACTTTCCACTGTGGTCACAGTGGTTTCACCGTATCTCTGGTTTTCTCTCTTTCTTCATGGCTTATGATACAAAGTTACATTACATTATCCTGCACCAAGGCCGGGCTCTTTCTAACTTCTCTATTCCTGCGGTTTCTGCAACTAGCAATTATTGCTTAATAGCTTCTATACATTTACAATTTCTGCAGTTTGCTTAATAGCCCCTACATATTTATAATTATTCACTATAACATTTAACATAAATTACCTAAATCATTAATTTCATCTATAACATTACCATCATTGTTAAGGCTTTGAACTATTTATTTGTTATTGAGAAGCTCAGTCAAGGTGGGAATGAAGTAAAAATGCTGACTATTTATTTGTCCACATTACCACCATGTTGTGGGGGTAGTGCTGGTAGTTTTTTAGGGCTGTCTGTGAAAGTAGTTTTTTTGGCACTTTGCACATTAGCCAGGAGTAGCATGTTCAGTTAATTTGATGCTGGGCACTTTTGAATATGGCTTCTAGGTTTAGTTTGAATAATTTTTTCTGTTTCTTGGAACAAGGTTCTTTTAGTCCTGTGGAAATGGACAGAACAATAGTGAGAAAGATTACAGTATACTTGCTTTTCTTCAGGGTCTAGTCTCTTTGCAGAGTCTCTTGGATAGGTCGCAGGCTCTCTTCTTGTTCCCTATTCTTTAATTTCTAGTGGAAAGGAGTGAAAAAGACCCAAGAACATTTGTTGTACAGAAAAGGGCTTGTTTATTTTTGTCCAGATAATCAGGAGCTGTCACCTAGGTACTCAGATTACTGATTCATTTTCTTTGTAAATATGTTCTGTAGTTGCAGCTTCTCTGGCTTTGTAAGAATGGAGGCTGTGGCTGTGTTGCAGTGATGCATCACTATTCTGGCTTTCAGTTCTGTATACATTTAAGAAGTTGTAACAATTCCCTGTGCACTGACTGTGTTGCCAGCATTTCTCACTCTGGAAAGGGTACTGGCATTTCATTACTGTAAGTGCTGTGATCTGTAAACAAATTATGTACCTTGAAAAGCACCGTGTCTCTGGGTCACTGGAAAGTAGGGCAATTGGAAGGAGAGAGATGTGGTGACAAATACACAAAGTTTCTGGTGAGAGGAGTGTTTTAAAATGGCTACCTTTGAAAAAGTTAATGACTGATGCCTTTCATCTGGTCTTTTCTGTAGTCTTCCGACATTTCCATGTCCCTGCTAGATGTTCCTAGTCCTGATGTGCTTAGGAATTACCTAATTTGGACTAATAAAGAAAAAGTGGTGCCCTTTTAAATCCAGATTATTTTGACACATATCTATGTTTGCCTGATGACCAGTTTTTCTAGTCAGTGAGCAGTGTTGTTTTACCTAATGGTG
Source organism: Phylloscopus whistleri (assembly GCA_017589585.1). Classification (NCBI taxonomy): domain Eukaryota; kingdom Metazoa; phylum Chordata; class Aves; order Passeriformes; family Phylloscopidae; genus Phylloscopus; species Phylloscopus whistleri. The sequence goes on along the minus strand of JADMLD010001284.1, from coordinate 392,636 downwards.
GCAATGGCCTCTACTTATCCCCTTACCAGAAAAGCAGTTATGAATATAGTACAGTTCTCTTCTGCTTAAATGGTAGACTTGAGGCTTCCTGACCACATGGAATAATCAGTGACAAATCTTGAGGGATCCTTTGAAGGGAGGCAGCTAGGTGCAAGCTAGGTGAAGAGGATGTGACAATTTGTGCTCCTTGTGACTTGCTTCCATAGAGTCGTCAAGAAAAAGGGTACCTGGAAGGAAACTGCAGGCTGGAAAAAATGCCTTGCTGCAAACTGACCACAGAACTGGAAATCAGTTAAATCCATGTGTTTTTCTGCCTTCTTTCCCCATCCACTTCTTCTGCCATGTAGAGTATCTTGTATCCCTCTCAGGTGTGGCAGGGGCCTTTTCCCCCATGATTCTTTGCAGACATTGTATGGTCTCATTAGGTTTCCTGGGCCTGTCGCCCCCCATTGGCTGTGGGGGCCTGGTGTCCGGTTTCTGTCTTCCCTGTGGTCAGTTTGCCCTCTGCCCTGCCCCCTGTGCCGCCCATGAACCTGAGACACTATATAGCTGAGAAAAACCACATGATCTCTCTCTTCGTGCTCACCCCCTCCTCAGTCTGGGGTGAGGGAAATAAAATAGATTCTCGAGCACAAGACAAAGACTTGTCTCGTCTGTTTCCCTGCCGACGACTGAACCTCCCTGGACACGATGGTCACTGTTGCACCACGCGCTGCAACAAATTGGTGGAGAATGTGGGCATCCAGTGAGGATAGCACGACCGGCACCCCATAAGTCACCCCCTGCGAGACCCCCAACATGAGGATAAAAGGCTTACGGGGAGGGAAATAGCCAGTAAAAGAACCGGCTTACTGGGACCGAGAGATAAAACGAACACCTACCATCACAAGTCTTCTCATTCTTCATGGAGAGGGAGTTTTAAAAGCTACAAGCGGCTAGTCTGCCTGCAAAAAGGATCATGCTGGGGACTCTTACCAACTCTCCTGACACGTGTGCTGCAACTTACGGATGATAAAGCCCTGGTAGGCTACTTATGGACGATTATGGACGATTATAGATGGTTATGGACGATTGCATGCAAAGTGTCAGCGCCCTAGATCAGTGTTCCTCCCCCCTGTGAAACCTTACGTTTTTCAGTTTCTTTAAGCTGTCTCTTTCCCTACCCTTTGTTCCTAAGAGTGCGGCAAGGAGTGAAAACTGCCAAAATAGTATGGAGTTGCTGCCGTCTCTCCGTCACCCTGTGCCCCTCTCCAGCCCTATCCCCCTTTCCCTGAAGGCAGGATGAAGTCGGAAACCATCCAGAGATGACGCGGGCGCGCTGCCGTCCTCCCGCCGTGCTGTGTCCTCCTTCGCCCCCCCGTCTTTCCATATCCCTGGTTCCCTGCCCGGGAAGGCAGTGGCCGCGCCGTCCCGGGCGCTCCTTCTAAAAATAGCTCTGACCACGCTGTTTTGAGATCCCCTCTTTCCCGCCAGTCCGTCTTTTCCGGTCCCGCGCCTGCCCTTCCCCCCACATACCTCCCCCCCTCTTTCTGCCGCAGCTGCAGCTGCCCCGCCCCAAGCCCGCGTAGCAGTGGAGGCGAAGCGGGGCTGCCATAAGAGAGGGCCGAGCCCCGCTGTGCCCTGCAGCTGGCTCCGCCCCGGGCCCGCGCGGCAGAGGTGCCGTGGTAGAGCTGGGCAGCCCCGAAGCAGTGCCCAGCCCTGCCGTGCCAGCTCCACCACTGCCGCTTTCACCGTTCCTTGCTTCACAGTCATCGTCACCAACCCAACAAAGAACACCTGCACCAGCACCAGAGCTGAGACCCAACACTAAGAACTGTGCCCCTCGTGAAGAGGAGATTAAAGAACTGCACCCCTTCTGCTGAGAAGATCAAAAGCCAAGGAGATAACTATTATTAATTTAATTCAGTATCATCATTTCTGTTACTTTATCGTCTGTAATTAAGACTCAAATACCTTTGTATTGCTTGTTAATTCAGCTTAATATTCATTTTAGTTTTGTAAACCATTAAGTCATACTCCCGAAAATCCCCTTGTTACAACTAATTTAAAAACGGAGGAATTGTGAAGTATCTTGTACCCCTCCCAGGTGTGGCAGGGGCCGTTTCCCCCATGATTCTTTGCAGACATTGTATGGTCTCATTAGGTTTCCTGAGCCTGTCGCCCCCCATTGGCTGTGGGGGCCTAGTGTCCGGTTTCTGTCTTCCCTGTGATCAGTTTGCCCTCTGCCCTGCCCCCTGTGCCGCCCATGAACCTGAGAAAAACCACATGATCTCTCTCTTCGTGCTCACCCCCTCCTCAGTCTGGGGTGAGGGAAATAAAATGGATTCTCGAGCACAAGACAAAGACTTGTCTCGTCTGTTTCCCTGCCGACAACTGAACCTCCCTGGACACGATGGTCACTGTTGCACCACGCGCTGCGACAAATCTGCCATACACCTCTATAGTATTATTTGAATGACAATTGATGTTTTGCATGGTTCAGTGTATTTTAATATATCCTTTCTGAGTAGGATGTAAAATTCCAGATTTTTCTTTTGAAACCACAGCACAGTGTGATTTAGAGAATGAAATACTCAGTTGTGAGACTGTGCTCATAGTTGAGAAATAATGCTATCTGCTGGTGCTAATATGCAGAATTAATGTTACTTTACACTAATGCTGCTCATTAACCCCCAACATTGTAGTTTGACTGTGAAAATGTGTTGGCTTGACATAGGCTAAGATAATCAGAGCTTTTTTTTCGTTCTGTGATTGCACACACCTTCTTTCATTAATAAATTGTAGAGTAGAAGATCCTTTCAGGCTGCAATATGAAAAACGTCAGTATTAATCTACAATATTTGTCCCATTTACTATGAGCAATTATGAGTGATGAATTATAAATAATAAATTATACAACTGGTATTCATTTGTACAACACAAATAGGTTTGCAATTCTTGTCCTGTGCATAAGAAAACCACTATAGCTTTATTCACCATGAAAATGGGATACAAGTTTTCACTTCTCCTTGAGAGTTGTTGGCTTTAACTTAGTCTAGAGCAGCTGCTTATCACATGTGTCCATTCCATAGAAGAAGTTGGTGTTCAGGGTCCACTGAGGACATACCCAGCTGCAATGGCAGGAATGCACATTGATTGCAGACCAGGCTGAGCCAGCTGAGGCACTGGATACCTCACATACCTGTTCCTCCTTGCAGCCTTGCCTTCTTGCTGGGGTAAATGCAATGCCAAACTATGGAACAGGCAGAGTAAAATTTTGGTAGCAGGCTTTCTACTGACCGTTATAGGTAGCACTTGCTCAAAATGCTTGTGTTTTTTTTTTTCTCATGCTTGTTGTGAAATACTGAACTCTCCCTTTGCAGGATAGAGAGAGATAGATTTCAAAGCCAAGGCAACATGGGATCACCATAGTACACTCAGGATTGAGAAGGCTATATTTCTCTATGGATCTGATCCCAGAGCCGCCAAGTCCTGGTTCTGCACTGCAATACACCTGTACATATGACTCAATATGGGCGTTAAGGCGGAAGACTTTCAGAGCACCCTGATATCCATTTGAAAACAGTTTTCAAACATAGATGTCACTATTTCACTGTGCTCATTGTCTATTTATCGCTGTGTAGTGCTGGCTTTGCTTATCAATACATGCTGTTTCACTCAGACTTCTAAATGGAAGACTGCTGCTACCTGGCCAGGTTCAAACTTGTCATTTAGGTGACAGGAATAAATGCAGATTTCCAAATTTAACATGTAATTTCCTAGTATTTAACTAAACTAGTTAAAATCCAGAATAAGAAGCAGAGAACCCCTTATAAAACTGGACAGAGCAATGCAGATAGAACCAATGTGGTCAGTATACGTTCTCCGTTTATTCTCCCTAAAATGGCAGGTTATATACAGTTCCACATAGTTTACAATCACAGACATTCTCTCATTGGCATTCGGCATGAAGAAAAATGCAAACAAACATGGTTTATTTCAGTCTTAAGGTGGCTAACATGTTCATACTATAACTATACCAATTAATACCTAAAAACACCACTGTCCTGTGCCCCACACCTTAACATAATTTCTAACTGCACTGCAGGCTTTGCACCTCCACACAGGCCTGAACCTGAGGTCCAGTCTGGGTAGTTCAAACCTCATTCCAAAAACACATCATGCCCACGTTCTCTAAGAAATTCTGCTACAAGAATACATGCAGCTACTCTGGAAGTTTGCCTTTAGACTGGCAACCAGATACAATTTTATCTAAAATTTCATTTACTTAGAACTTAAAAACTGCTCTGTGTCAGGAAGTGACTGCAGGAATGGCTGTTGTTTCTCAAAAGATCTGCTCACTAGACTCAGGAGGACAGGATAAACAAGCAATAACCAGCTTTTCCTCCTGTTAACCTTAGAGTTCACTCATCTAAAAGGAATACACTGAGTATTCCTTTCGTATATTCTTCATGAAGTTGCTTACTGAATGTCAACTTTTGTATGTCCTTTGAAAACAATAGGTTTTCCTCTTCCTGCTGAACATTCTCATGATCATATACAAACAGGAATTAACTCATCTTGACTTTCAAATCCCATGCTAAATTTAGGCTTGCCAGAAATTACTTCATTGTAATTTGAACATACTGATATGAATGTTCCAGAAGATTAATAAATGCAGAATGTCCAGAATGCCTAAGAGGCATCAGTATATCAGTTAAAAAAAGAAAAGGTTTTTGTTTTAGTATGAATGTAGAGTATACAAGTTGGAGTGTCTTAGTTAAAACTGACACACTGCAGCTGCAAATGCTTTACCAGCCACGGATGCCAGTTGTGCTTCTTTGTGATGTCTGAACACCACATGTTGTCTTAGTGTACTTCTCAGGTTCCTCCTGCTGTATTCAGTCTGTCATTCTAGCAATTGTGAACTCATGGTGTCCTTTCTTCCTAACAACAGACTTTGGCACATGTGTCACTGGGAGTGGTGTGAGAGGAGCATATTGCTGCAACTGATGAGGGATTCCTTGTGGAAGTATGAGTGCTGGAAGTTTTACATCACCTGGAAGCTTTTTTGATCTTGACAATTGTTATTTTTGCTTTACTGAAATGGACAAGTCTGTCCATAAGAAGGCTCCTTGCCACTGCAACAGATGGGCAGGAACGTAAGTAGCCAGGAGAATAGATCTGTGTATCTCAAATGTGTAATGGTCTGACTCTCAGAAAACTGTCACTGTAGTTCTTCATAGGGAACTTCCTTGGCATATGGCTTTAAGTGAGATAGTCTGTTATTACTCAATTACTTAAAAATACCCTGACTATCAAATGTAACACGCTGTGTTTCTCTCTCTAATGAATAGGAAGCAGAATATCTGATAACAAAAAATCTTCAGGTTTCTCTGTTGATGTGAAGAAGAGATTCTAAGGACAGCAATTCTTGAAACCTCTATCTGTGTGTGCTAATATTTGGTAAACACTGGTTGGTAGTCCTGTATTCCATGAAGTGTTTACAACCCAGAAGCAGATAATAGGTAACTGGTGCTTGAGCAATCAAGCAGCTGGAATGCAGGCATAGCTAACACAAAGATGAATATTACAGTGTCCATGGTAGTATGTTTTCTTCATTCTGGATTAGTATTACAGATTTTACACTTAAAATAATTTTTTAGAAACTTTCCTCCTACAGATCCAATGAAAACTACTGACTTTTTATAAGCAAAAGCTGTCACTGAAAGAAATAACACAGACAACTCAGGTGTTAAATGTTGTGTTTGGCAGCACATTAACCAGCTGGCATCTGGGTGTTAGCAGCTGCATGTTCTGTTTTTTGCCTTTGTGAGGGTGTTGTGTGAAGGTTGAAAACAAAGAACACAAGCCTAAGAAGCCTGCTTCTTAGTTCTGCTACCGACAGAACACCTTGTAAGACATACACTTTCAGGTAATGAGAAAATCAGTATTTTCAAAACAGAAATTGATCCAATGAGAAATGTAAAATAGAATCTTTCCTCAGGACTGCTGGTTTATGGGACTGGTCAGATCTACGTGGGGAACATTAGAGAACATTAAAACAGAACAATTAGTAATACTCAATCACAACAAACTAGAACATTCTTTAGTGTTATAGGGGAATAGAAGGTGGGTGTCTTGGCTTTCTACTTCCATATACATGTAGAGGAAGGTATGACCTTAACTCAAGCAGACACCTGCAAGGTGTGTTAAATGGGACCATTCAGGCTTGAACAGTAATGTAGCTTTAGCAGCATGCAGCACTGCAGAATCCAGCTGCACAAGGGTTTATTTGTTGGACAGACTGAACAGAATGCCACACTGCTGCAGTTGTAGTTATCCCTGGAAAGCTTGCCTTGGTCACCTCTAGGAAACCTTAGGCAGCAGGGTAGACATGCCACTGCACACAGCCCCAAAAGTGGGTACTAGAAAATTCACTTGCCCTTGAAATGGAGGCATCAGAGTGTGTGCATTTGTACCCTGCAAGTTGATAAGCATTGATGCTGAAGCCTAGCCTTGTTCTCTGGTTCAGCCTAAAGCTCATGCTGGAGATGCTTTTCTAAATCCTAAATTGCTCATGGAATGGCTTTCCTATTTTTTGAATCTAATCTCCTTTTTCATTCTTTACAGATTAGCCAAGTAACATGCAGGGTCCATATTGCAATCACTTGTTAAGTCTAGGCTTTTTTTTCATATATCCCAGTATGTACCTCTTCATTTCCAGTAGTGTTTAGAAGACCACTCAGTAGACTCAGAAAAGAATGGAGCCCTACTGTCCTAGATGTGAATAAAATCCTTAAAATTATCATTTCCAACTTTGAGAATTTGTTTTCTGAAAATGTGATCTGTAGTGAAGAGCTAGTGAAAGCAATGTTATCATGAAGTACTGCCCCCTGCCCACCCCCCTGTGCTAGCTCAGTCTTCTGGGGAGCTTTGGGAGAAATACCTCAGGGGATAGGATAAAAGATTCAAAAGAGGCTCTTACCTCAGGATTATTCCAAGGCTTTATTCTCAAAGGGGTCCCAGGGCAAAGAGGGTGAAAGAGGAAGGAGCACGGGTTTATCTAGACTCTCTGTCTCAGGAGAGATAGCTGGCACTAAGCCAATTGGCTATCGATAAGGGAAGGTAGGGTCAAACTAAGTAGTTACAGGTTTTAGGAGGTTCTGGGGTAAAACCATTTCCCCAGAGGAATACAACATCTCACCCTTTTTTGTTTAAGAAAGTTAGGAGAAAAACATTAGGTTACATGGAATGTGGAGTTTTCCACCACTTACAATTGGTGGGGAAATCAACCTGCTTTAGATTTGCCAGCTCTATGTGGTTGACTTCTGAGGTAGAAGGTATGAGACCATCGATAGCTTTGAAAATCAAACGACGTAGAATCCCGAAAGCTATTGTTACAAGGAAAAGGATAACAAGAAATGACAAGATTGTTTTAACTATAGAAATCCACCATCCTGTGAATCCCCAGCCCTTGAACTGTTCTTTGATCCAGTCCTCAGATTCTTGCTTCAGTTCTCTGATCAAGCTGTTCATGCTTCAAAGAGCAGCATGGATGTTTGGAGCTTTTGAGGTCAGGTTCATGCAGCAGAGTCCTTCAAATTCCTGGCATTCATGTCCATGAAGTAACAAGAGAAAGTCAATTGCTGTGCGGTTTTGCAGCGTGGCCTGTCTGGTAATTTCCTCGTCTTCTAGGAGAGAGCTGATGGCGGTGGACATCAAATTTGCCTGTTTGACCACCCAGCACTCTAGATGGCCTAATTCACCTAGAGCTTTCGCTGCTGCGACCCATGGAAGGAACAGGGACACAGCAACTCTTTTTGACTTTGCCCAATGAAAAATGTCTGAATTACAATTTGGGTCCAATTTATCAGCACTCCTCTTTTGAATTTTGTTTGCCGATTTGTTTTTGTGAGTCCTTTCACCAATTAAAGTTTGGTTGGGTGTCAATACGGACAACATGGCCCTCCTAAAAGCTGAGATGGAATTCCTGCCCATGCCCGATCCCCACAAATCAAGAACAATCCCTTAGGGAGGCTTTTGGGACTTGAGCAAGATGGGTTGTCTGCTGCAATATGGCTTAGGTTATGACACCACCTTTTTGCAGTAAACTCCCCACGATATTGTTTTATGTTGTGGTACTCATTAATGCTAGGAGGTTTTGGGTAGACAGAAAAATGTATGCAGTATGATGCAGGGGAGGAACCCAATAACTCTTAACTCTTGGGTTCCTGAGCCATCTTGGGCAAACTTGGCAACCACTCCTCTAAGGGGTTCACAGTCATTACAGCTTTCTGCTGATGACCTTTGTGTGGTCGGAGGGTGTGTGACTCTGGAATTTTGTTGGACCTATGTGTGTCCAAACCCGCTGGAAATTCTCCAGCCTGCAATGGAATTCCTACCAGACAGGTGGACATAGGATTCTTTGCTGAAGCAGTGGACAAACGTATGTTCGCCTGCTGAAGTGTTTGTGCCAGGGTCACCCAGACGCTTTGACGTGGCTGAGGGACGATCCATGCAGCTACCAGACTGTTCAGCATTAACAAGATGGCAACTTGGATGGGGTTCATCACAGGGTTGAGTGGGAGGTAGGTTTTCTCTAAAAGGAAAAACAAACATTTTTAAAACATGTTAAAAGTTTCTGCTTCTGCCAGAAGGAGTCCACACTTAGGAAGATCCTTTTTTCTCCATCCGACGGCATCTTCTCTTGGAGGCAGTGGCTACTTGCCTCTCATCCCCTTCTTCTGGAGCTGGATTTTTGGGGACAAAAGGTTTCACCCACTTCTGGGGAATCGACCGAGGGCCTGAGGGAGTAGCTACGCATGCATAGCCACGACTCCAGGTCACGAGCTCATAGGGACCCTTGGTTTCCCAAGTTTCTGGATCCCTAATCAAGACCGGTGGACATTGAGACAATTTGAACTGATTACCACTGTTAAAATGACGTACCACTGGTGGACTCATGTTTTCAAATGAACAGTTTTTCAAATGAACCAAATTGATGGTAAACATGGCTTTGCAGAGCTTCTGCTGTGGAGACATCCACACAGTTGTGCTGCTCTGTTTAGCCAAAACCTGCTTGAGCATCTGGTGTGCACACTCAACCTCAGCTTGCCCTGTGGGGGAGTGAGGGATGCCAGTTTTATGTTCCACTCCCCACTGCTGGACAAATTCCAGGAACTCCTTGGACACGTACGCTGGGCCATTATCAGTTTTTATTTCTTTTGGGATCCCCAACACTGAAAAAGCTTGCACTAGGTGTTGCTTGGCATGCACAGCCTTTTCTCCTGCATGGGCAGAGGCATACACTGCGCCTCAATGTGTGTCAATACTTACATGCACATATTTGAGGCGACCGAAACTAGGAATGTGTGTGATGTCTGTCTGCCACACCTCACAACTGCCAAGGCCCCGGGGGTTAACCCCCATACCCATTGATGGCATGGCCTGGAGCTGGCAATTGGGACAGGTGGCCACAATGGCTCGGAGCCGGACTCCGTGTTAGCTGGAACTGACGGATCAGACCTGGCACATTTTGATGGTATTGTTGGTGACTCAGCTTTGCCTGTTGGAAGACATCAGGGAGACGTGCTTTTTCAACTGGTGCAGCAAGGGGGTCTGCCTGATGATTCCCCTCTGCAATTTCACCTGGTAAATCAGTGTAAGACCTTACATGCATCACATAGAATGGATGTTCCCGATGAGAAACCAAATAAATTAGCTTTGAAAGCAATCTGAAGAGATGCTCATTCTCGATTTCTTTGAGCACAACCTGCTCTGCTCTGGACACTACCCCAGTCACGTAGGCAGAGTTGGTTATCAAATTAATTGGTTCCGAGAACTTCTCAAAAGCTCTTACCACTGCAGCCAGTTCAGCCACTTGGGGGGATCCTTCCACAAACTCAACATCAGCTTCCCAATGCTGAGTCTGAGGATTTCTCCAAGTCATCACTGACTTGTGGGAAGCCCCAGATGCGTCCGTGAACACTGTGAGAGCCTTGAGTGGTCTCTGACTCCTTTTCTCACAAGGAATGAGGTGGAATTCCTCATTGAACAACTTGTGAGATGGGGCATGGACTGATATTTGTCCCCTGTAGCTGTCCAGATATAATTAGAGACTGGCATTGCTCTGGAGCAAATGCTCAAACATCTCTTTGGTCAGTCTCTTTTGAGAGTTCTTTCCCTCCTCTGAAAGTTTGACTGGGAGGTGATGTGCTGGTTTGAAAGCAAAACCAGTGAGACTCCCAGTCAGAGATACAATTTAATAGGAGAAGAGAGGAAAAAAAGGTAAAATAAAATAAATGGAATAATACAACCTAACACCCTGTAGTTCACGGTGTTTGAAGCAGTCCAAAAGTAAGTCCTCCTGGAGCGGCAGACGTGGTTCTGCTGGAACAGAGATGATCCTGAGAGAAAAGGGTCCAGTGATGGTGAGAAGGGTCCAGTCTTCCTCCAGGAATCTGGTGGAACCAGATGACTTGTGCTCCTGTGTCTCAGTTTTTATCTAGGTAGGAATGGTTGGCTCCCCCCACTGGGTGGAGCATCTCACAATGGAATATGTCATGCCCTTAGTGAGCCTTAATGGCCCATTAGCAGAAAATATCCCCCTGGAGGGAGGACAGGCGGTGAAAGAGATAAGAAACACTGCCCTACCTGGTTTTAACAGTTGGCCCATTATCAGAGGGCATCCGCCCCCCTCCCTCCAGAGTTACAAGAGATAAAGAAAAACATCTCCCCAGCTGCTTTCAGGAGATGAAATAGAATACACATCCTTGGCTCCATAACCCAAGACAGGTGAATACATCTTAAGTCACAACCAGCCAGTTCACACAATCTCATCCTGGCCTTCCGAATCAATTGAGCTATCAACTCTTGTGGCTCAGTGATGGTCTAGGATCTTTGGTGAGAGAGGAAGACCCGCTCTATGAATAAGAGTGAATCTCTCTGCCCCTCGATCCATTGGAAAATCAAACCATGCAAATGTGGCAGCTTTCCTAGAACAATGAAATGGAAAGGTGTGTTCCACTCACACCTATGAGCCTGCCTCTCTGACAAAGCCTTCTGTACCTTTTTGATTGCTAACTCTGCCTCTGGGGTCAGTTCCCTGGGAGAAACCAGCTCCCTCTCCCCCTTCAATAAATTGAAAAGAGGGTCTAGATCCTCATTTGTGAGGCCTAGCCAAGGTCTTACCCAATTCAAAGACGCACACAGGGAGTGGAGATCTGCTAGGGTTTTAGGATTGCACTCAATTTCCAGTTTCTGAGGAAAAACGGTCCATGTGGAAATTTGCAAACCCAGGTACTTCCAAGGTGGCATTCTTTGAACTTTGAACTCTGAATCCAGCAGAGGTTAAAACCTTAAACACTAGGTCAAGCGTGTGTTGGAGTATAGAGTCATTGGGGGCACACACAAGCACATCATCCATGTAGTGAAGGATGACGGCGTCCTGTCTCTCAGCACGTACAGGTGACAGTAATGAGGGTATGTACTGTTGGCATATGAACGGCGAGGATTTGAGCCCCTGCGGCAGCACCAGCCAGTGATATCTCTTCACTGGGGCTTCCCGATTGATGGTGGGCACCGAGAATGCAAACCGTGGGGCATCTTCTGGGTGTAGGGGAATCTGGAAGAAACAATCTTTGATATCTAGAACAGCCAATTGCCAATCTCGAGGGAGCATTGTTGGAGAAGGCATCCCTGGTTGGAGTGGTCCCATGTCCTCTATAATTTTGTTTATTTCCCGGAGATCATGGAGCAACCTCCACTTGTCCTTTCCCAGTTTCTTTATTACAAAGACTGGGAAATTCCAAGGGCTAGTTGTGTCTTCTAGGTGGCCTTGAGCCACTTGCTCCTCCATAAGCTCCTCAAGCGCCTTGAGCTTCTCTTTGCTCAATGGCCACTGTGCTACCCATCTTGGAGTATTGTCCAGCCATGTTAACTTTTGGGTAGGGCACGTCGCAGCAGCTATTTCTAAAAATCCTGGGGTGTCTTAGGAATGACCAATTGGACTCCCCACTGGGACATGGTGTCTCTCCCCCACAAGGGGGCCTTAGAGTCTGCAACAAATGGATGGACACTTGCCAATTTTCCATCAAGTCCCTCAATTTGCACAATGTTTTTTGAAATTTTTGATTTCCATTGTGATTTCTCCTATGCCCTGAAGTTTGCTTGCCACAGGCTGCAATTCCCAATGTGATAGCCACATGCGCTCTGGTAAAACTGTTTTGTCTGCGCCTATATCAAGCAATCCTACAACATGAAGACGATCTGGCCCATGGGCCAAATTGCAGGCCATAGAAGGTTTGTTCTCTCCCACCACTGCTGCCCAGTAGACTTCCGGTGATTTTCCATCAGCTACGATATCTGCCGGAACGGGAATGGCCTGGGCAGGAATTTGCCCCTCTGCCTGGTAGAATGGTGGGTACATACAGCATGCCAACAGCATGAGGCATGTTATCTTTCCCTTAATGGTCATGGGAGCTACCTCAATCTCCACTGTTGTGTGTGCTGTGTCCCCAATAACAAAATACTCACTGTCCAGTTCCATGTGGTTAACTGTCAGGTCCTGTGATATGTTTGACAGGTCCACTGTAATTACTATCCAATCAGTAGATCTGAAATGAAAACCTTTGGTAGTCACGAGCCTGTATCAGCCAAACCTTGTTAGTTGAACAGTTGACATTTTTATTTTTCTGCACCCCCATACTCTCCCCCTCTTTTGTTAAGAGAGAGGCATTCACCGGTGTGGGACCCTGTATATTTATGCTTGCACGCATAGCTGCATTAATGATGGGGAAGCGCTGAGAAGTTAGTTTTTTTGTTTGTTGGACTTCTTTTTCTGGTTCTGGTTCTGTGGGCAGGCTCTCGCAAAGTGTCCAGGCTTTTTGCAGAGGTGGCAGATGATGTGCTGCAGCTGGTCTGGTGACAGTGGTTGCCTCCTTGGTCCTGGTATCACAGCTGCTGCAGATTTGGGGTGTGCTAGTTCTGGATTTCTTTCAGGTGCACTGAACAGCTCTGCTTTCCTGGTACAAGCTTCAATCATGTGAGCTAGAGTAGGCAATGGGTCGAGGGGAAGACTAAGGATAATTCTACAACCAGCCTCATTAGCATTCCTCTGAGCCATCTCCTTGATGAGCTCCGCCTGTACAGATGGTTCTTGCACTTGTCTTTCCACTTGTGTTGTGAGACGGTCGACAAACTGCAAGAAATTCTCTGAAAGAAACTGTTTAATGTTAACATAACTGCCTTTACTTTCAGTTGTTGGTAACTGGTAAAATGTTTTTCTGCAGCATTACAAATCTTATCTAAAACTGACTTAGATAATACTCAAGTTTGCTTTTCAGGACAATGCTAGTCACCTTCTCCACACAGATGATCATGTGTGATCTCATTATCATCATTGTCCTTTGCTTCTTCAGGAATTTGTTGAATCTCCTGTAATACTGTTCTCAAATGTTTTTTTCCACATGCATTCCCATAATTCATACTCTGAGGGAGTTAATAAACATCTGAATATGTCTTTTATGTCATTTGGTACCACTTCATTTGAACTGAAAGTTGCTCTTATCATGGCTTTAAAAATCTCACTGGATCTCCCAAATTCTCTCTGTATTTTGCAAATCTCCTTTTTATCTTGGTAAGAGAATGGCTTATAATCTCTTCTACCATTTTTCCTGCCAAGATATACGACAGGAGCTACAGAGGGTATGCCTTCATCAAGATGATTCTGAGTTTCTAAAACTCCTGCAGCTGTCCCATTCCCCAGGCAACCAGGGGGTATTCCCTCCCCACCCACCCTGGGGTCCGGCAACAGGCAGCTCCCTCCCTGTCTCCCGGGGCCCTGGGGTAGGCTGTCCCTGTCCCCATGCCGCGAGGAAACTGCCCCCTCACTGCCGCTGTGGGCTGGGAGCCGTGCCCCCTCACCTCCCCCCAATCCGTGCCAGGACTGGGGTCTGCAAGGGGCATGCCCCTCTCTTCGCTGCCGTGGCCGCTCAGAGCGGAGGGGAGGCAGGGGGAGGAGGGGAGGGGTGGGAGAATGAGTAAGGGTTATGGGGTAGGGGTGGGGATTTGGGAAAAGAAGGGATTGTGGGAAGAAGGAGACTCGAGCACATGGCGTCCACCATTACCCTCCCCACACCCCCCTCCCCATTGTACCGGGGGGGGGTGCAGCAGTCTATGCCGGTTGGGAACAGAGGGATCAGAGGGAAGAAAAGGATTTAGAGGGTTTTTCTGCAACTGTCTGCTGTTTTCCGCTTCTAACAGCTGCTCACGAGCTTTTAAAAATATTGGAATAAATAGAGAAGCCATTTTGAAATTTTAAGGTTAGTAATTGCCCAATTTCATCCCAAAATGAGACCGAATTCATATTGTTCAAGACAGAATCTGGAAACTCAGCTAACAGCCAGCAAACAAAGTTTATTAGTAACCTTTTAGACACTTTAAGATCATTTAAAACAGATTTAGGCTGTTTTAATAAACTCTTTCGAGGAACAGAAAGTTTCCTGCCCATGTTTCTGATGTTTTAGAGTGCAATCTGTTCAATATCTACCTTCTGCGCGAGAGAAACACACACACTGCTTCTCCCATCCCGCTTCCACTCCCGAGACAGCCGGGACAGGCGGGGGGGAACCACGGGCTGGGGATACGGCACCCTGCCGGTTTTCCCCGGCTCCGGGGGCTCTGGAGGGGTCCTTCCACTATCTGGGACCCTTCTGAACTGTGCAAACCCCCCAAAACGCAGGCTCTCCAGGTCGGTGCGGCGCCTCGCATCTCGGAGAAAAAAAACTTCAAAACTGCGATTGCGCAACTCCTGCTGCACTGGGTCCTAGAGCTGTCCACCACACTGGGTCAGTGGCGCTAGGTTCTAGTGCCCTCCACGCAGCAGAGTTTTTTCCCGATCTCACCAGAGGTTCCCTCCCCCAGCTAGGTAGCAACCGAGGAGGATCCTGTGATTTCGGGGTGCCATGATTGCTGCGTCAGAAGTCCCTATCCCAGACCGACTTGCTTTGGGCGTCCAGCAAGCTATCGATCCTTCCCCAACCCCTCCAGCCACGCAAAAAGCAGCTGATTGGTGGAGAGGTAGTTGAACAGCTCCGAAAGCTTTTGAGATTCCTGGATAAGGGACTCCAGCTTATTGCGTGGGCTTTTTATACCACTTGGAGCGCCAACTGAAGTACTCCCCCCTTCCCGCCCCCCTGTGCTAGCTCAGTCTTCTGGGGAGCTTTGGGAGAAATACCTCAGGGGATAGGATAAAAGATTCAAAAGAGGCTCTTACCTCAGGATTATTCCAAGGCTTTATTCTCAAAGGGGTCCCAGGGCAAAGAGGGTGAAAGAGGAAGGAGCACGGGTTTATCTAGACTCTGTCTCAGGAGAGATAGCTGGCACTAAGCCAATTGGCTATCAATAAGGGAAGGTAGGGTCAAACTAAGTAGTTACAGGTTTTAGGGGGTTCTGGGGAAAAACCATTTCCCCAAAGGAATACAACATTATCAGATTACCTGAATTCCTGCAGGGCAACATTAGTTATAATTAATTATATGCTTACAGTTAAATGCATATAAATATGAGATCTGGGCCTAAGAAAGTAAGTGATTTAAAAATAGAGAGATAAAATTAATTCTGCATTTTAAAGGTAAACTGAAAACATGTCCACATGCTTTTGCATCCTTTATATTGCTGTTACATTTATATTGCTGTTACCTTTATATTGCTGTTACCTATATTTGCTGTTTAGAAATTGAAACAAATGCAGATTTCAGTTTGCCTGGGAGTGAAAAGCACTTAGATATAAGACAAGTTTGTTACTGAAAGAAAAACTTAACACTCTGTAACAGCAAATAATCACTGCTATATTAAGGAGTCTTGTGTGGTTACTGTGCTGGCAGAACAGCCTCATGGTTTGTCCCAAAAGGATACTCTCCTTGCACTGCTAGCACAGGCAGAGACCCCTCGGGCTAGCCTTGGCTTGTTCCAAGACTCCAGGCAGTGTCAGACCCGGGGTGCGGCGGAGAGATAAATGTAGCAGAATGAATCCTGTGCAACCCTTTCAGAGATGCTGGACTACTAGTGAAGAAAGGAAACGGATCTGCGTGGGAGTCTTGTCCAGTGATTTATTCCAGTTACAGCAGGACTTCTGAACAGTGTGACTTCCAGAGCAGAACGAGGGACCATGTGGCTGTCCCGGGGTTTTTACCCTGGAGAGGGAGAAGGGGGGAAGAGGGGGGGAGCATTGAGCCTCCCAATCAGAAAGAGACAGGGCGTGACCCGAGGGCTAAAGGGCAGCCCAAGGGTCAAATCATCTTAGGGGAGGGTTGCGCCCTTTCTGCCCTGGCCAATTACTTCGACCGCCAGCCCCTGCAGAAATTCCAGGGGGGCAGGGAGACCCTGTATATTAAAATCAACCCCTTAGGATTTGCCAAGAAACCTGACCCTGGGGAGGGAAAGGACCCCAAAGGGAACTTACTTTGGAAACCTTAAAGACACAATGCAACGATACTCAAATATGGATTTTAAAGTCGAGAATAAAGTAGCTTCTTAAGAAGCAATATAAGCTATGTGACTGCTAGAAAGATTGCATACTGCAGGCAAAAAAGCTGTTTTCTGACTATTTCCAGAAAAATGCACTTGAAAACAGATAGGGCCAGGACATAATTTTATTAGTTCTTTAGCATCTTTCCTCTCTCTCTCTGAGTTGTTTTTCCAAACAGTAATGATGCCAGGGCTTGCTGATTTTTTTGGTGCTACAGTTCACTATGGTTCATGGAATTATTTTCACAAAATGGAGCTAGTGGGACTGTTCACTGAAGTTTAGTTGTTTGTGTGCTTTGCTGTACAGATAAGACAGCAGAATCAAGTCTTTGTTTACAGGAAGATAGCCACCATTGTTTATCTCATTAAAGTCTTGATAGAAAAGGTCACTTTCAGGAAGTAGGTTTAGGTCTGTTGTAAAAGGTGGCACATATAAGCAATGAATACTACAAGTGTACTTGTAATTCTCTGGATTTTTAATATTGGTAAGCACACCCTTGGAATTTTTTTTTATAAAGGTGCGTAATTCCATAAAATATAAATGGACCATTACATTATGAAAAGAGAATATAATTTTTGTTTGGACCTGTGTCTCAGTTTTGAAAGACAGGTATCTGCCAAGGAAAGCTGGAGTTTCCCTCGAAATGGAGAATGTAAACCCCTCACACCCTCCAAATTATAATTTTGCAATTAAGGGCTTTCAGGCAAAGATTTGGGAATAGGAATAACAGTTCTTCACTAGGAATACTAATAATACAAATGTAGTAGGAAAAAAACAAACAAACAAACAACAATCCTAGAAACCCTGACAGAGGCAGAGCTACAACCTGACACCCTGTTGGTCAGAGTGTTGGAAGCAGTCCAAAAGTAAGTCCTTCTGGAGTGGTAGATGTGGTTCTGTTGAAACAGAGATGATCCTGAGAGAAGAGGGTCCAGTGATGGTGAGAAGGGTCCAGTCTTCCTCCGGGAATCCAGTGGAACCAGATACCTTGTGTTCCTATATCTCAGTTTTTATCTAGGCAGGAATGGTTGGCTCCTCCCACTGGGTGGAACATCTCACAATGGGATGATGGAATGTGTCATGTCCTTGGTGAACCTTAATGGCCCACTAGCAGAAAATATCCCCCTGGAGGGAGGATGGGTCGTGAAAGAGATAAGAAACACTGCCCCACCTGGTTTTAACAGTTGGCCCATTATCAGAGGGCATCCACCCCCCTTCCACCAGAGTTACAAGAGATAAAGAAAAACATCTCCCCAGCTGCTTTCAACAGATGAAATAGAATACATATTTTTGGTTCCATAACCCAAGACAACCTGTCATGCTTGTATGATGCTGCAATACTGAGGTGTTTTTCAGGTAAAACCTAAACAGAGGGGCTGGCCCATGCTCCGTTCCATGTCTCCAAAATAAATATTTATACAAATGCAGGATTTGTAATCTTTCTGACCCCCTACAATTTATCTGGTGACTGTGATCATGGTAATGTGCATTTCTTGTTAATTTATCACCTATGAGATTAATTCTAAATTTTGAAATGTTTAAACACAGCAAATTATTACCAGAAGAAGAGAGCAAGACAAGAAAACATTTTCTTCACTTGCCTAAAAATTAGTTATCTCAAAAATAACCTATGTTCATTAGCCATTATTAATATAATTTAATCCAGTATTTGTTCTAGCTTTGGAATTTTTAAGCAAAGGTATGCCTTAAAACTGCAATCTTTAGTATATTTGACAACTGTAATATTTTAAAAGACTAAAATCATCATCATAACTTTTTTAGAATAAGTAGCTTGTATAATTTATTGATGGCTTTAAAATTTCTCTAGTACATTAATTTGAATACAAGATACACAAGAAAAAACGCTGTAAGAGAAAAGAATTGCAGATGCTATACAGCATCATTATGTTTTAGTGTTCACAAATCCTATTTTTATACATATGGTGTGTGTTGTATATAGATGACATGTATGTAAGTAGTGTATATATATACGTATATATGTGTAATATGTAGTATATAAGATGACATGAAGAATTACATAAGACTTCAGCTGGTGTTTTTTAGTAATATTTAGAAGTATTCCTAATACTTTTTTTCTTTCTTCTCCATAAATTACCATTGATACAACAGTGTAGGTGATAGAAGAACAACTGACAACTGGGCTTGCCTTTGAAATGCTAGAACTGGCTATTCAAGACTCAACTGTGCTCTGTGTCTTCTTCATACTATCTTTTTTTTGTTGACATCGGTCAACACAGTTCTGAATTGGGATTTCATCTCACTCTTGTGAGTTTGACTCTTGTGAGTGAATCAGCCATTCTAAACATCACTTGAGGAATCCTGTCTATAGACTATCAAGGACAGTCCTCCTATGGTACAAATGTGATGTGACAAACATACATTTTATCTTAGCTTCTAGCATCTTAATATCTCTGGGAGAAGGACAAAAGATAACAGAAGCTGATTAAATGTACTTAAAAATGCATTCTTTCACAAGTAATGATCAAATGTATTCCTCAGGCAAACACTGAAATACATGAAATCAGCATTTCTCTGCAACAGATTGAAGTAGTTCCTGGTGACAATCTTTTGTGAGTAAATATTATTAGCTCAAGGTGACAGAAAACAGATTGCCTATGCAGGTTCAGAAAGCAAAGGAGTAGGGCTATGCACAAGACCTTTGTCATAGAGGAAAATGTTACTGACAAATAGAGGGCAGAAGTATTTGCACATGAGCTGTATTTTCAGTAACTTGGAGGGATGAGAAGTCTCAGTACAATTGGTGGGAGATGTGGAGTGATGCTCCAGGGCAGTAAACAAAGGACTTCTCTGGGAAGAGCTGCCAGTGTTCTTCACCTTGCAGGTCCTCTGAAAAGCACTCTGGTAGAGGTGCCTTTTATTCCCGGCCTTAGTCTGTTGAGACTAGGCCTGGTTTTCATAGTTAGAAATAATACACAAAACTTCAGATTGAAAACCAGTGATGATGTCCAGTCTTTTCAAATGTGAGCTCAGCAAACTCAGATGAAGAGCTCTGTTCCTGGGATTTGATGTAGCTGATGCTTAAATGTGGGCAGCTCTAAAGCTCATGCTGAGCTTCATATATTTGTGACAAGCAGAACAAACACCTGAGTCTGAAATACTGTCTGTGAGTGCCATTTTTATGGACAGACACAAAAGGTGAATAAGTTTCCTCTGACTACACTTAAAGATGCCTGGAACTGGGCCAGCTTTGGCCTGCAGATCATACTGCTTCATTACCATGACTCTGAGCCTGAGTTAATAAGCTATGCTGAGCAAGCTCATGTGTCTCTGCACTTGTTTCCAGAGCTCCTTGAGGTAGTAGAGAAAGATATCTATCCTTTGGGAAAAGCTGAATACTTCCTCTGTGATAATTGCAAATTCTGTCTTTTAAACCTGCCCTGTTAATTCTATGGAGGTTTTCAAATTGATAAACTCAGAGAATGGAGCTTGTGTAAGAACAATTTATCCTGAAAAAGAAATCCAGCTCATTTATTTATGTGGTAATGCTCTTTGCTTCATTTATTTTAATCTTGTCGTCCTCAAAAGTTGGGGTGTTTTTGAATACAAAGGTACCCCCAAACCATAATTTTATTTAAACTAGTTTGATGACATCACAGTCACTGGAAGGTACTTCACCATATTTTTTTCCTTCCATTTAACACTCCACTCACATGAGAATCTTGCTCTTTCTACTGCCGATTATTCAGATAGTGATACTTTGAAGTTAAGAGGAATTTGAGTTCCTATGCAGTTCGCATGATTAAACCTAGTTAATGTGGAGACACTTCAGTTGCCAACAAAACTTGTTCATATTTGAAATAAATTTGACTAGCCTCATATATGGTAATTAAATATTTTGTAGGCATAGGCTTTCAGTATGTGCCACTACTGCTAACACTCAGGAGTTTAAATCTAAATAATTACCATCACATCAATGTTGTGGAGTCGTTTGTAGTGCACACTCAGGTATTTTGTAAAATGAATGTAATAAACATGTATTTTTTCTTCTCTTTACTAGGGATCTTGCTTGATAAACTCAAATAAAATATAGAGTACATTTGAATCATACTTTGGTACTGCTTCAGACTTGCTATTCATGAGTAAAGAAAAGTTGTCATGGAAACTTGAACTGCGAGATGCAAGACAAAAATTTTATTCAAATCCTTTATTCAATGAACACGTTCTCTTGCTGTTAATTAAGTATGAATTACTTACAGTTTCTTTGTATTTTTCTGTTATTTGAAATAAGTTGCTAAGCAATTTCTATTAATGTAATTTCTGAGTACTTTTCATGTATTTAATGTATGACATTGAAAAGGTTTATTACTTTTGGTTGAGAAAAGTTGTCACGTGATAGGGTGTGTTGCTTTTCCCTATGCATCAGGTATGTTTCCCTTAAAAAACATCCTTTTTTTCTTAAGTTCATGTTTTTGATCTGAATACTTCTAATTTTTGGATGTTCATTTAACAGACCACCTTCAGGGAGACGTTCCTGTCTGTGGACCCATTTAATATAATAGTTGGTGAATATAAGAAGACAAAAGGGATTGAGTTTGCCACTTGGCATACTGAAGTAGGCTTTCTTGGAGAACTTTTTCCCAGGCTGATTGATTAATTAGGAAGCGATTAATCTGACAATATATGACCTTAGTGTTTCAAACAGGATTTATGCAGTTAAATACTTTTCTGTCATAAGTAGAATATTGTACATTTGGGAATAGTCATTAAGACAGTATTTGGTTTTTTCCCTAGTCAATTTAAAATTTTTAAGCAATTTTTACAGTGTATTTTGTTGATACTTTTTTTTTCAGGTAGGTGTAAAAATTATTCTGGTATATGAACAAATTAGTGTACAAGTGGCTGTTTTTATTAAGACTGAAGCTGAAATACAGCCAGGTATTTTTTTATAAATTGATGAAATGTGAGTAATTCAGGGTGCTTGATTTTGTAGTCTGTTTTCATGATGACCACAGTAATTTGTTTAATATTATATTTAAAAATTTTAACATTTTTTCCCTAACAGTTAGTAAGTATTAAATATACTGGACTGAAAGTCATGGAAACTAAATTTCACTGTGAATTCACAGTTTTAATCTAGGCTGCAGATTCACTTCTCCAAGTGAATTTCTTCAAACTTAACTGTTCTCATGGGCAAGTTATATTTAAGAGTGGAAAAATGCTTGTTTGTGCTCCACACGGCTCTGCAGTCACTTGTCTGACTTTTTATGTGACTTTGTGCTCATTTACCCCCCCCATTCATGCTGCTTTTTCTTCTCCCATATGTGCTCTTCTAATTTACATGAATTTTTGAAATGTTTTTCCACTAGGGCTGTTCCTTGATGCTGACATTGAGTGTACCAA
Source organism: Phylloscopus whistleri (assembly GCA_017589585.1). NCBI lineage: Eukaryota > Metazoa > Chordata > Aves > Passeriformes > Phylloscopidae > Phylloscopus > Phylloscopus whistleri. Next base: position 370,744 of record JADMLD010001284.1, on the reverse strand, counting down.
ATCACTGCTGTTATGTGTGTTGTAAATAAGTACTGTTCTGAAGAAGTGTGGCTGACAAGTAGCTGGGTGGCTCTGGCCACCAGTAGCCTGACTGCATTTTCAGCAGTTTCAAATTCCTGGAAAATGCATTGGTTTTACTATCTCCCATTCCTGTATAAGGTATTCTGGACCTTAGAATAGGACCAATAGAAAGATTTTGCCAGTATAATGTTCATGAGTTTAGCTGAGTAAAAGATTTTCCTAGCAGAGCTGCAACTTTATGTGCAAATTTACTAATGTACACTAGCAAAAGCCTTGCGATTTTGTTGCTGTTGTTTTGGTTTGGGTTTTTTTCTTGATGAAGTACGTCTCTAACAATTTTTGACACAATGATACTGACCAGCATTTCTGGACATGTAGTTGCAGGGCTAACAGCAATGGCCTTGAAGAGTTGAACTTCAAGAGATGGAAATGGAGATGCTGATTGATAAGCAAAAGTTAATGACAGGGACTGTTTTTTCTCTCCCTGATGTGCCTGTCAGTGATACAGGCTTTATCTGCCTAGATGAACTGCTGTTCACTTTTTTTCTGCTCCAAGATTGAGACAAAAAATCGTGTAGTTTCAGTTGATAAGAACATGAATAGAACTTGCCTTCTTATGTAAAAATCTTGTCTATCGTTCATTTTGTGGCTGTGTTCTCTTAACCACAGCAAGATCTGGCTTGACTTCAGAATCATACGAGTAATTGCTTATTGATTCTCTCTAATCTTTTGGCAGGTGACCTATGAAACTACTAGTTCAATCCCTACCTTATTGTAACCTTTGTCAAAATCACTGCTTGTGCTTAGACAGACTTTGGAAAAACATTGTCTGAAAAAGATCTCATTCGGACAGCATTTCAGATCCTGAAAACGCTCACAGCACAAACAAAATAAATAATTTTACTTTTTCAGAACCTGATGTTTGAGAGACCTTGCTTAGAAGACCAGTAGTTTATTCATAAGAAAAGTTAGTGTAAAGCGAGTTAAAGACAATTATCTTCTTCAGAGGCTTTGCTTTACTTGTTTAGAAGATTAGCAACAACATGGACCACAAAAAACTCTGTTTAGCAACAAGAATCCAGTACACTTTTAAGGGAGAAAGGAAGAATTAGTTCTCTATTATTTCTTTGTAGAACCTATTTGTGCAAGAAGAGAACTTTATGAAATATCTTGAAATCAATTTTGTTTAAATAGAAGTACTCAATAGGACACCAGCTCTTATAAAGAAAAGAAATTACCATAGTGAGCCATATGTACAATTATCTGAGCAGACTAGAAGAAATCTTCCATGGTGTACTACACCTTTCAAACTGCTAGCAAAAATCAGTGTCCAATTTACTAGTGTTTGTTCAGAGAAAAGTAGCATTTCAGAGGAACAGTAGCAAAACATCATTAAAAAACATCATTTAAACTATTGTAAAGTTCAATGCTTAATCTAGTTTCTAACTCCAGGCTATTTTGGAAATAACCATTCTTTTATGCATGCTGTGAGGATTAGAGGCTTGAGGTTAGAACATACTTTTGAAATAACAAGACTTCTGTATTTCATGGCTTAAGTGTTTGTGATATTAGATTTGGACATCTACCTTTATTCTGCTCATGAGATGACCTCTGTAGAGGTATTTTATTTAACATATCTTTAATATTTTTTTTAAAGGAGTGATAGCATAGATTTTATTTCAATTGGGCTGTACACAAACCCAAGGTTTTGGCCTGGTTGCAACCTGTGAGCCCGTAGAGACAAATACTAAGTACTAGCAGCACGGTGAGTGTTGGAGTCCAGGGCACGTGGAAAATCTCTTGTGCTGCCCTGGGGGTTCCAAGACCCCAGCTGGGACCCAAGGAAAGCACTGCTTTGACCTTAGTCCATGAGAAGAACTTCCAACACTTAGAGATGAGTTGAAAGCAACAAAGGTGTGAAAGAAAGTTTAGTTTGTCACAGGGTGAAAATTTGTAGTTTTGGGTTTTTAGTATGGAGACAGATGAGAGCAAGATGGAGAATTTTGGGCAGTGTCTTCTTCTTCTTCTTCTTCTTCTCCTCCTTCTCCATTTTCTGCTGTGATGGTGGCATAGAGACATTGGTAGAATGGGTTTGACACAGAGGTTCCGTGTTTAGAATACCAGTTATTGGTACAGAACAATAAACATAGCACGCTTTAAGAGTTAATTGGACTAGAAACCTTTAAGAACCTTAGGATCTTCTGCCCAGGGTTTTTTTTTTTCAGTGTGTTTCTGGCCCGTTGTCTTGGTTTGGAAAGACAGGTATCCGCCAGGGAAAGCTGAAGCTTCCCCTAGAATAGAAAATGTAAACCCCTCACCCCCCACCAAATTAGAATTTTGCAATTAAGGGCTTTCAGGCAAAGATTTGGGAATAGGAATAACAGTTCTTTACTAGGAATATCAATAATACAAATGTGCTAGAAAAACAAAATCACCCAACCCAACAGGCAAACAAATAAACAAGCAATCCTGGAAAACCCTGACAAAGTCAGAGCTACAACCTGACACCCTGTTGGTCAGGGTGTTGGAAGCAGTCCAAAAGTGAGTCCTCCTGGAGTGGCAGATGTGGTTCTGTTGAAGTGGAGATGATCCTGTAGGTAGGGTCCAGTGATAATGAGAGTGGGGTCCAGTCTTCCTCCGGTAATCGGGTGAAGCAAGAGAACTTCCTGTTCCGGAGTCCCAGTTTTTATCCAGGTAGGAATGGTTGGCTCCCCCCACTGGGTGGAGCATCTCACAATAGGATGATGGAATGTGGGTGTACTATTTTGGGAAAGGGAACAGCTTGAGGAAGAAAACAGCCTGGGGAGTCTTAATGGCCATCGTGAAGAGAGATAAGAAACAATGCCCTACCTGGTGTTAACAGTTGGGCCATTATCAAAAGGCACCCGTCCCCCTCCCTCCAGAGTAAACAAGAGATAAAGAAGAACAACCCCCCAACTGTTTCCAGCAGATGAAAATAGAATACACAATTTAGGTTCCACAACCCAAGACACCTGTTAAGCCAGGTTTCAGCGGCGCGCCAAACTTGAGATAAGAAATAGAATAAACAGCTCTGAAGACTGAAGCTGCCAGTCTCATTTATCTTTTTAACCCTGGTACTGGACTTCTGTAGGAAAAAGATCACCTCCAATAAAGGACCCCCGAAAGGGAGTTTCCTGCAGGTGAGTAAGATAGACGTTGTGCATGAAAGATGGGCTTCATTAGCCAGAATTCATTTACCAGTGATTATTCACTTTTTACACTTCTGAGGCCACATCTGGAGTACTGTATCCCATTTTGGGACCCCAGTACAGGAAATTTCTTGCCAAAACTCAGGTGAAGTCAGCAGTAGGTGCTTTTGAGAACATAACATATTCTGATTGAGGGCAGTAGGTTTGTTTGGCTTAGTTTTCAAAAGACTTAATTCTTCAGCTGCAAAATGAGGGCTGTTTACAAGATGAAACCCCACTGCTCCCAGGGGTGTGAGCTTGAAGGACAAAAGACAACAGTCCCAACTTGCAGAAAAAGAGATTGTGAGTAGGTATAAGGGAAAAAATTGTTGATTGTGGGTGTGATTAAACACTGGCACAGGTGCCCTATGAAGGTGTTTAATCCCTGGAGATTTCTAATTGTGGGCCAGACATTGAGCAACCTAATCCAACTTGGAGGCTCTTTGGAGACCTGCTTTGGATAAGAGCTTGGACCAGTCAACATGCAGGGACAACTTAAGTGATTCCACTTACATAAACGATAAATGTGAACAAGATGAGGGGATAGACACATCAAAAAAATTTGCAAGTGCTAATCATTTTCTATGGGTTTTGTGTTATTAAAAACTTTTTCTTGTATTTGTTAGTGCTAAAGATCCAATGTTTTAAGTGATACTTTGGATAAAACCTAATTCCATCAATAATGGATGTCTTTGAAGAAAAGCTTAATTTTTGAGATTTTAAGTTTTCTCTTTTTTTCCTATAAGTAGATAGAATATATTGAAGTAAAACATCAATGTAATATTTTATGTCTTGTCATCTGTTTATTGCATTTCAGACATGCATTGCAATTATCACAACATCTGAGTCTGGGAACATTAGTGATAAACAATTAAACTTAATTGTTAGCTAGCTCCAAAAATACACTTCATTCTCTATCTTATCAGTCAACAACACCTGTGATGGAATTCTAGTTTCATTTCCACCTTCAAGTGCAGAAACCATAAAATTACACAGAAGAGTAAGATACAGAGAAGAAAATTTATCATGAAAAATAAAAGCTGGAAAGTGTAAGAGAATTGTGTTCCATGCACCATCTATAGTAATTATATCCTTTGCTCTCCCCTCCTGTAAGAAAGGAAGAGGCTCTTTTGCTGACACTAAACAGGTGGCCAACCCACCATGTGTGGAGACAACATCAATGGAGAGGAATCAAAGTATCATTTTGATAATGACAGTTGCATTTATTTTTAAACAAAGGTGTTTAGTTTCAAACAGGTCAGGTAGGAGTCAATAATGGGCAATGCAGAAAGCCAAAATTACATCTAAGCTTTTTCTGTAAAGTTATTTTAATTATGTTTGATTTATTTTTTCTTTGAATTTGGACCCTTTGAATTTATTTACAAAACAGTCTTATGTGGGGGTGCGTTGAAGAGAAAAAGCTTTTGGTCTTTTGGATGGACTGTAAAATGTGCTGTCTTGTTCATTTCCTCCCTGCTTTTCTTTTGTAAAAAGCTTCCAGATGTTTCCAAGTAATGATTAGGTGTTGGTTATAGTAAGAGAGATAAATTATTCAGATAATTCAAGAAAAGGTATAATTTGGGTCAAGTTATGAAATGCCACCCATCTTCTGAGGGTGGGGGGAGAAAAGAGAAGGAAAATGGGAGAAAAGTATAACACCTGACTAAAATTGTTCCGTGGACAACTATGTTGTTTCTTTTTTCCATCTGTTTCCAGATCTAGACTCTACAATTACTTGAGAATTAAATAATTTAGCAATTATTTAAATAACAAATTATGTAAAGCTTAATTAACCATAACACACCCATCAGAAACATGAACAAATGTAGAACAGCAGGGACTAGATCTGCCACACAAATTCTCTTTCTTCCCAAAAGACCTAGCACAGAAAATTGCCTTCTTTTTTGTCCAAGTGACTAGAAAACATTTGTAGCTTTTAAGGATATTCCAGTGAGATAAAAAACAAAGCAGTGAGCTGAGTTAGTTTGTTCTGGTTTGTTTGTTTGCAATAACATGGAAAATTTGGATTTTCATATTTTTTTGGGGGGCAGAAGAGTAATCTAATATCCTCCTCATAGTCTTTTAGTTTGGGCCCAACCCTGGTTTTGCATGTCTTTCTATGCCCAAGAAAATCTGATTTTTTTTTGTCCTGCTGCATCATCTAACGTCTCACTTTTTTTTTCTGACTTAAGTGCCCAGCATCCATTCAAACTTCAAATAAAAACATAAAATCCCTTTTATCTATAGCAATGAGAGGAGATGTCTGAACCAGGCTCAATGAGATTTAATTAAGTGTCTGAGAATACCCACTGCACTTGTGTAAAAAATCCCAGGCAGGTTTTATTGAAAGATGAAGATGCCCCGGAGCTAGGCCATAGAAGAAAATACCTACCATCACTCCCTTTCTTTTATTTTTCAGAGTTCTAGGTGGACCAGCACCTTTGGCAGATGCATTAACACCATCCCATGAGGAAACAGGAATTTTTCCAAACGGGCAGCTCTCATACTATTCAAATCAGAGCTTATGCTGTTAAATGTGACCCAGAATCCAACAAACAACTTATTAAGGTCAAACATTGTCAGTAACCACTTTCAGGAAGCGGTATGATTGAAAATCAAAGTTTTTCAAGTCTGGAAGAGGAAACCTCATTAAGATCGCACTGCAGTACAATAAGGTGAGTAAGGTATGGAAAACAACAGAGAAGTCTAAACTCAAAATCTGTGTCCTAGGACCATGACCAGAATTAAATGGGAAGGAGCTGCCTTGGCTATTGAAATATTATGATTTTCTTAACCAATTGGGAAACTAGCTAAGGTATTTTTAACAAGATAAAGAAGCATAAAAATGTGAGAAGGCATTATTGCTAAGTGGCAGTGGAATTCAATTGAATAGGTGAGCTTTTCATAGTGGGGCTGGAACAGCAAGTGTGAGTCCCAGTGTTGAAATCATATTGTTATCCCATTTTTCCCAGCTTTCCCCTCCTGGAGATCACCAACTTTATGGCAAACATCTGGATGATGACCAGTGAAGCAACTTTAACCACTGCTGTTTCCAGCTCATCACAGCAAGCAATATAAAATTTGGTCCACATTTGATTCCTATTCCAATTTGTGAGTTGCAGTGATCACTGCAACTCACAAACTGGAATAGGAGTTGAAGCAGCTGTACTTGGTCTTAAAATCCCTACCCACACCAGATGGAGGATGGCTGAGCAGATAGAGGAGGATGAAGCAAGGTTGCAAAGGAATAATAGTTTGCAACAATAAGTTTAGCTATCAAAAAGTCATAAAAATTCTATCAAATATCTGGAAAGATGAAATGGAAGCCTGCCAAGACATAACCTGTCTAGGGCCTGGAGAATTCAAATGTTTTGTTTTTACAAACCTGCATAGCCACTACACAGATATTTGTGAATTTCACCAAAACTGGAAATAAATGATTTTTGCATTATCCTCAGGCATGTGGAAGCCTTGGTATACCATGGGAAATGTTCTTTGAGGATGCAGCACTGATGGAGCCTTAAAAAGGTATGATGATGGAGTATTAAAATGTGCTTTAAATCAAATGGAAGGGAGAACAAAAAAGAATGAAATAGAGATTGTAAAGAAAGCAGGTGTAATTTGATGTGATCTAGTTCAAACCTGTAGTTGCTTCACCCCTGTACAGTTTTAGCAGAGGCCTTCAGAATTAATACAAACCCAAATGCTGATATATTTTATTGTCTTAATAATCTTCTTTCTGAGTGATGGTTAAGACCCTCAGAATACATAAACTGTTAAAAATGGGCCAGGAGACCAGCTCCTTTTGAAAGGCCTTTATTAGAAGTCAACTCTGGGTAGGGGGCTTGAGGGCCACGCACGCCGCCACTGCTCCCACTGGACACCATGGAGGAAGAGGTGCAAGTCGAGTCTGCCACTCGTGCTGCAGAGTTGGGATTCCTTCCTCACGGGAGTTCTTAGGAATTCACTTGGCTCCGTTTAGTCCAGGGGTGTCACCTTTGTCCAGTACTCTCTAAGTCATGGCGAGTCGGTGAGAAGCCTTCCACAGATGGCTAGGTGTCCTCCTCGCACGGCAGTGTCCTTTGGAGGTCCAGATTTTGGGTCGGCTCATTGTTTTAGGGGTCTTTTTGGGGTCAACTGGACTTCCGCTTGGAGCGGTGCATTATGGGAGCCTCTGGATTTCCCTGTTAGGTGGTGTTAGCAGTTTGACGAGCAGGCAGGGAGCAGCGGAGGCCTATCTTGACAGAAGGCAAGGGGGAATTTGGGATCTGGGGAAAGGGAATGTACAACTTGGAACATAGGAAACTGAAATTTGAGGGTCCAACACGAACAGTTTGAAATAACAGGTAAGTAACAGCATAACCTTTTTAACTACATGGTAAACAGTACAATACAACATACAACATCAATACAACATACAACATACAATGCATAACTTGGAGCCCTTTATTTATTTCATAAACCAAAATATTTGTACTGTGTCCATGCCTGCTGTATAGCTATTTAATTACTAATTTTACACTGCTTTGGTGACTATGAGTAAAAATTGACTAAAACCCAATGCTGTTTTCTTGGTTGTGTTTGATTTTGCTGTTGTTGTTTTGATTTGGTTTTGGTTTGATGGGGGTTTTTTAAGGTGCTTGCTGTTTCAAGCATGATATTTCAGTCTATATCCCAGTAGTAATCCCACAGCAAATCCACACTGTAGGTTTGTGTTCAGTGTACTATAAACAAACATCAGGAGCATAGATGTTGGCAATGTGTCCTTTATTATGTGTACATTTCTTTGAGATAATTTAAGGGGATATTTAGATATTTGCCTGCAAACCAGCCCCTGCAGTATTCTAAGATAGGTCCAGCAGTAGGGATATGGCTATCTGAGCTCTTACTCAGGCTCCCTTTTGGTTTTAGATGGTCTAGATGCAGCACTTTCCATCAGAAATCTTGTAAGAGATCGTCCTGTACCCCAGCTGTTAGCACCCTAAATTCTTACCAGATCAAATCAAAGTTCTGGATGTGAATTGCTGTTGCCGAAGGGGGAAATGCTGCCTTTTATGCCACTATTACTTGGTGGCAGCATAGTTATGTTTTTAAACTGTGACATTTGTCATCTAACATTGACAACATCCATGAGTCAGAGTGTTTGGCACAGCACGTGCACAACACAGTGTCACATGGGTTCTTGAGATGACCTGCCTACGGCTTTCCAAGTCATGGTTTTAGGCAGAGCATGTCCTGAACTGTGCACCCAAGTCCTACATCTCTCTTTCTATATACTGCACGTATTTATCCTTTTATTTCTGGAGTTAGATCTAAGGAAATCAGCTTAGCTCACCTCAGAGCTCAGTGGGACATTGCTTAAAGTGACTGATGTCTTGCACATGAATAGTGAACGAAAGTAAGATAAACATAATGCATGAATTCAATGCCCCTGTTGAAGCAAAGAACTCAAGCAACCCAGGCTTGATAATTTATCTAGTGCAGCATTTTTGCTGGTAGCACAGCTCTGTCTCTGCTGGGTGCATTGTCATCAGTGCATTTGTCTGTACAATCATTATTAACATTATAAAAGCCTCATGAGGCCCCAATCCTCAGTACTTTACCAATGCCACTCTACAGTCAAGAGCTCATCCCCACAGACCTAGACTGCTCTTCAGGACTACAATACTTCCTTTGTCTAGATTCAATAGCACAGCAGAACCAAGAAGATTCACATATGCCTGTGTGAAAGGAGAAGACTTATTCCTCTTATTTGCCTGCTCTGTTTTGTTTTATAGGTGCAACTGAATTCTCAAGCAAGATTGGATTTTTATGCCTGAAATTGTTTGTTATACATTTATACTGAAATAATACATCTACATACTGCTGTTGTAAACAGCATTGTTTTGTGTCATACAGAAATTTGTGAACTTGCTTTATTGGCTTTTTGACATAATAAAATCCATCTGTACTTGAAGCAAAGAGATAAGGCCTGGCTGAATACAGGACTATTCCTCTTTGTAAATGCTTACTCTCCTTCCATGAATTAAGAGTTGTTCTTTACCCCTGTCTGTTATCTTGTCTCCATGGTCTGGGTAAGTTTTTGGAATGTAAGAATTGAGTCAACATTAACTTTGGTTCTTCTGCTTCGCTCAGCTTAAGACTGTTTCTGCGACAGCAGGAAATTAATTTTTTGAAGAAAAGTATTCAGCTCTGGAGGTTTTCTTGAAGATTTATTGTTATCTTCCATAAAATGAGAACAAATACAGTCAATTATTTTGTTGAACCTTTCTGTACTGCAGTTCTGTTCATGTATGTATAGTTACTGTCTAATTGGATATGCACTTGTCCTCCAGATAGCCGGTTTTACACAGACCAAATATTGCATTGCTATGTCCACAAATCAAATTTTATGCTTTGCTTTATACCAGACTTCTGTTGGGATGTATACCAATAAACAGGTATACATATATACACGTATAAAAAATTGCAGAAATTAAAGTCTTTAAACTCTTTCCTACATTTACGAGAGGAGGGGGCAAAGTCTCATATGATTTCTGGTAAGTCATGTTGAGCAGCAGCTAACACTGCAGCATCCGTTGTACACATCATTCCTTTGTCTCTAGAGTTGACCCTGCCCTAGATGAGACAGTGTTGATCACAGAGGAGAAAATGGGCCCAGAGTTTATTTCTAATCTACATCTCTGCAGTGAAAAGGATAGGATTTTTTTGTCCATGGCTTATGTTGGTGTTTGAGTCGCTGAAATACTGGCAGCACTATCTATAATTCAGTGATAAAAACTGTAAGACTATACACATGAATGGCTGCTGTTCAAATACCAGGACGTCCTCAGGCTAGACTGCTGATATCAACAAGTATTTTTATCCCCATCTGATAGATTCTGAAATCAAAGAAGGGAGTGACTATCTCACCTTGTTACACTGTTATAAAGTTATAAAGCACCCATGAGTGTTTAATACATGTTTAGCACATGTATTTAATATATATTAAGCATTCACTGGTATTTTCTGACTTGCTGTGTGATTCACAACTGTGTGAATCCCTCCTTCAGATTCTGAATATATAAATAGTAAACCTATCAGTGTTTATAAATTAATATTTTGTCTCTCTGTCATTTTTTTTCTATTCTTCCCTCTGGCTATTCTTTCCCTGCACCTGGTAGCTGCCATATTTTAAAAGGTACCTTCTTTAGCTCCATCAACCTATCTTCTGTGGGCACTTAGGAAACAAATTTCTAATAATTTCTGAAAATCTTCTGTAAGTTGTACTTGAAATTACCTTTAGATTTGATCTATGAATTAAGTAAAACATTTTAATCTGTAAATTAATCAAAAGCCTATGGTCCCTGACAATTCCGTTTGGCTAATATTTTACTCTAGAATTTATAAACATACAACAAAGAAGCCACTAAAACCAACCAGCTAGCAAAATGATGTGGTGCTCATTCTTACCAAAATAGTTATACCACAAATGTAAACAGATGAGAGGATATTTAATTCTTTAGGTTAAGATTTCAGGTGGGACATATCCAAAGTAAAACGTGAATACAAGAATAAATTGTTTGCATCTTTGAAAACAAAGGCTGTGGAGTCAGGCATAACACATTTATTTACCATGAGGAGAGAGAATAATTGCTTCTAACTAATTTATAAAATTCTTCCCTTCAGCAATATGGAAGTAATTTTGTGGTCAGTGAGATCGGTTGGATGTCCTTTCCTAGTTTAAGTGTTAGATATTGTACGTGATGCATGCAGTCTTGTGTGTAATGTACTCCATCTGTTACAAGGCCGAAAGGCACATTTGGTGCATGTGCCTGCCAAATGAACTGCTGTGAGCTGCCAAAAGTGTAAGATGTTAAAAGGGAGAGAAGGTTGAATTTCCTGATTGTCTAACGCCTGCGAATGTAGCAACTGGAAAATAATTTCTAGTGTGGCATACAGGGGAAGAATACAAAATTACTTATATTCCACTACCTTTGGTGTTTCCAGTCATTTCCCTACCTTCCTCCCTTGTCCACAGTTGTCTCTCAACAGTGAGCAAAGGTTTACTGCCACCGGGCATTACTCAGTCTCTCCCTGAGGTGCATAATCAGGCATCCTGTTTTTCCCTTGGAATCTGCTAGCCTATTTCAAAAATATCACTTCTCTGCTAAAAGTCATGGCTACCCAACAGAGCTGGGATTTTTTAAGCCTAGGAACCAGACCAATGAGAAGATTCTGGGTGCATGATGTGTCCAGTTAAAGCAAGGGAAACTTGAAACAGCTCCAAGCTTCCTACCTTGTTAAGGTAGAAAGTGTGCCCATAGTCACAGAAAAATGCATCTCTGTGCTTTTCCTCCATTCCTCCTGCTCTGTGCAAGAGTGGCTTGCAGTAGACAGGAGGACGTGGCACTCAGACATCTGCAGGCTGCTGGTGCATTGCCACGGTGTGTTCCCCCTACTCAGCTCAGAGCCCTGATCTTGCTGCTTCTCAGCTTTCCTCTGCAGAGGAGTTAGTCCTTGACCAGTGGAGGAGTGAAGGAGAGGACAGAAGGATTTCGAGGCATGGCTTGGCCTCAGTTTCCTCCTATGGCCTGCAGGGCATAAAAGATGCTCCCCTTCTCACCCTTGCAATAAGGAGAGGGCTGTGGAAGACTTGTAGCCTTTGAATTGTGCAGTGTGGGTGCTGCCTGCATCAGCATTGTGCATCATAATTTTCAAATTAGAGAAAGGTAGACTGACCTAAAGCCCTATGTCCCCATAGTCTGTGGAAAAGAGGTCTAAAGCTTGAGTGAAAACCAGCTTCTGTCTGGTGGTGGGGCCATGCCCTACCACATAGTGACCGGGTGTATGGTGCAAGGGACAGATTATTTGCAAACCTGAGTATCTGATATTTAGAGTGCTTTGCTATTTAATTCCCTGAGGGTCATGTTTGTGAACAGAGAACAAACATATGGTGATGGATAATAGATGCAAAAGAACAAAACACACTGATGTCAGTGAAGCAGCAGCAAGGAGTGAGTAGGTGTACAGTGAAATCTGCAACATCCAGATCATCTCTCTTTCCTGCTCTCTCTGTTTCTTCCATGAATAAAAGATAAGTCTGTCAAGGCTATGGTCTAGACTGCATATTGGAGCAATTTCTACTGAAACAATGGGACCACAAAACAGATTGTGTTGAAACTTGAAGGTTTTAAATTCTGGGTTCCCTTTCAAGAATGTTTGCTTTTGGGACATTCTGCTTCAATGGGTAGTTCTTGGTTATGTCGAAAGGGTTGAGATTTCCTTTTGCCTGTGCAAAGAAAGCTGAAAGCTCTGATTTGGAACAGAGCTATTGTGTGCATTAATTTAATTGAGCAAACACAATCAGCTATAATGTAAGAAAAGTATTTCTGTGCTGTACTGCAAGGTTGCATTTCTCAGGGATGGATTATGATGTTGACAGGATTGACCCTAACACAGTTCGGTATTGTCATTCTTTTTGCTGCTTCTTGTGGGATTCATGTTGGTAAAAAAAAAACCAACGCAACCAACATTACAAACCCAAGACAAAGTAATGATGCATAAAATATAATAACAGGGCAGTATAACATCTGACCCAAAACTCTTTCTAGATGGTGAGGTCACTTGTGAGTAATGGTGGCAAAGCTCAGAAAATGATATAGCGTAATAGACCAGAAATTTTTTGTGTGTAGTCCAGTACAAACTAAATTTCAGGTACCAGTTCTGTCCCTGAGTACTCAGTTTGCAGTGTGTCTGGTAACAGGTAGTTTCACCTGGTTCATGTCTCTTGACTCCTTCTGGATGGAAGGCACATCACGGGAAAAACTGAAGCATTACAGCAGCTCCCTGCTTCTTGGAAAGCTGCACCGCAGCTGTTGAAACTCAGTATAATTTAACATCAGCAGTAATGCTGATCCACCTTAGGCAAAGAACTAGAATGGCTCCAGGGTTGGCTGATCCACCTCTAGCTCAAGTACATCTTTTTGGTATCTAGTGATGAAACCAACTTTTATATCCTATCCAAGAAATGTGAGGCCATGGTGTTATTAGCAGCTCTCTTTATCACAGATCTGTGCATGAGTGGGAGAAGCACAATGACACAGGCAGGTGTCTCACATAAGGACCTAACAGCAAAAATGACAGAGCAAAGGAAGAATTTTTCCAGTTGATAAAATAGGGTGTCATTCACATAGGTTCAGACAGGGGCTGAAAGCACAATTAGTATCATAAAACCAGACGAAGTAAGAACTTGTCTAAATCCAAAATTTTAATGAAAACCATGAAATGTAAACTCACAGGTGTAGTGTGAGAATTTGTCTAAATTTCAGGTTGTACAAGTATTTTTCAGCCAAACACAAGATATCAACTCACTGATTCCATAGTCTTAACTCTTAAAAGGTTTATTCAAGACTCCCAAGGGATTCAGCAGGAGGTAACCTTCTGGTTATTAGGTTCCTGGACCCAGAGGCCAAGCTTTGCACATTGAAATGACTCCAATTGCCTCAGCAATCATGTGATGTGGGAGAGATCTTTCAGGATATGCTGCCTGGGGACACTACTTATTAACACTGCAGTGAGCAATGGTGCAACATTCTGCAGCACATCACAAACAAAAAAACCCCCAGACTTTGAAATGAAGTGGATTTCACTGTAAACTGGAATAAATTAGTTATATTTACCTAAATCAGTGACAGATGAGTTGAAAATGAAAGAAAAGAGTAGACAATTGTACAAATGGCAAGCCTTCCTCAGTTGCGACTCACAGAAAACTAAACTTGTACACAGATTCCTTTGCAGCTGGCTAGGATAAATAAATAGATATCCAATTTTTCTCAGTGCAGTTTATGTGCTGTGATGTAGAGGGGTGTATATTTCAGAAGGCATTGAGAAGTGTGGAAAGAGGAAAACCATGGAAAGTTAAGAATTAAGTGCCCCTAATTTCTAGAAGCACTTCTAGAAGTTCTGAGAGTAATAAACAATCCATAATTATGGCCATTGTAGGAGAGTAGGGTGAAGGGTGATCCAAGTGCTGGGTAGCCTCAGAAGAATTAATTCCAGAAAGGAAAAGAGACAAGTGAAGGAAAGCCAGAGGCAGAAAGTGATTGCAAACCCTTTGATTAACACCCCTTTTTAAAGCCATCTGTGTATAGAGATGGTAGCTGACCTTAAGCTGCTGGGAAGCCACTGGCTGAGTGAGAAGGAGGCTCACCTGGCCAGCAATGGCTGTTCAGTATAGTTGGCTTCCTGCAGCCCATCCCCTTTCCCCCAGGATGATGAGCTCATAGCAGATACTCTTCCATTTGGCCATGTGCCACAGACTGAAGTGGATTTAGAATGTGATCTGCATTAGCAAGAAGCTTGTGCTATATTGAGGCAGCTCTTGGTATATTGGTTCTGCTGTAATGCTTCTCAAATAATTATGATTTAATTGTGATACAGTCATTCAGGCTAACCTATGGCTCCATTATCTCATGGTTTTTTGTGGGCAGATTTTACTCAGCCTGTTTGGCAATTCTCTCAGGAACAGGACATGTTAAAATTCTTCTTCCATTTGTCTGTTCACATTATATTTCTGTCTGATAGTGTAACATTACACATGGTTCTCAAAAGGTTACACCGGCCTTTTTGCTCTGTACTTTCTGTAATTCTACCCGCTTCCATCTCAAGCAGCACTGAAGCATACATACCTCCCTTGTACCTAACCACATACTTCAATGTGCCCAAAACATGCAAACATTTCTTTCCCTTGATGATAAATAACTTTTCTCTTTGTAAATGATGTTGTATATACCACACACAAAATGCAGACCAAAAGAACAACTGAGATGAAATGAAGGGAGAGAAAAATGCAAAATGAATTCTCTTATTGTGGCCTAGTAAAAATCTTTGCACATTATTGAAAGCTGCAGGTGGGATTGTCCTGGGGCCAGGGTATGGGCTGTCCTGATAACTTCTGTGGCAGACACAAAAATGGTCACACTCCTGTTTTCACACTCAAGACTGTAGCAAGGATTGTAGCAGCATGTCATAAAAAAAGAGCAAAATTTAAGTGTAGCAATTTGCCATAAGTAATAATCACTGCTGGTTACCTTTGTAAGAAGAAGAAAGATAGATTTATTCAAGTCTGTGGATACAGTCGTATAGGTACTCCAATACATATACAGATGTTTGCTACCCACTAGCAAAGCTGTTGTTAAGAGTGGGATTGTTGAAATTAGACTGCAAGAGGCCTTTTGTGTAGAGATTGCTGCTGCCAACTTAGTGGAGTACACGCTGAGTGGTTTTTAAAATGCTTTTCTGTCGATATTACAATTGTAATGCAGGCACACATTTATAAGTGTATGTGAAATAAAATTCTGTAAGTCAACAAGAACAAATGAATAATGCAGGTGCAGATTAGAGAACTTTTTGAAGCAATAACCTCTGACAATCTAGGTGGTATCAGAAAAGCCATAAATGGCAAGGTAGAAACCAATTATATTGGCTGCAGTGGTAAGTAATGGAAGGAAATCTTCCTGTCCTTCCCTGACTTTAATTTCCACCCTAGATTAAATTTTGTTCCCTGCTATTCTGAGTATTTAAATTATTATCCTCCAGCAACGTCACCTGACACAGCTGTAGATTTACTATGTGCAATAAGGTTCAAGGACAGGCAGTATAAATCATAATAGCGTCTCCTGCTCTAGTCCTAGTACAATTGTGGGTTGCAAATAAAAAAAAAAGTAGATGAGGAGGTAATGTACGGTCATTTGCTATGATCTACAGCTTTTAGGAAACCTTGTTAAACAAAATTTCCAGGTACTGCAACTATTTTCTAGAACATTTTTTTTTTCAAATATGTTGTTCCATTTGCCCCAAATGAAGTGTTTTCAGAGACATGATACTCCTTCCCCAAATTCAGGTAGCATACAATAGGGAGAAAAATAAGATATGGTTTTATAATTGAAAAAAACTTAGCAGAAAAGTCCTTGGGGGTTTTTTTTATTTGTGTCAAGGCCTGAGAAGATGGATAGAAGTATATTGCCATAGGAGTGGCTTTTGTAAGTGTTTTTGTACTTAAACTATAAAAGAGGCTTCTGCAAGCCTCACTGAGTCAAATATTTTCACTGTGACAGAGAGGACAAATTTTCAGAAATCAGGTAACATGTCAACACCTTGGCCTAAGTCATTGTAATGGGCCCAGGATTTTGCCTTGAGCTCCAGGAAAATGCAGAATTCATTTTCAGTGAATGCAATAAGCCTGAGTCTTAGGTCCTAGATGTGCCACTAACTGCTGACTGCACGCTTTGCTTTCTGTGTTTGTTTTTTCTCTAGTTTTGTTTGTTTATTTGCTGGGGGTTTTATGTTTGGGGGTTTTGTTTTGCTTTGAGTTTTTGTTTGCTTGTTTTGTTTGTTTTGTTTCCTTGGGGTTTTTTGGTTTGGTTTGGGTTTTTATGTTGTTGGTTTGGGGGGTTTTGTGTATGTTTGTTTGGTTGGTGTTTTAGTTTTGGTTTTGGTTTTTGTGGGTTTTGTGGGTTTTGTTTGTTTCTTTGGTTGGGTTTTTTTTTTTGTTTTGTTGGGGTTTTTTTGGTTGGTTGGTTGGTTGGTTTTTTGGGTGGGTTTTTTTTTTGGGGGGGGGTGGTTCTTTTTTAATTTGCTAATTTATTCCTTTAGGATTCCCCACCGCTCTCTTTGTATTCTTCCTGGTTTTGGCATTTCTCAGACTCACTACTGGAAGACAAGTTTATAATGACAGAAAGAGTAGAAGAGGACTATCGACAATTAAACTTCACCTTTAATTGCTAATCAGCATTAGAAAAAGCAGCATTATATTTGCAGATTGCAGTGGAACTGAATTTTATCACTTGTATTTGTTTGTCACTTAGAAGTGCACATAAGTCCCAAGCAGTACTACAACCTAAGGATACAAGACAGTAAATAAACCTAGATCTTATTAGGAACATCCCTCAGGACTTTACAAGTAAATTCAATCTACTCACATCAGACACATCCAATTGGAAGGAAAAAAAACATTGGCAGGAACAGGGAAAGTCTTCGTAACAGAAATATTTTAGTAACTGTTTGAGAAGCACAGCAAAAGGTTTTTGACTTAGAGGAGCCAGATTTGAGGAGAAAATTACTCATATATGAGGAGCATGAAGGGATCGTTTGAAGTGAACTGAACAGGAAAAGAGAAACCTAAATTTCCAGCTACTTTTTCCTAGGCATGTTAACAGGCAGCATGAAGGAGAAGGGGAAAGGCCAACACTGAAATGGGGTTGTGTTAATTGTAGGGGTCTACACCAAGCAGGGCAGCCAGATACTGTAGGTGACTTATGGAAGAAGTGTGAAGATGTGGAGAAGGAGAAGAAGTATGAATATAGAAGAGACGATTAAGCAGTAAACCATGGAAGAACAGAGATGGCAGTAAGGTAGGAAAATGTGCCAAAGGTTGAGTAAGACAAATGGCTAGGAGGAGGCAAGAAAATCTTGCTTGCAATAGAGAGGAAGAACAGAAAGATGGTGGGAATAGTGCTGTGAGAAAGAGAACAAGGAACAGACATGAGGTGAGGAGGAGGAAGATACAATAAAGAAGGCAAGAGAATGCAAGCCACTAGGAGGAAGAAGGAAGAGGCAAAGTTCTGAAAATAGGGTGGAACAGTGGAGAAGTAATGCCCAACAAACACTGGATCACTTGGAGAAGAAGAAAATAGCACAGAGAATAACCACTGAAAACAGGAGGTGAACTGTCTGTACAGAAAGAAGTCTGGGCATACAGCTCCTCAGTGAGCCAGTGAGGTGCTGAGAATCAGGTTCATGAACAGTTTAGAGCAGAGGAACAGCTGGCTACTGTGCCTGTGGCTGGCCCTGCAAGTCTGACAGCAGCCTGCCTGTGATTGTTTTATCACATTCTATATTTCATTTGACTGGGAGAATATAAAAAAAGCAAAACAGGCTCATCTTTAAATTGCAAAGATAGTTTATTCACACACACTGAAAGGATGAAAATAGGAAGGAAAAAAAGAACAACAAATGGAACCTTCAAAACATCTTTCCCTCCCTCTCCAAGTTTTCACTTTTCTACACTCAACACAAAAAGACATAACCTGCAACCTTAGCCAGTTTACCGTTTTAAGATAATCTTTCATCAATTCTTCAGGAAAGGAGCCTCTCCGTTTCAATAGAGACTTTGTCTACAAGGACTTCAAAGAACTCAATCCTACCCACTTACAGTATTCTCAATACTGAACACGTGGGCCCTGTACTCAAATACACTGCAACATTGGGGTGTCGCCTTTTAAAGGTGTCTCATCCAAGGCAAAGGGTTTTTCTTCATTAAATCAATTTTACTCAGTCCATCACACAATACCTTTGCTCAAAAATCTACACATAAAACAATCACCTCCCCAAATTGCACATCTTTCCATGGTTTAAAGGAACAACCCAGCTCAGTCTCTATGTTCCAGAGAAGTCCAGCTAGAATTTTCAGCCACTCCTCCTCCTCTACCTTAAAATCTTTTTCACTCTCTTTCCACTGACTTCAGCTTCATGCTGTGTCTCCTTATGGTCTTATCACTATATCTGTCCTTCGTACAGGGAAAGGCCGGTGCTCAGAAGAAATCCATTTGCTAGCAGAGAAAGAGTTAAATGTGTCAGGCTTGCCGGGCTGCTCACGTGATCTTGTTGCAGCGGGAACTAAAAAAGTCCAAAGGCCGTGCTGTTCTTTTCGGCCTGAAGGGGGTGGGGGGTGGGCGGGGGGGGGGGGGGGAAGAAGCATTGTGCAGCTGCCAGGGCTTCTCTTCCCCTTCCTCGCTGCTGCTGCTGTTCCCGGTGGGCCATGCCTGGGGAAGGGGGGAGGGAAACAACGGTGGAACACTCCTCGATCCCGGCCGGTGACAGAAGCAGCTGCCGCTGGGGCTTCTCTTCCCCTCCCCCGCTGCTGCTGTTCCCAGGCTCAGACACAGCCAGGCTGCACTCTCAGGGGGCCCAGGCCGGGCCCGGCCAGGGCAGCAGGCCTGGGCCAAGCCCAGCCAGGCTCTGTGCTGCTCGATGTTACCTGTGATTCAGCCGGAAGAAAAGAGAAAGCTCCTCCCCACACTCTCGGCTTATATGAGTATTACCCAAAAGTCGCAACCTACTTTTGAATGGTCAAACTATCTGCCAATTAATTAAAAATGATTTTTGATTGGACCATTCTTAACCCATGACACTGCCAAAAGGTGGGCTATTGGCAAGCCCTCATCCATGCTTGGATGAACAAGGACAGAATGTGCTGTGTCTAAATACTTCTAAGGATGAGGGCTAAAATGATCTGATTTTGATATTTGGAATGGGTTATGTTTGTACCAGGAGTCTAACCTGATTGACACTGTGGGGAAAATCAAGGAAGGAGAATGCAGAACTGTCTTTTCAGCTGCTTCCATGTCCCTATTGTTGGAAGTTCCTGGTGTGTGGGGTAGGCAGGTTGGTAGCAGAGCACTATTCTGCTATTCAAAATCTCTAGAAGGTATCAAGAAGGTACCAGTTATGCTCTCTTTTAATCCCTTGCCAGGTCTCTCTCAAGTTGTAAATGAAGAGCCCGAAGTGGATACCACATTTTCCAAATACCCCTAAAATGGTTTAGCTTTTAGTAGCAGTGTGATGTGAGGAACTGATTCAAAAGATTTGACTGAAGCAGTGGTTGTTTAGACACAGCCCCAACTTTAAACTAGCCTGCAACTACTGCAGTATCTGTAGTATCTCCATACACTTACCAGCACAAGGCATCAAATCAGGGATTAATTTATCTTAACCAGATTATTTATGGAGACTTGATTAGAAAGGGTGACTGAAAAATGAAAATATTAGATTTGAAATGTCGTAACATCAACCTAATATACTTCTGAATTATTCAGTGGGACAATGCAATATTGGTAGAAGATGTTTAAATTACTAAAAACATAATTTTCCACTTCACAAGTAAACAGTTTTTACAGGAACCTTCCCATTTAATATGATAAGACTGAATGTATTTGTTAAGAACTCCAAACAGTTTACTGTAGTATGGTGTTTATTGGTAAGAAACAAAAACAAGCAGAAGTGTTACTCCACAATTTTCTCAAAATATTCTAGTTCCTGGGTTTTAATTATTTTAAGAAAAGGAGTAAGATAGTACTTGTGCCATAATTTTTGTGTGATTTTTCTTTTTTTCTGTTAGTTAATGGTTATTGCCTGAAGTGTATTACTTACACAGTACCACAAAACCACGAGTATACCAGATCCTGTGCTGAAAGATGTGTCATTTCACCAAAACAAATGTAGGCATAACATTTTGTATCTCAAAATTCACATATCTGTTTGCCTACCTCTGCTTAGTTGCTTGATTTACCACACATTATTTACCAAGCATTACTTTTAATGCTTGCATGACTGTAGTATCTGGCCAGCCTACAAATGGATGATATTCTACATTTCTTTGTCATTTTGGACACAAAATAGATCAGTCTCTATAACTATAGTGATGATCAGTGTTGGACAACATGCCAGATTGATTACAGCATGATTACAGCAAACATGGATATTTCATACTGCTTTTCACAGCAAAAGCCAGTTTCAGCAGGAAATGTCCCTCCGCCCTTTCCAGGCACTCGTCCAAAGAGCCCTCAGAAGCAGTCTAGATTTGCCATCAGGATGGGCTGCAAATAGATGTCATCCACTGGGTAAATTTTTCTGATACAGACCCTGAGTCCTAATCTGCTAATGGGTGCAAAGCACAGGCTTGTGTCACAATGTGTCCTGTCAGGTACCTTTGGGATGCTGCACTGACATGGCATGCCAGGGTTTCACACAGCTCCCCTGTCACTGACCACTGAAGGACACCACATCCTCCCCAGTACATTCCAGGACTTCAATGTTTTGGAATGTTGTCTTCAAACACAATTGGAGGTTACTGGTGACAGAAAGCCTCACAGAATCCAGCAGCTACTGTGTGACCTGAAGAAAACTGAATTTCAGCACCTTCCCAGTGAGAAGTGCTTTTTTAACTGCCTACTTGGAAAAGGTAGATGAGAAATCAATTAAGGCACTGGCCCTGAATATGTTTCATAATCCAAAGCACTGGCCCTGAAAATGTTTCATAATCTAAAATTCCCACTCAGGTAATTTCTCTGAGGATTTTTTTCCAGTCAGGTATGTGTTGGCCCAGAGCCTGAGATGCCAGAGATTGTCCTTTCAGCTTCAGGAAGAAGCTTTCTCAAGCTTCCTCTCTACATTTGAGAAAGAAAGACTGAGCAACCTCTATGGCTTTCACACTTCTGAAGGGTGATCAATGTCTGAACAATGACTCTCAGCCTCTAACATTAACAGTTCATAGCCATGAATTAATTTGAAAATTCTGTTTTGTGCCCATTCACTGTGCCTTTAACAAAATCAAACCTATTGTGCCAAGTAGCATGGTGCATAAATAAATAACTAACTCATAGCAGCTGTGAAGCCAGTGCTTGCCAGAACTGTATATAGCAGTTCCCAGAGACCACTGGGAAGTTGTAAAAGGAAAACAGTTTTAAATAACATTTTTAAGTAGAAATTTTAATCAAACCAATAACTTACAGTGTAACTGTATCTGTGGACTTGTTTAAGTAGAATAAATGTGGAATAAATGTAATATTGACATCAAGCAAATATATAATGGGATTGATGAGAAATATACTCTTCTCCACACTATCCATCTTCTAAACACTAAAAATTTGGGGAAGTGATTCAGACATCATTCTGCTCCTTGAAATTTAATACTAATTCATTTCCACCCTATTCCTGATTTGTAACATGAAGGATTGTGAATCATGGGATCATGAGCCTGGTTAAAGAAAGAGAAACTATTGGCTTTTGAGTATTGTCTGCTTAATCTTTTGAAGAAATTAAAAGTATGCAATAATAAATGCTTTAAATTCCCACTGCACTTACCAGTTTAGGGCCTTTTTTTTCATGCTCATTGTTTAGCAGTTCCCATTGTGACCCTACTGACTGGACACCCAAGAACTTTGGGCTTGATATATCTGTCTGTTCCGCAAATCTGGCCTCAGTTATGGAAGCTAAGAAGTTTTGAAAGTCTGTCCATTTTTTTCAGTTATTAAACTTATAATTGAACATGGAATAATAAAAGAGTCACATATTTCTTTAAAAATATAGACAAGTCCTAAGGAGACCACCAAGGTGATCAGGGGGAGGGAGCACCTGTCCTATGAGAAAAGGCTGAGAGAATTGGGATTGTTCACCCTGGAGAAGAGGAGGCTTTGGCTTTCCAGTACCTGAGGAGAGCCTACAAGAAGGATGGAAAGCAGGTATTTATGAAGAAATGGAGTGACACAATGGAGAATGGCTTCAAACTGAAGGAGAGTAGGTTTAGATCAGATGTCAGGAGGAAGCTCTTTGCTGTGAAGGTGGTGAGGCTCTGGCACAGGTTGCCCAGAGAAGTTGTGGCTGCCCCATCTCCAGAGGTGCTCATGTCTGGGTTGGAAGGGGCCCTGAGCAAACTGGTCTTCTGGAAGGTGTTAGTGTCAATGGCATGAGGGGTTGTAACTGGAAGATCTTTAAGGTTCCTTTCAACCCAAACCATTCTATGAATCTATGATCACTCTACCCAGTTCCAGACCCTCATACCTGTTATGTGAGGTACCAAACTTATTTGCTATTAGTCTTCAGGAGGAGTAGGAGCCCTCTTTGTGTGGGCAGTGACCTGCTTCCAGCCTTCACATTCAACAGACTCTTGACTTACTGCCCAAAATGGCAGAGTCCACCTGCACCTCTGCTGCCATGGTAGAATGAGACTCACGAGCCTGCAGGGTCTCTGAGAAGATCCCACCACTGTCTCCCTCATCCTCCTCAGTGCTGCACAGCCTGTTCATGTCCTCAGATGGGAAACTGGTGAGAGACAATTTGATTTTAAGCAACATAATTTGATTTATTTGATGTTATTGAACATAGTTATAAAAAGAAGTTAAATTGATTTCTGGAAGTAACTGGTGGATCTGAGTTGTGGATTCAAACCTCGTGTCCCCTCCTCTTGATAATTTTAAAGAGAGTTTTTTAGACAGTGAAGTTTTCTTAATGCATCTAAACTTGATACACAAAAAATGTAGTCAAATTTGGAAATATCTACCCCTTAATAAGGCAAGCAGTATACACAATGCTCATAAAATGGCAAAATATTGCAACAGTCTGGGCCAATTTCTTTAAAAAGGAAAACAATTCTAAATTGCACTAATAATTTCAAAAACATTTACAATCCAGATTATATAGCCATTAAAATGTGATTGTGATGTAGGAATGTTATTGTGATATTCTGAAGCCAAGGAAGAAAATTGTTTTGCAAAGATACAGGTCTCAGAGTATATGAAATGAGTGACTAAGTAGGGGTCCTAGGCTGGTACATAAAGCTACTGGAGTTCTTGGAAAGGACTAATAGCAGCTAAGTGACCTCATGTTTTCTTTTTTTCTTGGTAGCATACAAATTAAATTAATACAAAAATATTTTGATTAATTGGATTAAATTATCCCATAAGTTATAATTATGCATTTCCTGGTTATAATTGTACAGCTCCTCAGAGTAGCTGCTGTGATGGAGACCAGAATTGACCTTTAGTTTCTGATTTAAAGGACTGGTTTTAGCATAAGTGAAAGATCTCTGTCTGTATCATTATATTAGTAATAAGATAAACTATAGATTTGCTTTTCATTAGAACTACAGAAAATCAATTATTCATTACACTCTGTTATGTGGTATAGTCATTCCTTAGTGACTAATTACAGGGATGATTTGTGTGATATTTGAAATGCTGATCTCACTATTCATCATTGCCATGAAATGTGGGTAATTTCATGTACAGTCTGTATGATGGTATTGAATGCTGTGTGATGTAAATATGTTACAGCCTGATATTTTCTGATCCTCTTTATGGAGAAGCTTCAAAATATTTGTTTGTAAGTTATTACCATCATTGATTATCAGTGAATATTCCTCAACTTTTTTTTTTTTTTTTAGTTCACTTATTTATATGTGTAATTTGTTTGTGGAGCTGAGCGAAGACAACGTTTTTCCATAGAAAGCTATAATGACTGATGGAAATTTGAGAGACAGGGAGTAAGAATTCAGATGGCAGATAGTTGTAATAGCCAGTGTACACATTGGAAAACCAAATTTTCATTTTTGGAGATCCAGATTAGTGGTTTCTTTCAGAATTTAATTTTGAAAGACAAAATTTCTGTCCAGACCTCACGGTGCTAGTGCACTTTTTATACTTTTGGAGCCAACAAAAATATTTAGTGTATTGTAAAAGACTGTTGTAAACTATTTATTTTAGGAGCTGTGTATCCTATTCTTGGCAAGTGAAATCAAAATATGCCAGTAGACATCTACTGGGTGTGCCGCTATTAGATACACATGCTGTTATCAGCTTTGTCTTGGCTGGCCAGTTCTGAACGAGCAGTTAGGTTGTGATTTGTGCATGCCTGCTAAACTCAGCACCTCAGGACTGAGGTGGGAAATATCCATGGGCCTTGATGGTCCATGCACTGGTAGTGAATTCAGCGGAGGCTTTTGTGAGTCACATCTGCACAGATGCTGAGCTGGACAAGATGCTCCCATTAAATTGCCTCCTTCAGACCTGAGGTGTGTCCAGGATTTACTCAGCACTGTGGTTAGACAGAGGTCACAAGGCTTGAATGTTTTGACTGAAGTCCTGCTGGTGATTTATTTCAGACATCTAAATCATGGGTCCCAGTCATAGGCTTGGATCTATAACATGAAAGTTGAGAGCAGACTGCTACATATTTATGGGGACAAGGTTCTGGACTGACACTCATTGTCAGATTCATGACTTCTCTGATGGGAAGGGTTAAATATTAGTTTTGTGCTAACTCCCTGCTGTGGACTAAAATGTTGCATAAAATGTAAAGGAAGGCAAAAATTTTATACCTTTCAAATACAGAGAAATCAGTGAGGGACTTGTCATCCACATAGTATTCTGCTGTTCTTTTTTTTTTTTTTTTGTTAGATTAAGCAGTGACATTTACTCACAAGTTTATACTGAATGAATACATAGTATTCATGAGTTGTTGATCTTAGTGTGGTATTTGCAATGAAAATCTAATTCTTATCAACACCAATCTTCAAGTAAAAAAAGGCACTAGCTAGCCAAGCTGGATGTCTTCAGTTGACTTTGAGCAAGTAATAACAGGAAAAGTAATAATTCAGATCTTAATTAAGCAAATCTGAGAAAAGATGTACAAGAATAAACACACATCATAAACACCTGCTATTTTGTAATTGCTTTGTAACACCAAACACCTAGCCAGAGGGCTGAAGATAGATTACATGATGTGTCTCATTTTGTGAAAAACGTGATAAAATGAAATAGGAGAGAGAAAGCTCTTGTACACAGATCTTGCACAGTCTGTATAAGGATGTTTGCAAGACCCTTGGGGCTGGTCAGAAAGACAAAGCTTCATTATTCACTATCTCTTATGCCAGTGGCATTTGGCATGTCTGGAGTATTCTGCCTATGGTCATACTTGTAAGCACAACCCAGCAGCTTCCCTTTATCTCTATGATGGTCTGCAAGACCCACTCTGTGTAGTTCATGGCCCTGAGCTAGTGGGCTTTGGGTAGAAAGAGCCAAAGTGAAAGGAAAGGTGAAACTTTCCACACCTTGCTCTTCCTTGCTCAGTGGAATTGCAGTCACACACAATTTGGATCCTATGGCTTTACTATGTTGTGCTTTGTGAGTCGTGCTAGAAAAAACTGTGAGCAGCATTAGGATTGACTTCTCTTCCTAATCCAAACCACTGCTGCACTGGCTGCCCACAGGTAGGCCATGGGGAGCTTGTCAGCTCTAAGGTGCATGTTAAGATGTCCAGCAACCACCCAAGGTTTTAGACGTATGTGGGCATGCGGTGTTTCATAAAGTGGCCTCTGGCTGTACTTTCTGTCTGTAGGAATTGTGCATTTGGTCTTGAACCTTGCCTTGGGGCACCCCTCTTGTATGCAGGATACACATAGCTTTCATACCTGCAGGTAGAAGATAAGGGCTATTTCCACAGAGCAGCAGAGGTCTGCACTTTGCACAGCTTCATTTTATAAAAATGTATAAATAAATAATCACATGTATAAATATTTTCATTTGAGACTAGCATATTCTTCATGAAGGATACTTAAAATCCTGTACCCATTTTTTTTTCTGTTCTGTAAGTAATACAGTGGAAGAAATCAGAATCTAATATGAAAAGCCCACATGATTTTTTTGCTTAAGATGATCTACAGATCTTTTGTGGTATGAAAAGACACTATTTTTACTTTCTTTTTGGGTTGTTTTTTCCTTTTTTTTATAGTGTTCTTAACTGACTTTATCTTGGCCCAGGATCAGTGCTTTTAGGACATAATGTATTTTTGGAACTTATGTACTAAAGATGTACAATTTGTTCTTTAAAATTTGTTTCCCCTTGTATTCTTCACTTATAAACCCAGATAAATAAAAGAATACATGTCTGGCTGAAATACACAATCCTTGCAGTTCTGACTAATTGCTTCCTCACTGCAGTCCTGCTTCAACACTCCTCCCTCTGGTTTTGTTTCAAGACTGTGAAGACATTTTTGCCTGCTTTCATGTTTGGCAGAAGATTGAAGAAAATTGTTAGATAAACTTGGTCACCACTCTGGGGGCTTATCAAACCAATAGCTACCCAGCCTTCTGCATAATGTCAAGACAAGAACTTGGCCAGAATAAATTGTGTTCTCATTAAGCCCAATCTTTTATGTGGAATATTTTTGATAAGTCAGTAGGATTTTTTTTTTTAATAACCTCTCAAACTACCCTAGCCAAGAATCTGGGGAATAACTAGTTTAAGGCCAAATGGCAGGCTTGTGCAGGTAGACTAGCATGCTTACCAGAGGAGGGAAATGCTGAAGCATTTTTGGAGGCAGATATATGGCAGCTATCAAACTTTTCCAAGAGATGTGAATCAGTCTTGTTAACTATCAGAGAACATGGTAAATTGTTTTCCTATAGTTTTGACTTATTAACTTCTATTCTGAAGCTTAAAAATCTGAACCACTAGCATGCTCAGGTTGCTTATGTGTTTTCCATGCAGTAATTAATACATATCCTACTCACATTTGAATAGTTCTAAAATACTGCCTTCAAAAGGTAATGCTCTGACCATGCCAAAAGAACTTTGCCTGGATGACAACTTCAGAAATGCACAGAGCCTATCCAATTTTATCTAAAAGGTGACTTTTAAAAAATAGAAGTCTAGCAAGAAAAGGTTGAACTTTAGCCTGTGTTTGTTTACATAAGGAGTGCTTTCCTGGAATGTAGATACCTAGATGTTGTATATTAGCAGTAGAGCTATAAAGGCAAAGATTTGCAGTTCACGCATATAGCAAATATAAGGCCACTGTGGCCTCCTCCCACTAACCTGCTGCCAGAGGAAACAACCTATTATTCAGAAAAAATGTTGTTTTTCCAGTAAGGTCTTTTGTAAGTACAGCTGTGTTGGGTAGGGCTTCATGTTCTTAGCCTCCCAATCTTCTCAAATAAATTCTTTGTAGTAAACCTACCTGTAGTAAACCTACATGTAGTAAACCTACTCATGTAGTAAACATAAATGAGTATTGGATTTTTTTTAGTAATATATGCACTTGGAGGTCATATTCTTGTGTCAGACTTCAATGCATTAAGGAAACTTTGCTGTCTGAGCATCCAGGTCAGCCACACTGGCACCACCTGCTTGGGACTAAAGTCCCTCCTGGTGGCTGCTCCTGGGAGGTGATGGATGAGCTGCTCAGCTCCCTGCACACCCCACACAGTCAGACCACTTCCCTTATGGCCTCGATTTCAGGTTTCCCACAGCAGAGTCTCAGACCTCTGGGTCCTTAAAGTAATGTAATCATTGTGCAATAACAGAATAACAGCTCAAGCTGGTGCCAAGGAGGAGGAGGTAGGAACCCCAAACGTAGTCCAAATGGCTTTTTTTTCACTCTGACAGTCTGCACCGAGACATCTGGGGTCTCCCTGCTGAGTCCTTGGCTCCTGTGCCAGAGATCCCCATGCATTTGTTTTGCAAAGGGTTGGCAGTTCATGGATGCTTGCCTCAGGCTCTGCCACCCAGACCTCAATCTGCACAGTGATCTACCTGCACTAAATATATTCCTCAACATCTGAGACATTCTTCCTCCTAGTTTCCTAGCAAATGCTCATCCCTGAGTATGATCTCTTGGCTCAAATTGCTTGCTGAAATGTTTTATTCGAACTAATTTCTCTCCTTAGCCTCTTCATCTAGTCAATTACAAATTTTCTGTAAGACTCCTGCCACAGATAACATCATATAGTGAAGAGAAACTGCCTAAAATATCTTATTAATGTAATGTGACTCATCATTTACTTGATATTGCACTGGTTGGTATACAATTGCCTGCTGGAATGAATTCTCGGCTGCTTCTAATAGTCTGTCTCATCACTTACTAGCCATGGCACTTACCTGAACTTTGCCTGTGTGCTGAGGTTGGCAGCATGGCACAGAAATCTGGGGTGGGAGATGGAATAAGACCCTTTTGTAGGGTTTAATAAACCCTCAGAAGAATTATAGGAGTGAAGACTTTGCTGAGCGCATCATACACAAGGCTCTTTTTCAGGTTTTGAACCAGCCCATTTTTTGTCTCAAGCTGAAGTTGCCTGAAAAATATAAGGACCCAATAATTGATTGTCAATTAGATAAACCTGTATTAAAGCAAAAAGTTGAAGCAAGCAGCGCGCTGGAAAAGCCGGAGAGCACAAGTCTCAACTCATGCTCCACGCACACCTTTCAGAGTTTTCCCAGTAGTTTCCCATTTTTATAACTTGTTGGTTTACACACTCCCCTTGGTCCCTCCCCAGTCCATATTTTCCCATATTTGGTCATAGCTGAGTCTTCTAACTCCGGGAGTCTGGGGTCTTCTGCCCTCTCATGGTGGTTGGTGGATGAACTCTCTCCTCTTCCTCGCAGCACGTCCAAGGGAACTTTCCACTGTGGTCATGGGTTTCACCATATCTCCTGTTTTCTCTCTTTCTTCATGGCTTATGATACAAAGTTACATTACATTATCCTGCACCAAGGCCGGGCTCTTTCTAACTTCTCTATTCCTGCGGTTTCTGCAACTAGCAATTATTGCTTAATAGCTTCTATATATTTACAATTTCTGCAGTTTGCTTAATAGCTCCTACATATTTATAATTATTCACTATAACATTTAACATAAATTACCTAAATCGTTAATTTCATCTATAACATTGCCCATGCAGTCTTTTAGGAGACTCTTCATCAAAAATCATTGGTTTTCCTTGACAAGTTCTGGAAACAGTTTGTGAGTCTAGGAATTGTTCCAAGTACACATTGTGGACTTTTAAAGGTGAGGAGGAGGACAAGGGTAGGTGAAGAGCTCTGCACTAATTTGTTCAGCAGTAAAAAGGTACTGGGTACTGGGTTTGTCTGGGAAAGACAGGAGCACAGACCTTTCATTGCCTTGATTCTGATTACTAGTAGTGTTTCCTCTCTCCTGAGGAAGTTGTGTTCACTCACTTGAAGACTCACAGCGCAGGCCCAGCATGGCTGTGCTGGTAGAGTAGGCCCCAGTTAAAATGGCGTTTTGACCTCCCACTTTTTGTTCTGTGAATGAAATCCTGGATACACGTGCTGGTACCACATGTCAGGCAACTTGCTGAGCAGCTATGTGGAGAATGCTTTGGGTGGAGGTAGCCAAATCAGCTGTCTGCTCCTGGTTCTTCTGGCCTGAATTACAAGCTCTGCAATGCTGAGCTGGTCTGCAAGACAAAAAACTTTTTGTGCCTAATCTTCTAAAAATACATGTGAACAGGCTTTGATCAGGAGAGAGGCTGGGACTGGAGGGTAGTGTGGACCTGAAGAAGTTTAGCCACAGTTTCACTTGCTGTGCTTCCTGGTTGGTAACATTATGGTAAAAACAGGTATTAAAATGAAAAATAATGTAGAAAAGTGATTTTAAACATGGTTAGAAAATATTTGTATAGAAAATGTTAACTTCACTTAAAAAAAAATTTAAAAAATCAGTTTTGGCACGTTCTCTGGAGATCATCTATTTCAATGTCATACCCAAGCTAGATCAAGTCGCTCAGGGCCTGGTCTGACTGAGGACAAGACATGTCCTCCAAGGAGGGAATATCTATTTAAGGCACCTGTGCTGGTGCTTAATCTCTCCCACAAAGAACATTTTCTCCAGAAATCTAGTTAAAATTGCTTTTTCTGCAAGCTGGGACTTTTCTCCTCACTGTGCATCAGAGAAGAGTCTGTCTTTGTATTTCCTATAATCCTTTCTATTTTAGTGGTGAATATTCTCTGTACATGGGTACTCTAGTTTAGTCTAGCTGTTCCCTGGATGCAAGTTAAGAATTAGGCATCTCCAACAGCACAATTGCCCATGGCGGCTGTGGTTTTTCTACAGTTTCTGCAGTTGAATGGATGACAGAATCAGGGCTCAGTAGAATTCAACTTAGCTTGTGCTGTCGCTAGCTCATACAGGCTGATCTTAATTCAGTCTGACTGATGACACATATTGAATATTTCTAAAAGGCAAATACAGTTCCATTGGTCTGGTAGTGATGTCGCCTATTTGAAATGACTGAATTATTATTTTAAGCTAATACTGCATTGTAGAAAATGATTGTGCAACTTTTTGATACTTCCAGCTCCATTCTCCACACTGGTGGAATTCAGAAACATCTCCATATCCAGACGGGAATGAGGCAGGCCTAGGAGCTGTCTGCTTTGTTCAGCATTTTCTTTGCAAAACCTACAGGAAGCCAAGGCAGTCTCCCTGCAAGGCTTCTTATTACATATTATGTTGTGTAGTTTCCCTATGGAAAACATGGCTGGAAGGAATGTCTTGTGTTGAACCATTAGAATGTGAAGAATTTAGGAATCTGGTTTTTTTACATAGATCTGTACTCACTCTTCAAAAGCAACAGAAAGAAAAGTCTCTTTGTCATATAGTGGGATTACTATCTCCTTTATTCATTGTTTACCATGGGAGGTTGTGATAGCCTTATGCTATTCTAAAGGTTATTTTAGTCTGGAAGAAAGATGGAAGAAGAGGAAAAAACAGGCAAGAGAGGAAGGGAGTGAGTGGTCATACCAAGGGGAATTTACTGCTAGATTCTAGTAGAAAGAAGCAAAGAGAGCAAAGCAAAGGATGATATAGTTTCGTCCCATTTAATGGCATAGATTTTGTTAGCAGTGTAATCACCCCACAGAAACCTCCAGCAGTGAGAGCTAAAGTGAGGCTGAGAAGAAATTCTGATGTATATGACTCACTTTGCTCTTTGGTATGTGGTAGTTCCTGATGGTATTCCTGTCATATTTCAGTGATCTCTAGTACCTGCTGCTTTTATTGGGGTTACAAGACTATATCTCAACACTGCAGTCTTTTCTAATATTCTACAAGTTTTCAGTAATTTTTCTTAAGAAAGGAATTGCTGTAGAATATGAATGTCAAAATGAAAACTTCCATGTAAATAGATTCTATTTTGTAAATTTTTTTTTTTTAATTTGTAAAATCATGAGATGCATCTCAGAAAAGATGATATTTTCGTTCTTTGATAATGTAATAGTGTACACAGAGGTCACAAAGGGGAAACCATTGAAATAATTTATCTGCCAATTAAATTAGTTTTATGATTCTGAAATTGAAATTAACATTTTTACTTAGTTTACACTGTGAATTCTTCTGCAAATCCTTGATTCTTTATCCCAGGAAACTAAAAATGTCTGACAAGAACATGACTGACATTTACAAACAATAAATAATATGGTTTCAAAATACAGTCTCCAAGGAAAGTACATACTTGAATTAGCAGGATATTGGAATTCTTTCCCAGTGGTCCTGTGTTTTGGCAAGATACTTTCTTGGATGCTGGAAACCAGCAATTACAGATGGACTGAAACAGTCAAAGAGGAAACACCTGAAATGACTTTTTTACACATTGCTGTAAGTCACTCTCCTGTTTTAAATTAGTAAGATCTAAAACATCATGGTAACAGATGTTGGTATTTGAGGGTAAAAATTTCAGAATGGAAATCTCTTTGTGTGTCTTCTGCTCTGCATACATAATATTAACAACATGCAAACATATCTTGTCATTCCAAGAAAAATTTTCACCTACATTGAATAGTTGGCTTAGTTAGACAAAAGTTAGTAATACTAAAAGGGTTAATAATCTTCTTGTGCCTGACTGGAGTAAATACTAAGGGCCTATAAATATGCATGAAACTCAAAAGAATAATTCCTTATCTTTTTGTTGTTGTTGTCGTTTTGCTATCCATATTAATTTTAAGAGAGGAACATGACTTATCCTTTGAACCTCTGAAAGTTCTCCTATCTGGAATAGGCATCAAGAGTAAATCTAGTTATTTTAATGTGTATATCTTCCAGCTTTCACTTCCCCTGATACTGTTAACATGGTCCACATTTTGTGAAATCTAGGCTTTCATGCAAAAATGAGAAGCTTTTGTCCAAAGGATATTGATTATTAGATGGTTGGAGAAAATAAACTTCTATTTCAACAACACAAAATATACTGCTTTTATAAATTAGCTGTCTTTCTTAATTTATCCTTAGCATTGAAAATAATCACTTTATCCCACTGCCAAATCTAATATATTTTGTTGTAAGATCACGTAAAAATACTTTTAATTTCCAAAAAAAAAGTTTGTACTCCCCTCAGGTAAAGTGAGTTTAGTGTCTGGTAGTGGCACTTAATAGTGATTAAAATGGTAAGCCATTAAACTTATCACAAGATGAAGCTTCTCATGAAGCTTTTCATGAAGCTAATTAGAAATTAAACAGAAGTGTTAATCAGACCCATGATCTTAATTTTCTCTGACCTTGCATTTTCTAAAGATGAAGAAAGAACCTGGAAAACACAGTACAGAAGCATACATGGAGACTGTCACTCCATCTTTTTCCCTGTTCTCTCCAGCTGCACATAAGTGTCTTTGAGTCATCCCATAGGCACCTGGCTGTATCATGCATCCCGTTCCCCTCTCCTCCACTCCTGTGATGATCCCTTTAGAGACATGCCCACATTTTTCATCCTGGCAGACAGCCCGATCCGTTCTGTGAATGGCCCATAAAATTCTTCTGAAGGAGTCATGTAAACCCACTTCTTTATTGTTCATGTGGAATTCCTACACTGCATTTTTCTCCTGTCTGCATATCATTCTACGACTTGGCCTGATTTCATGTTTATTTCTGTCTACCATCCTTATGCCACCTTCTATTTTTGTTATTTCTTCTTCACCACCCTTTTTTGGGAAGAGCTGCTTTATCTATTTTCTGTTTTCCCGCAGTGCAACTAAACACTTCCTTGGGAATATCTTTGCTCTGGTAGCTTTCTTCCTCCCTTTCTTCTGTCCTCTTCCACAGGCAACCTATCTGAAAAAGGGTTTTCTTGTGCTACTTTTCTCTGTGAGGTACCTCTCAGTCTTGGGTTAGCTATCAATTTTCTACTCCATCACAGTGATGAATGTCTAGCAAACTGTTATTCTCTACAGTTGCGTTTAAGTCTGAGGTCTCATAATTTGTTGCCTTCATTAGGCCAAACCTTGCACAACAATAGTTTGTGCCACGTAGCCCTCTGCAGAGAGACATTCTTCTGCCTCTGCATGCTCTCATTTATGTCATACCAAGCTTTCAGCCATTCCAGCTGCCTCTCTCTGTGTTTTATCACTGACAATGTTTTCCATTTCACTGGCCTTAAAAAAGAAAGAACAATATGTCTCAACATGTCTGTTATAGTCTTTGCTTTATTAGTGTGGTGGGTTGACTCTGAAACTGGATGCCAGCCACCCACCAAAGCCACTCTGTCACTCCCCTCCACAGCTGGACAGGGGAGAGAAAATATCAGGAAAGGCTTATGAGTTGAGCCAACAACAGGGAGAGATCACTTGATTACCATCAGAGGCAAAGCAGACCTGACTTGGGGAAATTAGTTGAATTTATTACCAACAAAAATCAGAGCAGGATAATAAGAAGTAAAAAGCCATTAGCAACAGCTTCCCCCCACTCCTCTCTCTTTTCTGGACTCTACCTCCTCTCCCAGACACCCATGGAGACAGGGAATGGGGTTATGGTCAGTTCATCATACTTTGTTCCTGGTGCTGCTCATGGAGAGGAGTGTAACCCCTGTTCCACTGTGGATTCCCGCTCAAAGGAGACAGTTCTCCATGAACTTCATCATTAGTCCTTTCCATGGGCTATGGTTCTTCATGAACTGCTCCAGCACAGGGTGCAGTGCTTCAGGAACAGACTGTTCCAGCTTGGGTTCCCCACAGAGTTGCAAGTCCTTCCAGGAAACCCACTCCAGTGTGGGCCCCTCTCTCCACAGGGCCTCAGGTTCTGCCAGGAGCCTGTTCCAGCATGGGCTTCCCATGGCATCACAGCCTTTCTTGGCCATCTCCTTGCTCCATTTGGGGTCCTCCACGGCCTGCAGGGGGAATCTCTGCATCCCCATGGATCTCCATGGGCTGCAGGAGCACAGGGGCTTCACCATGGGCTGCACCACGGGCTGCAGGGGAATGTCAGCTCTAGCACCTAGAACACCTTTTGCCCCTCCTTTTCCACTGACCCAGGTGTCTGCAGAGCTGCTTCTCTCACACGTTCTCACCCCAGTCTTCTCCGAGCACAATAACTTCTTCTTACATCCGTTCTCACAGAGGCCTTACCACTATTGCTGATGGGCTGATGGGCTCGGCCTTGGCCAGTGGTGGGATTCGTCCTGGAGCCAGCTGGCACTGTCTTTGTTGGCCATGAGAGGAGCTTCTCACAGAAACCACTCCATAACCCACCACTACCAAAACCTGGCCATATAAACCCAATACAAGAAGTCACTTTTCAAAAGTGGAGGACGAATGTCATAAGTATGAAACTTAACTTCTTTCCTCCTGCATAACAAAAGGGGCTGAATTCCTGCTTTAAATGTAAAATTTGTTGGTGTTAACTGTGGAAATCAAGCTGTATGATTTGTTGGCAATCTTTGCAAAATTAAAAGCAAGTATATGGGATTTTATGCAGAAGTCAGTAACTAGCATCTGCTTCAATGCTGTATTGTAGGGGAACAAAAGGAGAAGGATGGATCCAGAAAGATCCACAGCTAGGTATACTGATTAATGCAACTCCACTGCTAGGGAAATGTTCCTCTACTCAGGACATTACCATTAGGATTAGAAAGACTTTTTGAAAAACAGCAGGTTTTGTCATCAGCAATATCTAAATGTTGTCAAAGACAAATGCCTGTAACCATTAAATCGTAAGACTTGGAAGAAAATGAACAGGACAGTCGACAGTTTTCAGAAAGTTACAGTTTCTGCCCTTTAAACTACCAAAAAAATTCAGATTTTTGGGGATGCTCAGAATCTGACAGCCACTCATAGTTCCCAGTGACAGGACACTATTTTGTTCTCATTGAATCTGGATGAAAGAGGTTGTATACTAGGTCAGACAGAAACTGGTGATCCAGAAATAATATCTGGTTTGATGAAAGCCAGAGGCCCAGATTTTCACACAGTAACTGTGATTTGAAAGCAACTTCAAAATTATAATTCCAGGTGTCAGCTCTCATAAATCTGTTTCTGAATTTTAGGCCAGATAATCCAAAATGACCACCCTTAGAAGGCAGGTAAAGTAGCTATTTTTTCCTGGTAGGCATTAGAACTTAGCTGCATGATTTGTTTCAATTGATCAGTTCCACGACTGCTTAATAATAGCAGCATTGGAACAGGCTCCCCAGGGCAACGGTCACAGCATCACCCTGTCTGAGCTCAATAAGCCTTTAGACAACACTTTCAGGTAATGTGGTGTAACTCTTGGGGGTGTCTGGCACAGGGACAGGAGTTGGACTCAATGATCCTGATGGGTCCCTTTGAACTCAGCTTTTTCTATGAATCCATAATTCTACAAACTGTTAAACTGCATTACAGCTACCAAGCAACAGAATTTGTTGCATTCCTCTTATTGAAAATCATGCAGTTTATGAGTTCAAACTTCTCTCTTTTCTGTTCTATTGCAGTAAGACGTGGCTCTTTTTGTAGGAAGTGAAAAATTTGCAATTTTATGACTGAATGTGAAAATTGTTATCGCTCTCTGTTTTTGCCTGTTTTCTTCTCGTCTTGCTGAGCAGTCTGCACCTGCTGCTGCAGGGAGCTCTCTTGTGTCAACCTTATGTTTGACCTTACAGCACAGGTTGCTCATGCCAGCTAGGAATTCTTCTGTGGATGGCACCTTAAGTCATCACTGAAGCATCTCACAAAGATTCCTAGACTGATGAGAGAGGGGGTGTACATTTGCTAGTGAGTAAGCAGAATGATAAAGTCTCTGAGC
Source organism: Phylloscopus whistleri (assembly GCA_017589585.1). Taxonomy (NCBI): domain Eukaryota; kingdom Metazoa; phylum Chordata; class Aves; order Passeriformes; family Phylloscopidae; genus Phylloscopus; species Phylloscopus whistleri. The sequence goes on along the minus strand of JADMLD010001284.1, from coordinate 334,135 downwards.
CACTTGTGCTGTTCATGGGAAGGAGAAGCAGTGTTACAGGATGAGGAGTTGGAGTGTTATAGGAGTTGACCTTGGTGATTGGCCATAATTTTCATATCACATTTCTAGGAAATCATGTCCGTTCTCCTTTCTTCCCTTTTCTAGCATTTCCATCCCTTTTGTCCAGGGAAGAAATTCAGACATTTCCTGGATTGCTACACAAGGATTTTCACATTTATTTTCTTCTCTTCTGTGAGTTTTTTACCTTGGAATACAATTCTGAGAGGAATTTAGAGGAGAGAGGGCTGCTGTGGAGTAAGGTGCTAATTGGCATGGACATTGATGACAGGACTAAGTCTTTCAGTGAGGTTTCTGGTTTGTTCATCCACAGAGTGATCCCGAAACTCTACTGGATTCATGGATGGTACAGATGGAAAAGTCATATTCGGTCATCTGGTTCATCCCTGTCAGAGCACAAGGTTATTCAGCAGGACACGTGTTTCTAATATTTTGTCCAACCTATTTTTATAGGGGGGGGTGATGAATCATGGGGCTTACACCATCTCCAAAGGATGAGCACTCTATGTCTAATCAAATTTCAACGCTGGGAAGTTTTTTTTCTGCTATAGGTTTTCAATTTTTTAATTTTATTTTGTTATACTTGCTTATCTCTTCTAAACATTTCCTCTCATTTTTCATATTTGAGTTGTTTATCTGCATATTTGTGCCTATCAGATTTTAAATAGGGCAAGTTGCTGAAGCTTATCTTTATTTTTGCCTGGCAAGTTGCTTTATAAAACCCTCTGTACATTAATGTATCATTTAACCTTCAGACTTAAACATTTTAGAAAGTTCAGCTGTATCCGAAGACTGTATGAGGCAAAAACACCCATGCTCCCTTCCATGTTAACATAAGCAATATAGTCATTCAGTTGAAGCTCTGCACACCCATGTCTTGAAGAAGGGCTGGGAGTTTTGGCAGGAAGGGTGGCTGCTTACAACCAAAATGCGTCTCTTGACATCACTGAAAAATGTATTGTAGACAAATGATGAGTCCAAAAAAACAAGTCAATTCTCAGGAGTGCAGTGGGAACTTGTCAGAGCCTCGTTGTTGGCTTTTGAGCAAGGAAGACCCACTATCCAGCTGTGGCTGCTGTGGGATGAGGGGATTGTGACTGGGCCATCTCTTTGCCCTGAGGATGGGCTGAGAAGCCCCCCAGCAGACAGAGTCCCACCTTGCCTGAGGACACAGGGCTCCCTTTGTAGTGCTGGCACAAAGCTGACATCAGGTAAGCAGGAGAGGAAAGCAAACATAAAAATTCAGCTGAAGAGAAAGAAAGGGAGATGTCCAAGCTGGGAAGAAGAGGTGAGAGCAGTCAAGGAAAACAGTACACACTAGACACAGGAAGCAGTACAAGACTCCCTGTCATATGGTCCCCTGCAGAACTGGGTGTATGATAACAGGTAGAAAGGCATGTGTTTCTGTATGCTATGGATATAAGCATCTGTATTTTCAGTCCTAGTTTTACAGACTTAGTTTTCAGTTCCAGGCTCTTTTTTTGCCTGACTGGACCCTTAAGTAGCTCAATTCCCATTTCTCACCTCCTGTCCCATGTTCTCCTGAACACCTTTCTACCCAAAGGTCCTCCCTGTTTTCCTCATCTCCTAGATCCCCATCTTCTCAGCTTGCACTCCACTTCCTTTCCACAGCAACCAATAGTATGTGTTAACAAATTTAGAGCTGTATCCTTTTATTAGGTACTGTGAAGTGCAGTGAAATATGCAGGATTACTGATCTGTACATAGTGATAGGAATCATGTCGACTGTAATTTCAGTAACTATGAACACAGCATGAAGAATCTCTCAACAAAAAAATACCATCTAACCCTTCTCATTTCAATGGCCATTTCAGTATTATATTTAATAGTAGTTCTGGGTTTTGATAAAAATCAAGATTTTATCAAACTGTGTAAATAAATATTCTCTTGACCTAGGTGAGGTGAAGGAAAAATAAACATTACTTTATGGTTTAAGAGAGGAAGCTAGTTTTGCCTGCAGGGGTTTTCCTTCAGTAAGAGACTGAAAGGATTCCAGATATTAAGGACAAAGTTGTGAATTACAATATTGAAGTAACTTTCACTGCACTGAACATGACTAGGCCAATCATAAAGCAATATGAATTTGAATTTATTAGTCTCCTTGCTGTCATTATCAAAGCTGCTTTTTAAGATCATGGCTTAAGAACTGAGGTCACTGAAAAATCATCTATGGTGTCATAAAGAAACCTTTTATTACTGAACTAAGGGTGTTGATGCTACTGCAGTAGAGATGGCATGTAGGGAAATTTACTCAGTACTTTTGGAACTCTTAACAGTTTATCATCTAATTCCTAATGTATGAAATTATTCTACTCTTTATTTCTTTCCAATACTTGTATTCTTTGATTTCTTTGCATGCACTCATTTTAAGGAACAAATATTGCTAACATCAGCATGGAGGATAAAGATAAACCAGTTGCTACTGGTTACCCAGTAACCAGTTCCCAAATCCAGACTATTGTATCTTCTTTAGTATGATTTGCTTTGATTTCTAAATACAAACTTGATTTGTTGTCTTGTTAATGAATGCATAGAAGACCTCTCCTTTTCAGAAAATATTGTATTTAACCAGATGTGTTTCAGGATTTAATGGGCCAGGATTTATTTTGACCTATCACTTACTAAGCTATTTATGACTGTGTCAAATACAAGGTGTTACATTTCAGAAAGAAGCTCTACATAGTGATCTGGTGCTAAAGAGTAACTTGAATCCTTTAAAATATTGGAGAGCATTCTGTTCAAGGTCTACTCATAGTAAAATAATATTAAGAAAATTGTTATCGACAAAGCAATAGGTTTCTTTTCAGAGTCTATTTGAAAAGAATATATTTTTATATTGAACTTTCAAGACCACATTTGCCAAAAAATTGGTTATTCTGCCAGATATCTTTGTGAATTACTTTTGCTATTGTGGTAGATTTATGTAGCTACCATTATATTAGTGTTGAAAATTTTAATAAATTAAAAAATGGGATTTTTTTTTTTTTATATTTATGAGAACTAAATAAACTTGTTCTCACCGAAATTACAAACAGATAAATTCCTTTCACCTCTATTTGCCCTTGAAGGAAGTATTGTAGTTAATTATCTCTATCATGTGTACATCGATACACATTGTACCCATTCATTTACTGAAGCAATTCAATTGTATATATAAAGAAAAAAGAGACTTCTATTTGTTGCCAGAATTTAGAATGGCAATTCTATCTTCTTCATGCAGCCCAGCAATCTGTAGTGCAGGAATGGCAGCCTTTCTTGGTTTGAGTCCTTACTGTGGGAAGGGTGCTGAAAGCTGTGTGATGAGGAATGAAATTGACACAATGCATGAGTGAATTACTCACCACCAAAGGCACAAAGATTCACTTGAAAGATTGCAGCATCTTGAACAGCACTTCACTTTACATAGAGTGATGACATAAAAGCCAGCATCTAATGCTAATTACACAGGCTGAATCACTGCAACTGTACAATCCTACTCACTTGTGTTCCCTCCCTGTTATTCCTGCTTGTGACTTGTTTGAAGCCTACAACAAGTACCTCTGGACAAGACTGTCTGCTCTGATTATTTCATTAACTAATGCAATATTCAGTCTTCATTTGGGAGGCTGGTAAACACTGGGATGCTACTGGTAAACTAAAAAGAGAACATTAGTTACAGAGGTGGGACTTTCCATGTAAGAAATCTGTCAAAAGAATATGCCACTGCCAACGTGACTGCATTAGACTTCAAAATGTGTGGTCTGGGTTAGGACCTGGTAAAGTAATTAAAAGTTGCATTGGAAAGTATGATTTGGCTAAGGGACTGGTCAGGGATTAATAGACACCTACAAACTTCTCTGTTATTTGTATATGCCTTTAGAGCTTGTATTTTCTTTCTGCTAAAACATCAGGACTATCCAGAATGAACTTGTTTTATCACTACATCTTTCTCCTTGAACAGGAAGGAGAAACCAGCAGGAAGAGCACTTGTTTATTTTAAGGGTTAAGCAGGAATTACATCATACCTTTCAGCTCTGGTGGTCTCTCATTCCTTTGGAAAGACGGCACAGGCATGGCCCGGCTGCAGTGCACGTGACTAAATCTCTAAATCTGTATTTCCAGAGCTGAGTTTAACAGAGGATGACCTGGTTAGATATCACCTGTTAGAGAGGATAAGCAGGTCAGTCTAGAAGCCAAGTCTGGAGAAAAGAATATAGAAGGCTCTGGAAGACCATTACAAGACATTCACAGAAGAGGCAAAGAGTGGTCAGGTAAGGAACTGGTCAGACTTAAGAAGCTTGAGAGCTGCTACTGACCCTTAGGTTTGGGACCAGAAAGGTGCTTGATGGATATTCTTGGTGAGAAGAACAGATGGAATAGTAAGGTGACTGTTGAGTTCCTTTGTTCATCCAGAACTTTCAAGGTGATTCTTCAGTCTGAAAATCTTGCAAACTTAAGATGACTGTAGTGCAGCTAGAGAAGATTATAGGTAGTCATATTCAAAACTGCACTCCTATAAGCCCTCATTGTTGATCTCTTTCTTCTTGTTCTCCCCCTTGCAAGAGTTTGCCTCTTTACAGATACACAGGAGCCCCAGATTGTCACAGCAGAGGAATTCGATGCCCAGCTCATACCTACTCATGCATAGCACTGGTTTAGATTTTTGAATGAACCAATGTGCTTAAACCTCCTGAGATCCTGGTCCCAGAAATATTTGAGAAGTCATTTCTGCACAGATCACTGCCCAAAGGTCTTTACTACAGATGGCAACACACATGAGAACTCCCTGTTTCTAGACAGACCTGGCCAGAAATTCAGTCCTGACAGAGACATGGACAGTTCCTGATTGAGATACTGAATTCACTGATGAGAAATTGATCACTGAGCTTTGGAAATACCTATTCATGGAAAGACCGCATAAGAACATTAATTTTGATCCTGGTATCTCTAACAGCAAAGAAACAACAAGGATTGGGACAACATTCAGTGTCATGAGTACTGTACCTCCGGACCCAGGAGGAACTGCATCCTAGCAGGCTCAGGCTGCTTTGTTAAAAGTGCTGTATTATTTGCAATTCTAGCCAACTTTTGGTGATGCCAAAAAATGTGGCATTTAACTGATTGGTTAATTTCTAATCAAGATATGAATAAATGAAACCACCTATTCAGTGACTAATAAGCAAAGAAACAGTATTATTTTTAGTCTTCATTACCTCAGGTTTCCTGCCATATTCTCCAGCTGCTACTTCAAAATTTTCTTGTGTTATTACCAAATTGCATGTTTTAAAAAAACCATCCTGCAAAAGCAGGGTGATTAAAAGCAAGTTACTCATCCAAATCATTACATCTTTCATGAGTATCTGTCTCATAGCAGCCGGAAGAGTTATTTTGCTATAGTGGCATTTTCATTAAATCTATTTTAATTTCTGTTTATCAAGCCTCATTTCTCCAAGGATCAGTTGGCTTACAAAGGTATCCAATATTCTTTTGATTTTGCCAACCAATTTCTTTGAGGGAGGAAGTGTGGTATGAAAACCTCTCCTAATGACCATCAACTTGTCCCTTTAAAGTCATATTTAATTTCTGAGTTTTCACTACATAGATTTGAACTCTTATTGATCAAAACCCCCTCCCTTTTGTACTTGATTTGCCAGAGCAATTAATTATCTCTAACACACTGCTATTTGACTTGTATTTTGTTATTTGACTTTTTTTTTTCCACCTATATATGATCATAAAAACCTGTCATGGTTCTGAAAGAAAGAATATTGCAATGTTGGTTTGAAATTAGATGTTCAAAGCTTTGATGCTTTTTCTTTGGGATGAAATAGAGCTCACAGATCTCTGTGCCGTCCCTGACGTGAATTGTGTAAGATTCAATCCATTTTGGGGACTTCAGAAGATTTTGGATTGTCAGTTAAAAATGACACTTCTCTTTTCTGTAAGTATTTACTATCAATGGAGAAAATTTTCTTTCGACAGCTCCAGAATAAATTCTTAGTAAAGGGTGTTATTTTTAGAAAATTAAACCCATATAGTCAGCCTTGTGTTTTGAGCAAAAATTCAATAATCTTTCCAGAGAAAGATGGCATAATGCTGTTAAAATTGTACTAAACTTTGACATATGTAGTGTGTTGATGATCAGTATTATCAAGATTGGAGACAGTAGAAGTAATCACTACAAATTAAAATAATAACACTTTGTTCTATAAACCTTTGATCAACACACAAGAAGCTTATCTGCAAACAAATCTAGTCTTATTTTAGCATGGCACTGGGATGGGTTGTTTGAAGTAAGTGGGGGTTACATCTTCAGTAACACTGTTCACCTTTTTAACTTTTCCAAGAAAGTATTTTTCCATAAACCTAAATCAGTTTGAGAATCTGTGATGGACTATTTTCAGCTTCAAAATAGCACTGTGTACTCTGATACAATCAGATAACTGCAATCCAGAGATAAAATAATCATCTCCAAGAAGCAGGCCTAGACAGAACAAACATCATGATAGCAACAGGGGAATTATTTTCACTCCCAAGTACTTTCCTTTACAGATTATTAGGAAAAGCAGTTGTCATCTAGTATTCATGTGGAAACTAGAAATCCATTGTCATGAAGAGGATCTATATTTTATCTTAAAACAACACCGTCTACAAGTGCTCCAATGTTGAATTTTGTAAGCAAGCTAAGAAGTTGAGAAGTCTGCTGCTACTGCAGATCTGCTTACATTTTGGGTCCCCAGCATCCAGATTACAAGACAAAGACAGAGAAACAGCTCTTCTAGATAATTCTGCCATGATGATTAAAACAAACTAACAAACAAACAAACAAAACACACACACACAAAAACCCGTGGGGTCTTTTTTCTCTTGGGTCTACCTTACAGTGGCAAACATTGTCATCAGTCATTTTCCAGTTCCAACAAACTGTGGGGCACAGTGGAAGTGCTAGAATAGGTCTTTGCACTCAAGGTGGCAGAGGCCACAAACAGCCATGCAAAACGGTGCTATTTCCTTTCAGCTATGAAAGTTGAGTCCATGGCCACTCAGTCTTTGTCACGGAGATCATGGTGACTACAAATGTGCCAGGAGATTCCCTGTTCCTGAGAGAATTATGATGGAATATGTGGCTCTAGCAATGTTAAAACACTGTCCTTTCAACTCAGAGCAGAAAAAGGCACTGGTGTCAGGAGCTTTTGAACTTGTGGCACCAATAATTTCTCACACTATCAATCCTATGTACCCCCTGGTTACTTAATGAAAAGAATACAAGATGAAAACAAGGCCCAGCTTCTATCCACTCAGTAGCAGACTTGTTATCACAAGATGTATTTGTCGTCTCTAGGGCACTCATTGACCATGGCTGTGAGCAGACCGTGGAGAATTGCCAGGCATATTCCAATAAACACAATGTAACAAATGCAAAACTGGTGGAAGATACAAGCCAGTTAGCCATAATTTCCAGTAAAAAATGTTATAGACTTTGATAAATATCCATCAAGTATGAAATAGATGAAATCAGCCAGTTTTCTTTGCAGCAAAAATTACTATGATTGTTTTACACTGACTAGCTATTTTGTTTTCTGTTGGTTATTTTCTACTCCCTTCCTTTTGAAAGTAGAAGTTGTGTATAGTAGTGTTTCCAGCTGTTTCATGGGATTTGTAATCAGAAATAGAACTTGATAGAGATGTTTGAAAACTGCAATATGTTTAATCAACAAAACAGGGGTAGGCTTATGTCTTGGTTTGACAAGACAGGTATCTGCCAGGGAAACTGGGGTTTCCCTTAGAATAGAGAATGCAAACCCCCCACCCCTGCCAAATTATAAATTTTCAATTAAGGGCTCTCAGGCAAAGATTTGGGAATAGGAATAACAGTTCTTTACTAGGAATATCAATAATACAAATGTGGTAGGAAACAAAACTACCCCACCAAACCAGCAAACAAACAACAACAATTTGGGAAAGCCCTGACAGAATCAGAGCTGCCACCTGGCACCCTGTTAGTCAGGGTGTTGGAAGCAGTCCAGAAGTGAGTCCTCCTGGGGTGGCAGACGTGGCTCTGTTGGAGCAGGGACGATCCTGTAGCCAAAAAACGGTCCAGGGGTGATGAGGAAGGGTCTAGGAGTGATGAGGAGGGGTCCAGGGGTGATGAGGAGGGGTCCAGGGGTGAGGTGGTGGTGAGATGGGGTCTGGCGATGATGAGATGGGGTCTGGCGAAGATGAGATGGGGTGCCATCTTCCTCCCAGGAATCGGGGTGAAGCAAGTGAAGCCTGTCCCCTGCCCCGGCTCAGTTTTCCCGGCAGCAATTGTAGACTCCCCCCACTGGGCGGGGCATCCCACAATAGGACCATGCATGCAGATGGGGCTCTGGGGGGAGCGGGTATAGTCCGGGGGTATAGTCTGTTGATGGCCCATTACCCAAAGGCACCCGCCCCTCCCCCCCGTCCCCCTCCTTCCAAAGTTACAAGAAATAAAGAACAATTCCCCAACTGCTTTCAGCAGATGAAAATAGAATACACATTTTTGATTCCATAACCCAGGACAGCTTAGAAGAGACAAAAGCAGAACTTCCAGGTACTAGATTATCTGTTTCTGAAGCAAAAATTTCTCAGGTTTTCTCATACAAATCAATGTTAAAGTATTTACCTTTTCCTCAAAATAACTTCTCAGGTTCGTAACCACAATACAGACAAGCACAGACAATATGCTAAGCATGGAGTTAAATAGTGAAGCTAGTCCTTAATCAGCCCAAGAAAAACAGGAAAGCGACTGAGATGGAAACTCTTATGGTCATTGACACTTTTAATACTTTAGAGATATCACTGTCAATCTGTTATTACATAGTGCAACATAATAAATACATTGTTACTCATTAAAATGAATTAAACCCATTCAGATCAGGTATGCCGTAGAATGCAACTACTTCAGGTAGACTCGGTTATATTAAAATTTTTTAGAATTTTCTAATCTCTTCTGCAAAAACTTCTTAGACCTCTTGCTGTTATTTTCCTTTTCTTCGTTGTTGCTGTTGGATTTTTTGTGTGCCTGTGCACGAAGTCAGTGTATATCTGTACAAAATTTAATAATTGCTGCCCATAAAGGGAATAAGGAATTCAAAGCTGGAGCTGCTTTTCTTCACTAAAACAAACTTACCAAGCATCAGACTAATTTAATCATATCTCAGTTCACTCTTTCTTGCTATTATATTCAAACATGCAGTTCACGAAAAATTTTTAGACAATGAGTTTCTAGAGTGAAGGAAAAGTGGATGCTTTTCTCTATTTTGATGATCCCAAGTGGATCCCCAAATGTAGATAACCTGATGCTCAGAAGAAAATGATACCCTGTGTCTCAGAACAACAGAAAATACAAAATCCTTCTGGTATCCTAAACCTCTCCCATTCAAAACTTCCTGATCACCTTTTTACAGTGGCACTGGGACCATTTTGTCTGAAATGCATTTTGCCTGTGACTTAGAGCTGGTTCTGGATTTATATGTAGCAGATCAATCCACAGAGTGCCATGCCAATGGATATGCTATGCTTACATAGGAATTGCCATTTCAGAGCCTGCTACAGGCACATGCAGGAAAAGGGATAATTTGTGTGGGGAAGCCGAAACCTCAGAGCCTTTCTACACTGTCTGAAGTGCAGCAGTGATGCTGAAGCCCCTGTGATAATCCCCATCCCCTCCTCTGCAAGACAAAGTAATCAGACAGTGCTTGGCTCTCCACTCCTAGTCTGTGTCCTGGACACAGCCCTGCTCTGCCCCACAGTGAGTTGGCAAAATTCGGTTTTATCTTCCCTGTTGAGAGGTTTTATGATGGCTTTCTTTTAATGCAAGTCAGAATTTGTGTACAAGAGCACACTTGTACACAAGGGATTTAGGAGGATCTATCTGTTCTCTCTTAACTAAACTGAGGCAGAAAGAAGTACTAAATATCTTTATCAGTCTTTAGGTGGCATCACTTTCACCTTCAGAAAACCTTGGGGTGTCTGAGTTACAAAAAAAGAGCAGCAAGAAATATATTTAGTTATTAAGCAACAGCTCTCAAATTACTTTGGAAGTAGAAAAAGATGTGAGAATGAAAAAGAAAACAAAAGAAGATAAAATCATTATTAAAAAGCCCTTTGTCTGGAATGGTAGTATTCCAGAAAGAGTTTCTTCTTTTTGTCTCTTGTGATTTTAAACATTAGTCTTGCATCATATATTTCTTATGGAGCAAGTTGCTGAGGTCAATGTAACACTTTTTTTCATAAGGCATTTTTTAAGGAAGTAGGTGTAGAAGGTACATGAATGAAGTGTATATTTGTGGTTTAGGAATTGTCAGCTAATACCTTTACAGCCTGGAAAAAAATTATTCTGCAGAATATGATTTTGTGTTCTCAGGGAATCCAAGTCTTCAGATTACAAGTCAAAACTGAGACAATTTTTTTTTTTCAAGATAAAGCATTGCTATCTGTGTTTAGAGAACCACTTAGAAAGTGCTAACTGGAAGGAGTAATAGAAAACACATTTCCTTTGAGTTCTTTTGACCAAAGTAGGCTCCAAAGGCATCTTAATTTCCTAGACTTCCTGTGCAAATTTTATTCATGCAGGAAGTGCAATCATATGTCAAATTACTTTACCACTGAAAGACCTATATAGAGCAATTTTATTTCAGATTGTCTTTCCTTATTCTTTCTGTGAGATATTTAGTGAGTCCTTCTGGGGCACAGTCAACCAGGGGATATTTCCAATTGATGTCAATGTAATGACACCAAAAGTGCTACTATTTTTCTGTTTCAGGGCATTTCTTCCTCTAACAGCAAAAGCCACATATATTTATTTGTCATGGACTGTGAAACATTAGGATGCCTTGTAATCACAGCATCACAATAATTGTGATCTGAAGTGATGTGCCTTTTTTACTAAAAAAAAAATTTGGCCAGATTGCTGTAGTCACAAGCGGAGGCTAAAAATGAATTACAGTTCATCTCACTACAATGTTATCAAAGACTGCAAAAAAACCCAGCTTCTAAAGATCATCCTTCAGTGAAGTTTTTGTAAAGGGGTCATCTCTATGTCTGTGCTGTCTGCTGGTTTTCAGCAAGGTGCCACTTTGTTTTCCATTGTGCAGCCTGGATAACATGAGTCACAGTGGAAAAAGATCAAATAGGTTGATTTACTTTTTTATGCACTGCTTGTCATGCCTTACTTCAAAACATTCAACATGCATCAATAAACAACATGCATGTTTATTATTAAACAACAACTATGTCTTTCAAAGTACAGTGCATGCACTTTGCATGTTCCAGTGCACTTTGCACTTTGTGTTCCAGTTGAGACATTTTCTTTTCACATTAGCAGGTACTTGAAAAATGAAGAGTATTCCATTCTCTTATTGAACCAGATTTTGCTATAACTTCTTATGGCTTCATGAACAAGCATTCAGGATTTCACTCTAAAGCCTCTAATTATTCTATCTGAATTTACACTTATATAACTTCCATTTGTAATTAAAATCTATTTCTGTCTTAATTGTTGACATGATTTTCTTAACCAGTGATATCAATGTAAATGCCATTTTATGCGCTCATAGCCACATGGTGCTAAAGCTATGCATACATACATGACTAAGCAGTCATAACCATAAATTAGAAAAGCTTGGTATGATGTTTTCTCTTCTTATAACTTCAAGACAATCTTATGAAAATCTTTCTGTGAATGTTTTTCATATATTCTCACAATATATCTGCAATTGCTGGCTTCTAAGTTTCACTGAACACCATACCACCATACTAATGTGGCTTTGATGTAAATTCAGCAGAAAAACAATTCATGGTGAGAAGAAAAGTATACCTCATAATTCGATTCCTATTTTCTCTGCCCCCTCAAAGATGTAGCATGTAATTTTGAAAACAACTGTTTAGGTTGAAGATAAATGAGATAATTGACTCATCCAAAAGTCTAATCATCTCAGTTCATCCACTCCAGACAGGATCACATTTAGGATGGCTAACCCCTGAACATGGAATATGTAGTTTCAACCATGCACTTCTGTTTCCTTGCTGACAGGGTTGATTAAAGAAGGATTTAATGTCATGAAGTACCTTGATAACCTGTCAAGTGTCTCATGGTAATTGCAGTTATTCAGGTGATGTGGAGCTGGGACAAGAGGTCTTCTGAAAGAACACAGGACTGTCAAACCTTCCTGCTATTGTACACAACTGCACAGCCATAGATGGTCCTTCAACTTGTCCTTTGGCCTGTGGCAAATTTTAACATGCATTTGCTTTTTTTACATTTGCAGGATTATTTGTGCAGAGGCAGATGATACAAGAACATTGCTTTCCAAAATTCCCCTGATTATTTTATAGTAACTGCAGTACTTCTGTCAGCCTGTATGTCAGCACAGGCATTTAGAATGGAAAAAGAATCAGAAAGTAGTAAACTTTCTGAAATATCTTTTGTAGGACAATATATGAGTATGGTGGGAATGTAAATTTTTTTTTTTTTTTGTGCCACCCTGCTTTTGGTCACATTGGCACTTAGTATGTAAAGACATTGATCTTATAGAAGAAGAGTGCTGTCCTTCAGCCTGCGAAAGCAAGTTCAGCAGCCAGCCTGCCACTCCTAATTATGCTATTCCGTTCTGCCAGGTTTTTTGATTGGTAAAATACCAGGTGTTATTAGAAGATAAATGAGGTTTTCTAAAGTCAGAGAGCACAGGTATTAAAATGGGAAATGTCTTAGGTGAAGTAAATAATAGTTCTGCCTCTCTAAAGAGGTAAATGGAAAATATGTGCCCCACCTTGATACTTTGGCATATATGTAAGCCTGGCTCTGTAATCTAGGACTTTGGACTTGTTTCCTCTTTGGTTCCTGCATTTCTTGTGATAAAGAAAATACAGGTATGACCACCGATGCACCCAATGGTCCACAGGTGCCTGAAAGGGCCATTGTCTTGAGCCACTTTCCATCTCAACTGTTAATGGTTACTTCAACAATGGTTATCTTCAATCTGAACAGTTGTTTTCAAAATTACACACCACGTCTTTGAGGAGGCAGAGAAAATAGTGGTTATCAATGCACACCACTGTTGAGTAAAACACTGCTAGCACTAGCAGTTGACACTCTAAAGCAAGGGGAATACACTTATTTGGGCTGTCCAGCCTTGGAAAGCTGTGAACTGTGCCTGAAGGACTTACTTCCCTTCTTTGCTCATTTAAGGACCAGGATGAGTTTTTAATATGTAAGTTTTTCAGCTATTCTTCATAGATTCAGATCTGAGAGAGTATGATTTCCTCCTCACTGTGCCTCCAGGGAACTAGTTATATTGGCTACAATAATGCCTGTGCTTCTGAAATGAAGATGTGGCAGTGCTCTGTACCTGAGCCATGTGAAATAGCCCTGAGATGACAGAGGTATCGGCCTACACCTCCTGCAACGACAGACTGAATGTGCCAGAATTGAGACTGCTCTATGTGGGTGGATGGCACATAGAAGAGTCATCCCGAAAGTTTTGTGAATCACAGGAGATGTAGTGTGAGCATTATTTTGAAGCTGTGTTGCTGCAACATTTTACTCTTTTGCAATGCTTGTGTGCTGGTCTGTGCTGTGTGTCCCCTGTTTACATCAGAGCATGACCTGTGACTCAGCTCTGGAAAATCAACTTTTAGAGAAAAACTGAGAGAGCTTTACCAGCAAATTATTTACAAATGAGAAAGTTTTCATTTCAAGTAGCCCTGTTCCATACAGCCAAGGGAAAAGATCTTGAAGATATATGACATGAACCACTGCATTATTCAATCTTACAAAGGCTTCCAGGGAAACCTGATATAAAAAAAGCTGGTGTCTATTTCATAAACCAATATGTTAAAAAACCCTCCAGCTACTTTGGCACATTGGTCTATATGCAACCACTAAGAAACTTCTTAAAATACAAAAATGCAGACAGAACTTTGACCCAAGCGCCAGAATAATGATGCAAATGAACAGAGCTTCCTTTAGTCACTGAAGAGTCCTCAAGAAACCAAATTTGTTTCTGGCTTCTGCTACAGTCTGATTTTACTTCCTAACAATTCTTTCTTTTTCCTCAGACTGAAGTTGTTTATGAAAATACTGCAATATTGAAGAAGAATACTGTTGAGAATGTACAACATTGTATTTGGAACATGAACTTTTGAAAAGATGGGGAAAAAGAAAGAAACATTACCAAAAATGGGTATTAATTTAATGAGGGGCCTTTGCCCTGAAGCTGTGCTGCTTCTATACTCAGAGATAAAGGAAATTGCCCAGAAGCCAGAAGTTTGAAATTTTTGGTAATACCATGAAATTTTCAGCTTCTCCTTCAAAAGTTTGCTCAGCTTCTCCAGTAATTACAACATTTCAGAGGGAGGAAAAAAACAGTGCTAAAAATAGAATGAAACTCTCAGTGGAGGAAAAATGATAATTTTATCACTTTTTCTTCAAGAGTTCTGCAGTACTTTCATCAAGTTCTTTGTAATATCAGCCAACATTATGACTTTATTTTTAGACTGGACATACAAAAGGCTACAGAGTCTAAGGCAAAACTGAATATGTCATAAATGAGATTCTGTTTCCCGCTCCTTCAGCATTGCTGTGGGTGGCTATGTATGCACTTTCGTTCACATTTTTCTCTTCTGTGAATAGTTCCTCACAGCAACATTTATGGTGGCAGCAAGAAGTGCAGTGCTAGTGGTGGGATGCAAATTAAATAGATCCTCGAGGTGCCTTCTAGTCCTGTTTTCCTGTATTTGTATGATTTTTACGGTTTTGCAGCACTTTGACTCCTAGGATAGTGGCCAGGACTAATGAGACTTGTTCCTTGCCTTTTTTCAGGCAGACAGTAGTGAAGAAAAGAGTCCCTCTGTCCCAGCTGGTGTTGCATATGAATCAGAGCACTACCCCAGACAGCTTGTGCTAAGTGCCCTGCTACTGAATCAGTCTTGCTTCTGGCAAAATTGAAGGTTTGTTTAGCTACATCACACGATACAGATGATGGCTTGTTGGACCGAGTCTTCTTGGCAAATTGTTCCACCCAAGTAGGTCAGCAGATCAAACTGCTGCAGTGTGTCCAGAAAAAAAGCAAGCCTTGGCTGTCTCCTAATACGGGAGCAGGCAGTCAGGAAGCCCCTTTCAATTCATTAGTTCCTATTGATTTGCTTATCTCAGGGATGTGCTTTAAACTTCAAACTATTTCTCATCAAGCAACTTGACAGAGGTTTATCTGTAATCTCTCACGTTTTCTTTCTCAGTAAAAATGCTAAGAGTTAAGTTTTATAACTGTTTTCTTGCATCAGGCAGAGTCTACTTCTGCCATCACTCACACCCATTTACTTTTCCAAAGCTTCCCCCACTATGAGCTTTGACAGTTGTATCTTCTGCATTCATCTCTTTCATTATACTTTTCAATTTAAGCCTTATTAAAGGTGCTAACAACAGAATGTTATAATTAAGGTGCAGATTGCTACAGGAGAAATGGAAGTCAAACATGCTTTTTTCATTTTTTTTCTGCCACTCTGAGACATTAGAAACACAGCTTAGGATAACAACAAATTTAACTGATTATCACATGGCAGCTACTTTACCTTTTTTCATGCTTACATATATTTACTCATGTTAGACCTATCTCCAGGTGGGACTTTTTTGTCCAAGTAACACACAAACACCAAGACGGTTCAATAACAATGAGAGGGAATGGTCATCCAGTCTGAGGTGAAGCCCTTATAAAGGGGAAATCAGCTTTACCCACACCACACCTGAGGGCTGGGGATAAGCAGAATGTGGAATGCCTCCTGAAGTGACATTTCCAGCCCTCTGTGTTAAAGTAGAGGGTCACACAGTGACTATTTTGCGACCAGCATTTTGGTCCACAATGGGTCTGTAGATTCTTTGTTGGTGTTGCCCCTGATATTTGAAACACTTCAAATGGGTAATTGAAGTTTTGTGGCTTCTGTCTTGGCTAACTTCTCCTGTCTTGCTATGTGAATTTTGCTGGAATCAAGGGTTCACACTGCCTGTCAAGTGATTTCTGTTTTCCTTCTCCAATATTAAAAGGTGTTATGATGCTTAGAAAAACATAGAAGCTTTGTGCAGAGTAGAAACTTCAGCTCATTGTGAAATGTGCACATTAACCTTCTCATTGCAAACATGACGAAGATTTTTTAAAAATCTTCCATAGCTACTCTTCCAGGCCTACAGTAGGACTGTAAATACCTTGCTGAAGAGATTAGCAGCTAACTTCTAACCAGACATATTTTACTGCCAAGGAAAGAAGACATGTGCGTGTCTGGCTCTGAGCCCATCTCCTGTAGCAGGCAGTTACTGGTGAGTGTTAAGTCTTCACTGCCTCTTACCTAAATAATATATGGTTACATTTTTTCTGTTGTTTGTTTGTTTCCAGTCTAACCATGGCTGTAGAATGCTTAAGAATAAGAGCACACAATACCACATTGTGGTGTTTTTCTTCAACCTCTCTTGAGTGTTTGAAGCAAACAGAATCACATTTCTGCCATCACCCCAGAGCACCTCAGAAGCATTATGAATATGAGTCAGAGTCTTTCATTCTACTATCCAACAGGCTCAAATTTGTGCAACAACTCAGCAGAAAAACACCAACTGTGCCTGTTCAGCTGGACTGCTCCGTGTGTCAGGAAGGCAGAGCCAAGGTTTCACTCTGACCTTACACAACTGCTTCTGTGGAGAATACAAGTGAAAACCAGGCTTTTGTATTCAGATTGTGCATGTATTTTCAGATGCGTTAAACCAGGCTTTAGTGATTCAAGGGTTTAAATGTGGTTTTTCTCTTCTGTTGGCAAACAGTCTTGTTGTATCTAATTAATTAATTATGTGCATGGTCTGACTGGTGCTTAAGTGTGTGTTGTTGGTGGGACAATGACACTGCTAATAAGCAATAAAATATTAATTTAACTGGAAAGACCTGAAGTGAGAGGGCTGTGACATAACCTGTCAGGGCCATGAAATGGTAAAATGACATTTTGTTGATGGGACTAAATGAGAAGTATTATACTAATTCTTTTTCATGAAGAGCTTTTAAACTAGACTTTAAGTTGATGACCATAACTAAGTTCATGCAATGTAGAAAGCGAGGCAGTTTGAGTCCAATGAGAGATGTCCTGAGAGCGGGGTGCTCTCAAGACACGTGGTTTATTAGTTGTGGGGGGCAGCCTAACCAGGGGAAGGGAACAGCAGCAGGAAAAGTCTAAAGGGACAGGGATCCAGGGGAGCCAGAGAGGGACTTTACCTGTTACATTCCATTTTAACCCTTTCTACCATGAATATTCTAATTAGCACTAACCAATCACCTCAGGATACAAAACCTACAGAATTTACATACAGCCTATGGGGACTATTATATTACCATACTAATTTACATATTAAGAACCTGAAAAACCACCTTTTCCAAGATACCTAAGAAAGCTCAACCCCCTTTTGTTTGGGGGGTGGGATTGCTTAATCACTGGAGCTTTGGCTATTGACTCAGCTTGATTAAATCACTGTCTTCCTGTTTGACATTCTATAGTTCAAATCTTGCTTTTAATTCTGTATCTCTCGCAGGTTTTATACTCTTAAAATCTTTTACTAATAAATAATTTCTGCAGGGGCTTTCTGCTTCATCCTTTCCAACAATGCAAGCTCAAGCTTGAATGTCCAACATTTCCAGACTCAAATTTTTTCAGTGAAGTTATGTTTGTTTTATGTGAAGTTCTTTTGTTTTAGATCAGTCTTAGTGTTTCTATTGTCAACAGTTTATTCATCAGCCTGACTAGACTAAATCAATTCAGGTCTAAATTAAATAGTGTCACTCTTATTGTTTGAGACAAGCTAGCCTAGTGATTACAACAGTGCGGAAAGAAAATAATTTTCTTCTATGTGATAATTCACTGACATTATGTTCCACACTGTTAAGGAAAGATCAATGATAAAAATGGGCATTCAAAAAGCTAATATTCTTTTTTGGAAACTGACTTTCCACAAAAAATATTTTATTGTTTTAAGATATTTTCTGCTGAAAGGTTTCTATTTTATAATTTAAATACAAAAAGCCAAAGGAACAAAGCCAGGTTTCAACACATAAAACCTTATCAAAATTTTTCATTCTCCATAGTTTCAATGGAATAAAGAACTTTGAGAAATGATGACTGATTTAAAACATTCAGACATGTCTTGGTATGGAAGGACAGGTATCTGCCAGGGAAAGCTGGAGTTTCCCTTGGAATGGAGAATGTAAACCCCTCACCCCCTCCAAATTGTTATAATTTCCCAATTAAGGTCTTTCAGGCAAAGATTTGGGAATAGGAATAACAGTTCTTTACTAGGAATATTTACAATACAAATGTAGTAGTAAAAAAAATCCAAGCAAAAAACAAACAAAAATCCTAGATACCCTGACAGAGTCAGAGATACAACCTGACACCCTGTTGGTCAGGGTGTTGGAAACAGTCCAAAAATAAGTCCTCCTGGAGTGGCAGATGTGGTTTTGTTGGAGTAGAGATGATCCTGAGAGAAAAAGGGTCCAGCGATGGCGAGAAGGGTCCAGTCTTCCTCCGGGAATCCGGTGGAACCAGATACCTTCGTATTCCTGCGTCTCAGTTTTAATCTAGGTAGGAATGGTTGGCTCCCCCCACTGGGTGGAGCATCTCACAATGGGATGATGGAATATGTCATGTCATTGGTGAGCCTTAATGGCCCATTACCAGAAGATATCCCCTGGAGGGAGGACGGTTGGTGAAGAGATAAGAAACACTGTCCCACCTGGTTTTAACAGCTGGCCCATTATCACACGGCATCTGCCCCCCTCCCCCCAGAGTTACAAGAGAGAAAGAAAAAAACATCCCCCAACTGCTTTCAACAGATGAAATGGAATACACATTTTTGGTTCCATAACCCAAGACAAGACAAGATATTATTTCCTTGACAGGCCCTCCTGCTCCCATCATTTAATGGATGCTTTGACTAGCCCTGCTTTTGAGGAGCTTTTTGAGCAAATTGAAGGGGGAAAGAATAAAGAAAAGAAGGAATATCTGTATTCTTCCCAGATATATAGTTGTTATATACTATAATTTGTAAATATTTTATTTAGGCTTACAACTATATTTTATGTACATCTGTGGCTCCTATTTTCTCAATCTGCAGAGAAAAAGCTCAAGAAGCCACAGGCACCAGAGATTTTGGACAAATGTTTTCCTAAGATACATGATTGCTTTTAATAGGACACTAAAGTCTGTCTGTGGGAGGTAGTGGAGTTTTCTCTCCACAAAATGTAAAACTCTAAAGTTGTGTTTTGGAGAGCAGAAAAAAAAAGTAAAGTACCAAAATTCTTACAGTAATTTTCTTGGGTGTGCCTTTTAGAGATCGGTCCCTGGGAATACCTACGATCTGTACAATCTACCAAGAGCTGATAACCTCTCCTTACCTATCCTAAGAATATCTCTATATATTAATTTTGTATTCAGATTGATAGGATTGTTTTCACCTTCAGTAACATGGATCTCAATCAGTGATGTACAGAGCTCTCTGCTCTCCAACGTGACAGCAGCAAGGGGGAAGTTTGGATTTTGTGCAGGTGTTGCCTGCACAAAATGATGATGGATCATGTTTCATTCACAGTGTTAGACACCTTTGAATGTAAAATATGGTTCAGACAGTTGACAAATGAGTACTGTGGGAAGGCTTGTTTGGCAAGGTGAACAACGGAGTAGCAATTGACCCAAAAATCTTCCCCGTTGACACTTCGTTTTAATACTGTCTTCTGGACACTCCTTGGAGAATCAAGTGCCAAATAAGATTCTTTTCAGAATGAAAACTAGTCAGTCTGAAGGAATTCTTAGCATCAGGGCAGCAAACAGCTAATTAACTTGTACAGTAACTATTGTTCAGTGTATGCAAGTAAAGGTGTTTACTGTACATAGCCAATGTGATCATCTCACACTCACTGTGTGTGCTTGGCTTGTTCATAACCAGTACCATACACTCATATTTAAAAACTGAGGAATTCACCATAGCAACAGAGATGTCTCACCAGGTTTTGCCATGATCACAGGATTTCTGTTTTTTGTAGCTGATGTTCCCCTTTCTCATTGGCCAGTACAAACAGGGGAGTAAATACAATGGAGCCCTGGTTTCTGGTTAGCCCTGAGAAAAACAAGAATGAGAAGTGCAAGGTCTGAAGGTACAGGAATTGTGGCTCTTCTCCATTTGAAGGAGACTGATTTTCTTCATAAAGGCTATTCCAACTGCAGTACAATTGCCCTTGATGCTCAAGTCCAGACCCTGGCTATCAGAGAGCAGTGCTGGAGCTTCTGACTCAAACTTTGTTTCAGGATTAGGTGTTTGAAAATGGGACATTGTGTGAGAGTGCTGCAGATGCAGGAATGGGGATAGAAAATGGGTAGGGTGGAGTCAGGGGAGTGAGAAACCTTGTTAGATCTTGTCCCTGAGCTCAACTTATGAAGCTTCTTGCTTAAGCCTCACGAAAGATGCACCACAATACAGGTATTTTAATATAGATCTCTTTCTGCGTAAGTAATAGTGAGGCAGCTCTTTGAAAAATACACACTGTTTTGCTTAAAATTAGAAAATGGTGATTAGAGGCTTGGGATTAGATGCTTCATCCTTTGGTAAATTTCTCTGCAGTCGTTTACCCTGCAGTCAGGGTGTTGAGTGGGAAAGAAAGTACACACAAATTAGGTGTAAGATACTTGGACCAGTGAGCTGGGAGCGTACATCCTGTTTTTTAAAGTGTCTAGGCATTTGGAAACTTACATCTAGACATTTCAACATTTCTGAAGATTTTATACTCTGTCTGCCAGTAGTATGGTTTGTGAACCTATTTATTTAAATTAATTACAAATTCCTTGACTGACTATTTATATATCTTTTTTTCTCACTCTCTTCTCTACCCACCCTCCCATTAAAAATGATGTAGTAGAGTTGACAAAATTGACTTTGGTTGCAGTGGGAATCATATTTAAACTGGGGAAATAAATTCAGCATGAACTCGATAACAGTAAAATATTTGACTGACACTGATGATTACCATTTATACAGCATGATTCTGCCTGGCCTGATATTAGCATAAGAACATTAGGCAAAAACCTGTTAGAATGCTAACATATATTTAAAAGCTACTAGGTTGAACCTCTTATGTACATACAAATACATCCATTTTACATCACCATCACCTGTAGCTACTGCTCCATTTGTCAAGGTAATTTGTTAATTTATACCTGGTTTGTGCAGCTTCAAGCCATAATTTCTGCAAGGTATTGTAGCTACTATATAAGAATGACAGGAAGTGGGATCAGTTTGCCTGGAAGATACTGCTTTGCTTGGAACGTGCTGTACTAAGTGTTCTCCTCTGAATAACTAGACATCAGCTCTCTTGTGAAGACTTTTGTCAGGCTCTAGATGACTAACCCTACTTCACAGCCAGGAAATGCATCAGAAGGACCCTCCACCCATTATTTCACATTGTTTCTGAATGGATTCATATCCAAAGAATAGAAATTGGGTAACTCTGGAGTCAGGTGAGGAAAGCTGGTAGTGATTCATTAAGATGATAAAATTCAGATTTCCCCAGTATGGAGAGAAATTCAGCTGACTCATGAGTCAAAGACAGTTGTGTCCAAAATGTTATTTCTTAACTGAATTTATTGCTTAGGGGGGAAAAGCACAACTTAAGCTCTGGAGGCTATGTAAACAGTGCAATGTCCCTTGCATGAGAGAAACAGAATACTGCCTTCCATCTGCCTGCACTTTTCTCACTGGGATATCTAGACAATGAAGGTAAACATGAGTAATATTAAATATGTTCACCCATTCTATTAATGACTTGGTTGCTGACAGAAAAGACGTCCCTGTTACTTCTTCATGGTTCCATTATGATCTGCTCAAGAAAAAATGTCTGTTGACAAGACTTTACTTGAAACCACATTTTCAATGTACCAGAATGTCTCACCCCAGTCTTGTAGATGAAGTTATTCCTCAGTCAGAATTCTCATTAGTGTTTCTGGTTTTGTAGCTTTTTATTCTAAATCTGTGTAGCTCCAGATGCAGTGGGTTGTAGTAACCAAGCAGAACATTAATCATGGTAGCAAGGCTCTAGTCCAAGAGGAAATGACACAGCGTTTTTGGCTTAAAGATAGCGGGAGGCATTTCTTGCTGCTGTTCCTGTTGATGTGCTCCTGTGTGGTAGCTGGCCTGACATACACATGCTCCCTATTGGCCCATTAATGAGAAAAAGAGCAAGTTCTGTTTCCTGGCTAGCTCCCTGACATTTCTTCTCTTCATGCCAGCACCAGTTCTGGCCTGTTTGAGCCCAGTTTCATGTGGCTGCTTGGGGTGTACATGAGGTCAGTGCAGTACTGGGGTGATGATTCTGGCTAAGAACCATGATGCCCTAACCTAATGTTTAGTTCCTGATAGAATCATGTAATGTAGTGCCCAATGAATCAGAATCACAGAATGGCCTGGGTTGAAGGGTCCTTAAAGATCATCTGGCTCCAACCCCTCCTCTGCCATGGGCAGGGACAACTTCCACTAGCCCAGGTTGCTCCAAGTCTTATCCAGGTTGCCTTGAACACTTCCAGGGATGAGGCAGCAACAGTTTCTCTGGGCAACCTATGCCAGTGCCTCACCATCCTCATAGAAAATACCTTCCTCCTAGTATCTGATCAGAACTTGTCATCCTATGCCTTTGTAAAATAGTCTCTCTCCATCTTTCTTGTGAGTTCCCTTCAGGACTGGAAGGCCACAATTAAGTCACCTCAAAGCTCTCTCTTCTCCAGGCTAAGAATCCCAATTCTTTCAGCCTGTCTTCATAGCAGAGGTGCTCCATCCCTCTGATCACCTTGGTGGCCTTCTCTGGATTCACTCTAACAGCTCCATGTCCTTCCTGTGCTGGGGATATTTTGTTGTAACTTACAGCAGTGAAGTCCTTCAGTCTCCTTAAACAATAATGCAATTTTTTCAGTGCACTCAAGTTCTCTTTTTTTTTTTTTTTATTCTACTGTATATATGCATTGTTAAATTTGTACTGAGCTACCGATAAAGACTGTTTGATGTGGAGTTTTGTGAAATAAACAGTTTAGGAAAAAAAGAAATTATATGTGGTAATTTTATCTGGTTACAGCAGTTGAAAGAGTGCTTTCGTGATTTTATATATATAAAGATTCTGATTCTGTATATGTAATATCACAATCTATTATTATATGTCATAGCATAATGAGCTTTTGTTGTGTAATTGTTATCTATGTGAATATTTTAGTGCAAACATTCTGAAGAGTTTGGAAATACGGCTGACCTCAGGCAGAAATAAAAGTTATTCTTATCCTTTGTAAAAAAAAGACAGTACTAGTATCTTCTGCTGTAATAAAATTGGATTGCTGCTGCTGCTGGGAAGTTCAAGCTGGGCTAAAAACACTTTGAGGAAAAGAGATAGTTCATGCGAGAGCTGCCCTCTGGCTTGATGCACTTTTTCCCATTCACTTCCCTCAGAGTACAGCTCCTGGATGGCATAAAACAGGAAAGAATAAAACAGAGATAGCTTGGGTTACATTTCCCTTTACCACCGTTTTGTCACACACAGACAAGAGGAACACACAGAGAAATGATGCTTGAGAGCAGTCAGTTGTGGATAGGAAGGCAGTGCTGTGAAACAGCTTTTCTTTAGGCAACATAAAGCAGTGTAGTCAACAGAGACTTGTGGAGTAGTTTAGGGACCATGTCACTATTGTTCCAGTTATTGACACTTATACTGTGGTGGAAAATGATAATTTGTTTCTTGTTTCTTATAACATAATAATATCGCCTATGAAGGCAGGCTGAGAGAATTGGGGCTGTTCAGCTGGAGAAGCTTCTGGGAAGAGCTTAGAATCCCTTCTAGCACACGAAGTGAGTGTACTTAAAGACTGGAGCTTTAGATTAGTTATTGGGAAGTAATTCTTTACTGTAAGGATGTTCAGGCACTGAAACAGGTTACCCAGACCGATCATAAACTCCCCATCTCTGGAGGTGCTCAAGCCCAGGTTGGATAGAATTATGAGTAACCCGTTCTAGTGGCACATATCTCTGCCTTAAAGATGACTTTTAAGATCCCTTCAACCCAAACCATTCTATGACTGCATAATTTTTTCTTTGCAGGAAAGAGCTCTCAGCCTGCACAGAGCTCACCAGGCCAAAAAAAGAAGTAGATATATGTACCACCCACTTCTTATTTATGCAATAATTTGATAGCAGGTCTCTAAAAAGCTTTTGTCAAAATAGAAGGTCAACCTCCAGAGCTATCTGCCACCGCTTTTGATCCTGTTAATCACGTTGCAGATCAAGTACAGCACCTAATATCCTTACAAATGATGGTACTGAAGGACTGCAGGCACCCTCACCCTGCTGGTCCTTATCTGTGGATCACCAGTGGCTTCAAATCAATGCAAACCAAATAATCTAAGAAGGAAAATTGCTTAGCACGTTATTTAAAGACCCAGAGGGCAGCTACTGTGAGCATTCATTTTGGATCGCCCAGTCATAATTCCATGTGATGACCAAAATTCCAGTAAATATGATGGAACACTAAGATAGTAAATTTGACTGAACAGGAGACTCTATTCTAATGGGGAGGCAACAGAAGTAAGAAAGAGAAACTATGGTTGTTTGTAGATTAGTGCTATTGTGATTGCTTGAAGGAAAAGAGAACAGGAAAGAGAAATTGTAGGGGAAAGGAGAGACTTAATAAAGGAGAAAATGAAAGGATTCAGACCCTAGGCTGGCCAGGGACTTAGCTGAAGAAACAGAGAGGAAAACTGCAAAAAATTATGCTGGAGAGGACAGGTATCTTTTGAAAATTGAATTAAACTCAGAACGCAGAGGAACCCTGGCAAACCCTAAAAATGAAAATGAAAGTGCATCAGACAGTAGTCTGTAGTGTTTTTCTACTAAGAGCTGTACAGGTTACATTCTAGCACACCATAAACTTCCCATTAAGCTTTTCCAGGTTTTCCTACCAAGCTTTGCATACAAAGAATGTTCTTTTTGCTTTAAACCACACATTCCCTAAACTATGATGGTTTTGTGTCCTTATGTTAAAACTTGAATGACTTTTCTTTCAAGGTAAGCAGCATCATCGAGGTTGTTTCAACTCTGTTTCCAAAGACTACCAATAGGAATTTCTTTGTATGATTTTGGGGAGTTTTTTGCTCTTGGAAACAGCACCAGGCAGCATTGACTTGCAGTCCCCTTGGAAAGAGCCATGCCAGAGTCTGGGTGTTTTTGCCTAAGTACATTCTCCATCAGCCTAAACAATCATTTAAAATGGGTATATGGTAAGAGCAGGTGAGAGCCTTGGGTGAAAAGTCTGGATCCACAAGGGGATGCACTTAAGGCTGCTGACTGGTGTATTGTCAATCTTTGGTCACCTATGTGAGAGTGACAGTAGAGTACAGTAAATGACCCATAGTAATTTAATGAGTTAAGAAGCACATTTTCACTATCACATAAAAAAGGGGCACTACCCATTTTTGATCATATTCATCATGTGACCTTCTCCATTCTTAGCACACCAGTCTAAAAAAAATACCACAAATTGTTTCAGAGTTGCACAGCGAAACTTGTTGAACTCAATTTTTCATTACTTCCCAATTACCCACAGGGGCAGCAGCTTATCTGAGCAAGCTTAGCAGCATATCAAGTGACCAAAATAACTCCTGATCAAGGTACATAATTTTCTGAAGACCTACACAGAAAGTGAAATTGTTTTAAGAGTAAAGAACAAATACCCCCTCCCCACACCCCACAAACCAGCTCCTCTGCTCATGGGTGACATTTTTAATCTATGCTCAACATATTTACTGTCTTCACTGTTACCCTTTCCAGCATATAGATGTCTATTTTGCTTGTTAAACTGCAGTCTCTAATCTAAATGCTTACTTGCATTTAATAGTGCCTCATTGCTTTAGGTATTCATGTTGTTG
The DNA here is from genome assembly GCA_017589585.1 of Phylloscopus whistleri. Taxonomy (NCBI): domain Eukaryota; kingdom Metazoa; phylum Chordata; class Aves; order Passeriformes; family Phylloscopidae; genus Phylloscopus; species Phylloscopus whistleri. The sequence goes on along the minus strand of JADMLD010001284.1, from coordinate 308,086 downwards.
TCCACATCCTAGCTTTGTTACTCCTTACGCAGTTACTGTAAAATAGATACCCCTTTGCAGTTTTGAAGTTTAAAATGACTTCACAATTGTTTTCAAATGCGTGTGAAGAAAGGAATAATGAAAATTGCTTGCCTGCCCTTTTCCAAAACTTTCTGTGACAAGACATAGCTCAGGACAAATTAATCAGTTGAATCTTGAAAATGGATGTCAAATGGAGAAGTTGACAGGCCATGAGCTGCACAGTCTGACTTAAACTGTCCATATATTCATCATTTTTTCAGTGTGTAGGGTGTCTTGTTCTCTTTTCTCCCTAACCCAAAATGACAGGTCTGCTACATGTATTTATGTTAAGTGCCTTAAAGTATTTAGACAACTCCTTCCTGATTTTTAAGATGCAGCTATTTCACAGTTCTTGAAAACAAGTACTGTTCATGGTTTGAGCTGTGTTTCTCTGTCTCTCTGCTGTTAACTTTTCCATCTCTGCTACTGATTAACAATGAGGGCTTTGAATGATACCAGGGCAGTGTCACAGTCGCACTACCATGGAGACTGCTTTCATACTCCCCATCTCTCTCTCAGGGCTCTGAGAAGAAGGGAGGGACACATGTTTATACAGTCATTAAGCCAATATTTACTTTCAGTTATTTTGCAATCTACTCACTTACAGACTTTACTGCAGATAACTCTCTGTGCCATCTGTTTTTCATTGTATTCTCACAACACTCTGGTGTTTCTTCCTGGTATGAAGGGGCCAGTGACTGAAACAAGAGACCTGGAGAATGTGAGAAAGTGCTGCCAGCACCCATTGCTGCTATCCATTTTCCTTGCTCGTGATAACCCTAAGTGATCAAGAGCAGACACTAGTGGATGCAGCTTATTGCACCACACCTGTAGCATTTCCTAACATCTCTGGGTAGTACCCAGTAGAGAATGTCCAGCTGTGTGCTACAAGGTTATGCTTGACCTGGCAGGCACTCCTTGATGCAGAGAGGTCAGAGCTCTGAAAAGCACCTGCTTCAGCACTTCTCAAACCCACACCTGCACTGGCACCTGCCAAAAAAATAGTAGGAAAGGTGCCGGGTGGCGCAGGAGCTGTGGCCGCAGGGTTGTATTAAACAGGTGTTGATCTGATGGCTCCATATGTTACCTTGCTGTCCAGCAAATGAGATGCCTTGCAGCAGTCCTCCTCCACCTGAGGTGTACAAGCAGATGGCCTGATGGCACTTCAAGGCACTGTTGACAGCATTTGTCCTTTCCCAGTCATGAAGACTGGAGCAAGGACACAGTTTGATCCACAGCACTGAGGGTCCTCTACTTCTGCATCAACTGAATTTCACTGTTTTGAGTTGTTGCCTTCAGAAGTAGTTAATCAGGAATTAATTTTTCCCCTCCTTTTAAATTTACCAACAGTTCTCTAGGAAAATATTGTCACAGCACCTACAACTTATTAAGATTCTCCAACATTTTAAATTGACCCATTGACTCCTCAGTCTTGTCATTTAGCATTTCTGAAATGAAAATAGATGGAAGTGAAAATAGACGTGTCATGGTCTGGTCTGGTGGTGAAGGTGCCATGACCTTCCTCGCTAGAGGCGTCTTTAAAAAGACACCTAGATCGACAGAGGCACAAGCACTCTCAGGCAGAGAGTGATTCAGCTCTTTGTGCATCCTTAGGTCCAAAGTGATCAGCTCTTTTAGGTGCATTATCAAGTGCAGTGATGTGCTCTTTCTGAGGCTGCCCGAGCAGCAGAGCCGCGTTTGCCACCCCAGGTGACACAGGAGTAAAAGCAAGATGGGGATTTTCAATCTCCAGGAAAACTTCTTTATTCCACAAAGTCCACAGGGAAAGAACTCTCTGGTCCCAGGGGAGAGGGATTATATAGGGTAGTTAGGGGTGGGGTTTCACAACTTGGCCAATGGGGAAAGGAATTGGGAAAGGACCAATCAGAGGAAGGATCCAAAAAGAACCAATCAGGAGGGGTAAAAACCAGGAACAAGGGGGAATAACCAATGGGGTACAAAACATTAACGTAGAACTGCAAAGGCTCATGGGTTGAAGTATTTTTTCTCCCCTTGAGCCACAAGGAAAATTCTCGAAGGGATTTCCCAAAGGAGAGTCCCTGCAAACTGAGGCAGCCTAGGGGCTGCACATGGGTTCAGGCATTTTCGCTCACCCTGAGCTACAAGGAAGTCTCCCAGGGGATTTCTCAAAGGGGAATTACTACAGTCTGAGGCAGTCTAGGGGCTGCATACTTTCCAAGAGAGTGAATTATTTTCTGTGGACAGTCCAGGGAGCACCACAGGCATGACTAAAAATTAATGGGCTTACAACATTTCTACAGAAAAAATTTACACATAGACAGCAATGAAGTAAATTACTGAAGCAATGGTTAGTGCAGGGTATATAGCAAATGTGTAATAGAAGTATATGGAAAATGTGGACTTTTGTTAGTAGAGAGATAATAGAATAAAATGTTTTTCAACAACCTTCCTTGTTCAATAATTCTTTACTTTCCATTTTTCATCAAGGACAATGAAACAGATGAAAAGCACCATGTAGCAAAGATGCCAAGTCCTTAGGGTTGTTGAAGGAAGCCTTGAAAAGTCTGTGATCTTAACAGTGAAATCAACACGTTAATGTCTTAATTTGGTGCATTGTTAAGAGCATTTCTGAGAACTCACACTAATCAGCAAGCTAACAGGATTCCAGTAGAATTTCAAATGAGGGTATATTGTTTGGAAGAACATTTTATAAATCATTATACAAAAATCTGACCATTTCATCAAGACTTATGGAAAGTACACTCCTACAGTAAAGACACCACAGGAGAAGTATCTCATGGATTTGTCTGTATGTCCTTTGGTATAATATCCTGATACAGCTGCTCTTAGTGCCTACTGTATTAACAGAAATATTTTTAGCAGGAAACCAATGCATACAATAATTTCTCCTCCCCATCCACCACTGTTCTGGACACACATACATCACTATTTTAAAACCCAGGAAATGGAGAAGACTTGAAGAAATGTGTCTTGTTGCCCAGTTTGGGCTCATAGCCATTTCACTACAGCATTATTGATGAGAACAGGCTTTAGGAGGAGAATATTAGAGACAATGAAGAATTAAGAGTTATGGCCATAGGACATTCCAAAAGAATCATTTCAACACCTTTTCCCCCTTCAGCTGTAGATGTAAAGCAACCTGGTTTTGTTGTTAAAGCATCCCTCAAAATATGCTGGACTCAGTCAGAAATAGCAGTGAGAAGAATATGTTCAGATCTGTTCGGGTAATTTTTTGTAAAGGCCTCAAAAAATAATGTGAAAACGGGTATCATCCAAGTTCTTTTTGAAATAAGAAAACCAGATGCACACCACATTAAAATGAGGGTAAATTCCCTCATCTATATCGAAAAAAAATGTTGAATGGAAAAGTGCCTTAAAAGAAACACACTGATATGTGCAGCAGATTTTACAAGCTCTGCATCCTTCTGCAGGCTGCATAATTATTCTGTAGAGTAGCCAGCAATCATTTGGAAACATGATATTTCTCTCTATGAAGTTCATTCCTGGAAAAGACATGATGAGAAAATGTGGATTCCTATTATTTTTGTAGGTCTATCTTTAAGTTTAAAAATGGGGATCAGGGCTAAAATCTCACTGTGTGCTGCTATATGTAGTAAAAAATGCTGATAGGTACACGTGTCTTAGGTCAGGGTCCAGTAATACTACTGAAAAGAATATCCTTGACATTCATCAGGACTTGAACATGAGGGCCCAGAGACAGCTTGGACTGAAAGTAATGTTCCCTGGGAGAAACTTGCTAAACTTTTGGGTTGGCAAGAATGAGAGAGCTACAGACTCAATGGGTAACACTGTGACTTGTATAATGATTCTTAGGCTTGCATTTGCAAGCAAGACCACTGAGAAATGTGGGAACAAGGCAGAATAGAATGGGATTGCAGTAGAAATGTGGAAGGTCAGACAAGGGGATTGGTGTGCAAGAATATCAGAGTATCACAAAGTGATACAGGAGAAGAAAAGTTGAGACCAAATGAGATTTCAAGAAGATAGCTGACTTTTCATAAAGATTTCTGACAACTAAATGAAAATAGGGTCTAAGCTTTCAAGGAAAACCTTGAAAGTGATGCATGCCTTGTCTGTAGGGTCTGCCTAAGCAGTGCAGATGAGAAATTGATTAATCTGATAGTAAAGCATACGCCTATCTGTGGTCAGATTGATTGTTTTCTACAGCCTTTCTACAGACTAGGACTTCACTGACTGGCAAAGGTATGTGCATCAATTATGGCTAAAAACAGAGCCGTGAACCCCACTCTAGTTACCTCTTGTGTGTGTAAGAAGATCCTGTTATAAAATAAATTTTTACAGGCATTTTGCAATCTCATTGTCATGCACACTGCAAAGAAGAGGCAATATATGCCAGATCCAAAAGAATTTGCTCACACTAGAATACATTTAGTTCTTTACTGTCCAGCTGCTTTGCACTGGAGTGGCCACACCTCTAGCCCTGGGGGCAGTTTTCAGCACCACAATATAAAAAAGGCATTAGGTTATCAGAGACCATCCAAAGGAGGTCATGAGGATGTTGAAGGGCCTTGAGATGAAGCCATATGAGGAGTGGCTGAAGGCCCTTGGTCTGTTCAGCCTGGAGGAGAAGGAGGGGAGACCTCACTGGAGTCTGCAACTTCCTCTTGAGGGGAAGAAGAAGGGCAGACATTGATCTCTTTTCTGTGGTGCTCAGTGACAGGACCCAAGGGACTTGCCTAGAGTTCTGCCGGGGGAGATTTAGGCTGGATATCAGAAAAAGGTTTTTCTCCCATAGGGTGTTTGGGCACTGGAACAGATTCTTCAAGGTAGTGATCACAGTACCTGCCTGACAGAGTTCAAGAAACATTCGGACATTCTCAGGCACATCATTATGACTCTTGGGGTGTCCTGTGCAGGGCCAGGAGTTGGACTGAATGATCCTGATATATCCCTTCCAACTTAGCTTATTCTATGATTCTATGAAAAAAGTGTGTGGCCTCCAGGGATCCAGACTGTCACCTATGTTAAGTGGAGCTCATCCTTCCATCTGCCATTTTTTTGAGTTCAAGCTTTCTCTTGCATTTTCTCTGACACCTCACTTTCGCTGGGTAAAGACAAAAAGAACATAAGAGGATGGCTATTTGCACACACATTCATCTGTGTATCATAAGTGTAATTAGTTTTTACAAATTAGTGGCTTTGCTTTCTACGGTACTTAATAACAACAGCTGGATGAGAACTTTCAAGTATCAAATTAATTTGGAAATCAAGTCACTCATTTGTGTTGCTAAGTATGATTTCAGGGCTTCTATTTTGAAATATTCGCAGTTCCTTTTAAATGCCACTGAAAGAGAATAGTGTGACTATGTTTTAGCAGACACAGCTGCTTTACTGTTGTCCTCAGTGCACTAGATTAATGCACAAAACAGCCCAGTGCCTTCAAAATGCACAGAAAAGGGGAGTAGATCTCATGCTCATGATTCAGATGTTTGGCTTCAGGTGTCAGTCTGTTCAGGACTTACATCAAGCCCATTGAAATATTAGATCAGCCAAGTAGTATCTGCTCATTCATGTCTTACAGAAGAATTGGACTTTCATCATTTAACTGAATTGGCATCTGACTAAGACAACTCTTTCATAGGTGAAATGGGAACTGAGTTCTCTCAGAGCACCTAAGCTGAACTTTTTGCATACAAAACACTTAGATTGACTTTCTTTCGTAATTTACTACTTCTGGCATTCATGCGGGCCTGTGAAATTCAAGTGTATTAGGTTAATCTCAGCCAATATATTTTTGTCTGGTTCTGCCCCAAGCAAATGCTGACATTAGACATAACATTAACACATAGTGCTGTGCCTCCAACACAGGGTAAACACAATCTGCATAATTCATTTATGAGGAATAATAATAGGAGGTTACCCAGTCCCAGTGAAATACATGTCAGGACAATTTCAAGGCCCTGCAATGCTCCAAGACTACAGCAGATACTTATGCACACAGTATTGATAAAGACCAATAATTTAAAATTGCATGATAATGCTCTTATTTATCTTATGGTACTTTATTGCAGTATACTCAAGGAAAATATTTCTGTCAAAGGGCATGTAAAAAGATCAGAATCGTGCCATTTGTTGTCAAATTTTGGAAATTACTTAGCCTGTGGACTACATATATCTGCAGCTTTAGTACTTAAAAGGAAATAGTTTTAGATAGCAATGTTTTTCAGCTTTCTGAAGCAGCAACTCTTAAGGGATGCCTTTGAGGAATTCGTAAAAGAAGGACAGTAAAGTTATTGTCAATAGTGTTCTGTCTTTAGAAGAACCACAAATTCAAGAAAGCTTGACAGTTACCAAGACAACTTGTATGCTTACCTGGCACAAAAATAATGGAAAATAACAATACATGAATTACGGGGGGGGGGCAAACAGAAATCTGATCAGTGCATTGTGTATATTTGGTGTCAAATGAACTCCCAAACTAAACAAATGCACGTGGACATTGTGTAAAAATGTATAACACCCTGTCAGATTCAGTGATAATAGGTTGCAATATCATGACAATGAGTCCTTCAGTGCCAGCTCAGACACTTAACTGCAGGAAACCCTTTTCAGTCCTTCCTCGGGCAAAATTCCATTTGCTCACTAGAAGTTTGTCTAGGTAAAGAGTTTGAGATTTGACAGGCAATATTTATGAGTTATACAGGAAAACTGGCTGAAATAGCAATCTTTCCAGGCCTTCTTGATAGACTACTAGGGTTTTTTTTCAAGCACCTGGAGGTTTTTCTATAATCCCTGCAAGTCCTTAATACCAGTTTTACAATTATGTCTTCTAATAAATGATGGAAATTTCTTTCATTTTGCCATCTCAACTAGGGGCCTTAATGAGCTCTGCAGGGGGGTTCACACAAGGAACAACAGGAGCTGGAAGCACAATCACCGCTCTAGACACAGAACAGCTGCTTACAGATGGTTTGTGGTGAAGAACCACTCCCCAATTCTGAGGAGACTGCATGTCCAGGGCAAGGTTATACGAGGTAGAACATTGTCCCTATTCTTTCACGTCTCCCTCAATATGCCTTTCCTGCCTTCCTGCCTATCTCCTCAGTAAGGATAGGAAGTGGGCATAGACACTTCATCTGCTGTTGGTCTGAGGTGAGGGCTGAGGGCTGAGATGCCTGAATACGTGATCTGTACTGAAAACCTGTTTTAGAAATGATAGACTGAGTAGGAGATCTTCTCTTGCACAGTTTTGTACTGCCTACTATAAGGGATGGAAGACAGTTTCCTTCCTTGTATATGCCTGAGTGTTTTCATGAAGCTTTTTTTGTTATCAAGGGGTTTAAGGACATTTTAGTCTAGAAATGTATGTACAATTTTATTCTAGTTTGAAAAAAAAAAATCTTTCTTCCTTTATCATAAAAATCATGGTGTAATATTTTTAATACTCAGCCTTCAAAGTGCTGAATATTTTCTCCTTTTCTATGGCTACTGTGATATATCACATCTTCTAAAGACGTAATTTTTTTCTCAAATATTTGATTTTATTTTTTATGTATATGGACAAACAGAACCATGGTCTGATATGTAATCTGTGGTTCAGGTGTTTTGTATTTAGAAGTACATAACAACAGTATAGAAGAGAATGCTTAACGCCTTTCATTTCTGTCCTGCTTTATTCCAAAAAGTTACTGTGGTATAAAATGTCACTTTTTATTTGGAACAACTGACAATCAAGTTCAAGAGATATTACTGCCTGTTTGGTAGTAAGAAGAATGCTGTAGGCAGGTTATCTTTTCTAACATGCGTTCGGCATGGAGCTCAGTGCTTCTTTCTGGCTTGATGAAGGGACTGGGTGATCTTACCTGACTGTTATAAACTATGTCAGCTTGCTAGTAAAAGATGCTTTCTCTCCTGTAAAGCTTAGCTTTTTTAGATATACATGTTCATCTTCTGCATAATGGATATATCATCTATTATACAACAGACATACACACAAATGTGTACTAAAATTCCTTATAAACTTGCCTTGGTGAGCCCTTTATTTTATGGACAAAAACAGGGGCTGTCATAACAGCAAAAACTTTCTGCATTTTTGTTCTAATCAATGGTTCTGTGGCAAGAGCTGATACAATTTTTACAAAACATGGAAGAACATGAGGTAACCAAGACTTGTGTCAAAGTTATGGCCACAAAAAAGTCCACAAGAAGTCAGGGAGCACAAAACACTGGTTCACCATTAAGTTTGCCACCACCTGGGGCTGCCCCCCAGGGGTATGCTCCCCCATCTCCAAGACAGAATGCCTGTCTTCCAGATATATACATGACAGCAACATATTTTCAAGGCTTCCCCTGCACTGTCTGGTGGAAAGGAGAAGAGCAAGACTAAATATTAGTACTGCTTGTTTTGCTGGTAATAATATTGTGAGGAATCAATACATTTACAGGCCTGCTTTTCTCTGATTCCCTGGCAACTCAGAACATTAGTATTGAAAGAAATACAAAAACCCAAGCTGTATACTCCCAAGTTGTAATGTTAAATAGTTTGATTGTAATGTTAAAACAGCCTATTAACTCGCCCGGCCTAAAGAGAAAAGGCCGAGAGGCGAGCCCTGCCCCCAGGGGCTGTCTGCGAAGGCTGTCAGAAGTAATGTTTTGCTGTAAATGAAAGATGCAATGTTACTTACCTATTCAAGCTGTTCAAATTGAATGTATCCCTAAAATTTTTACTTGTTGTACCCTGAGTTTTATACCCTTTCTCCCCTGGGTCTCGGGCTGCCCCCACCCGGGGGGGATTCCACCCTTTTTTCCCTGAGTCACCGGGCTGTCCCCACCCCGTCGGGGGAGAATCCTGTACCTGCTTCCCAGTGGGGGCTGCTGACCCCGCCCAATATGGAGATTAGGACACCCTGCTCCCAAGATGCACTGATTCAGCCAGCTGAACCCCAGAAAACCCCCTAAAACAACGAGTCAACACAAAAACTGGACCTAAGGAGGATAATACTGTGCAATGCACAAGTCCAGCTACCTGCAGGTAGCAGGTATTTTTGGTTACCTTCTCGCCATGACCTGAAGAGAACTGGAGAGAGGTGACCCCCCCGAGAGCACACGAGTAAAGGGAGATTCTTTGGAAGCTCCTGCGAGGGCAAGAATCCCGACTCTGCAGCACCAGCAGCAGAATCGTCAGCACCTCCTCCTCCACGGTGACTACAGGGAGCAGGCGGCGGCAGGCGCAGCCCCCGAGCCCCCTACCCAGAGCTGATTTCTAATAAAGGCCTTTTCAAAGGAGCTGGTCTCCTGGCTCATTAATTCATAACAAGTATTAGGGCGAAAAGTTACAAGAAGTCCTTGAACCAGGACTGCTCAATTTAGTGCATTTTTCTGCTTTTATATTACTCTTTTTTTCTTCTTACTTTTATCTGGATCTTTTGGGAGGAAATGAAGGGACTTTTGCCTGGACTCTGTGGCGGTTTTACTAAGGGAGTAATTTTTACAGCTCTACTATGAGTTCATGCTTTCTATCTGAAGGATCCTTAGGAAATTTCTCACTTTTGTCCTGTTTGAACAATTAACTTTTACTGTGATATTATCTTTATCTAACATCCCCCATCTCTTAAGCATGTCTGGGAAATCAGTGTGATATAGACCAGTGATTGCACCATATATTGATTTGGCAATGTGAGGAGTATCTGAAAGATGAAAGCACAGACCCATGATCTCCATTAGATTCTGTACCTCTGCTTTACTCCCAGTGAACAGCTATAGTCCAGTGGCAGTGCAATCACATGGTAGCGTGATCTAGTGGCCTCTAAGCTGCTGCACTTTTGGAAAGACCATTTTCTTTTTGATCTTTTCTTTGTATCTTTCTCAACTTTGATTCTGAGGTTCTGTGATGGTTTTGGCTGGTGTAGAGTTAGTTTTCTTCCCTGTAGCAGGTATAGAGCTGTGTTTTGTATTTGCACTGAAACAGGGTTGATAATGCAGAGATGCTCTTGTTATTGCTGAGCAGGAACTGTACAGAGCCAAGGCCTTTTCTGCTTTTCACACTACCACAATGAGAAAAGGGCTAGGGATGCCTGGGAAGCTGGGAAAAGACACAAACAGGACAGGTTACCCAGCTGACCAAAGGGATATTCCAGACCTTTTAACATCAGGCTTAATGTATAAAATGAGGAGAAGAAGGAGGAAGGGGGGTGTTTTGGTTTGGAAAGACAGGTGTCTGCCAGGGAAAAGCTGGAGCTTCCCTTGGAATAGAGAATGTAAATCCCCTCCCTCCAAATTATTATAATTTTGCAATTAGGGGCTTTCAGGCAAAGATATGGGAATAGAAATAACAGTTCTTTACTAGGAATATTAAAAATACAAATATAGTAGTAAAAACAAACAAACAAACAAACAAAAAACCAACAAAAATCCTAGAAACCCCGACAGAGTCAGAAATACAACCTGACACCCTGTTGGTCAGGGTGTTGGAAGAAGTCTAAATAAATCCTCTTGTTGTAACAGATGTAGTTCTGTTGGACTAGAGATGATCCTGTAGAAGGATCCAGTGGCAGTGAAATGTGTCCAGTCTTCCTCTGGGAAATCCAGTGGAAAACAGGCTGTCCTGGCATTCTGAATTGAAGGTTTTATCCAGGTAGGAATGCCTGGTTCCTCCCACTGGCTGGAGCATCTCACAGTGGGATGATGTAATTTTATCAGTCATGTGATGAGCCTTAATCGCCCATTAACAGAAGATATCTCCCTGGAGGGAGGGTGGGTCATGGAAGAGATAAGGAACATTGCTCCACCTGGTTTTAACAGCTAGCCCATTAGCAGAAGGCACCTGCCCCCTCCCCCCTGGAGTTATGAGGAATGGGTTATACAAGAGATAAAGAAAACACCTCCTCAACCAGTTTCAACAGATGGGAAACAGAACACACATTTTTGGTTACCCAAGACAGGGGGGATATTTGGAGTGATGGGGGTTTGTCTTCTGAAGTAATTAGAATGATAGGGCCCTGCTTTCCCGGAGATGGCTGAAACACCTGCCCAGCCACAGGAAGCAGTAAATTCATTCCTTGTTTTGTTTCTCTTGAGTATCTGGCTTTTGCTTTCCCTATTAAATTGTCTGTATCTCAACCCATGAGTTTTGTAGCTTTTGCATTTCTGATTCTCTTCCCATTCCTGCCCATGAGGGAGCATCTCTGTGTGGCTTGGCTGCTGGCTAGGATTAAACCACAACAAAAAAATCTGAGAAGGGAAAACCCCCATATGGTTGTCATTGGAAATGTGATTCATTATTTGCTGTTACTGTGTTCTTGAACATCTGCATTGGGGCAGCATTCAACACAAGACTTTCTACCACCATCTAAATTCCCTGAATGCAATTATCCTCCCTGTAAAGCTGAATCAAAATTGTTCCCTAAGGCTGTACCCTGCCACACCTGGGATTCCCCTAGAAAAGATCCAATTCCCCTTGGACCTCACAAGTCCAGTTGACACTAAAAAAAGATTTAGCAGTAATAGACAGTCTTGTTGACGATATCAGTAGTAATACAGAGAAAACTGAACACCTGGGAATTATTTGGAATGAAGTTTATTGCTGCCTGGGGAATTGTTTCTGCCTGGAGATTTAGAGGTACACTGCTTCTCCTTAGGGGATAGGTGGTAGACAGCACACTTCACAATTACTGCGTTTACCTGTCTTCAAGATATTTAGGGCAGCTCTGACTCCTAGTTCTGTTAAATTTACACCAAACTGAGACCATCATGGGCCTGATACTCCATTTTCTTGAACACCGTGTACATTTTGATTACTGAGGCTCTATCTGAACCACTGGCTGAACTGATGTGTTCTGACCTATGTTTGCCAACTAACCAAAGCACAAAGTCCCTATTAGGTCAAACTATTGATAAAAAACTTTGTTCAGAATGCATAACTTCTAACAAGCCTAGCTTTCCGAACCGGTCTGAGGGAGTGAAGACTGTTTTTTTTTGTTCAGCAAAACAAGGGGCAAGCATTCATACCTTCACTATTTCTCACTGGTCGTGTGCTCCCAAGAACTACATTTGTCTTTGTGCCAATTTGTCTTATTATCCAAATAGGAGAAACCCCCAATTGTTATGGTACCAAAAAGTAATATTAAATATAACTATTCCACAGAAGTTCAGACAACTGATTTCTCATGTCATTTCAAGAAGGAAAGAAATAGCAGAATTTATGCAAGAATGTAGATGTCAGCAACTATGTGTCACTGTATGTTGGAAGATTGGCAAAAATATCCTCCAAATGGTCTCCTCTTCCCTTGCTTGTGTTTCCAGTAATAATGAAATGATCCAGATCTCCCTTACAGATTATCTCATTGTCGGCTTCTTTCACATAGTGTTATAAAATTAGCTTCAAGAAAAGAATGTAAGGGATGTTTTTATGGATATGTGGAATTGCTCATAAATCCTCTACCAATATTCATGATTAAAAAGGTGCAATGTACGAAGTAATGAATGGTTGAAGCTGAGTAAGAAAGAGCTGACAGTTCTGCAGTGCAGGAAAATGTAGAGCCTAATGGGGTATCTCCCAGTAAGGATTCATGACAGCCATGCTGGATTCAAGGCTCAGTTGCTTAAGCTGACATTCTGCTCTGGCAGCAACCCTACCGCAATCTGTAACTCTCTTCTGAGAAATTGTTTTCCACTGAGTACTGGATCAGGCAGTACCATGTCAGTACTGCAGATAAGAGCATGTACTAGCAATATATTTTACAGACCACTGCTCCCTTTCTTCTCTGATTCTTTTTACGGACTGTGACAAAACCAAAACCAAAACCAAAACCACAAAAACAAAACCAAAAACAAACAACAAAAACACAAACAACAACAAACTCCAAAACCAAAACAAACAAAAAAACCCACAAAAAAACCCCCAAACCAACCACCAAGAAACAGAAACAAAAACCCAAGAAAACAAACAAGAAACACTCATGAGAATAGTTCAAGCAAATAATTGGTGTTGCACTCTTTGGTCTGCCTACTCACTCGGTGACTGTATGGGGCCATGTATATTAAGCTACAGAATTAGCAATTTGATATAGACAGAAGTCAAACATAGTTCAGGGACAATAGTCTTTGAAAGTTATATGCCCTCTTGTTACCTCCTGCTTGTTATAACAATGAAATAAAAGTAAGAAACAAGGGGCCCAGCAGCAGCAAAGAACAACTCTGACAACTTCTTATTTGCATCAAGAGTTGGTAAAACACAATGAGATGAATTCTCAACAAGATCGTAGCATATATAATAGAAAATTATGTATTTGTATCTACTGGAAGGTAAGTTCAATGGTAAAAGTGTGTTCATTTGACGCTCTTACAAAGAAATAGTCTCTCCACAACAGAGAAGTTTTGAACAGACTGGTGTAATGTAGTTCTTACAATGATGTATGAGAATATATCTAGAAGCCTCACATTCAGGTCCTACTTAAGGCTCTAACTAGGTCTAACAAGATCAAAAACAGTTTCCTTTCTGTCATATTGCTCATTTTTAGGACTTTTCATTGCAATCTGTCACCAGAACACAATTTTTTCAGTTAAAACCACTGTCTGAAATTCGCAGATTGTTTCATAGTACTGGAAGTTATCCAAGTGTCCCTGAAGACACCTAGAAGTCTTCTGACTGGGTGGAAGTCAACTCTGGGTGTTTTCTTAGGCATCTGCATATTTCAGTATAGGTGGGAAATGCTTTACTTGCGTCCATTTCTGTGTTGGAAAGAGTCTCAGCATATTCAGAAGTCATAGCTCAAGTATGATTTTTCCCTACTCAATTAAGAGTGCAGGGAGGAGAGCAAATAAAATTGAGGTTTTTTCCCAGTGCAGCATCTGGCATGCATCCCCTGTGGTGTAACACACACTAGGTCCCCAATTAGAAAGATTGAGAGTGCTGTTATGATCTCCCTGTCAGCCACCCCACTCTGCCAAAAGACAGCACGAGCTGGATGCCACAGACAATCTTATCGCCCGTCCGCTAGACTTAGAGGGCAGAATTCCAGTGAGAGAATTAACACTCAGCTAAGGTTTCAGGTGAAAAAAACTGTTGCAATAGCAATTTCGGCTGCAAGAATCCCTGCAACTTCTCTTTAGAAAAAGACACGCAGGACCTCATCTCCTCATGGTTCTCTCAGGGTGTGAAGATCTGTCTGTGGAGTTTCAGAGCTAGCATTTCTTGCTGCAGAGATGAAAGATGCTGCTGCTTCCAGGGCAGAGAGAGAGGTCTCCATCACAGCTGCCAACAGGGCTGCTTGCTTATGGTGGTCTACCTCTTTTTGTCCTTTTTTATGATCGGAGTTTATGAATCCAGTTGTTTCTTCTGCATGAGCAAATGAGGTACAAAAATTTGTCAGCAAACACTGCTGTGTTGTATTAATTTCATCTACTGTGTCCCCTTAACAAAAAGGTCAGTGAAATATGGCATGTGCCCTTTCTAAAAATGAAATACACAGATTGTAGCAGAGGGAGAATAGACTGGAAGAGAAGAATGCTGCTTGATAAGGCTTGCATGGAGACTCTCCTCTCCTAGGTCATTTGTTTTCTGTCTCTCCCTACATTAACATATTCAAGATTCCCTATATGTTTCATCTCAGCTTTAATACCAGTGCCTTTCACTAACATTAGACAACATGCAGTCAGACCTGAGTGCTGGTGAAATTACATTAGGGGTGAAGGGTACTGAGGGCGTGCTGCAGAACAGCACTTCTCTGAGTTGTATTTCTCCCCTCTGCATCCAGCTCCTCCGTTCCCAGTACAAGACACACAGACCTGTTTGAGCAGCTCCAGAGAAGGGACACAGAGATCATCAGTGAGTTGTTCAACCTGGAGAAGGCAATGGTCTGGAAAAACATTGATGTGCCCTTTGGAAACATTGAGGGACATATAAGAAAGATAGAAAAATATTTTACCAGGATCTCTAGGGATAGGACGAGGGCTGATGGTTTTGATCTAAAAGTGGCAGCCCTCATACTGGGTACAGGCAGCTACAGCCGCTGTGTTCATACGTAAAAGATAAAGTTTACCTTAAAAATCCAAACATGCTAAAGGGTCAGCTGCAGCTAAATACTGAACAAAGCCAGTTTCCACTTTTTCCTGCACGTGCACAGCATTTCCTCTCTTTCCCAGGATTTGTCAGGTTGTATCTTGAACCAGAATCTAACCCCAAGATTTGCCCTATGGAAGTTTTGCAGGTCTCCACCTTAGGGCAGAAACAGATACTATTTTGGTTACTTGTTAGTTACAATCCAGTGGCATCCATATCAAGCACTGTTGTGCTACTTTGGCTGGCAAAAGCAGGACATGTTGTGTTTTAAGTTTTTACGGGTGAGTTTACAACTGAGAATTGCTAAGCTAACAAGCTTAGCACAACAGAGGCATAGATGAGAAACTGTAAATAGTTGACAAAAGTAAGAAATCAGTCTCCAAAAACTACTTTAAATACTTTGTGTTTATGCTCAAGATTGTCAGTAAAAATATATAGGTGGGCCAAATCCTTGACCCACTAAAATAAACTCCTAGAATGCTAATAAAAAAGCACCTATGACTTTTTTCAAGACAACTTGATAAATATTTACTTGATAAAGTACACCAGAGAAATTTTTAAAGTATGCAATGCTCCTTTCTTCCTTCCATGAAGTCACTTAGCCTAGCAGCTGTTTTAGTGATTCTTTCTAGATAGGGTCTGGCAAGGTGAAAGCAGCAGTAAGTGTATCAAGAATAATAACAGCAAATGTACACCAGCATGTCAGAAAAGCTGTACAGCCAAACAAGATGCTAGCTTGAAAATTCTTTGCAAATATTACAAAACTTTGTCCACTAAGGCAAAGAACGTGAAACAAAAATGATTCTGCAGAAGCAGAAGTTATCTCCTTTTTATAAACTTAAGTGCTAAAGCAGAGTTGTTGTTCATTTTGGTGGTTTTTTTTAAAAATATTGTGAAGCTTTAAAAACATTGACTTTTTTTGGAAATTATGACAGGGAACTGAAGAAAAATAAAATTTTTCTGTGTTGCTGTAGATGTCTGCAATGTGTTTGATTTCTCTGATTTATAATAAGAAAATTTTAATAAGATCTTGTGTTTCCTTTTAAAATATGTAAACTATTTCTATTTTTGCATCTTTTCAACAAATGTAATGTCCTCATTAAAGAGTGCAGTGATTGCAATTGCTGCAACTTTACTGTGTACTCAAATGTATAATAGTGGTGGCTGTTATTACTCATGGAGAACAGCAGTTACTATAATTCACATTTCATGTCATATGAAACAAAAATATATTTATTAATTGATGTTAAACACGAATACTCTCTAGCACTCCTTTATCAGTCCAGTTGAGAACTATGTGCTCCTAATCTTCTGCAGCAAATGCTTCAATCCAGTTTAGATCCAGCAGTTCCAGCGCAGAGTGACATCAGGATCAGAGCACAGGCAGCATCCATCACGGGCGGCCCTCCTGCATGTCTGGAAGCCTGATGAGACAAGTAGCTGGCAGTAGACTTTGGACATCTGGACATCATTTCTGTTTAGAAAAACAATAAACTTTCTGGATCATTTCTCTGTGTAGCAGACATCATTCTTCCGGTATTTGAATTGTGCCTCTTCATCTGCACTTTTTGCCAAAGAGTATCCTGAATAGTTGTTTGCCTCAGAAGCAGAACTGATTAAACACAAAAATCATATTCAAGCAGTGAGTTTCATCCTTTATTGAACACAGATAGCAATTTTCCTGGAGGCAATACTAACACTGAGATAAAATCCTCACTTATATACAATCTCTTCTACATTGTATCAATTATTGGGATTCATCAGAAGTCTGGCCTCCTGATAGAAAATACTAAGCTCTTACAAGTAATGTGTCAGCTTAGGCACTTGATGTCTCAGGAAGATATTTTGTTCTCCCAACAGCATTTAAACAAAGGAAACTCAAGGAGTTTAAGCAGGAGCCTAGCAACAGTGCCCTCATATATGCTACTGCTCTCATTAAGCTTATCTTGGGCTTAATTGCTAACCCAAATAACACTATGTTTTGGACAATTCAAGCATTTTCAAACAGCTACAAGTAATTAATTTGGCTGCATGAGAGTGACTTTTATCATGTGGACCTTTAAAGACTTTGGAAGAGCAGTAAGTATATAAGAGATGTTCCTAAGACCAAACAATTACAATTAGTACAGTACCATAAACAGATGGTCAAGGTCCAACCCTCACTGACACCTAGTCTGAAATACTCCTGATGGAGGATTAAATGACAGGGATCTTCTGAGTAGAAAAAGTTTATATAAAGTGAATATTCAGCTGTGTGCTGGACATTTTGTCCAGAAGGATCTTGTGAGACAGGGTCAAAGGCCCTAGGAAATCCAGAAAGAGATGTCATCAACTGCTTTCTCTTGATCAGCTAGGTGGATTACCTTATTATGAAAAGAAATAAGGTTGGATAAGCAGGACTTTCCTGTCATTAAGCTGTTCTGGCTGTGACTAGTGACTGTGCTGTCCTTCACATGTTTTTTTAATACCTTCCCAAATAATATTCTCCATAATTTTGCAAGGCACTTAAGTGAGACTGACAGGCCTGTATTTTCCAGTGTCCTCCTTCTTGTCCTTCTTGAAAACCGGGAAATTGTTTGCCAGACTACAGTTGAGACTGTAGTTCTACTCTTCAACACCAAAATACAATATGTAAGTGTTTTGCTTACAATTTCCTCATATTAATGAGATGAATGAACGTGCTACAAGAATATGCCTTTTTGGAATGACTTGATGCTCCAACTTGAATCATGCTGAACCAAGAACATGGAAGAGTATAATGTAACTCTGCTGATGTTGGGGTGGGATACTGGGATGCAACTGCCTTGGGTTATGGAACCAAATATGTGTATTCTATTTCATCTGTTGAAAGCAGTTGGGGAGATGTTTTTCTTTATCTCTTGTAACTCTGGGGGGAGGGGGGGTGGATGCCTTCTGATAATGGGCCAACTGTTAAAACCAGGTGGGGCAGTGTTTCTTATCTCTTTCACCACCTGTTCTCCCTCCAGGGGGATATTTTCCACTGATGGGCCATTAAGGCTCCCCAAGCAAATTTCCACAAGAAAATTGTCCACAAGCAATTGTCCAGAAGCAATCATCCCATTGTGAGATGCTCTACCCAGTGAGGGGAGCCAACCATTCCTACCTAGATAAAAACTGAGACGCAGGAAAACAAAGATATCTGGCTTCACCAGATTCCTGGAGGAAGACTGGACTCTTCTCACCATCACTGGACCCCTTTTTCTACAAGATCATCTCTGCTCCAACAGAACCACATCTACCACTCCAGGAGGACTTACTTTGGGACTGCTTCCAACACCCTGACCAACTGTGTGTCAGGTTGTAGCTCTGACTCTGTCAGGATTTTCTAGGATTATTGTTCATTTGCTTGTTTGTGGTTTGGTTTGTTTTTTCTACTACATTTTTATTGTCAATATTCCTAGTAAAGAACTGTTATTCCTATTCCCAAATCTTTGCCTGAAAGCCCATAATTGCAAAATTATAAGTTGGCAGGGGTGAGGGGTTTACATTCTCCGTCCTAAGGGAAACTCCAGCTTTCCCTGGCAGATACCTGTCTTTCCAAACCAAAACAGCAACATACAAACACCATATCATCTGTGAGGATGAGTTTGGGATGGTTGTAAAATGAGCAGTAGACATATGATCACCTAATATTGTTTTTGTTAAAAACTGTCCCTTTCAGTCTTTGATCTCAACTACTCAATGTATTTCAGAAAGTGCAAACTGCAACACATTGTCCTGTACAGGCAAAATACAGACTCAGCAGTGGAAGCTACCTGCAGTGTTTCCATAGGGACAGTATTTTCTTGTTGATTGAGTAACTCTCTTTCTAGACAAGGTGGCACTGAGAATGTTGAATATGTATCTCTACCAGCAACCTTAGCTGTCTTCTCTTCAGTGAGAGACGCTCTCTTTCTGAGCAGTTCTGGCAACAAATCAGCCCCACAACACAGAAGTAGGGTGTTGCTACCACAAGCAGCTGTAAAATTAATCCCTGTTTTTTCCCAACACCTCCTAGGAGCCTGTTTGCCATCAGATCTTGTCCTTGAATTGATTCTGAACAGCTCTATATTTCTTTGTCCCTTAGGGCCAGCTGGAAGGTTGGTACCGGTCTTGCAGAAGAACCTCTAATTTGAAGTGGCTTAGGGAGTATCTGCTTGTATCATGCACAGGAAGGGAGGGAAGGATCCCTGCCTAGCTGCTCTTCCACTGTGAATTAAAGATTTTCTGTGTGAACGAAAAACACTGAAAATATGCATTATTTTTATTGCACAAATGAAGTCTTGTGGCTCTCTTGGTCTACACAGGCTCAGTTGCTCAACTGTCCCTGTGGTAACTCTCCCTTTCCAAGGGGTCTCCCATGACAGGGCAGTGCTGGATGCTTTATTCTATTTCCCCCAGGTTCCCACCAGCAGCTCTGAATCACAGCTAAGGCTTTCCTCAGGTCATTGCTAAGACCTGCTGACCTGGATCAGTCTCAGACACATCACTCTTCTCCATAGAAGTATGAAGTAGCTTTCTGCCCCTGAGAAACACCTCTGCTCTGGAGTAACCCACAGGTTGTGCTGGCCTCTTACTCAGTTCTGATGTTATGCTGGTGTCATTCAGCCCAGCCAGCTCCCGGCACCGTCGCCAGGAGGGGGCTGCCCCCAGAAAGCTAGGCAATCCAGGGTGCAGCTGTAGGGCACCATTGCTCTAAAGCAGAGGCATGTGTCGAGGGCAGGGACAAGGAACAGGGAGAGGCTTTCTGTGTGATTTCCAAAGGTGATTACTCCCCGAGGATCAGGGACCGAAGGCACAGATTTTGGGCTTGCAGGGGCTTACAAAGGGGGGGAGGTCTTGGGAGAGGATACAATTTCCAACCAATAAGGGTTACATGGGGGAGGAACATGAGGCGGGGAGTACAATACATAGACTAATGAGAGAACACAAGGGGAGGGAACAGTTCAAACTAACCACTGGGGCGTTAAAGGTTGGGGGATTGACAGGGAATGGTCTGGAAGAAGGGGCAGGGTTAGGAAAGGATTGACAATTCTGTAGGATGAGGGAAGGGCAGGTGTAGGGAAGATAGACAACCAGGGCAAAACCAACAATACACGGGGAAAGGAACAATCCATTAGGGATAAAATATACTATTAGCTGAAATTGGAAACACAATAAAAACACACCACAACAAGTTCAACCAGAAATCGGTTTGAAGTTCCTTCATGCACATCTATAAATGTGTGTGTCCTGAGAGAAAAACTTTATCCCAGGAAAGGCCTCCAGAACTAAGAATTCTCATGTAAAGTGTGGTGATTTCTGAGGTGCTTTTACTCTTTTACTCACTTCTTTTCTCTTGTCTCTCTTCTTTTCACCCCAC
Source organism: Phylloscopus whistleri (assembly GCA_017589585.1). NCBI lineage: Eukaryota > Metazoa > Chordata > Aves > Passeriformes > Phylloscopidae > Phylloscopus > Phylloscopus whistleri. The sequence goes on along the minus strand of JADMLD010001284.1, from coordinate 287,621 downwards.
CTTCTCCACACCTGGCTACTAAAACCAGACACACATAAGCACATATATATTTAATGCTGTCTAGACAAGCACCCTATTAGGCTGGGCTGGGGCAGCTGTTGCCATAGAGATGAACAAATACTGTTTTGTAGCTGAAGATGAGGTGGCAGGAGATTCATACTTTTTCACAATATTGTGGCAATGTCAGAGTAAAATTGCAGCATGAGAAAACAAGTCTATGACAACTACTAGCAAAAGAGTAGTAAATAGAAAGTGATGTGCTGATTAAGGACTAGACTCTTCTATTAATTATGAAGGTGAAAAATTGAGTTTTGAAATAGTCCCAAAACTTCTCTTGAATGCAACAAAGGCCATTTAACGTTTGCCGTATTTCAATTTTTGCTGGTATAAAGCATAACTTTATATCTTATAGTGCTTTAAACTTAACATTTGAAGTTGATATTGAAGTTCTAGCTTAACAGGTAGAAGTTTTCCAGTGTTAAAGGGACCCAGAAAATTCTAGTTTTTGCAACCTTTCCCTCTGAGGCAGCTTTGCCAGGGAATTGCTGAGGCAGGCTCAGGGAGAAGCCACAAGATTTTTCTCACTGCTGCAAAGATTCAAAAGAAAAAACTTTCTCTTTTTCACTGTATTGCATAATACAACATCAAAACCACCTCTCACTTAATTTACTGGGCATAGTAGCATTAGGTCAAAGATTGGACATGATGATCTTGGAAGTCTTTTCCAACCTTAATGGTTCTTTGATTCTGGGATTAAGGTTGGAAAAGACCCTGAAGATCATCCAACCACTAACCCAGCACTCCAAGTCCACTGTTAAACCATATTTCTAATTACCATATCTAGACCTGTTCTTGAATACTTCCAGAGACAGCGCTCACTTCCAGTCCTGTGGGACCTCTCTGGTTAGCCAGGACTGCTGCAGAAGAATGGAAAGTGGCTTGGAGGCACTTCCACCAGCTCCCTCAGTACCACTAGGTTGAGGTGGAGCCGTAGGTCACTGACTGTTTCCTCCTGGATTATGGGAATGCTCTTTTCTTCCAAGAGAACAAGGGCCAGCACCTACATGTACTGTTCAGCTGATTGTGGAGTATTTCATCTGCCTCTTCATCCTGGTTGGGTGGTCTATAAGAGACTCCTGATATATCTGCCTTGTTGGCCTCTCCCCTAATTCTTATTCATAAGAATTCAACCTTAATCATTACCATCATAAAGCTCTTGGCAGTCAAAATGCTCCCTTCACACACAGGGCTTCCCCACTGCTTCTCTTCCTTGTCTGCCCCCTCTGAAGGGTTTGCAGCCAGCCACTGCAGCACTCTGGTCACCTGAGTTATCCTACCACAGTTCCATGCATGCCACAGATTTCCTTCTGGACAGCTTTCGCACCCATTTGAGGGATGCCAAGAGGAAGTGTCCTTAAAGCAGCAGCACATTATAACAGCTTTCACTCCCCAGCTGCCCCTGCCACAGTAGTGCCTGGGACACAGCTGTGCTGCAGCCCCTCCATGGTTCACACCACCTCCTGCTCCATGCATGGTGACATGGGGTCCATCATAAATCCTTTTTGGTTGTAGAGGAAGCCAAGAACAATGCTCACATGGCACGTTTCCCATTAAAAAAACAGGTTTTATTTTCTTCTGATGTTCCCGAAATATGTTTAATTGAAAAGTATTGCAACAGAATCGTGCTTGGAGGTAATAAAGCAAGGAAGTGGCATTTCAGATGGTATTATGGCATGATTATAAGTCCTTTTTCCCTTACCCCTTTTGCATAGTTTTTATATCAGGCTATCAGATACAGCTAAGCTGTATATTTTAATGTATGTGTTAATGTTTATGTGAGCTGTTAAGATGTGAAGAAAATACTTTCCTAATAGAACAAGTTGAAACAAATATTAAATTACCACATTTATTCTCAGTCGCTAATTTTTCATTCATAGAATGTAACTTTTCTCCATTTCAAAGATAGGCAGATGTGGGCTCAAAGATTTCCGTGAGCAAAAATACACACGGAAGCCCAGATGTCTTAAACTTTTCTTGCAGAGGTGTATGCTTGACTGCAATGCTGCTTGTTTACTTCAAAAGGAGGTTAATAAGCTGACAATTTCTAGATGGCTTACTTCAAAAGAGGAGTCACAGGGGTTATCAATGATCTGAAAATTCCAGGAACAGACTGACAATAGTCAGACTGACTGAAATAGACTGGGCTAGACCACTCATAATTTTTTTTGAAAAAATTTATAGCTAGATTTTATATTTAAAATTAGCAAAAATAGTTAAGATGCTTATTAGTACAAATGGGTATAACCCCACTATCTTCTCAGTCACAAATCTGGTTTCATTAATTTTTGGTTGCTGACTGGGGTGAATAGCATAGTAAATTGATGGTTTGACTTGACAATCTAAGAGAGCTTTTCCAACATTAATAATTGTATGATCCTATGATTCAATTCAATCCATCAGGTGGCTTTTAGGTAGAGTGAGCGGTGTAGAAAGTAGGGTACCTGATGTTAGTACAGACAGCATTTTGGACAGCGTACCCTAAATCAGTTCCTAAGGAGTACAACCTGTATCCCTGCAAGAACTTTTGCAACAGGACAGTTGAATGTGTGAAGCCCTTCTGTTGCCACAGCCCTGCTGGTGAAGTGTGAGTGTTTTCCTGGGCTCCTTACCAAGGAAATGACCTGGTTAAGACTTGCTGCTTTGGCCTACATCTCAAAACTGGATACACAGAAAGAATCAAGACTCAGCTGTCCTGCTCAGACACTGCAGCATGGTTAGGCAAAGTAGGAAAGTAAAGACTTTTTTATTTATTTATTTAAATTTTTTTAGGAGTATGTAAATAAATTATTGTTAGTGTTTCTATTGAACTGCCCAGGTAGGTAACTTCATCATGTATGTCCCACTTGTAGCTACTTACTCTCTTGAGTAACAACACTGAGCTTTTCCAGCCAGAGCTGCAAAAGTGCCCAAGGTGACCATTTATGAATAAGGCAGCCACTTGGCTCATAAATACCGTGAAGTATTGAAAGCCACTGTGGTTACCTTCAAATTCAAGGTATAGTTACTTTTCCAGTAAAATCCTTCAAACTATTCTAAGGTAAGAATAATGGGCCATTCATTAGTTGGGCACAGAGATACCACTACACCTTTCAGGTTGCAGGACTTCCACTGTATGTGGTATGAATTTGAGCTAAGCAAATTAGCAAATGAACAGTGTGAATTTGCAGCTGAGCACCTGCCATTCTCAGGCAGCTGGAGGGGCAGATACCTTGAGTTGTTTTACTGGAGGCCTTTTTGCTGAAAGGTTCATTAAAAGCCCCAGGTTTCAAGTCAGCTGATGCTGAATCAAGCTGCATCTTGGGTGTCACTATAATGAAAAGTAAAGGTCAAACCACTCAGTGCTTTTCTCACAGCCATATATTTAAATACAGATTAAATGGGGAATGTGAGGGATGCATCAGTGATAAATCAGTCTGTACTTGGTCAGTATGAGCTTTGATGTGTTTTGGTAAAAATATCCTCTTATGATGTGTTATCTTATATGGTTACAACCTGTAAGGAGAAAAATCAGATGGAAAATCTGAGTACAGTAAATTTGCTTAAAAATAAAATTATTGAGATATTCTTTACTGTTTCTTTTTTTTCAGCTGTGCAATATTGCAAATAAAAATTGACATCTGGGGAGTTTGTTTATTTGGTTGGTGTTTTTAAATATAATTTTGCAACTTTGAAAATTATTACCCAGAACTTCTGAGCAATCCTAAAAAGAATTCATAAAAAGTTTCTTTCTTCCTAAAAAGTCTCTCATAAAAATGTAACTATACTGTTACTACTTTCAAGCTGAACTTAGAAAATACACAGATTGAGACTCACTTGAAACTTGGGATCTAAACTAAATAAATTGTAATTTTTATATTGCAGTAAGTTTGAAGTTTTATTGTTCCTTATAAACCTGTGATTTAACACGCTATTTCTCCTGGTCATCTGGAAGATGTTTAACATGATTGTTAAACACACAAAAAGAGATTTAAATGTATTTTTAAATTGCTATGTGTGGGAGTACAAATTCTGAACTTCACCACTAGCAATTCAGACAGCAACAGACTATGATATACAAATTCAGAGTTATGACTTTACTACAGGATCAAGCAACAGAATCTGTACAGCTATGGAAAGCATTTATTTAAAAACAAATACTAGCCACAAAGTGAAAAGAAAACATACAACAGTATGTATTCCCTGTTTGATTTGAAGTTTGAAACCAATTCCTTTATTGTGATCATACAACATTTAATGATATATGGTAGAGTCATAGAAAATGAAAACAAGACAGTCAGGATACATAGTGAAAGATGACGCAAAACCAAAAGGCACAGGGTTACATGTCCCTCCATACAGCTGACAATGTCACAGCACTGACCTGAAGTGACTTTCTCAACTTATCTGCAGTGATTTTTAGTCCACCACCTTGTTACTGCGTCAGGAAGTGAGAATGCCAGTTATCACTGAGTGCAAGCACTGCGTGAAATAGTACCAATTATGAACTAAGATGATCAACCAAGTCTTTCACAAACAGTGGTTAACCTTGTGTCAGATGAAAGTCTGGATAGATTAAAGAAGAGTAACCAACTGAAGACCTCCATAACCTATAAATAAATATTGCACTTAGCTGCCTTCCAAATGTCTTTTTTTTTCTTTTTTTTTTTTTTTTCCCCAGGAGCAAAGAATTTCCTTTAAAAGATGTCTTTTTTGCCTTACATAAAATATGACCAAATGCAGACGATCGGGTCTGCATTTCTTTTAGGCCAAGAAAAAGGATATGTGTAAATTTTTATCCATCTCTACTGAGTTTCACAGGAGCAACCTCCTGTGTTTCTATCCGTGGCCATTCTCTATGGTCCTGTCACTGGGTGCCACTGGAAAGATCCTTGCTCTGTCCTTGCACCCTCACTGCAGGTGTTTATATACATTGATGAGATGCCAAACTGAGGTCCTTTCCACAGGAAACTTCTCCATTAACTTCTCCAACAGGAGTCCATCCCACAGGCAACTGTTCTATGCAACATGGGTCACCCTTCAATAAGGCACAGTTCTTCAGGCACAACCTGCTCCAAAGGAGGTCCCTCATGGGGTCACAGATCGTACCAGGAAACCTGCTCCAGCATGGAATCCTCCCTCCACAGGTCTGCAGCTCCCCACCAGGAGCCTGCTCTGGCACAGTTTTCCCACAGGTTGACAGCCCTCTCTCAGACACCCCCCTGCTCTGACCTGGGCTCCTCCAGGAGCCGCAGGGGCACAGGGGCTTCAGCACAGCCTTCACCATGGGCTGCAGGGGAATCTTGGCCCTGCCCCTCCTTCCCAACTGCCCTGGGTGTCTGCAGAGCAGTTCCTCTCACATGCTGTCACCCCTCTCTTCTCTGGCTGCAATTACATCTACACAATAACTTTTATTTTTCTTATTCTTAAATATGTTATCAGAGAAGTATAACACCATTGCTGATGGGTTCAGCCTTAACCAGCAACAGATCCATCCTGGAGCCAGCTGGAACTGGCTCTGCCAGACATGGAGGAAGCTTCCAGCATCTCACAAAAGCCACCCCTGTAGCACCCCCACTACCAAAACCTGGCTGTGCAAACCCCCTTAGCTGAGGAGCTTGTCCTGCTCTGCACAGTCCTTCAATGAGAGACTAGTGACAGCCATGTGCATTGCCTCTGGCAGCTCTCTGCTGCTCCAGGTCCCTGTGTGCTGCCTCTGTACTTCACTAGCAGCATAGGAATCAAGAAAGAGCCTTTAGATATCCCAGGAAAATACTCAATGAGGAACTTCCATTCTTAATTGCCAGCTTGCATCTCTTGCATGGTTCTGCCTTTGTTTTTAAAATACCAATTATGATTAAACCCAGGCATTTACAAAACCAGAAGGAAAGTAAAGCTTCATGGAGTCCACAGCTGCACTGAAAATTCTGCAGTCAACATCTTGGAGATTAGTAATTATTTTTCATTACAAGCCTGATGCCGACTTACACTACCCTTGTTCTTGATTCTCATGTGCAGTCTCTGACCCAAGATGCATTTCCCCAAGAAATATTGGAAATAAATTTGAAAATATGTTTTTGAGATTTTTTGAGATTTGAATTTGAAGGGAAATACGTTTTTCATTTGAGAGACAGTCGAATATTTTTAAGTTGTTTTTTTTTTTTATTTAAAGGGCTTAGTTTCCAAATCTGTTTCATATTAGTTGTTCATAAAAATAACACTCAATAACTTCAACATTTTGGAACTCTTCACTGTTGCTGCTGGAGAGAGTTCTCTGAGTACACATTTTTGCAAATGATGCAAACTCTGTAATGTGATCATAGAGTTTTCACCAAGACAGAACATTAGTCAGACATGCTTCATATGAATGATTGAGTGGGGCCAAAGGAGGAAATTTAACATCATTAACATAGATCATTTAACTTGAATCTTTCCTACTGCTTGTCAAATATTAATCCACAATTCTGAGTCTGTTCCTTTGTATTTCTGCCGCAAACTTTTATAAAGGTGTTTTGGGTTGTTTTTAAGGTGGAATTTCCCCTCTGCTGTGTAAGTTTTTTACAGTGATAATCAATAAACTGAGCACTCATCAGAGCTCTAGATTTGCTTCTAGAACAGCCCTACAAAATGGTAAAGCACACTTGTGGGTTAAAAAGGCAACACCAAGAGGACAATCATGAACAAAGCTCTTTTTCAATAGTGGCAGAGACAAACCAATAAAGCTTCCACTAAAAACTACTTAAAATGCATTACTAAATTCCTAACAGCCAGCAACCATTGCTATTTGCAAAGGTGAGTACCCTCTGGATTATAATATACAGCTGCCCAGTCCTCCATCTGCACATGGTTTGAATACTTCAGTTGCAGCTTTTCAAGAGGGGGAAGTTCTAGCTTTAAGAATAATTAACCACAATTTCCCTGGATGGGGACAAAAACCAAAAAAACCAAAAAAAAAAAAAAAAAACCAAAAAAAAAAAAAAAACCAAAAAAAAAAAAAAAAACCAAACAAAAAAATGTGTAATTCAAGACAAGGCAGTCAGTTGAAGGAAGTGGACACTGTATGTTTACGGCTGTGTTAAAACCTAAGAACAAAGGACTGATTGCAGCCTTTTGGTCCCAGAAAAAACTTCATTGAACCCAAACTAGGTTAGGATGACACTGCCCATGCAAGAAAAGCATGTCTGACATTTTACATGGAATATCTGGCAGGTACCAGGTGGGGTAACTACCTCTCCAGGCAAGAACTGGATTTTCATTAATCACTGTAAAATACAGCATGACTGAACTAATCTGCTAAATCTAGGAAGGAGTCTGTAATTTGGGACTCCTTTTAATTTATTAATTTTTTATAAATGCACAAATTTTTTTATGACAAGCTGGAATTGCTGAATCATAGGCTTCATCAAAGTGGTAAAATACAAAGTGTTCTGTGAACACACACACAGACACATAGACTCACAGATAAACACACACACACACACACATCTTTTAAATTGGTGAACAGAGCTCCTTTCTTAAAGGGATCTTCTAACTTTTTCTTCTAATTTTAATCTTTTACTCCCTGTTCTTTGGCCACTGTTATGAGAAATACCAGGAAAAAGAGAGTTATTGGATGAAGGATAATGGACTGAAGCTTAGTCTCTTCCAAATGAATGGGAGATGTGTTGTTGGTGAACAGTCATGGCCTTTATCAGATATACCCTGCAGGCAGAAAGAGTAAATGGTGATAGAATTTGTGAGATATCATAGTGCAATGCTTTGAAAAAAAATGAAAAAAGGAGAATTTTGAGGCAAGAAGATTCTGACCAGGTCTTTGTGTAGTGAGGAATTTACAAGTCATTTTGGTTAATGGAAAACTTCTGGGGGTTTTTTTTTTGGTTTTAAGCCTATGAAGCCAGACAAATAATTGCAATTAAGTCCATACCCACCACTTCCACAATTTCACTTTTTTTTGGTACATGTCCTGAAACACTCTAAAAGAAATGCTATAGCCTATTACACAGGATTAAGAGGTCCCTGAGCTGTGGCAATTTAACTTTTTCCCTAGATATATTTCGGTATATTAACTGATTCTTTTCCCCTTTATATGTTCTCCAAACACAAATACTTATCTTCCTGTCTGACCCAAACTCTGTCCCTTTTCTGATTACTTTCAAGAACCCTGCTGGGTCCAGATCTGGATTCAGAAATTTAAGGGATATTTGTTTCTAATACAGTCACAGTTGTCATATTACAGTGTGACCAGATCATCAACAATTTCAGCATCATTGGCAGTGTGAACCTGAGTGGCTTTGTACTCAGTCTAGAATGAATTTTCCTTGACTGAATTTATTTACTTACATTGTAGCGAAAAAAAAAAAATCATCAAAATCCAGACATTTGAAAATAAGCTAAGAATTGATTTAAATCAAATTGCTATCTTCTACTCCTGCTTTTCCAGAATTGGTGAACTAGGAGCAATTGATCATCTGGTTTTGCATCCCAGACAAATTACATTTAACTTTAATTTGTTAATAAATAATAATTTAATGTAACTCTGCTTTATAGCCAAACTTAAGTTTGACTTGAATTCATGATATGTTGACTAAGGTAATGTTGCAGGTTCTCACTAAATTGCTGAGAATAATTGAATGCATGGCCCATAATAGAAAAACTGTAGTGTGCAATTTTAATTAAACAAATTCTTATGAATTTAAATTCAGTATACTGCATTTAGTTAATCAACTTGAATTGAAAGGCTCGTCTCTTGAACTATTGCTTGGAACAGCAATCAACACATCTGTGCAGTCACTAGTGTGAGTAAATGCTACTTCAAAAGTGAAGGTTTAAGAATTGCCCTTACACTCATGTCTCCTAAACATTCCAGGCATGGCAGAATTGCAAATATATATAAATATATGTATATGTGTGTGCGTGTGTGTGTGCGTGTGCACATGTACAGACACACACACACACATATATATATGTAAATTGGAATGACATTCACAAAATCTGTCAGTGTAATTAGGAGAGGTCTCATGTTGGTTTGAGCAAAGTACACACGTGCTACCTTCTTTGGTATAATTTTGGTCGGTAGTTATTGACAACAAATCCTTTGATCTGTATTTTATCTTTTCTTCTGAAGTTTGATAACAATAAGACTTTCTCCCATCTGTTCTCCATCTCTTTCTCTCCAGGGAACATATGCCAATTCTTTATCTCAGCTGGCAGAACTAGCACTCCCCAGCCACTCTTAGTCAGAATTAATTTCTTCCCACTGTTTTCCACACCAAAGTACCTGAGACTGCAAGGAGACTAGCCCATATTGTACTTTCCCCCCCAAGTTCCTGATTTTTTTCTGTCTTGTTCAAGTAATTTATCATAATTTCCTTTCAAGAAAATTAGGCGTTGCTCCATACTCCAGTGAACTTCAGTTAATGGTGTTTCTGTCACACTCAGTCACCAGAGTGGCAATATCATACAACAAAGCAAGCTGTGTTCTTGAGACTGACCACCCTTTAGGGTCTTCACAGAACTCAGGAGATTCCCTGTTCCCTACATGCAGATACTGCTTTAAATAATCTGGCAGTCAGGCAGCACAACTTGAAGGACTTACTTAGTTTATAGAAAAATACAAGTTCAAGGTAAAGCCAAGTCCTAAACAGTTACTTATGTAATTGTTGGTTAACATACAAAGTTTCTTCAAAATATAATCTACTGGCCATAAATAGGTCTTTTGATTTACTAGTGCTTAGTATTTTGGTACAAATATTTGTATTATTTGACCTGATAACAAATACATCAGTGTCCCGGAAGTAATATGCACATGCTTTGAAAAACTGTTAGACCAACAGGTTCTAGGTTTAGTTACATGATTCAGTAATTCAGATAATTGTCCATTGCTGCATTCTGGGTGTGATTCTAGAAAAGAAACCCTAACTTCTAGTAAAACCCATGGGAACCCTGATTGGAGAATCATTCTTTTGTTTTACTTCAACATAATAATTAGGAGATAATCTGTCGGGTTATTAAGAGAGACAGGACCACGGAGAGACATCTTAAAGCATGATTTATTGCTTTTATCTTCTACAGTCTCATGAAGGATGAGAACATCTTCACCGCATAAGTCAGAAGTCAATAATAGTCAGTGGTCAGTGGTCATAAGATCACTACAAGGTCTTTTAAAGGTTAATTAGCTGATAAACCAGTGCCACAAAGGATGTTTCTATTTTCACACCAATCCCTAATTAAATTGTATCACACGTCTTGCTGCAATGCGGACCTTCTTAACCAATCATATAATGACACACAAACCTACTTGCTATACCTTAAAACTTTTTACTATTTCTGTAACTACTTCTATATCTACACTTTAAAGCTTTAAAACTTTCCACTACCTAGCTTAACATGTTTCTGCTTAAACTACAAATCCACATTCTTGCTTATGGTCTCTATATCTGGAAGCCTTTTCCAAGGTCTCAGGTCAAACTTGGTATTAATTTCTAAGTTTGGGACTACATGCATAGCATTTTGAGAAGTTTCTGTGCCTTGATTTCCCACAATAATCAATTGACTTGTCAGGGAGGCAATATGAGACATAACATTTTTTTCCATATAGTAAAAATTGACAAAATTTTTAAAAGCCAGTGATCAACGGACCCCAATTGAATTAGGATCCAGGAAGAGCACATGCAGGGTAAGAGTACCCAGCAAGAAAGACAATATAGCCACTCTTTTCTGCTTCTTGTTTTGCAAGTCCAAAGAAGGACTTACCTGAACTCTTAGGCACCTACTGTGGCTGCTGTTTTCCAAGTGCACAACTGCAAAGCTGGGCATCATGAACTAGTACTGATTGGGAAAAAAGAAAGATAGTCAGCACCAGTATCTTTTCCTTCCCTTCAACAGCAGCTCTTTGAGCCATTTACTGTTGCTTGTGGAGCTCCACTCACCTCACTGTATCTCAGGACAGAAATTTGCTCAATTTTTTTCCCTCTGAAGACCCTGGGTCATACTGTTTTTTCTCCTATAATACTCTTAAATTATTTTTCTGTCTGGTCTAAGGGAAAAATTCACTTCATTTCAGTCCATAACAAAATTCCCCTTAATTTTAGTGGATATAGAATTTCACTTTAATTTGTATAGGCTTAACCTTTGCAGAATACTTAACTCTATACATGTAGGTAGCCTTACTGCACTCATGAGACTAATCTAACTGTACAGGCCTTGCCACGATTTCCCTTCCTTTGCTATATTATTTAAGTGTTCTGCATATTTCAGATCACATCTTCCTGTCAAGTGTCCAGTGTCAGTCATCTTTGTAGAGGAACTACAACAGGTTAAACCAAGAACTCATTCTGGAAGTATGAAGAACTTCAAATAGTTAAATGTGAACCTGTTCATATGGCAGCTGATGTGTGTTCCTTCCATCCAAGTTGTCCTCTGATGGAGCACCAGTAAAAAATCCTGAATATTTGGTTTATTTAATAACAAGCTAATCATATTTGGAAATTTCCTAGAAAACTTGATTTCTTCCATTACTTATGCATAGCTCACTTTGTTTAGTAATAAAAATAAATTAAAACAAAACTCTCATAAATTTGGAGATCACGTATGAGAAACTAACCCACTGAATCCAGTTCCCAGAAAACTAAGCTGAAAATACAACACACAGTTTGTGCCTTCTTAAAATGTCAGCTAATGGACAATCTTCTCCTCTAACTTCCATCTTGTTGCCACAAAAAACACCACATATGATTTCTCATACCTGGTTTATAATCCACATTTCGCCCTTTATGGTTTTTAATATCTTTCGAAGATTTTTTATGCATTTTCTTCCTCAATTTATTTGTTGATGAATAGAACTTAAGAATAGGAATAGCAAAAGTGACTGAAGAATTTGAAAGAAAGGAAAGCTGTCAATATATGTTCTATCTTTACACCCACATGGTGAGTTTCTTCATGGTGCTTTTAGGATTTATCCACAAAAGTAATGGAGTGATGCAGATACCATTAATGGAAACTGCATATTCACAAAAGCCACAGGCAAATATAATTGAATTTTGGGGTTTGGATGGGTTTACAATGAGTTGTGTGCATGACCTGGTTCCAGTTGCCAAGATAGCACCTTCACCCAGAATCTTGTGCACCTTCTAACCACCTTCCTTCTTTGGGTGCTCCAGGCAATTCAAAACCAATTCATCACAGGACCAGGGAGCTCTCAACCAGTAGTAGGCTTGAGTCTGATGGATTTCCAGACCAGAGTCTTGCCAGTGTTATGTGTTGTGTCCAATGTTGGAATTGGATGGCTGAAGGACATTCATGAGAATAAGATTGGGAATTGCAGCTCATAGTTCCTGTCAGAATTGGAAAGGACAACTTCAGAGTGATTTCCTAGTGACTGTTTTAGCTCTATTCATTGCAAGCCATGGAGTTGCTCAGCTGCTTTATAAGAGTAAATTTTTGTTCTGCTGCTTTTACATTTTCCTCAGCCACAATGGCCTGTAGGAGTTCAACTAGTTGGGATGGACAATGGCCTGGCCTCAACTGATTGCCCAGGAGGCATCAACCTGAGGCCATGGGAAATGGGAGTATAGGCAGAGAAACTTATGTCCAGGTTATGGCAAGAAGAGAGGGGTCATGGGAATTGTTATGCAGATTAGGCTGTTACAAATAAGTTTATGTTTCCAGTTCTCATTTACGATTGGTTAAGTTAGATTTATATATAAGGTTATCATTCTCATTCCCAGTTTTGATTGGACCCTGTACCCCCAACATTCGATATATAATGTCGTGTTTCCCCCATTTTTGGGTTCTTTTGGATTTGATCCTATATGACACACAGCTTATCCCTTTCCTATTTTACCCATTATTAAAGCTCTTTTGTTTCGGGCAATCCAATCGACCCATCCTTTTATTTGCCACATAATTCCTGGCTGGCTTGGTCCCAAGCTAGCGAGGCCAAAACACAACAGCAGCCTGTTCTGTTCTGTCCACTTTGCAGGCCCATTTTAGGTTATTTGTCTAACAGTAATACTTTGTAGGTCAGGACTCTATTCATTTTAGGAATTACAAATCAGAAAAAAAAGATAGAAATAAAGAATAAAGGAATCAAAGGGAATTGTCACAGATGAGAGGTAATAAAAGGAACAACATTTTTTTCCCTATCTATAATTGACTCCAAAACAAAGTCAGACTGGTTTTGGTAACCACAGGGTGTAACAATCAGGCTTGAGGTTAAACCTATTTTCCTAAGGACAGCAGGACAACCTACCTGAGTGGCACATTTGTAATCATGAAGTTCTAAAGGAGTGATCAAAGACTTAAAAAGCATTGGAATGTTGCTACTGGACTCCCAGACAAGATGAAGGACAGAATTGCAAGTGCAAAGAGATTTCCACTACATCACAACAGAGCATTTTAGAAAGACCAATACTTTTCCCTAACAGGCTGCTCACCTGTTGGGCATTCAGTGCTCACCTGTTGGGCATTTCTCAGCATCCTAATGCTCTTGCCACTTTGGCAAAGACCTAATATAAAAAATTTACTTCTTAACTAATAATTTCAGTGAAGTGTTTTTTTCAAAGATACTTTAGTTCAATATTAGCAGCTCGCTTGAATTGGTTCTTAACCTCTCTCGGTTTCTACCTCATTGTCTGGGGTCCATGTTAGGCTTCTGTGTTTCTAAATTTGGAAGTGTATTTGCATTTCCAAAGCCCTTCCTGCCTCACAATGGAGCCAAACTGCCTCCTCCTGTTCTCTCGCATGCAGGCTCTTGCCCTCTGACTCCTTTTAACAGCTAAACCTTTGCTTCTAGTTTCCATCAGAGGTGCTGAGGGAAGCTGGCTAAGAAAAAAGAAACTGCAGACAGTATAGCCAAACTAGAGAGTGCAGACTTGGAGCAGATCCTAGCAGCATAGCTTGTTACAGGCAGCAAACAGGTATAACTTTTCACATACAGTCACATACACACATCACAGCAAAGTAGGTTGCTTACCTATGCTACAAAACCAGGTAATTGGAAAGAAAATGAAGGCTAAAAGGGCTCAGAAGAATTTTTACACCTATCCACAGCCATTCTTGGGTGGTTCCAGAAGGAATTTTAGGATGTGAGTGCAGGTTGAAACCCCACGCAGTCGGTTAGCAGAAACTTTGTACATGATCAATCACCTTACAGTGCCGCAGAATTCAAACAATCCTGTTATTTTGAACCATCACCTTTCGTTGCAGGCTTTGGATGAGACACATCAGCCTTGAGCGAAGGTTCGGGTATGAAATTTAACCACCAAGCAGTAGGAAGGCCCATTTGAGCTTGTCGCTTCGAGTCATGGGTATGCATGTGTATCCACAGATACTGGGGAACACTGGGTACCTGTGAAGTGTGTTCATGTTGACCTGCAACTGCAAAGGCAGAATCGGGCCAACAGGCAACCTGAAAGCCGTGACCTGAATGAAAGTCATCAAGTGGAGAAATCTTCGAGTGATGACTCAGACGCAGATGACGCGAGTGATCACTCGGATGGCCCCTCCACAAGCAGACACTGAACACTTTGCATTTTTCTTTTCTTTTTCTTTTTTTTTAAACAGAAAAGGGTGAGATGTAGCCCTAGTTTGTGCCTGAGATGTTTGGTTTTCTGAAATTCTTTTCCCAGGGAATTTTCTGTACACCAGAGATATGTTTTTGTAACTATAACTTTGTTTACATTCTTTCCCTAGGAGGGACTTCTTCTTGATGTCCCTCTGGTTTGATCAATGCGATTGAAGAAGTTTGTCTTTGTTTCACCAATCAAATTGTTCTGTGTAGAATAGTATAAAAGGGAAGATATTCCCAGTAATAAACACAGTCATTTTCAGCCTTCTGAAGTCGGAGTCTGTGTCATTGTGGTGTACAACAGCGTCAATGTGAGTAGGTTCTCAAATGGGCTGCAGAAGATGATCTACAGATAGACTGTGGAAACTGGGCACATGTGGTTTCGAGGTAGAAGGGAATGGAGAAAGACACGACGGCTCTAACTGAGAGTTTATATCTCTCTTCTCCACAGCTTTTCAGGAAATTATCTGCAGAGGGTCCAGACAAGTAGAAATTACAAGTTAAATTCATTCCTAGGTGATGAAAAATTTTAAGTTAAGCTGTATTAGAAATTTTGTATTACACTACCTATTGATTGTAATAAACTTTCTGCTATGAGAGTCATAATATAGAATGTTATCTTTATTCTGCTGAGAATAAAAACCTCAATTGAAACTATGACTTAGTGCAACCATTATTCTGCCGAGGATCCCTAAAATAATCTGCTCATCCAGCCCTCCGTCTTGGAAGACAGCAGTGTCCACTTCAGCCTCTTGGGGGCTTCACCAGCACAACCTTCCCATCTCCCACAGTCAGGTCTTTGGTGCCTAGCTTCATTCCATGGTGCCAAATCTTTACAAGTGGCGAATCCCTGACATTTCACTAGCTAGGACACATATTTTACAGGTTAGAAGATGCACCAGTGCCAAAGAGAACCCATTGTTTGTATCTGGGCATATGCCATGAGGGTCTGCTACCTGCACTGGACCCATATTTGTTATTCAGGAAAAAAACCTAAAACCCTAAACAATCAAATCACTCTCTCAAGATAAAGTTTAAACATTCAAGCTCTGATGTGTTTCAGTCTTAACAGCTGATGGGTGAAATCTGTGGAGGAGGCAGGAAGCTGAACAGACATGAGCAGTAGTAGCTATATCTTTGAGGCAAATGATCTGATCCTAATGCACTAAACTTAGAATTATTATCACAGCTTATCAGGGGTTTAAATGTCAGGGGCTGTTTATGTCCCATACTTCTCCCCTCCAACTGCTGAATTTTCCTGAAGCTGACAGGTCTGCACAGCATATCCAGAGATGTAGTAGCTGTTCAAAGAGGTGCAGAGACATGCTAGTTAACTGCTTGCACTCAACAAATGGAAATCCTATATGGACCATAGAATAAGACAGTTTTAGAGGGAGTCAAACACTGGCTCCCCATAAAACTGTGTTTGAAAAACAAGGTTAGTTGCTTATAACCTAAGCTTGATAGAGAAGGCTTAATCTTCTATTAGCCTGCATTACAAATGATTTCATACCATTTAAATCACTCTTGCCCTGGCCATTAACTCTGAGGAAGATACCTTCACACGCTGCGGGTAAAAGGGAATTTACTTCTTAACACTTGTTTCTCTGGGGTTTTTTTGGCGGTATATCCCTGTACAGCATTTGAGGGAGAGACATTGTGGAGCAGCACACCTCCCCTGTGTCCTTCCACCGCATCCTTTCCCCGGTGCCTGCACAGCGGGAGCCTTCGCAGTCTTTGTGTCGCGCTGTCGAACACCGCTCGTCTACCCTGTCGCCTGTCCCCCGCCCCTGCGTACAGCGCTGGGGACCGCTGGGCACAAGGTGCGACCCCGCTGCTGCAAACCCGGTGCGACCCCTCGGTTGACAGCACCGGTGACAGCCCCGCGATCCCGCGCTGCCCTCGCGCCCGGCCGCGCCTCCCTTCCGCATCCGCGCCCCGCGCCCAGCCCCGCCCGCACCTGCGAACACCGCCCGCGCTCCCGGCCCCGCGGGAGCGCACTGCCCGCCCGTGCCACGGCGCTCCCCGTCCTCCCCGCCCACCGTCCTCTCCGCTCCCTGTCCTCCCCGCCCACCGTCCTCTCCCCTCCCAGACAGGCACGGCCGAGGCGAAGCGGCGGGCGGGCGGGGGGCGGCTGCCTCCGCGTCCCTCCCTCTCTCCTCAGATGCCCTCTGCAGGGTTATTATTACAGTTCGTGGCTGTGCTCTGCCTGCCCCCCCCCCCGCTTCCCGCCCGCCCCTCCGCGCTGCGCGGCCCGCTGGCTGCGCTCCCCGCCCGGGCTGACCGCTGCCGAGGGGTGCGGGATCCCCGCGGCCCGGAGCCAGCGCGCTCCGCTCACCGCACCCACTCTCCGCACCATCGCTCCGCTCCCCGCACCCGCTTCCCGCACCCGGCGCTGCCCCGGCGGGGCTCGGCTGGCGGCGGGGCGGGAGCTACCCTGTGGCTTCCGCACAGCGGGGGGAGCGCGGGGCTGCGGATTATTGCAGACTAAGCAGTCTGGCGCTGCAGCATCGTGCGGGGGGAGGCGGGCGCGCAGGGGGAGTGTGTGTGCGTGCGTGCGTGCGTGTGTGTGTGTAAAGGGGGGATGGAGCTGGCAGCTGGCCAGCTACCATCAGAATTAGCTCATTGTTCAATATAACCAGTGCTGGCAAGCAAAACACAGCCAGAGAGAGGGAACGGGGGGCGGGGGTGGGGGGTTGGGGGGTAAGACTTTTCCCCCAGCCACCCCCACCCCTTTTTTCTTTTTTCTTTTTTTTTTCTTATTTTTTTTTTTCTCCGAGGCTGCACTTTGGAAGAGGTGCAGTCGTTCTTACCCACACCCCCTACCCTCTCTCCACTCCCCCAACTATAAATTCCCTTCTGTAGCATGCTGCCCTTTTGTAATCCACATTTGTGTTTCAGATCATGTAGAAAGGACAGAAAGTGAGCAGGGAGCGGGGGCTTTTGTCTGTAAGTATATTCAATTCCAATCCACAGATTTATTATTTTTTTTTCTCTCTCTCCTTCCCTCTGTCCCCTTTCTGCTTTCTTATCTCTGTGTTTCTCTGTTTCTTTTCATTTCTTTCTGATTTCTTTCTGTCCTTAGGTGGACTTTGCTGCATCTTGGCTTTCCCCTCTCGGTGCACATTTCCAAACAGGCTTTTTTAAGCAAAATGAGAAAACGTGCAGTATATGTATCTAACTCTTTGTCTTTGTGCTTTAAGACTGGATTTCTAGGCTGAGGATTTTTCTGCACACATGCAAGGGGTGATGAGAAGTGATTTTTAAAACGTTTTCTTTTTCTGGGTTTTGCTCTCTGCAAACAGCAGAATGCATTTTTGAACCTAATGCACTTGGCTTTGTTAGCATGTATGCAAGGCTCTAGGATAGGTTTATCATCTCCTTTCTTCTCTCTTGTAAAACTAATCTCCCTCTTCTCCGCCCTGACACTGGATTCCTCTCAGGCTGCTGGGGTTTATTTTTAGAAAGCAGTCATTCTTGCAACAGCCTTCTGCATTTTTGCATGTGCAGCAGTTAAATTTTGGGTGGTTCTTTTGATTAAAAAAACCAAAACAAAACAAAACAACAAAACCAAAACAAAATATATTTTGCTGAACATGTAGTGATGTGCTGCTTTTTTCAAACATTTCTGTGTACGTTTATGGATATATGAGTTTGCAGTTTTAAATCCAATATGTATTTGTGTTTGTGTAAACATATGACTCATACCTAATTTCATGCATACACGCTACAGGTAAGAAATATGTAATGAATAGAAGAGAACTTTTAATTTTTGTTTCTATAAGAAAGCTGATAAAGGAGATATGCTACAAATTCAGTCCATTAAGAGAGTGATAATTTAAGGTAAATGAGGTAGAACCTACTCTTTTTTCTCTCCCTGTTTAAAATAGGGGGTGTGTGTAGAATAGAGAGAGGGAGAAAACTGGAGGTTATGTAATGCAGTGCCATTTCCAAAAATACCTACTCTGTGGGCTGTTACATTGTGTTATAGTTGTTCCTTGATTGCAAAACCCCAGTTAGTAGTATGTCTGGGAGCAATGGATCGCAAATTACAGTAAACATAGATGGACAGTTTTTTGTCATCTTGACTTATTTTTACCTGTGTTAACCATTACTTATGGGGCTCTTCAGAAAATTATCTAGTGCTAAGAATAGCACAGGGTTCTACAAATCCAGGTACCAGCGATTCCTTTGTCCTATGTTTAAGCTATAGACCACTGAAGTGCAGAGATGCATAATATATAAGCATTTATATTATTAGAATAATTTGCATGACTTTAATCTTAACCACTGAAGCTTATACTTGGTTCACCCACTGTATGCTGGCAAAAAAATATCTTTTAACTATTGCGACAGTGGAATTACTTTTTTTTAATTTTTAATTTTTTAAAAATTGTTTTCAGATTGTTCTCCTTGTGCTACTTGAGAGAAACTGCAATCCCAAGACTTAACAGAACCTAAAAATGGTAAGAATTAGTTGCTTTAGCAGAGTATCAATAATTTTTTGTGTCAGTACAAACCTTATTTCCCTCTTCCCAATACTCATTTATAAATAGGACCTTTATGTGACATACCTATTAAGGATATGGGGACTTGCCATACAATAACTGATGTAATCTGAAAAGCTCCTTATGTTGGATCTTTTATTTTCTTGCATTTTTGAATAAAAATCTGAAATCCCTCTCTGTGCAGTAAGGCTTATTTAATTGAAACAAATATTTAAGTTATTGTGAAAATTACACATCATAACACATGTAGCAATACATGCAGAAAAAAACAATATCCAGTAATGCCAACACTGACATGTTTCTCCCAAAAAGAAGAAATAGGTCATTACACTTAGTAAGTGAAAAAAAGATTTAATGTTAGACTGTCAGAGAAGTACATAAGATGCAAACTAATTTTTCTTATTAGGTTAACCTTCTGAAAACACTACCATTGTTTGTGACACAGATCTGTTCTAGCAAAAATGTCTAGGCCTCAAACCTGACTTGAACTTACAGGCGCTTGTTTGGAATATGTTTAATGAACAACAATCTCTTTCCTTCAGTGCTGATTGTGTTTGTATTTTTATTGATTAAAGCCCATTTTTTGTACTCTGAGATACCACTGCTGACAAACTCCTGATTTTTAAAGATATGCATGTAAATATGATATTCTCTGAGAAGGACTGTCTCAGGATCAGCAGGACAAAGGTAACAGCATTTTTTAAGAAAAACTGCTCAAAGAAGGCAGATTATGTTTAGGCAGTTTTTTATCCTATTGCACTCTTAGTTGAGGATGTGCCTATCTCAGAAGCATATCTAAATACATGTGCTGGCAAAAATGTGATTATTTTGGATGCTACATGATAAAATCATGATCAAACCTCTGTTAATTAGTATTGAGCAAAGCTTTAAGTAGCATTGCTTAGCATGTATATTAGAACAGAATATTTTCCCCAGTGTGAGGTTCTGAGGGACACAGTCTTATGAATATTGGATTAATTGCATTAATGTTTTCCATGTCTGGTTCTTTGGGGTTGTTTTGATATGGGGGAGGAGTGATGATCAAGGAATGATTAAAATAAGCAAATACGTACTCTGCTATAAAGTCTTTGTTTTTGGTTTTAGGTCCTTGTTTTATGTCATTCCTATCTACAAAAATAAACTTGAAAATTCTGGATTTTTAGTCTATTCTGGAACCTACTTTCATCAAAGTGCTTTGCTCATCTGTGTATAAATGAATAGATGGGGGTGGGGAATTACAAAGGAAGTGATTCATTTAAACTGTGAATAGAAATCATGTTAAAATACATGTTGTTCACATAACTGTGGAATATTGGATAAGACAACTGTTTTCCTACCAACACCAAGGTGACAATCAGCCCACATTTTACATGTTATGCAGTCTGCTATATGCAATATATACCTATCTATGGAACAAAACATTATTTTAAGTTTAGTTAGGCATAAAATAGCCACTGATTTCTACCAGCAGATGGTTCTATAAATCTAGCAAGGTTCCTGTAGTATCCAATGAAATCAGTTTTGTAGAGTCAGTCCCTGGGCCAGAACATAAAATACAACTTAAAGCTATCCAAATGCAAAAAATAAAAGGTTGTTACCCACCTGTTTAGTCCCGTTGTTTGCTTTGCAGTGTAACAAATACAAACCTCATTTAGCTGTTTTTAAAAGTTCCACTTCTTTTTTGTGATCAAAATTAAAATGTACTATTAGATTTTACCCCAGCTTGCAAGGTTGTTTAAGATGTGGCACTTGGCATGCTCTCTTCTCTTACCACCACCCGTTTCTTCCCTTTCTTTCACTTCTGGCACACTAACACTGCATGTCATTCCAACTCAGAGCAGTGACACACTTTCCTTGCAGTAGTGGACACAGTCTTTGGCATATTTCTTCTTTTATTAACTGCAAGTATCTCTCTAACCATTCTGATTTACAGGAAATACTCTTCCCATATCAACACTTTCTACACACTGAAATACATGATGATGAAAGTGCTTACTTTGTTTTTAATATCACAGTATATGCAAAGGCTCTACCCTGCTCTCACTGGTTAGTGAAAATCTAGCTATTGTGTTTCAGTAGACTTAGACCTAAAAATGGTGAAAAATGGCCTTCTTATTCTTTTTGCCAGTCTGAAAGTACATTAAATTATTTAGCTAGGCTTACAGAAAAATTTGAAGTGACTCGAATAATCTTGTTAGGTGAGAACAAATAAGTTCTAGGTTCAACTTCACTGTCTTACCTTCTTATTTTCTTAATTTTCTTTTCTCATAAAATGTTTCTTAAACATTTTAAACAGTAAAAGCCAGTTATTTTACACATTAGTTTTCAATGCTGCTTCTCCTTTTCCTGGACTTAGAATTACCTGATTAGTTAATCAGCCTTTCTTGCACCTGTTTAATAATAATATCCTCAATTTTAAGAGAAACAGAAAAGCAGAAGAGTGCACTTTCATTATTCTTATAATTCTAACTCATTGACATTTTGAGCCATCTTACACAAGAACATTTGCCATTTGAAGATCTGTCCTTATTCTGCATAGGTGACTTAAGTAGTCTTTTAATTTGAAATGCTAGAATTTCTGTATACTGCCTTTGAAGCAAGTGCTGAATGTCATAAAATATAAACTAAAATTTTAATGCTAACAAGGGGGTAAAAAAGTTCTAACTAAAATAATTTTTTAAAAAGGATTTGTTTTGAATTTTTTCTGCCCCATCCAATCATTGAAAGTGATCCAATCATTTAAATAAAGGAAAGCGTAAGAAGAGTGGGAGTAAGGAAGTCTTAATTCCTGTTTTCTGTGATCTCAAAGAAGGCTCCTACCAAAACCAGGAAAGGGTTGGGGTTTATGTTGTTGGTTTGGTTTTGTTATGGTAAATATTAGTTTTTAAATAAAGAAATCAGACCATCATTTTAGACAGTTAGAGAAGTGGTCTGTTTTTTGCTTCCAAAACACTCAGATGTGCTTCCAAAGTACTCCTTTTCTCATTCCTGTGGATTTTAAGTTCTGGGAGCTCACAGTGCCAGTGCTTAAGGAATTTAAACTAACAACACTAATAAAAGTGTATATCAGTAAATAGATCCTTAAGAATTTAATTTTGACTTTTCTGAAAGTAAACAGAAGATAATCTAGAGCCAATCACTAATTAGCTCCTGGCTTACCACAATGAGATTGCCTTCTTGTCAGTAATTCTTACTGGTGTGGAGTCTCTGGACTGGCTGTTGTACAGTACAGGTGTGTCATTCCAGAGTAAAAAGGCTTTCAAAGTAGGTTATTTGGGCTGAATATTTCCTGTAGTGCATCCTGGCCTGAACTGCATCAGTTCTGAGATTACTCTGTCATACTTTGTCATTTACATTCCCTGCATTTTGTAGTCTTACTTTGGGGAAAAGAGAAATATAGGATAATTACTTTTAGGGGTGAAAACAGTTTGGAGAAAAGCCCTTCTTTGTTAAGTCAGAGGGAAAGAAAAGACAGCCTGGATTTGGGTGAAGAGAAAAGAATCACCATCCCATTTAATTTTTTGTTTGTGTGGGAGTTTTTCTTTCCTAGTTTTTAGAGAAATTTATAATATCATTTACATTTAGGTGAAGATATTTATGAAGAAAATTTTGTGTTTAAGATTTCATCCCAGTTTAGCCATTATTAACCTTTTTCCAGGAAGTTACAAACAGGTGTCTTTACACATTCTGTAATTTTCTGTGCCCCCTGGGCTGCAACAGCTCTTCATAATTTTAGGATTATTTGTGGAGAATGGAGTCTAGAATTGGTCTGTCAGAGGCAGGCATTATTTGGAACCTTTTATATGCTCTGAGAAAAAAAAAAAAAAAAAGGCAAGATAATGAAATAAGACATGATGTCCAGTCTATTACTAGACACACACTGGACAAAAGCAGCTCTTGGTCTGGCATGAGAAAACTCATACCTCGTTGATTATTACCAAGCCTGGTACTGAAACCAGAATTAGAGTTTCCTTTATGGTAAGTCAGAGCCACACAGAACCTGCAGGACTGTCAGATTTTCTCTCCTGTTCATGTATAGTGTGGGCAGAATTCAGTCAAAAGAAGTAATTTTAAGGGGCGAAAGCTAAATAGTTTTGGCCATCTGAACATGTATATTGTGCTTTTTTATTGTGCTTATGTAATGTGCATGGTATACCTTGTATGTAGTTTGCACAGTGCTACTTGATTGCTGAAAACTCGGGGAAAATTAAAGCCTTTCCAACTTACAAAGTTTACAAGCAGAAATACAAACCAGTTTTTGCAATACTTCTGTCAAGCCACCTGTTCAGCTGAGCATAAAACAAACCTTTACTTGATTATGAGTAGAAAAGCAGAGTTTTAAAATGAAGTAATTTTTGCCCAAAGCTATAGATACTGTGGATATTTCAGTGGTTCAGTTCATATGCACATGAAAAGACAAAAGCTTTTTATATACTTGTTTCTACTCAGTCAGAAACATGCTCTGGGTGCTAAAATTTTGCTACTCTACCCCAGCATACTTTATCTGAACCAAACTGTGTTGACACATGGAATGGGAGGTTTATGTAATACTAGGTCCGGGAAAAATCTTTACTGTTGTTTTCCTCAAAGGCTGAAATATTGGAAAGTCAGAGTTAAGAATATACATCGAGTAACACTACAGATATGACACTTATTTTTTAGGACTTGTGATCTAAAGCCATCACTAACAATATATTTACTTTTTTCCTTGCTATACTGCTGCTTCATACCTGAATTCTGATCCCTGTATAAGCTGAAGAGATGGGAAAAGAATGAGAATTAATAGTTCTAGAACAACTTCATAAACCTAATTCAGTTGGCATCATTGACTGGGACAGGATATTTTAATAAAAAATAGTTTTAACTATTTGTATTTTGGTTTTATTTCAAATATTTATTCATTTCATTAAACCAATGTTGATTGAGGGCACAATCTTCAAAGGCACAAAAAATATTATTTTCCAATGTTTAATGTAGAATGATAGTATGAATCATTGTTTGAGTGTTACGTGCAATTAGATTTGGACTTCTGGTCTGGCAAATTCAGTAGTAACACTACTGAATGAATCCCTGTGTACATGTTGCTGGGAGGATTCCTGATGTTTCATTCTGTAAATACTGCATTAAAACAAACAAGCAAAACCAACCTATCCTCAGAATAAGTAGGATTTTCTCATACTGCAAGAAGAAGTGTCTCTGGAATAATTGTATTAACAGTTATCTGATTATTTCTACTAGCCCAGCATACTTATGTGGGAGCAAGTTGAAAAAAGTTATAAGAAATTTGTGCATCCTCACTGGAGGTGGTAAAAGCCTTGGCCTAATACACACGTTGTCAGAAAGGACCCCTGGCCTCTTCCAGCACTGATGTTTAGGATGCACACATTGACACCATAGAGCTACTTAGAAAGGTCAAATTAGAGAGGAATAAGTCTTTTTTTTTGCTTTTTTTGCTTTATCTGTGATAAATCTCCATCACGAAAGATTATGAGTTTACACAGCTCCTTAATGAGTCCCAGAACACACAGATATTTTATTACTTTTAGCCTCCAGAACAGCCATGATACATTTAGTGCTTTTGTGTCTGGAGTAGCACTTACCTGCATTACTATCCGCCTAGTATAGGCTGGTAATAGGGAGGCTTCAGGTAAATGTACCACAGTGCTTTCAGGCACTTGTTAACAATCAGCTGCCCTCATGACATCTCTTTTAATGAGGCAATAAGGGCTGGCTCTGTAATGTGGTTCTCTCTCCCATTTCCAAGAGTATGGCTGGGGCTTTTTAATACTTGCCTGCAAAATGCTGCTTGGGCAAGGGGCTGGCACCTCCTGAGGGGAAAGAAGGGCTCTCCTGGCTGGGCTCGTCAGGAAAGCAGTTGGCAGAGGGAGTGAGCTTGCCTGCACTTGGGGAACAGCACCCCTGGTTGGATTTCTGTTCATCTTTTTGGTATGTGGGAGAAAAGCTGTTGTAGTCCAAAGCAGTTTCTTGAGCCTTCTCTAAGTTACAGTGTTCAGTCCATTAATTTAGTAAACATATAGGAAATTTTTAAAAAGAAACGCTTTTTTTGGGTGGCTGTTTGGTGTATACATTTTGTGTACCCCAAGAGTGGAGGGCCAGGTCTGAGAGGGCACACAGGAGAAGTGTTAGTCTGGTCTGTCTCTGTTCCTATTCTTAAGGATTCACTTACCGGCCACTGTTCTTGCTGGACTTTCCCTTAAGATCAAAGCTTGATGGAGTGATGACACTGGACTAAATAGACTTTTTACTCAGCCTCTGACCATGCTCTTTTTCTTCATCCTCTATAGCTCAAGTAATTTGTCCATGTTAGGTATGAAACAACTGAAAAATTATTATGCATCCTTTGGTCCAAAATTTTTGCTGCTATGCTGTGTGTCCACCTGACTCCACCTGAACAAGAGACTTGCTTATGTATTGTGTTCTGCAGTTACCATTAGGTGTAGATGCAAATAGTTACTAATTAAGCTCTACCTTATTGCATTTGAGGAGCAAATTACAAACTCCTATGTAATTAACTGAGAATTAGAGTATTCTTTCATTTCTCAGCCTTGTTGTTTTCCTGTGTGTTGCATGTTAAGTAAAACAAAAAAATACTCTAGTACAGAGACAAACAAAATAAATATGTGGGGTTATACTGGGTTCTGAGTTTGGTTTTCTGGATGGCTGATTTGCTTATTTTGATTTCTTGATGTTTTGCAGTTTTGGAGAACAAACAGAAATTTACTGGAGGAACAAAGTAATTTGCAGCCATTTTATTGCTTGATAGAACTTTCCACATAATATACATTTGGTTTATATTTTCTCTGAAATAAATGTATTCTTTCAAGGAGTGTGATACTCTGGTAATGAGCATCTTAGCAAAATTCATTAATTCAGTATGAAGTTGGAGGAGCATTTATGACAGTGTTCACAATGTACTGCTTGATTATTTTTCTTTTACTCTTTGTATGCGTGGTAAATATTAACAATGTTTTGCAATGATTTTTGTGTATTAATGAAGTAAAAAAGCCGCATGACAACACTTGTAGCACACAAGCAGGATTGATCCTAACTGGTGCAGAAAAGTGAAAATAGATTTCTCCACCTAAAAATTGCCTTACATTCAGATGGTGTGGAGTGGATTCCTCCCCAGGGTAAGTTAGAAAGTGTTTTCTGTAAGTAACCTCATTCAATCACATTTGTTAGAATACAGCTAAAGTTTCTGTAGAGGGTTTCTTACTGGATAAAGAATTGGACAGAAGACTTATATGTAAGTACACATATAAAACGTGCAACCTGTATATGGATGAGGACAGGAATGAGTCCTTGGAAGAAGCTGATACAGATATCCCAGAGTAGGAGACTGCATAGGAGCAGTTGCTTCAGCGTAACCTCAAGAATTGATGCTTTAAGAGCAACAAAGGAAACAACAGATGACAATAGTAGAAGCTTTTCCATTAAAATCTTAAAAATATATATTCAAGGTCACTTCCTTATGGTGTGTAGGGAAGGAGCAATTTATATCCTATTCTGTGAAATTGACAGAAATTGCAGAAGAGATACAAAAGGACTGCAAAAATCCCCAAATACCTAATAAATAAACTTTATAATTAATTTGCAGTATGCAGAGGGGGGTGCAAAGAAAATATTTGTCTCATTTAGGCCTTTTCATCTCTATGTGGTTGTGAGTTTGAGTCATCAGATGGGGAGGAATCAAAAGCAGAAGTAATATCTTCCCCATGAAAAGGCAAGGACATCAAAGATGCTGATGCTGAGAAGTCAAAGGCAAACCCAGGTGTACAGGTGTCTTGCCATGTTCTGCTGATATACTGCCAAATATTATCATTGCAATGGCAGGTAAAGTCTCACAAAAAGGTGTGCCAGTTGGAGCAATCCCAGCTGCAGAATCACGATGTGATTCTTCATCAGTTCTCTCAAACCATTTATCTAACTGTGTGGAACAAGCCAAGTGAAATAAATGTAAATCATTGGTTTTCCCCACTGCTTTTTGATGTTCATGGCACTGATGTGAAAACCAGGGATGACAGAAAAATCTGGTGCCCTGACAGGATACTGAAATCATGAAGTCAGGTTATTTGGGATGACTGTCGCTGCACCTCAAGCAGAGGCTCAAACTCGTGATGCAGAGATACTCAAAAAAGCAAACAAGTTCACAAAATTGTTAAGTTTCACATCTGATAAATCACATGTTCACAGCATTTTTAAATTATTTAGCTAAGGCAATGAAGTTGCACTTTAATTTGGCAAGTTTTGGTTTCTGCTGTTTCCATTGGGAAAGCTTCCCCAGTGACCCTATTCCAGAGTCAGCCTATCACAGTAGCAGCATCTTGTTTCATCATGAGTACAGCTTCTTAAATATAACAAAGGCTCATCAGAACTTCAAGGACTCATTGAAATAAGGAGTCATGATGAGTACTCTTGATGTAGTCTTATCATTGCCCCCTCAGAAGATCTGGAAAATAAAAGCTGTGAATGATGGAATACTGCTGCCCAACTAAACTCTCAAAAAGCAGCCACTGTTCAGCTGACAGTTGCTGTATGTATTAAGTCTTGTGTGCCAAGTGAGGAACACAGTGGATATTTGTATTTTATGCTTTCATAATGTTCCCCTCCTTATTTAAAAATAAATTACTGACAATAGGAGCATTAGTTTGCCCCTTGCACTGAAGCAAAGGCTTTGATCCTAGCACAAGCTTGCCCTCAAGTTTGGTTTTAAAAGAATTAGTGAATTTTTTCACTAAACAATTAAAAATTACTTATTTAGTATTTGAGCAGTGGTGCAGTAAGATTGTTTATACATTTGGATTGTGATTATGGGATGTTGGTTAGAAAGAAAATGTTTTACTGCAGTGGGAGGCATTTGGGGGAATTGAGAAGTACATGGTAGGATGTGCTGTGAAAAGTACATCTACAGCTCAAACTAGCTGGCAGCTAAGAAATTTTAAAGAAATGTGGGTACCGAAATGAGGAGCAGTGTTCCTTTTCTTGCTATACAGCCCACTCTCAGGAGGTGGCCTCTCTCCCTTTCTCTGTTCTGGATTAGGCACAGAGGGCACTCAGTCCTCACAGCTGAACAATGTCATTTTAGTGCTGCAGAGAAAACAAGCATGCCTCTTCCTTTCCTTCTTTTCAACACACACCTCTTATCGTTCTACTCCCATGTTCCTCAGCATGTGGCCATTTGTGTCTGCTATTACACTGCTAATCCATATAGTAAATATTTTTCTTAATAGTTTTTTTTTTTTTTTCCATTTCCTAGGTAGGCTACTGCAGAATTGTTGGACATGATCACCTTTTATTTGGAATTAGGATCTACAGTACTTGTCATAATTTCCTTTTTGGTTTCATTCCCCCCTGCCTCAAAATTGGTTTATACGAAAAAGAATTTACCTGAAGCTTCTCTTAAAGGTGGTTGCTGATTTCCTCAGAGCAGTTGCTCTTCAATAAACTTTTAGTTATGAAATCAAGAGTGCAGTTGAATACCACTGTAAGTCCTGAATGAGACTTGATTACAAAAATTCAGTTGTGGTTCACATGAGGAAAAAAGAAAAAAAATTGGAAAAATATAGTTCAAGGGCTTTCTCAATTGTTTCTTTACTATAAAACTTTGGGAATGCTTAGCAGGAGTATGCTCATTTTAGTAAGTTTAGCGTGCCATAAACCTGGGGGTTTTTTTCTCTTAATGATTTATTTGAATGCCTGAAAGATGCTCCTATTCTTAGAATAGGAATGAAGAGTGGGTGCCAAATCAATGTGACTAATAGAGTATGTTTAGTTTAGCTCTGTTAAAATTATTTTATGTATCTGTTTTAAAGCTGGGCAAAAGATTGTGCTCCCCTACCACTGTTCTTTAAGAAAGCATGGCTTAAAGTGAAAAAACCCAGGGATCAGAATTTTGAAATGTTGGTAAAACAAAGCAAGAGCAAAAGAGTTTCTCAGTCTATTGGCCAAAGGAGTGAAGTAGACTCTACTGGTTTTTAATCTTCCTGATTTTGATAAAAAAAAAGAAAGAAAAACAACAACAACAAAAAAAAAACAAACATACACACACACACCAAAAAAAAAAAACACCAAAAAAACACAAACCACCACCAAACTGAAACTACCCAAAAAACTATCATTAGTTCTGGAATCTGAGAGAACTGGTGAACAGACTAGATGTTTCTTTTCCTCCACTTTTGCTCTTTCTTTAATATTGTTGTGTTATTTGTATCTTTTCAGGAGACTGGAGGCTACAAAATTGAAAGCATAGAGAACCCATAATTCCCAGTTTCCAAGTTGGCCTCAATGTTTCAGGCAGAATTGCATGTTGTTGCACAGCAGTGTCTCAGGTAGCTCTTCCCAGATCTGATAGTTCGTGGATGAAGCTTCCTGGCTTAACTGTCTGGCTAATGAGGATCAAACCCTGAGGCTATCAGTGTGAGTCAGCATTATGCAGACTTGCAGTAACTCTAGTTTTCAATCCACCCTAAAGCTCAGTAATTCCATTCTGAATCCTGATACTTTGGTTATTTAAGCCAAGCCTGCACTTGCATAACAGTCACACAGGAAGAACTAAGAAAGGAAAATTTGGTGTGTATCAATGGAAGCATTTATTTAGAAGTGCTAACAGCTGGAATGTTGTAACCCTTACATCCTACTCTGTAATGGAGCATTGCTTTCCTCTCTCTCATAGCTCATCTTGCAACATTTATATCAGTAAGTTTGAGCTGCTCTAACTGAACTAATGTTCTATATGTTTTTCTAATACCCTAATTATCGGTATATTAGAGCTTCTAAGTGGTTTCTGCATTTATAAAGCACAGCAAGATGTAATGGCTTGGGTTTTATCTTTGTTTTGTTTTGTTTTTTTTCCCTCTTTCTAGTGAATTACAGTAAATCTTAAGTGAACTTCTCTACACTGGCATCTTTTTTCCCATCCCAGAATCTTCCTCCACTTGGCAAGATTCTAAGCCATGATTCTCCAGCCATTGCTCCCTAAAGTCCTTTGTCCATTCAGGACTCCGGTACGGTCATAGCAGAACAGTCACTTCATGTGAAATAGGTTTATGTGATTATTATCTACCATTATGGGCCACAGTATTTGTTTTTGAAGGAGAAAAGAGGATATTATTATTTTTTTCTTTTTCTTTTTTTCCCAGGGAATTACTGTGAAAGATAGTTTGGGGATTGTGTGGAGTACTTTGCAAGTTGTGGTAGGTTTTGGTGGGGTTTTTTTTTAAGCCTGGAGCATAGTTGTGAGCTCATCTTATAATTTATACCTTTTCCCTCCTGTCTCATTCCCGAAATCCACCCTCAAACTGCAACTCCTCCAAGTTTTTATGAATTTAATTTGAGGATTCCTTTCTTTTTCAGCTAACTTCAGGTGCTTATTTCATTCCTATTAGGTTATTAATAGGGAAAACATGACCTATAGTCTAACCTAAATACATCTCAGATTCCATGGAAAATATAGAAGTTTGTATTCATTATTATGACTAATTCTGTATTCTGATGCTTATGCGATCTTCCCATATACATTTTGTATACTTTGCTAGTGTGAACAGTATGTCCTGTGGTAGAATTGAACTGTTGCCATTTCCTACCATGATTTTTCACACAGAAAGTATGACTAGACAAGAAAATCGAGACATAATTTCAGAAAGCATAAGCAGTGATTATAAACAGCAACAGAAGGGCTTAGAGATTACTTGGTATCTTTCATTCAAGTGTTTTAAATATTCAGAGTGAACATTAACTGAATTCACAAAATGCACTGTGTTACATATTGTCTTGGTTTGCAAAGACAGGTATCTGCCAGGGAAAGCTGAAGTTTCCCTTAGAATGGAGAATGTAAACCCCTCACCCCCTCCAAATTAGAATTTTGCAATTAAGGGCTTTCAGGCAAAAATTTGGGAATAGGAATAACAGTTCTTTACTAGGAATATTAACAATACAAATGGAGTAAAAAACAAAACCACCCAAGCAAACAAACAAACAAACAGCAATCCTGGAAAACCCTGACAGAGTCAGAGCTACAACCTGACACCCTGTTGCTCAGGGTGTTGAAGCAGTCCAGAAGTAAGTCCTCCAGGAGTGGCAGATGTGGTTCTGTTGGAATATAGATGATCCTGTAGAAAAGGGTCTAGTGATGGTGAGAAGGGTCCAGTGATGGTGAGAAAGGTCCAGTCTTCCTCTGGGAATCGGGTGAAGCCAGATACCTCGTGTTCCTGCATCTCAGTTTTTATTTAGGTAGGAATGGTTGGCTCCCCCCTGCTGGATGGAGCATCTCACAATGGGACAACTTGTGACAAGCTTGGGGACAACTGCTTGGGGACAACTGCTTGGGGAGTCTTAATGGCCCATTAGCAGAAAATATCCCCTTGGAAGGAGGACGGTTAGTGAAAGAGATAAGAAATACTGCTCCACCTGGTTTTAACAGTTGGCCCATTATCAGAAGGCACCCGCCCCCCTCCCCCCAGAATGACAAGAAAAAAAAAAAAACAAACATCTCCCCAACTGCTTTTCAGCAGATGAAATAGAATACACATTTTTGGTTCCATAACCCAAGACAGATATTTTATGTCAAACACACCCAGAGAGCGGAACTGGCTTGTCTGAGACCTCCAATATGAAAAAAATCTTCTGCTTTAATCCATAGAAAGCACTGGGGTTTGTACTGCAGAAAAGCATGGGGCAATGTACATATCAGGTACTGCCTTGAGCTCTGTGTCTTAAATTTGTCTCTGTGTCCTGCATTATAGAAGAATTCAGTATTTTCTATTGGGAAGAGGTTTTAAATAATTATCCAGTAATTTCTCCAGGATAGAACTATTTAGTGACAGCTCATAGTCAACATGCACATCCACGGAAATTAAAACTTTTCTCATGTTTCAATATATGCACAGGAGCAGGTGGGTGAGTAAAACTGGCCCAGCACTTACTTAACTGACAACGAAGGTTTTGATTCCCAAAGTGCAAACAAATCTGAATGGTGTAATTTATAATGGTTAGCTCAAAACACTGACAGTTTGACATCCCAGCATCATGCAGAAACAGTACAATTCACCAAACACCACCAGCCCAGAAGAAAAACAGAGCAGGAAAATAAATTTAAGAATTTCAGCATTGTATGTATCTTGTACCTGACCAGTTCGGTGTTTCTGAGGCTGAGATGAAGAGATATTCTGATCTTCATCTTGAAGCTGAGAGGCATTATCTTGGTATTTATACACTTTAACCTCCATTGTAGTCAGGGCCCAGCTTTGCATCTTACCCATTTTAAATAGAAAAATTTTCATGCTGACATAATAGGACAGCACCTTAACTGTTAAATCATGCTGCCAGCTATTTTATTGTATGTGTTTTTTAATGTG
The DNA here is from genome assembly GCA_017589585.1 of Phylloscopus whistleri. Lineage (NCBI taxonomy): Eukaryota > Metazoa > Chordata > Aves > Passeriformes > Phylloscopidae > Phylloscopus > Phylloscopus whistleri. The sequence goes on along the minus strand of JADMLD010001284.1, from coordinate 255,138 downwards.
TTGTAATTTCTTTAATGTGGAACATACAGGGAGCTAACATGGAATTATAATTGTTTCAGTGATCTTACAAAGTTATACATTCTAGTTCACCACTCATTGTGAAAGGATATCAAAGGTGTCGTGCTCTTGTCACTTGCAGTCATCAGCAAAGATAATGAACTTCATTAAACAGCCCTTTACCAGTAACCTCTGGCAGAAGGGGGTGGACATATTTTCTCACGATATCCCCAGGAAGTTCATTAGTACAGACATCCTCTACAAAGAATTTATTAGACATATATATATAAAAATCCATTGTATACTCTTTTAATTCTTTTTGTTTAAAAAGTGCCAGTTGAATGCAGATAAACCTAAAACAATATAGTTGGAATTCTCTAGGGACAGATGTTGTCATGGGTTACATATTGTCTTGGTTTGGAAAGACAGGTACTGTATGTACTAGATACATATGTACAATATGTACTAGATATTAAACACTCTGGGCCAAGCTTTACTAACATTAGACATTAGACTTGTTTTAGTGGTCTGTCACGCAAACTCCACTGCATTTAATGAATCTCTGTTAGTAAGATCTTGTATATATTTATGTCACTACAGGTTTATGAGCCAGGTTCAATGATTTGGGTAAGCCAGAAGATATTTCCAACCAGCTTTGGGCATGGAGCATTTCCAGAGGTAAAGTGATTTATGTAATTTCTTTCATATGTGCAGCATAGCAACAGTGCTGCATTATATTGGATTTATGAATAGCTGTGAGTTTATGCTGTACATAGCTTAAAATAAAAGTTTCTCAGAAGGGATAACAGTTTCTCAACTAGACAAAACATATTATAAATATGTTCATAAACATATTATAAATATGTTTGATCTTCAATATTAATTGCACATAGTCCAGCTTCCAGCAGAGTATCATCTTTAACAGAAACTGTGCATCTTCAGATTTTTTTTCATTTTTACTATAAAATTAATTAGGATAAATTGGTGAAAAAAACTGCAGAAGGTTTTCAGTCCTCCAGCTGAGCACTTTTATCTACTCAATGCTGAACAGCTTGAACTTCTGAAAAAATAAAGTAAAATTGATAGATTTTTAAAAACTATTATTTGAGATTAAAGTGTTGGGGCTTTTTTTTTTTTAATTTTATTTTCATGAAACCAACAAATATAAAAGGCCTCAGTTCTTAATGACAGTTTATTTTCAGACCTAGAAGGGTCACATGGGACTTTATATCTCATGATTGTATGGCAGGATTTCAGGACTGAGATTGTTTTTGCAGCTGAAAAGGAACTGCCCGACACAATGCTTTTGGAAATTTGCCCAGACCTTTGGTCTGTGTGGTGTGCCTGTTTGCATGTGTAAGTTTCTAGTTTTCCCTTCATATCCTGTAATGATACCCGGGTAGCAAATGAAGTAAAACAAAAATAAGTAAAAATACTATCATGAAGATGGAATTTTCTAGAGTACTATGAGGAAACATGTTTGTGCAGTCACTAAAATTTAAATGTTATTTTCTCATTTTGAAATTCTTGCAAAATATCCATATCAGCTCTAGCAAATATACATTACAACTCCTTACCCTTCTGCATATGTACTGACCAAATTCTGCTCTTTTCCTCTATTTCTTGATGCCCCAAAGGAACATGTCACCAACTGTCTCTAAGAAGGGATTTTGCTCTGTGCTCAGCCTCAACACTGCTCCTGTGTGCAGTGCAGAACTCCATGGGGAGTTAATCTACCTAAAAGCAGAATTTATCCGTCCATAAAGTAATAAATCCTGTCCACTCTAATAAAACAGTGGGAGAGCCATGGGATGGCTTCATTCCCAGCACAAGTAAATGTAGCAAGTATGAACATCCCAGTAAAAATTCTGGGTTTGAAGAGCCAAGAAAGGAAAATTGCTGAAAATTGCACTTTATTGGTCATTGGGAAATTGCCATGTGTTTAATTCCTAATTCAGAAATTCACCACCCTCACACCAGAAAAAAAAAATGAACTTGGAGAAGATAACTTTAATTTCTTAAACAAAGAGAGGCGTTCAGTTTATGCAACAAACACATCCTAAACAATATGAGCAATAAAGCACCTTTACAAATCTTACCACTTAAAACAAACAAACAATTTTTTCCCCTTAACCTAAGATATATTACTATCTAAACAAATTATTTTTGTTTCAGATACCATACTGACATATCATCACCAAAGTACATGCTTAGCCTTAGGCACATGCTTAGCCTTTATGCTTCATTCCGAGGCTTAAAATGAAACATATATTTTAATGCTGTTTAAAAACTTTGCTGAATAGGCACAATTAATATGTATGGTTAACAAAGATCTATTTGAGGCAGATGGCTTATAAGGCACACCAGTTCCTTACCTATTCAGAAGAAGAAAACAATGCAGTGGTTTTAGTGTGCTCTTTTTGATGGATTAATATAAGGAAGTGACTAATTAGTGTGTGTTGGTTGGTTAAACAGTAAAGTTTTTAAAAAATGAGCAGTCTATCCCGGAAAAAGTTCTCTTAATATTGAGATGATCTTTCATACATAAGATGCACTTTTATGTTGGATGTGTTGCATTTTTTGCTGCTAGGACACATTCATTCATGCCCAAGTGAAATGTTTTTCTCAGATGCTGCAAGAACTGCCTGGTTTTCCAGCAACCCTTTGTTCTCTGTGGCATAGAGGTACTATCCCAGCTGGTGGGGGAGTCCTCAGCTCTGGACTCAGGAGGCTGAGCCACCCTAGAAAGTATCTCCTCAGAGACACTCCCCAGGGGGTCGAAAGCACTCCTCTCAGCTGGCGGGTAGCGAGCTCAGCAGGAGGGCAGTGTTCAGCTTTTAGTGATTCAGCTCAGTGATTCCAGCTTCTGCCCCCTGCGAGATTCGCTTCCCCGGTAGCCGGCCTTGGGTGTGAGAGAGAGAGGGTCTCGTTTTGGCGGTTCCGCAGAAGTAGCTTTATTGTAGAGACATTAGCGAAGGAAGCCGAGGGCCGAGGACCCTGGCCTTTAGGGCGGTTTTCAGGGGGTTTTATAGGGAGCTATGTGGGAGGGGGGAAGGGTACAAAACCAATTGGTTACAACAGATCTACATAAGGTCCCGAGGGTGCTTGTGGGTCTTCCTGGAGGGTCGCCCTGAGCAGGGAGTTGCTTTGTTACTTCTGGGTCTGAGTGATGTTGCGAAATTCTCCTTCCCTCCAAGGCAGAGTCACTGGAGCTCCGCCCACCCCCACATAGAGGTGCTTCAGTCATGTTCAGTAGATGAACTAAAGCTAGGGAACTATAGAAATATTAAGATGAGAGAAGGGAGCAACACGCCAAACGGAAGCACAGCTAACACCACTTATTCCTCTCCACAGGGAAATCTCCCCATCTCAAAGGAAGTAAATCGCAAGAAAAGTGAGGCAGAGGGGGCACACTTTGCTCCAGCAAGTGGCTATGGACAACATTTCACCAAAATCAATTACCTCTACTCTTTTTAAACATAATTTCTCCATTCGTATTACATATGGTGTATGGGTTTGATAAGGTCATGGTGTCATATATTGGAAATTGTTTCTGTGTAAATCATCAAGTGTAAGAAGAAACTATGGGACTCTGAGCCTTGCTTTAGAGAATAACAGTGGACAAACGTGTACCATAAAAACTAGTTTTTAACATTCTAATTCAAGCGAAAGTTCTCTGAATTTCACACTGTGAATCCATGTTTACAAACATTACAGGTGGGCCCTCAGGCCTGGTTCTACCACAGCAACGACTTTCACTACTCAAACTCCACAGCTCACACACAACTGGGTAAACCACTCTCTCTGTTTCCACCAACCCAAACTGCTTCTTGCAGAGGCTGAGAGTCCCCCTTTTTTTCATTTAGATGTAACAAGCCTGGTAGTTTATTTTCATTGATTGTCTGTATATCTCTATATTTTATCCATGTACTCTTTTGATGTATAGAAGTAGTATGAAACTCATGGTTTCCTTGTGGTAAGTGATTGTGATGCTGCCACGGGATTTGAGACACTGATGAATGGTGCTATTTTGGACTTTAAATATGCTCCTTGGCAAGGTAGCTCTGATGGAGTTATTTTTTATTTCCATGTTCTGAGAGGGTGATGGTACTTTGTTTTTCTGAATGTTGTTCTTTAGACTGGACTGACTTGTTTACTTGTGTCTTCAGTGTGGCTTTCTTATTCAGTGCTGTAGGTGAGTAACTACTTATAGTATATAAGTGAGGAACTGATTCCCTATCAGTGTCCACTCACAAACATGCAGTTATAGTGGGAGCAATCACAAAACTGTAATTTTCGTAAAATCTCCTTTCTGACTCCTATCCACTTTATGGAGAAAGATGAGCAATAATTTTCCACCAACTTCTCAAAATCTCTTGATTTTTGTCTTTTTTTCTTACAAGCCTTTTTTAAAGAAGGGACAAGTTTTAATGTCCTCTTCAAATCCATAAACTAGGGGATATAGTAAGAAAAATACAGCAAATTTCTGGGAAGAGAAGTCCTAAAGGGGAAAGAGTACATTTCCGCAGTACTGTCAACATGTGGATTTTACATTTTTGTTCTTGCTCCCAAACTACTATAAATACAAAATAACACAAACCACAAAACTAAGCAGTATCATCTACTCATGGAGTGTTGTTGTGTTAGACACAGTCTGAAAGCCCACCTTAATTTTTTATATAATTCTGTCTTTTAGCTATTCCTTTTACAGGGCAGGCCTTGTTCTGAACTGTCTTAGCTTCTGACTGTTAAATACCAATGCATGCAATGCACTTCTAGATTTCTTTCTCTACCTTCTGTATCTCTTTCCTTGTACACTTCATTTTCCAATAGAATAGATATGTCTGCTGTGCTGTATATAGAGCAAGAAGTAATATTCAACAGTTGTGGCATTTACGTATAGTTGCAATTGTGTACTGCTGAAAATGCAGGCTTTTGTAACAATGTGATCTTTAATAATGCAAGTACCCAATGTATTTTAGCTATTTTAGTAGGATTTGTTCAATAAATATGCAAGCTCTAAGGGTGGCTGTGATGCGTCTGTTTCCTTGTTACAATAAGGGCAGGGTTCCTGTTACTGATTGTTTTCACCTGTTCTTTTCCTGATTCCTGAGGTTTGTTTCAGGAATATCTAGTGCTGCTTGCTAAACAATAGCTATCAAGATAACCTAAATGCCAGATCTGCATCTGGGAAATGATAGCTTGCTGGGCAATGGCCGTCACATACTTGGCTTCCCACACTGCTGAGTGGCTGGGTCAGATGTGACACTTTGTGCCATTTTTAGTAGCCCCAGGAGGACACTCTGGGCCTGTGCATGTCAAATACAATATGTTTCATTTTCCACCTCTGGTAAACTGAATTAAAAGGTAATTTCACTTGTGTGGGTAATTTGGTTTAAAACAATGTTGATACAGTCCTCTCTTAAAAACCACTTTTATTGGTGGAAAAGTAACACACATTGCTAAGTTTTAGAACATATTTTGGTGTCAATAGTATAGATATAGTAGAGACAAAGATTATTTAATATACACTGTGATTGATAGAAGCTTTCAGAATAAGCAAAGATGGCATGCACCTCTGCATCTGCAACAGTGGCTGTGGCACATGCATAGTGTCAGCTTCATAAGATTAAAAAAAAAGGAAAAAAGTTATAATTATTATGCATTAAAAAAAAAAAAAAAGGCATGTGGCCATTTTAAAGAATGCCCCTAGGATTTAATACATGTATTTTGAAAGCATTATGGTCAAATAAATTGACTCAGGAAACACTGGTTCCAACTTCAAACCTTTTTATAACATATAATGGAGTATCTGGCAAATCAATATTTGCCCCTCAGCAAATCAAGCAAAAAATAAAACCCCAAAGATGAAGTCTGAAAAACAGAAACAGTAATGAATACTTGTTTTCATAAAGCAATTTAAGCAGTTCAGATAAAATCACTAATTAGGAACTAACTGTTGTTACCATTGAGCGTCATATTTTAAATGAAGAGTAGGACAGAATGGTATGTGTTATCAATTAAATTCCAATACTAAAAAAGCTGCATCATTAATTACCAAATGCAGAAAACATTAATCCTTACACCTTAGAGTTTGTGCCACCAACAGCATCCTGAGGATATGTATTAAAAAATCTGATTCATATTAATATTTTTATTCATTGGAAGTTAGCTAAATTCTGTCTGCAAGCATATAAAACATACGAAAAAGAATCATAAAAAATTTAAATCAATAGTACTTTAGTGCCAGGCTCCAATTAAATTTCTACTATTAAAGCTGTACTACCATATTACAAGAGATAAAAAATAAAATCAATATTCTACATAAAAAGTTCAAACAGAAAAAGGAAATGGAATGAGCCCAGATCTGTCACATCAGCATCATGTTCTTGTGAGTGAAAAAAAGAACATGAGTATAACCAGCATGCCAAGTGAGGTAATGGTTTAGTACCACTCAGCAATGGCAAGGATACAGCTGGAGTAAGACATCCTCCTTGGGCTCTCCAGCTCAGAGAACATGGGTACAACAGTGGCAAGAGCCCAGGGAAAAGCAGCAGGAGTGGTGTGAGTGATGGCAGAGACTGTGGCTGATGGGGGCTGACTGAAACAGTCTAGTTTAGTTCAAAGTGGAGCTAAAAAGCTGCTTTTCACAGGGGTAGAGCAAGACCTCAGAGTCATAAAAGAGGTTGTAGTAATACCTCACTATTTGGAAAAGACTCAAAGGTGGAAGGCTAGGAATGTGCTCAAAAACTGGCCAAGGGAGAGTATCAATGCTCATCTGAGACATTTCAGGTCGTGTTGGTTCTGTTACCATTTGCATCACCTGTAACTCAAACCCAGACTTTCCTATAATGAAGTAAAAATAGTCCAGAATCAGAAATTTCTGTCTTTCTGTAACTTCCTAAAAAATTCCCTGGCAAACAGAGTGTGGCCCCACACACTGAACTATTCACACAAGACTTTCATTTCGCACCCAACTACAGGCTGAGTCCATGAGGCCATGATATATTCAATATATGACCCCTTTTTATGACCCTTCACATCCCTGTTTACTAAGGTTAATTTTGTGTTCTGGTGACGTAAGAGGCAGAAATGCAGGAACTTTGGGCTTTGCTGCTGCAGCCATGAAAACATAGGCAACTTACATTCTAGTGCAGAGAAAAGAAAGACCAGGAGGAAAAAGAGGGAAAAAATAAAAAGAAATACACATGGAGAGAAATACAGCAAGCAATTAAAGAGAAATAAGAAATTCAGAGTTGGAGCCTTTCTGGAGCCTGTCTGAACTAGAGCTCAAGAGGTGAAAGGTTTGTAGAGAGGAAACACAAGTGTCACATTCCACTTTGGAACAGCTATTTTCCTTCACAGACACAGACCTGTAAAATGCCCTGTTGAAAACATGCAGGAAGAAACTCTGGTTTTATGAGAGAGTAGTTAATGAGGGTTTTTTCCCACCAAATTTTGTGAGTGAGGAGCTGCAGAAAAGGGGGCAGGCTGGCATCCCCTCTGGAAAAAGACACAGCAGGACAAGAGACTCTTGGCCAGCTGTGTCAGAGGCAGGGTGCAGGCTTATCCCAGCTTGAGTCTTGAGACTCTGGAACTTTTTCTGCTCATGGACATGCTTGGCAAAGTTCAGACAGTGGCCACCACACTTAGAGCCTGTGTCCTAGTCCTGGACTAAGTAGGGGAACATGGTGTAATAGAGCAGACACACTGTAGTTTGCATTACCGTGAAAAAAGAGCCCAGTATTTGGATACTCAAATGATGCCTGCTTATGCTCAAGGAAAAAAACAAAACCAAAACCAAAAACAAAGACAAAAACAAAAACAACCATCATGAGAGAGAGATAAAGAAGAAGAAAGTACATCTTGCTTTTATAATTCAACTGCTATGTAAAAATAACCTAGAATCTTCAGGTATCCTACTCTGACAATCCTGCCAGCCTAACCTATCCATATGTAGTATTTCATAAGTGCATCCAGAGCTACCATCCGTCTGCCAGGGTATGGCCAAAGCACAAAGTGCTGTGTAGACTGGTGTAAATTATCTCAGGAAGCAGAGTAACAGCAAAATCATCACTGCCTGGGAAAAAAAAAAAAAGTCAGAAAAGGATGCTCATGCTTTTTGTGTATTTGTTTCTATCTTGCCATTCCTGATGCTGCCTGAGCGCCTTAGCTTGATCCCACCAGTCAAATTGTAACATTTCAGAGCAGCTTAACTCTGTTCCTGCTCTGAGGGCTCTGATTTGGTTTTAAGTTGTAGGTTTAAATCTTTCACCCTGTATGTCACTTGGGAGCTGCTTTTCAGAGCCCCCAGATTCTTGTGACTCATCTAATGTTTTCCAGCTGCTGATTCCAGAGGAAGAGATGTGACCCAACAGCTGATGTTTTATACAGAAAGAGTATCCTGTTTGCACAGCACTGTTTCAAATTCATATTGCACGTGTCCAAAATTAAATCCATGAATCTGTCCAGACAGATAATAGTTTTATTAGGAAATTTATTTTGTGTAACTTAAATCCAATCCCAAAGGTTCCAAAAAGTCACAGCACCTGAGACTTCTATTTTCCAGATACATACTCAAGATGAAAGGGCCGAGCAGGTTTCTCCTGCATTTTTTTTTCCTGTATTCTCAAGTGGTTTTTGCAGTCTCAAGTCTCTAGTTATCTCAACAGACTCCCACTAACAAATGCAAGAGTGCAGAAAGATCTTTGTGGTATAATTTCTCCATTCAACATGGCATCTTCCCCAAAGCTGCTTTTCTCAGATGCAAATTTTACTGCGTGTTCCCCTCTGTACCCATCCATTCAAGACTTACTGTGGAGTGGGAGAAAAAGAAGTCAGAGAGCAGGATCAACCTTGTTGATAATGAAGACATTTTGCAAGTGATGGAACAACCATGGGAAAGGCAAACAAGGATGTAGATGCGGGTTGTGGAAACAGGATATAAGATAAAACACACAGGACAAAAGGAGCAGGACGTGTTAGCAGATGACCAGTGCAGAGTTCAGCAAACAGTAACTCAGGTAAAGAAAAGGTAGGGTTATCACCTAGGGTATGGTGAACTGTGATGTTATTGGTTAAGCAAGAAGAACAGTATAAGAAGAACCATATAAGGCAATGTTTAAGATCATTGGATGATTGTAGTGTTAAGAAATCCTATGCAAATGCCATATTAAGCCAAACAAATTGGCTTCTGATCATCAATCAGTCGTCCCTGCCTCTTGAATCCTGATAATTTACCACAGACCATCCAGCTTTCTGCAACAAAATTAGTGGACAGCAAGGCCTAATGGCTGCTCTGTTTTCAACTAGGCTGCCACGGGTTTTACAGCTACGTCTAGATTTGCTTTGCCACCAGTTGTGCAATCATTCTCCTCACTGGCTGTAGTGGAAGCTGCTGGAGCTAAGTATGTCAGCAGGCTGCCAGGGCAGCCCTGCTCTGGAGCCTTCACTCCACTGTGAGTCATTTTGGCTTGGTCACTTTTTCCCCACAACCGCCACTTGCTCAGAGGTGAGTTTCTGCCCATGAGTCAGCAGTGTGGCTGTAGAGCTCTGTCTGCTGAAATCCCCTGGGAGGCTCAGGAGCTGTAGTATTTCCGCCACAGACTTCACTATGCTGATCAAAACCACCTGCAGCCTCTAACAAATTCACAGTCCGTTTGCTTTCTTTTCAAGTCTGACAAATTCTCAGTGTTTCCTTGGTAGCCCACCCAAGCTGACAGTGCTGTTCACAGGAAGGTTGTATGAGGACAGGACTCCATGTGGCAAAAAAACACCCTTAAAAAAAAAAGAAAGAAAGAAAAAAAAATAAACAAGAGAGAAAAGAAAGGGGAAGGAGGGTACCAAAAAGGATGTCTGAACACTGTGTTTGTAAATAAACAGCAGTAAGTTATCATTAACTTAACTGTAGCGGCAGGAAACATTTCTGTCAGATTCTGGAAAGCCAGCCATGGCAGGAATTTGTTACATAAAGTGCAAAACTGCTGATATTTAAAAGTGTACTTTGATCAACAAAGGGAGAAGAAATGCATTTCATGCTTTTCACTCTGAAATACATCAATATGAGCAATTTGAGGTAGCTCTTTTCAGTGGGGAACCTCAACCTGCAAGCAGACTTGCAGTTTGCTGTTACTGTTAAAGCTCACAGCATTGGCAGATCACACATGAGAATGGAGAGAAGAAACTGGGCATTGTCCCCCAAGTGTCATCTGCTGCTTGTCCTGTTACTGAAGGATCTGAACCTCTGAAGCCAGGAGAGAGGAGATGGGAACTGCCAAGCGGGTGCAAATTGGGCACACCACTTCCACCTTTGCCAAAGCCCCAGTGCTCTCTGGAGGTCTCTGCTCTGTTTTACTTTGCCCAAAGGCTCACAAAGAAGCACATTTCAGCCAGAAAAACCCAAGTTTAGCTGCTGTGAGTCAAGAAACTTACCTACAGCCCACAGGTGCATTTGATAATCCATGATAACACAGCACACATGTCCAGAGACTGGGGAGAAACTTGCTGAAGAGAAATGAGAGGAGTGGGATGGATTACCCAAGTCCCAGAAAGCAGGATGGTCAAAGACCTGGAAGGTAAGGAATGACTCCCTGTGATAAAAAAGAGGTATCTTGATCAAACCCTTTTTTATGGTTAATGGTATCTGTCCTAATTTCCAATAAATTCAGTAGAAGGAGAACCCAAGGACACTGTGTGACTAAATCACATGCCAAACCCAGGGATTTTGAAACACTAAACAAACACTAAACCATCTGACTGATCTCATGCAGTGGTAAATGCTGAGTTATTCCACTGGAACTACCTGGCTGAATAAACAAAATCAAAACCAGGTTCACGCAGATGACCCAAAAATTTTGATGCACTTGTGAGGCAGACATTCCAGCTGGATAAGGGAAACTGCAGAGCTCAGCTCTTATATCCCAGACAGTGTCACTGACATTGTCTTACAGACAGGCAGAGTTTGAGCAAAAGGGCATAATTCTGCTTGGGGTAGGCAAATCTTCCTCAGGTGGGCTTTGCCCATGCACACCACCCCTGCCTACCTTTCTACCCACTCTGGGATGCTGAAAGGCAAACTTCAGGTTTTCTCTCCTTCCAGGCTACTACTGATCAGAAACTGAAGCTCTCCATGCATTTTAAGCCCACAACTCTAATTGCGAATGGGTTTCCTTTATTGCCAAGGTGATTGTGCTGTGATGTTCCCTCCTGATGGACTGAACTGCTCTGATGCAGAGGAATGACATAAACCAGAGCTCACCTTCTGCTGGGAAGATTTAGGACCTGCCTAAACAACACTTAATCAGCTATAAGGTATTTTTTAGATAGTGAATAATTTTGTACTGATTTAGGGATTGCAGGCCACAGAAAGGGGTCAGAACACAGATTTCCTGAAAATTCAGATTTCTCCAGAAGCTTTAATGGGCTTTGCATTGCTCTAATATGCTTGGGAGGTAAAGGCAACCTGGGACTGGCATCAAAAACAGGTCTTGTCCTGCTGGGCCATAAGGAAGGCACAAGGTGCATGGAAACTCTCTTTTCTTGCATTAATTCCTGTGCTGCAAAGCCAATACCCATGTATTTTACACTCCCACCTATTGTACATGTAAACACTCATATCAGAAATGTGAAAAGCCATTCAAAATACAGATTGTGATGGAACAAACATCTTGTTTGTGGATAGTGGAGTAATGTTCTGTCCAGTGGAAGGTAAGGCAGTGTTTGTTCCTACTTCTGAAAACCATTCGACTTTGTGTTTATCTCAAAGGTACAGGTGGACCCACTTCAGGAAGCTGGGCTTCCTTGTGCTTCTTGGAATCAAACATGAAGTACTGAACCTGTTCCCACACAGCCCATCAGCAAACCATCCCCATAAGCATAAACTCTCTTTTGAGAGGATAGAGTGCTGTTAAGGAAATGGATTTTTGAAGACTGAGAGAATAATTACCAGTGTCCTTTATTTTTTTCCCTTTGGAGAAGAACATAATGTTTTCTGGTTAGCCTTAAAGTCTTGAACCCTAGAAAACATTATGTAATGTGTTATATTAGGAATATCATGCAAAACCAAGAGAAATAGTTCTTCAGAGGCTTCACAGCAATAACAAACTATAAGGGATAAGCAGGGATGATAATTTCAAAACATCTCATTTCAATACTGTTAAACTACATAAGAGCTTTAGACTCTATAATGAACAAAACTAGCTATACTACTAGGGTGGTAGGTATATCTGAGAACAAGATAAATATTTTAATTAGATCATATTTGTTATGAATAAGGTGTGGTGATTGGCTCATGCAAATGAGGAGGAGTTGTTCAGTGTGGTGGGATTAACAGTTCTTTTGACATATACTTTTGCTGTTCCAGTATAGTTTTGAACCCTTTTCCATTCTCCCTTCAATACTCCCCTCCTCTTTTGTGGTTACTGCCTGTCAGCTCTGGCTGACAGGGCTGTAAAAACATGTGGGGAGCGAGTGTATTTGCCCCTTGTAAGAGGCAGCAGAGAGTAGGGGGACACTTGCTGCTGAGAGATCTGGCAAGGTGACATCGCACCACCAATCAGGACACAAGAAGGGCTCCACCAAGGAAAGGCATGGAAGGACTGACTGACAGGCCTTGGAGGGAACCAAGTATACAATATGGGTAAAGCCACAGACTGTGGGAGGGGCCAGAAGAACATATAAGGCTGCTTATGAATATTAATGAGGCTGATGCAATCTCAGGGTATAAAAGGTGGAGACAACATTTTGTGAGCTGAGCCTCTCGTGGGCAGGAGGTGTCCCATCAAGCTCCCAGTTGCTTGTTGCTATAAATATTTATTTCCCCACCAGGAAACAAAAATACATATATCAATATCTTGGACCACAGCATTTGCAGGAGTACACCCCACATGTTGCCAATCTGATCAGTTGTGGATGATCTGTGCTGTGCTATTTTCTTGATTTACTGCTGATTTCCTAGCAGTCATAAGAAAAAGGAGAGAGAAAATCTAACAGTGGATGAGGTGTGTGTCCCAGCTTGACACCAACCCACATAGCATTCTCACTCACAAAACTTACTGACTCTAATAAAAGCAAGCAGTTGTAAAATGAGACTGAAATCCCCAAGGGAGAAAGGTTAATGGCTGCACCAGAAAACCCTGTTTCCCAGTGCCAGCATGATATGTGCATCCTGTGCTGCTGGATGCAGGAGAGCCAGGAGGATGCCCAGCAGCTGCTGCTGCTGCAGGGAGCTCTGGAGCAGCAGGAGGCTCCCCTACGTATAACTGCAATCCTTAAAAGAGGTGCTAGCTCTAAGGCCTTCTAAGCACAGCTCCTGATACACCTGCTGCTTTTGAAAAAGTAACTTTAAGTTGTCCTTGGTTTCTTTTAACAGGTCTAAGAGGAAATAATACTGATTATTAGGTTTTGTATTGTGAGAGGGTGCAGAACTCCCTGAGATCAAGTTAAAAATGTGCACTAAAAATAGCACAAAGACCAGAGTGTGATACTGAAAAAAATTTGGGAAACTAGTCATGTTCACTGATTTCTTATGCCAACTACTACAAGTCACTCTGTGTCAGATCAAAAAAAAAAAAAAAACTAACCCAAAACAATTAACCATAACAACAATAAAACTACCACCAACAACATCAATAGGAAAAGAAAAACAAAAGAAATCAACTATGGATTCTACGTGTACTTTTGGCACTCCAAGTGTGTAACCTACCCCCTCTTCCTCACCCATTTTCATCACAACTCCTCTATAAAACCTTTTTCCTTCCCAGCAGTGCTTCAAGGGACAATGCAGTCACTTTGAAATACTAAATGCATGGTAGTCTGATGCATGGAGGTATGAAAAATACATTCAGTGGTTGTCATTATTCTTTTCTAAACACTATTACTACACTGGCTTAAAAGACTGATTGCTGACACTTCAGTACTCTACTAATATAAAATACCTGCTATAGCTCACAGTACCTGCCTCAACACACAGGCTTTCCCTCAATTATATTCCTGTACTCTAGCAGCAACATTTTTTGGGCTCATCAATAGTTTTTGCTCCTCCCTGTATGTTCAGCCCTAATTTACTTGTGAGGAACATTTACATGTTTGCTGTATTGTATCCATTTGGGATTTTGTTGTTTACTTCTAATAGTCTACTATTGATGTAGTTATTGAGTTTAACTTACTCATGGCTTTCCAAAAATCCTGTCATCATGTCTTATTTTAGAAAGACAAGTGCTGCCAGGGAAAGCTAGAGCTTCCCTTGGAATGGAGAATGTAAACCCCCTCCCTCCAAATTATTATGGTTTTGCTATTAGCAGCTTTCAGGCAAAGATATGGGAATAGGAATAACAGTTCTTTATAAGAATTTTGATACTAATTTGTATCAAAAATACAAGCGTAGTAGTACAAAAAATAAACAACAAAAAAATCCTTGAAACTCTGACAGAGTCAGAAATACATCCTGACACCCAGTTGGTCAGGATGTTGAAAGAAGTCCAAATAAATCCTCCTGGAGTAACAGATGAGGTTCTGTTGGAGTAGAGATGATCCTGTAAAAGGGTCCAGTGGTGGTGTAGATGTGTCCAGTCTTCCTCTAGGAATCTAGTGGAAAACAGTCTGTCCTGGTGTTTCTGACTCTCAGTTTTTATCTAGGTAGGAACGGTGGGCTCCCTGGAGCATCTCACAACGGGATGATGTAATGTTTTCAGTCATGGGGTGAGCCTTAATGGCCCATTAACAGAAGATATCCTCCTGAAGGGAGGGTGGGTCGTGGAAGAGATAAGGAACATTGCTCCACCTGGTTTTAACAGCCGGCCCATTAGCAGAAGGCACCTGCCCCCTCCCCCCTGGAGTTATGAGGAATGGGTTATACAAGAGATAAAGAAAACACCTCCCCAACCGGTTTCAACAGATGGGAAATAGAATACACATTTTTGGTTACATATTGCAACCCAAGACACATACCTTTTAATAACAATAGTCGGTGTTGATATTCACAACTCAAATTAAACTGACTAAAGTAACCAAGTTTTCCTAAACCTTTGTAATTCATCTTGGGTGTGTTGCTTGCTAAGGCCATAAGGTTCAGACTCATTGCTGATCATAAGGTATGGAATTTGGCCATTATTTTATCCCATGTCTAGGAATATATTCCTTAAAATGATTTGGATAGTCTCATCCTCCTCCAGGAGTTAGCTATGCCTTGCAAGAGAAATTTCCATATCCTTCTCTACACCATGGGGTACCTGTACTTTCATCTGTGCAAGATATGAGAAGTTGGTCTTAGCCAATTAAATTAACTGATCACAAAGGTTTTAAGACAAAATACCAAAGGTTTGAAAGTTTGAAAGAAAACTAATGATATTATACAAACCATTTTTTAGCAGTCAGCAAAACAATTCTTTATGGAAGGTTATAATGAGCTTAAAGGCTTGTGAATAAACAATAGAAGTGATAAATCTTGTCTTTCATTATGTTTTTGATATTGGCTGATGTGATCTTTTAATAAATAAATTAGGCAAACAAAGACTGGTTTACATTTGTCTGGGAGCAAAACTGGAGAACCATACCAGGAAAGTGCCCAGCCATTTACAAAAACACAGTTGTGAATTAAGTCCTTTGTCCTAATCAATGTTCCCAGCAGCTAGGATATTGAGCTAGGAAGAAACCCAACTGAAATGCAGGGACTGAGGTAAAAGTACAAGTCAGTGCCAGTGGTGAAAACCAGGAACACTTCAAATTTTCATGACAAAATGATATTTTTTCTTCTTGTTGAAGAAGTGGGCAGTATCACCCACTGCCTAGACAGCCAAATGTTTGGGTAGTACTTCTGTGGAAAACTATCTGGGTGTCACAGTGAATCTGTAGCTAGGAGGAGTTAAGCTGCTGCTGTTGCTAGAAAAGATAGCACTCTACCAGATTATACAAACAGAAGCATTAACCTACAGAGCTCATGCAGAACTCAATCCACTCCTGTCAGCATTTGGTAAACCTCAGATGAGCAGCTGTATCTGGTTTTGGGCAAGGCACTTCCTGTGAGATGGGGAGAAGCTGTAGGATGACCAGGAGAGAGCAGTGAGAGTAGCCAGGGGTCTAGAAAATGTCCTCAGCAAGGAAAGACTGCATGAAATAGGACTGTTTAATTTAACATGAGGGAAGCACAACAAAAAAGGCAGCTGCAAAAGGGCAGAGGAAAGATTTTGTTTCTTGGTCTATGAGAGTCAGGGCAGGATGCAAAGAGCCTAAATGCTGGTAGGAAGTGCTAGGTTTAATGTTTGAAAGTGGTTTCCTAACAGCTTGGCCTCTGCTGCAGGACATCTTAGAAAGAAAATTGCACAAAATTTTCCAAGCTGCAAAAAACCTCACAACCATGCAGGTAGTTCATACTGCTGAAGAAGGCTGAAGACCTAAAAGACCTTTCCAGGCAAGCTTGGCAAGGGGGGAGACATGTAAAGCTGTTCTAAGGGTGCTGGTGCTGTTCTTCTGGACCTGGTGGAAATGTCCTATCCTCCAAATGGTGCTGCCTTTGAGGTCCACTCCCCCTTGCCTCTCACTCTTTATATTGTCTCAAACCAGGTCTTGCAGGCTGGTTGCAATAGCAGTCTCCCAACACCTAAATCAGGAATACAAAATCATGTTAATAAACCAAACACTTCAGTACTTTATACTTCCAGTATTTTCATTCTTTCCTTTCTTTTTCTGTACCCCACTTAAAATATTTAATGTATGTTTAAGGACACTGGCTTCCATGGGTGTAAGCAGAACAATACATAAAACTCTGAACCTTTACTGCCTTCTTGTGACACTCTGACGAGGCTGTGCTAAAACTACTGGTTTCATGGCTGCATGTAATCTAATACTAGCAGAAGCAGCAGTTTCAGACTGTAGCCCCTGGCCTAAAGACCCTATTCTTTAATTGAATTTATGATGCACCTACCATAACAAATGTGAGGAGGAAGCAGTGAGTGAAACACAAGCTTCTGTTATTTCTGCCACCTACAGTATTTATGCTGTTTAAAAAATTATTTTAAATTTTCAGTTTATCTCACTGCCTTAAGAAAACAATGAATTTAAACCAAGGAGATTGGTTTCTTTTAAGACACCTACTCAGATAATAAGCCAGTTTTCCCCCTCAAATCATCCATCCCACTGAAGATGTGCCAAGAAAAGCAGACACCTTCACCCTTCAGCTAGGACCACCAGGTGCTGCTTCTAAGAGAGATAAGCATGGGGCCATGGTGCTGGATTGAGCATAATAAGGTCACCTGCTCCAGGTGCCCTCTAGTCCACTCTGCTCCCACCAGTTACATAGTTACCTAAAGAAACCCAGATTTTAATTTATTTCTAATTATATCTGCCTCATGAGGTGATGCAGTAGCTCACAACTGGGACATGGGCATGGGCTGTGGATGTTTATGACCCCAATGGATGGATCACTGTGTAGAGTTTTCTGCTGTGAGGCTGCTGAGGGGTCCCATGGACAACTTAGGTGTCCCCACAGCTGCCAAAACCCATACTGGACCAACTTTCAGACACTGAAAATCCAGACACATGCAATTTATGCAGAAAAACTATTCTTTCTGTTGAAGCTAGAGGTCTACCCTACTTGACTATTGGATATAACCTTCACCTTTCTGCAATCTACCAGGTAGTAAAGGCTGGACATAAACTGCTGAAGAAGCTGCCTATTGCAGCATTCCCCTTGAGGAAGATATACTGGAGCAGATTTGTATCTGCAAACCTGCTCCTAGCACACAACATGACAAAGCTTAGGACTGTTTCTCTGGGCTCAGCTGGTAACATCCAAGCTGCCTCAAGCTTTGTCGAGGCACACATAAACACCAGGATAATTATCTGTCCAAAAGCAAGTTTTGATTTCATGTTAGCATTAGGTCTGCCCTCAGAAGTGTGTTTGTAACACCTGTATTCTACCCATTAACTCTAGTACATCATCTGCTTAATATCATCATCATCAAGAGGATGTACCTTTCATGTACCTTTAAAATTCATTCTGAATGTAAAAAAAAAGTAAATTTCATGTACTTTTCATGTACCTTCATGTACCTTTAAAAAGCAAAAAATTCATTATGTATTGTACGGAATATAGAAATGAAAAACTGTTTCTGGGACTCACTCTTGCATAATCCTAAGAACTGATACCATAGTAAGTTTATGGGGTCTGTCAGAAATAGATAGTCAATAGATGTGAAATTGTACACTCAAATGTACAATTATATAATGAAATTAAATAGAAGATGTTCTTTATACTAGTAAAGAAATAAAGAGTTCTTTATTTTGCAAACTACCTCAAAGGAAAATTTGACATGAAGAATTGCTTGTGTTTTCTATATTACATGACAGCAATTTATGTCAATTACTTCACCTTTCCCCATTTTGTGAATTTTGAAGTGCATAGATTACTTTGTGCATTTTTTTCCTCATTTTTAAATGAACACAGCTGTTACTAAATTTCATTAAAGAAAGCTTTGTACACACTCATTTTCAGAGGTGAAGCCAATAATTTAGGAAGGTTTATAGTGGTGGCTTTCATGCAGGTAAGAGGACCACCATCAAATAGTGTCTCTAAATTTAAACTTCATGAGTTCAGCTCTTTTGCTATTAGAGATAAAAGGAAAGACCTAATGTAGCAGAAAAAATTTCTTCCAACCAGCCTGCTTTTCTACAGCTATCAAATGCTTCTGCATCTGGGCACTCTAAGAGATGGGGAACTCAACTGATAAGGTGTCAGATCCGATTTAGTACCTGCACATTAACATGAAACTAAAGTTGCTGGGTTCTGCTGCAATGTGAATGAATTGCTAAAAAAAAAGGAGATGTGTAATTATGAAGCAAATTCTCTAAATTCTAATATGGTTCATCTTCATGAATGCTCCAATAGCCTGAAGGTATTTTATCCCAACAGTCTGGAATAAAAAATAAGGTTATAAGAGAAACATTCCACCTGGTATTTCCTTTGTAATAGATAGTAATAATATATTGGGGTTTAGTACAATTCTTTGAATTAAATCTGAACTGACAAGACCTGAAAGAATGTCTGATGGTTTCTTTCACTGCAACCTAGATCACTTCATATACTGTTGTAGCTGTTTAGAATATCTCAACTTCATGTTTTCCCAGCAAATACACCCAAGTCACAGCAAAGGACAAAATGAGTATTACTTTAATTTCTGCAATTAATAGATTATTTGTCTTGCTTTGTTCAATGCTAGTGTGTTTACCGAGAATGGTGTAAAGATTGAAAGAGTCTGCAAGAGGGACATTTGAGGGAGAAAGTAAGCAAGGTATGGAGGGAGTAGATCTGTCTTGAATTTCTAACAGACTTTTCTTTGACTTCAGCATGCTGCTTATCATAGGAATATAATTAGCCTGGTGTTTAAAGCTATCTCAGATTAAATGTGCATTTGTTCAGCAAGATGGCAAAGGCAAAGGTCAATTATAACTAGTGTAATTTATTGCAAAATAGGTTCTTGCTCCCTAGTTATGTTTGCGGAAGTGCTTTCATTCTAAGGCCACTGCCAAATTTGACCCTCTTCCGCAAATAATTTTGAGTCTGCTGAGAACTCATGAACTGGAAAGAGGGAAATTCATCCAGTCCTGCAATGGTCTGTCTCATAAAACCTGCCTCTGGGGAGCTTCCGAAGCAAGGCCATAACATATGGCATGTGTGACAATTTATCAGATTGTGTCATTCACAGGGCCTGGCCTGCATACTTCAAAAAACAATAAATTTCCCAAGGGGTGATTCCCACCAAAGTAATTATTTTTTGGTTTTTTGAATGTCTGTGCTACACATTGCCTTAATATTTATGCTCACTCACATCTCCCCTTCATCACTGTTAGTAATGGCAATTTTGAGAGGATGGGGGAAGCCATCTCCAGCTGAGAAGCACATATCTGATGATACTGTTCCACTAGATTGAAGATCATGTTTATAGTCTGCCAGGGACATAATTTGGAGTTAATGTAGCAACCTGGGGTTTTGCCCACAAACTTCAGGCAGTTTATCAACTGCCTTTCCAGTCTGCATTTAGAGAAAGGCAAAGGCTGCTTTAAACTTCTACCATAGGTAAACATAAAGTGAAATTATTAGTATAGCCTCAGAACGGCACCACTGTAATTCTGCAGCACTGCGGTGATGCAGGAGAGCAGTTAGTGTGCAAGCCCACAGTACCTTCTCAAAGCCATAGAGTGAACAAAAGGGTTTATTGTTTTGATTTTTTTTCTGGAATACTCAACTATTCTAGTCAGTAGTTTTCTAATTATTATCTTGCTGTTTTCAATACAAATCTCAGCATCTCTTAAATCTAACCTTTCAAATAATTTGGAGATATTTTTCCAAAAACTAAGAACAGCACAGTCTCCAGACATTGTTGTATAAACAATGTTTATAATTGTTGTATAAACAAAGTTTCTCCTCCACCTAGAAATCTGTCTATGCCGAACAAAACCAGAACAACCCTAACCTTAAAGAAAGAAAACATAAAAGAAATACCAATACTTACCCTAGAAAATTTTATTCCTTATTTTATTTTCTTCTTTTTCTTTACAGCAGGACCACTGCTCTTTAAATCACACACTTCCCTTGCAATTCAATTAATTATAATTATCTGGGTTGTTACTGCACTCTTCCATGCAATGTACAAATGCATGGGACAGAAAGCAGCCAGCAAAGAACATATCAGTGGTCAGGTAAGGTGAGAATAGAAGTGCAGAGGAAAGGAGAGGTTTGTCTTCGATCAAATGTGCTAGTGGGAGAGTAGGCAGAACCCTGTTCCTTTGCCTTTGCTGGGACTATTCATGTGCATAAATGCATACATGCGTTCATGTTTTGACAGACTGAGCTTTTAAAAAGGAGATCAAAGAAGCTATGGAAGGGAGTGCAGAGGAGGTTTGAAAATCTCATTCATTCAAGTGAGTTTTTGCCTGAGCTTAAATTTGGCTCAGTGCTGCACATCAACCACTTTGTTGTGTGGGCAGGCTGGAGTGGGAAACACACACACATGCACATGTGTACATACACATACACACAATCACAGGGCTCTGTAGGGGCCAGATTTACATTACACAGTGAGACAGTAGAGACAATTCATACAGGTAAAATATGCTGAATAGCAAGCAGCCCGTATCTACTCAGGTTGAGGGAAAAATGCTGTGATTAAAGAGCAGTGGTGTCCTTAGTGGAGGAAGACAAGAGTGGAGAATTCTTTTTTTTTTTTTTTCCATTCTTTTTCCCTTTCCCTAACTTCCTAACTTTCTAGGGGTTATGATAATTCTTGACACTTCCTGTTTTCTCCTGTGTTTTTACCACATACAGGATTTTTACATCTGGTATATGTATTTCTCATTCTTTGTTGTGTCTGCTGACCAGTTGTGATTTGTGCTTCCACCCTCAGTCTCCTGTTACTCTCTTGTGCCTATATTTTCACAGCCTCTACCATAATTTTCTGCCACCTTTTGAGGACCTCTGAGATGTCTCAAAAGGAGAGACCTCTTGAGGATCTCTGCGACAGAGTAGGATGATTCCAAAGCTCTGTTATCAGAGACCTAATTTTGAGCTCCAAGATTTGTGCAGTGCATAAATATTTGGGAGGTTTAAAAGACAATTCTAGAGTATCTATTTCCTAAATGTAAACATGGATGTGTAGGGACAGGGACAGGTAAGTAGTACTGCCTTTCACTGTCTTCAGCAGGGTTTCTATTGTATCAGGAAGTATGTCTCCATCATATTAGTAGTCTTAAGCTAGATCTCTATGAGAAGTAGGACACAACCTTCTTATGTAATAAAAAATATTGTAAAACACAGAAAAAACCCCTCTGCCTGACCTTCAAACACTTTCCAAGAAATAGTTTAAGCATTTTCCAAATAAGGCAGCAGTTATGTAGGAATTTATCCAGCATAGCAAGCATGTGAAAAAGGGATAGCAAAAGTTACATCTTATTTACCAGCCTCAAGAGTATAGTATCTACCTGCAAGCTTTAGCTTCTACTCTACCAGTATTCACTAACATGTCCTGAAATGGAAGCTGAGCAGAAGTCAGAGATTTTGAATATCAGAGTTGGAAGAATTGCTCCAGCTTTTTGTCTCACTTCTAGCATGGTTTCCTAGCCAGAGAGGTGTTTTTTCCTAGATTTTTTTCAAATCTTCTTGAGTTATGATGGGAGAATTAAAGTGGATGACTGCAAAAATATGTAGTTTAAGGACTAACAACCCTCCTTGCTCTCTTGATGTTCCAAAACAAATATGCATGGCTCATTTCAAGTTTCATTTGTTTTCAGGTTTTCCTACCTACAGAGTCATGCAATATGATTTAGAGGTGGCTGCACTCCAAGCACTCTCTAGCAAAGGAACCCAATACTTCAGGGCATTCTGATCATATTTTTCCAAATCAAAAATACCACAGATATTATATATGTAAGCATATATATTTTAAAAATAGGAAAGTAAGTTTTGCTATCAGAAAGAAATACTTTTTTCCCTATTTCTAAAAATAAACTAATCATAATATGTTTAAGATGGCCACAACTGGTCAAAAGCACATGGAATTTTTTGTTGTTTAACATCTCATTTGAAATATAGGCATATTTCCACATGAAGTTCTCAATCAGTCCTTGACGAACTCTCATGAATATACAAGATAGCTATTGGTTGCTTCTTATGGAGCAACTTGATTGTACTACAAACCTGCTGCACAGCTGACACATTTTTGAATTTGACAAAATATCAAACCAAAGAGAACAGGGGCTGAGTTCTGTAATGCTTCAAGTGTCCTGGTCACAGTCCAGTGAAGCACTGGCTCACCTCTTCCATTTAAAATAACCAGTTCCACTGTATATTCTTCACTTGCAGAAAGTGAGGTAGTACAGCTCTGCTGCTGAAGTGTTTGCCAGATAAAGGTCCCATCTGTGGAGAAACTGGCTTCAGGTTGCTTTCCTTGTAAACACACCTTAGGTCAAAGAGAAAATAAAAGGGGGAAAAGTAATCTTGCTACCTAAACTTTGTTATCTACCCAAATAACTGGTAATCCAAAAAGTGCATCTAGGTCTGTCACATTTTCAACGTCTTTGCAGATGTGATTTTTCATGCTTTTGTTCTACTGGGTGGAAGATCAGACTGTCTGGTTGGAGCACAAGCTATAGATGCCCAGAACACCTGGGCAAATATCTTGCATGCATATTATGCAGCTCCTATCAGACAATAATGTAATGATGTTGTAAGTGAGGGAAGTTAATTAACCATTTTCTGTAGAGTGTTCACTGCTGCAACTTGTTTTATCTACTTTTGCTCCAACAGCTCAAGGTTAACAAAACCAAACTCCACAAAATCGTATTAAACACACAAACTATCAGAAGTACCATCACTAGAAGCAGTCACTTTATTTAACATGTACAGGACAGACAATATAAGAAGCAGCATCTCACTCTGCCACACAGCCCACATTTAGTGTTGAGGAGGAAGGGCAGAAAATGATGTTCAATGAATTTTCCACTCAGTAGAGGCAGCCTAACAAACAACACACAAAATAGGAACAGACTTGAGTCTTACCCATCCTGCTGACTCCACTTTTACTGAATGTTTTATTTTTGGTAAAAAGGCTAAAAGTAAACTTTACTTTTAGTAAACAGGCTTTTTAGTTCAAAGGGCTGTTGTATAAACTTTTTGTGTTCTGGTTTAAGCCAGACATAAATTATGTTAAGCTAAAGCAATTATGACACTTACTGGCCATATGTTAAGACAACCTGTTACTTAACCTGAAATCTTAACCAGTTGAAAAGCATTCTCTACTATCATTAAAATGTATTTTATACCGTTGCAGAAAGTCAGATGTTTATACACCAATGTACACGAGAAGGTGGTGAAATTTATGTATAGTGTTAGTCACCTATCCTGTTTTAAAAAGTGTTTATTTAAACAAACAATTTCTGTTGGTATTGTAACAACTGTATGGAGTTTATGAAGGCAAATACAAAATATTATGGCTGCAAGAAACTTCTCCAATTTAAACAATTTTAAATGTTTCAGGTTGTTTCCCTCGCTGAGGGCTACATTCTTACTTGTGATACACAGTGTGAATAAGGCTGAAAGCATCCCTCTCTGCAGGAAAATACAGCTTCTGAGAGGCATTATTCAAATCTTAAAATCTGCCTGAAGTCCTATTTAGGAAAAATACAAAGATCGGCTAAAATAAATACAGAAAATATTTAAATGTCAGTTCTGTATCAATTAAGGTGTGCTGAATAGAATTTATTATCTTAAGTTTTTGGAAAAAAACCAGAATGCAGCACCAGTTTGCAGGTAAACAATAAAACTCTTTTATTGCTTTTCATGTCAATACAATATTGTAAAATATTAAGTGTTATCTGAGTAGTATCTGGCTTAGTATGCACTGGAGGGTGAAGAGAATATTTCTGCTTACTAACAAGTTAATGTTTGATTATTCAGTAACTACTGCTGATAAGCCTGGGCCAAATGCAGGCTGATTTCTTTCTTATCTGATAGTAGGACTAAGAAATATCCCCAGTTTTAACCTGGAGGTAATGCTTAAGTTGGAGGAAAACTTCTGCCCCATTTTTGTGTTTTCTATAAATTAGCATTTTGCAATCTGGTTGTTGTTGTTGTTGTTGTTGTTGTTGCTGTTGTTGTTGTTGTTGTTGCTGATGTTGGGTTTTGTTTGTTGGTTTTATTTGTTTGGGGGTTGGTTTGTTTTTGTTTTATTTTAGTATTTGCAGTTACATATATTCTTCTCTCTGAGAACTATGAGGCCTCTAGGACTTTAGCGTCTGTAAGTCACCTCCAAAACAGACATTGTAAAGCCTTTAACAAACAAGGCAATTCAAAGGGGTCACACTCCCTTCAAGTCAGTGGTAAGATCATGAAGGACAATCCACAAAGCTAATTTGTCTGACAGGGACGTACCAAGAGCTGTGCAAGCAGACACACTGCAGTGAGTTTAGTCTGCCTAAATTGGAAGTGTAAGTGCTAAAGCCTCAGAAGAAAACCTGTCACTTCAAAAGGCACCTGAAAATTCATGTGTTTCAGTTCCTTAATGACTAAACCCATTCTCTTGTGCTTCGCTTTGGCATCCTTTAACCTCTATACAGACTTGGAAAATACTCAGCTGCTGGGTCAATTAAAGGATAAGACATTGCTCCAGATCATGAGATACAATCTATAGGACCTAAGATCTCATTTCCCAGCAAGAATCCTCTCACATCTACACAGTTAAACCTCCCTTCCTTCCCTCCTCTGCCACAGGCTAATATTCCCATAGACCGAGCAAGTAGAAAGTGAGAGCAGCCATGTTCTAGTGATAGAAACAATTTAGCAGGGTTGAGGAGATTCTGGGATCTCCCAGGACCTTTTGCACTTTCTGTATTGGACAAGAGCAGCCCGAAGAGCAGCACAGATTCACCTGAGGAAGTTAAAGAAAGCAAGCCAGGTTTGAGAGCAGCACAGTCTCTGCAGCATAGTTACAGCACCATGGCACTAACTAGTACTGAGCACCCTTTGAACCGAACGAAATTATCCCAAACAAACAACTTTTTTGCAACCAGAGTGTTTGTGGCATCTCTTGTGTAGTGCCACTGTAGAAGGGAGAGGACAGGAAGGGGCCAATGCTGAAAATCTTTGTATTATAACTTATTCCCAACAGAGAAGTTTTGCAATAGGGAAGTTTTGCAATACCAATCAGCTTCTGGCAGCTTTACTACAGAAGCAGTGGTGGCATCTTCACTGTCCTGTTGCACTGTCCAACATGTCCAGCCTGTGCTGTCTAAGGACACTCCATGTAGTTAGTGTGGATAGGGCTGGCCCTATCTTCACCCAGCTTTGAGATCTTCACTGAGCACTTAGACAGGATGTCCTCTGACTGGCACCCAGGAGCAGACAGATGTGTGTAGCTGTCACTTGCTGAGCCAAACAAAAAATATTAGTTAAGCCAAACACCAAGCAAAAGAGACAAATGAATTTGAACAGCAAGGCCTCAGATGCAGAAGGCAGGGTCCTACACATGGAAGAGTGTCATTCTTCTTTGTATACTAGTGAATTTCACTGTAATGATGGAACTCAAAAGCTTTTTCACCCATGTGAGATGTCCCAGAACTGTAAATAAAAGATGAGGTTGGATCTGGAATCACATGTCAGTAGGCTGCAACACTTAATCTCATTAATTCTTGGAGCAAGGCTCCTTAGCTCAAGATCAGACCAAGGACAACAGGGTCTCCGGTTGGCTCGTTTCCCGAGATTCGGGTGGTTGAGAGTCTTTTGCCCTCTGAGAGGCTTCGAGGCAGATGCAAGAACAAAGCGGAGTCTTCAGATTCTTGGTTTTCAAGGTTGCTTGCTCTGTTTATTATTTCTTATCTTTCCATTCACTCTATGCCCAGCCAAGGTCTCTGTAGCTCGGGCATCAGATGACGACTCCTCCTCCAATGGAGGCTCATCATCTCTTATACTACTTATTACGTCTTTATTGTTTACAATTACACACCAATATCTACAATCTATACTAAACAGGTCATTTCTACCCTGACCCAATCTCCTTAAAGCTACTTTGTGCCACTGTCACAGCAGAAGATGGAGATGAAGAAGAACTCAGGGCACCACCCAGAATCCTCCATCTTGTCCCCATTCACCTCTATTCTAAAAACCCAAATGTGATAAACTACACTACTCTCTTTCACACCTTGAAAGGTGTGGCTTGCAATTCCTCTCTCAGTGTTGGAAGCTTTTCCCATGGACTGAAATCAAAGCCAGTGTCTTCCTGGGCTCTGTGCCAGGGTATCCAACCCCCAGTACAAATCCCAGACCCCCCTGTACAGGTTTCAAACCCCCCTGTACAGATATCAAGCTCTGTTGCTCAGGTCCTAGACATTTCTGCCGAGGTCCCTGACTGTCCAGGGCAACTGAAGGAATGCCCTGGATTTCCACAACAGGGTTATGAACTTTCAGGGACATAATTCTTTGGCAGCATCTAACAACTTTTTGCAATGCTTTATTCTTTGTCTACTAGACATGTCCTAACTCAAAAATGGCAGGGCAGATAGAAAAACCCTATAACAGTCAGTGTCCGGAGGTCAGCCAAGTGTCACCCATTTAGTTTCCAAAAGACAAGAAAAAAAGGACCTTCCACTGAAGATTCAGAAGTAAACAATTTAGAATTAGGAGGAGAAATTTAATTACGTGTTGAATCAAATAATAATCAGAGTACCTTCTATCTCACTCTATCGGAAAAACAAGGAAAAGAGGTTAGATTGATAAAAAGTAATTAAAAATATCTAACATATTCTTAATAAATGAGATGTTATTTGCTGTTAAATTAACCAGAATTGGAGTTAATACAGAATAGATTTATGGTTCATGTCAGAATTCATGACTGCAAGGGTTGTGCTGGGAACAATTTTTTCCTCTTGGCATAAACTGTATAATTTGATTTGTGAAGGTCCTACATGTGTTCTTGAAGCTCATAATCTGATCAAAGTCACTGCTTAGCATTGCAAGGCTTGTGCTTTTCTGTACCTATTTGCTACTAATTAGAACATTAAACTTGAGGGTGAAGACAAGGGAGAAATGTTACAAGATAGCGAAACCAAATTCATTATATAATTTCTGCCTTTATCATAAAAATGGAGAATACATCACATTACAGTACTATGAAGCAAGGGCAGAATATTTGACTAGATAAGATGAAATAATTTTTTCACCATGTGTGAGTGGTTACACACTACAACATCTAATCATCATTCTCTGCACCAGGTTTTTCAGAAAAGGCACTGGATAATCCTTTTCTTCAGTGAGTAGATTAGAGGGAAGACCAACATGTACCTTATGTGTTCAAGAGATGATCTGATGGCTTTCTGGCTAACATTTGCATTGCTGTTATATTTGCCTTCTTATTTGCCACTTTGATGTCCCTGTTAGGTACATCCTGACTTAGAACTACCCTCAGTCAAACGGAAGTCGTTGGAGGGGCTAAAAGGAAAAATCAAAGCTTTGACTCGAGGAAGTATCTCCTACCTCTGTTATACATCAGAAACTATTTGAACACGTTGCCATCATGCCACCTGCAGACCTGCAGGAGCAGTACAGATAGTTATGGTTTCTTTATGGCAATAATGTCAGCTTACAGTGGCATGCTCACATTCTTGCTGGCATTGTCAGAAGCATTTCATTATGTAAGATACAGGCATTACATTGCCTCTTCCGAGGGAAATTAAGAAAAAAATCTGATATAGGAACAGCCAAGGAAGAAAGCTAAGTTACAGTGAGACAGCTCAAAGTGTTGCTCGTATACAACATGCCAGAAAAACTCTTTCACTCATTATCTATAGAACAGTCTCATTAAGAAGACCTAGAATAGCAGAGGAAAAAGAGTGTGGTTGGGACTAAAGTTCTCAACTGCTCCAATGCCATTTCTGATTGTGACTCCTGAAAGTAACATGTGTGAACAACTAGTGTTGGTATTTAATGTAATGTCTGCATTTTGCCATGCCTCAAACATTCATTACCAAACATCTGGTTACGAAGGTGTCGACAGCTCTGAGAAGCCAAGGCCCAATTCCAGAAATAAAATCCTCCTCTGAAAAGGACTAGAGGAGCCATGGTCTCAGCTGTTGTATAGCACACTCTAACCAACAAACTTTCCTCTGAAGGGCAGTCTCCATTCCTTCTGGGCTGGCACAGGCAGAGCTCAGCCTACTCAGTTGTATGCAAAGTGATCACAGGCTCCTTTTGCCTAACAATAGAGAGCAGTCTTTGGAGCACAGAGAGAAAAAAAGCAGATCCCTCTCATCTGAACTCTCACTGAAATGTCATAATCACAAAGGCAGACGGAATTTTCATTCAGCCTAATTTTTTTCCTGGCTTTTTCAATTTTTGCTCCAAAGAAGTTGAAGAGCACAAAATGCTCTCACTGAAGAATCCCTCAGCCTAGAAGTTTAGTCAGTCTTATGGTGATAAGGATGACAAACCCATTCATGCAAAAAATAGCAAAAGGATGTGCTATCACTCCCACCTCAGTTAGCCTGTGTCCTGAGTAGATGTGGGAGGACTTCTGTATGGATTTCTGTACCCTCAGTGAAAGAGACATGCTGAAGTGGGTGGCATTCATTTTGTGTTACCGTTCTAGTCCCCTGAAAAATACCAGTGTAGAAGGAGGGTTCTAGATTGGGTTGATCTGATACTCACTGTCACTGTGTTGCAGAGCTCCAGTCCCCACCTGGCATTGCTTGTCCCCAAGTTCCCCAGGGCACAATTTCCTTGGAGATCAGTGCTCCAGCAGAAGCAACCTTGCTGTCTGCACACCTGCCTTCCTCCCGCAGGGCTCTAGTTTTATTGCTGCAATGGTGACCTCATTTTCTTCCTATCAGGAATTTTAGTGCTTATCTCTCCACCTCCTCTAGTCCCTGTCTTTCTTACTCTATTGAATACAGGAAACTTCATCTGTAACCCATGAATAGTTTTAGTCTTTTGATTTCCTGTTTATCCATCAGTTCAATCCAGAACATTCTGTCTACTTTCAGTATTTTCGCCTTTACACCAGTTAATAAATAAGTGATCCTTTTAAAATTTATTTAAGATATCCACATAAGGAACCTCTAAATTTAGTTAAGAGATCCACCATCAGCTTGCATAATGATCTGCAAAAAATTCTGAAAGCAGTAAGAATAGATAAAGTTTTTATTATACTACATATAACAAAACAGGAATCAAAATGGCCATAAATCCTGCCAGCATTTTCAGTACTGCAGTTATCATAAGATTACCATACTGATAAGTCAAGCTGGCAGTGGGGATCTTGGAAGTGACACTGGGGTAATGCATATGTTTCTGTACACACATGCATTGCATTGAATATGCCCATGGTCTAACCAGAAGTGTAAAAACACAGAGAACAAGAAAAGTTTTGCCAACTCTAATCTACTTAAAGCCTGTATCACCAGCATTGCCAGTGCTAAGGGCTTTGGCCTTGGCTGGCTATCCTTGCCCTGTGGAAGCTTCATGCACCCAATCCTGACTGATAATTATCTCTTGCTGGCATCAACAAATCTGGGCTTCTGCTATTTTGGTAGAGCTCCATATGCTGCAGTCACACCTGACTGCCATGCAGACATTCTGTAGACACCAAAGGTCCTTTAAATCAGGCTTTTGCCACCACATGTGAGCTTCATATGCTGTTTCCCAGTACCTTGTTATATCCTCATGTTCATGGCAAACAAATCCTTCCAATATGGTGAAAAAGCAATGTAGAACACTAGAAAAATAACCAGATGAAACATTGGGATAATACTACTATTTCAAAGCAGTAGTTAAATTGGCAGAAGAATAACAATTTGATAGGTAAAGAGCGTATTAGAAGTACCATGTCTTTGCCTTTCTCCCAAAAATTCCCTGCAGAGCCTCCCTTCAACAGATAGCAATTAGCAAACTTATTTTTCCAATGCAGAAAGTTTTTCTGGGGTATTTTTTTGTTTGTTTTGGTTTTTTTTCCAGATGAAGAATAATATTTTTCCAGGTTTTGCAACACTTCTTTGGCATAGCCATGGGACCCCAAGTAAGTTCACAAGTCTTTACTACAGACTATAAGACTCATTATGCAAAGTTCAAGCCTGTGTATGTTCACATCAAACTGCTTTACAAAGAAATACACACGTTCAGTTTCATTGATGCCACCTTTAATTGTGAGGATGGGAGTGAAAACTAAGCATTTGGTAAAAAGGGAGCCACATTTGTACTGTATGCAAGAGGTAAAATAGTATCCTGTTTTGAAGATATGAATACACACACATGAAGAGCCCTTACCAAACCTCTACAAAATACCAAGACTTAATGTTCTTCTTACAAAATGCATGAACAAAAAAAAAGAAATTAATTAGGATTTTGTGACTTCCTGCCCATTCTCAGGCAGTATTTTAATGGCCTGAAAGACCAACCTTCACTGATAGTATGTAGAAAACAAAATAGTCATGTTGTTTCCTGTTAAGCCAGTTAAGCATACTCAGTATGTAAGGGGATTCAAATCACCAACAGTCAAAATCAGGCATAAGAAAATTACTCAATGAATGTTAGTGCTTTTTAAAGCCATTAGGTTGCATCAAGATGAGCCAAATGTTTTCTAAACTACAATGAGGACCTCTTCACATTGGAGGAGTTCAACCTAGAAAACAGCAAACACTTAGGTTAGGAAGAAACATTATAAAGGATATATCAATGTAATTACTGCTGTTTGTCAGTCACAATCACATGTGGAAAAACCCCCAAACCTCTTAAAAGAATGAGAACATAAATAAATAAAAGCTAGAGAAAGAAGGATAAGGTTTCTAGTGGTTCTTACTACTTTTCTGGGAAAATGCATTAAAGATTTCACTATCTTAGCATGTAATTGAGTAGGCAAGTAAATTGATTATTACCTGGAAAAGGGTCAGGTCAATAAACAAGTGGACTGGGGAGAAGAAGACAGAGAAGCAGAAAATGTTCTGAAGAGCATGTGTTTACCATCCCTAAATAATGCAGAATAACCATTTCACATGCCATCTGTTCAATTAATTATCCAGCCTATTAAAACTATTACAGTAAATTGCACTCTATCTAATTGCTCTGAAAATTGCTCTTACCATGAAAATTTTCTTTTTTTCATTTCAAGTTAAGATCCCTCCTGGTGCAACTTGTACTCATTGTCCCTTGTCTTGTCCTTGTGAAGAGACAAGCTCTGTCCTCTTTGTAGCTAGCCTTTAAATATTGGAAAACTATGGTGACAAGGCCCCTAAGCCTTCTCTTCTCTAGGGTGAAAAAACTGAACTCCTTCAGTTGTTCTTCACAGTGCAGATTCTCCGTCCCTTTCATCATCTGGGAACTTTCTGTTATTGTCTCCAAAAGCTGTTGTTGAAGTAATTTTGAACCAAGTACACCTTCAAGATGAGTGAATCTTCAGGACTTAATAAAAACTAAACCAATACATTAACATGTTATGTAAATGTGATTGTCCAGCTGTGCTCTGCACTGGTGCAGCCACCTTAGATATTGTGTGCAGTTTGGGGCACCACAACACAAGAAACGTATTATACTATTAGAGAGTGTCCAGAGGAAGGCAGTGGTGAAGGACCTGAAGGGGAAGCCCTCAGGGGAAGCTGAGGGCAGTTGATCTGTTTAGCCTGAAGGAGACTGAAGGGAGACCTCGTTGGAGGCTGCAACTTCCTGGTGAGGGGAAGAGAAGGGGCAGACACTGATCTCTTCTCTTGGGTGACCAGTGACAGGACTGGAGGGAATGGCCTGAATTTGTGTCAGGGGAGCTTCAGCTTGGATATCAGGAAAATGTTCTTTCCTCTGAGGGTGTTTGGGCACTGAACAGGCTCCCTGGGCCAGCTGTTGCAGCACCAAGCCTGACAGAACTCAAGAAGCTTTTGGACAATACTCTCATGTGTGTGTGACTTTTGGGAATGGTGCTGTGCAGGGCTGGGAGTTGGATTCAATGATCCTTGTGGGTTCCTTCAGCTTAATCTGTGATTCTGTGATTTGCATCCACAGTAATAATAAATTCTTTATTGTACTTACAGTGTATCCATGGATACCCTGTGTATACAGATCCAGTGATTTGTGCAAGTCAACAACTGTTATTTGTAAACTCCAAAGATGATAGGGTGTTTTGGTTCAATCCCAGCCAGCAACTAAATAGTGCACAGGTGCTGGCTCACTCCCACCCCTGGCAAGACTGGGAGGAGAATCACAAAGAACACATGGCCTGAGATAACAACAGATTAATAGCTAAATAAAGAAAATCAATAGTAATACAGTAGTAAGAGAGGTGAGAAAGAGAACTAAAACACAAGGGAGACAAGTGATGCACAATAGAGTTGCTCACCAGACACTGTGATTCTCAGACTGCCCAGGCAGCAGTTGTTCCCTGCCAGCAAACTCCCCCTTTGGCCACACTGGGTTACCTGTCCCAATGCTTCTTCCCAGTTTCTTGCCACAGCTTCTTACTGGCAGAACGTGAGGCACTGTCTAAGTTTTTGATTTAAGATAAGCCTGCTCAGCAACAACAAAAACATCAGTGTGTTATCAGTATTATTCCCACACTGAATCCAAAATACAGCACTAACAGCTGCTGGGAAGGAAATTCTCTCTACTCCAGCTGAAACTAAGACAGCAGGCACCCCTTACTCCATATATTTTTTATAATGCCAGGTCGCACTTCCCAAAATCCCATCACTTTCTTCTTTTTTGGTACATATACACACAGATAACATTCCCTTAAATTATGGACCATGCCTATAAAAGCCCATTGAGTTCACTGAGTGCATGACCCTGGGCTCCATTTGTCAGAAACAGTTTTCAGGCAGGAAAGAAGGTGTGTGGTGTTGGACTGTTGCATGTGGAAAGCAGTTCTGAATCCATCACCACTGTGCTTGTCTGGTTCCATCAAAGTTCATTCCTCATTAATATGTGATCAAAAGGGAGTTGGGGTCAGAGCCCCAATCCAGCACAGCACAGACTAGTGAAAGCAAACTGTGGCATGCACTCTGCTTTCAAAAGGATTGGCAAAAATGCTTCAGTGATACCCACTGTGGTACCACTGGGCTGCCTCTGATTCCAATTCATACTGAAGTTCCAGTATATCCAGTACAGCAGCACTCAGTGATGGTGTGACTTCATTCAGGAAGTAGCTTATTGCCAGTCTCTATTATTCCTCAAATCTTCATACTGGCCATACTGGACTCATAAAGGATAAACAGGTTCTGCTGATCCCTCCTTGTTTCCCCAGGTAATAAATCACCTAGTGGAGGAGTATCAGGGACTCTTCCACATCAGCTGTAGAAGTGATTGGCAGCTGTTGCTCTTTGACCTTCAGCAACTCCACAACAGAAGGGTCCTCTGAGAGACCAGACAAAGTAGACAGCTGCTGCATTTCCTCTGTCTCCAAGGCAGAGCTGAAAGCCCACTGCATTTGGGTCTTTGAAATACCTTCTCCGCAAGGGTAACTTGTTATCTTCTGACTGACCTTCCACATGAGGTGGAGGGAGGTGTAGCAGAGCATGTACATTTCTGACAAAACTGCATTTTTTTGGTAAAAAGTTTTCAGTCTTCTAGAATTAAGCCGGAGGACAGGAATAGATGTCCTGAATAACCCAAAAGAATAACATTAAAAAACTCCCAAACACTGAATTCCAGACCATCTGTGTGTGAAATAGTAACAAAAATTTCAAAAGGGGAAAGTAGTCACTGATTGGGGAAGAATGTGGTTTTAGAGTGATTCATAAGGAAAATTTATAGGTCAGTGATGCAATACCAGTTTTAAACAGAAATACGTAGTAGAAACATTAGTGTATTGGGAAGTTTAAGAATGAAAACCGATACTCTGCACTAATTGCAAAGAATTAAAATAAACTGGGAGAGTTTTTACTCTGAATTGAACACTCACTGCTTGAAGGTCTCACATCCTCTTTCCTCTCCATTTTTTTGCCTTTCACTGTCTTTTATTATCATATCCATTTATAATGATAACTGCAATTCAGTCTCCCCACATGCCCCTTGCAAAGGACTCTTGGGCTCCTTCCCCAGAGGCAGTATTGCTGCCTCCTCCACTAAGGCACTGCAGGGTATATTTGTGTGAATGGCCAAGATACCTGAGAGGTCTTGCATCAATAGCAGCAATTCCCCCATCTCTAAATGAGGGCTGACAACATGAAGAAATGTACAGAACTGCATGGCAAATTTTACACTGTAGGAAGTAGAAGTTCAAAAGCTGCACCAGGCTTTGGAACTGACAAAGTGGCATGCCATAAAGAAGCTGAGAGGATCATTAACATTTTTAGAGAAGAATGCCTAGTCTTGAGTTATGAAGAATGCACTACTTTAGTATTACACAGATTGGTGTCACTATTGTCCAAGGTGATGGATTAAACAACTCTCCATGACCACAGCAAGAGCTCCTGTCACAATAGAATTATTTAATCTTCAGAGTAAAAGCTAAATTAATAGTCAGGGTTAAACTAGGACATCATATTTAACATCAAGCATAATGCTACTGTTGTCATTATCTTGGGAAGGAGGGAAAAAAAGTAGATCAAAAATTCCCCAGAAATTTACTGAAATGGCTGCAGTA
The DNA here is from genome assembly GCA_017589585.1 of Phylloscopus whistleri. Lineage (NCBI taxonomy): Eukaryota > Metazoa > Chordata > Aves > Passeriformes > Phylloscopidae > Phylloscopus > Phylloscopus whistleri. Next base: position 220,045 of record JADMLD010001284.1, on the reverse strand, counting down.
TGACTGAGCAAGAAGATTTTAATGGACAGCAGTGAAACTCATCAAGCACCTTTTTTTTCTGTTCTTACTCAAAACCACATAAAATCATTGAGAAGTAATGAAATATCATTTACCCTATGCCAACATAAACAACTCCTCCTTGTTAGGCAAAGAAAACACCATCTGTCATCTTTTCTCTTCAAGTTATAGAATAAAGAACTGACTAAAATATTTTCAGGCATAATTTCAAGAGGAACTTTACCATTGTCTTCGAGTTGTAGCAGTGAGGCTAGGTGGTGAGTTGCCGCTACCTTCCTGAAAGCGTCTCCACAGGAAGGCATTTGGGCACTCACACAGTCCAAGTACATGCACACCACAGATAGCTCAACAAAGGAGAGACAGGAAGGCTCTTCTGTATGGAGATCTGACAGGGTTTATTGAGGCCACATGCCAAAGCGGTCCAGGGACAAAAGACGAGAAAAAAGGAGGGTCCGGGCTTAAGTATGAAGTAGGAGGGGGTGGAGCAGAGCATCAGAGACCAATGATCTGAGAGCCCCAGAGCGGTACATAGCTGGAGCAAAGGGTAGGAACCAATGGGAAAACAGGGAAAGGAGAACTTCCTGGTGAACATATATACATAGCAAACAGGGGTTGAACAGCTTATATAAACTGAACAAACCAATGGAATAACAGAACCTAGGAGATATTATCATGGTTCTGTAAAGCATTATGGGGGAAGCCTTTTTCCTTACCCTATGCTGTGGGGTAGTCCTGGAGCCTACGGTACACCCTTCCAAGGCATAACTACCGATTGCTCCCTGGTAGGCTCGCAGGCCTCCACAATGAGTAACCAATGGCACAGAACTAATACCTCTGGTTCCGAAAAGAGTCTCAGAGCAGCTCCTGGCTGAACAGAACTGGTCAACGAGCAAACCCCACTCTCTGTAAATCGGCAGTCAAAGTCTAGCAAGATCTAATATGCACAAATGTTAGCCTGGTTTCACCTAATGTACAAATGCTAAGACACCTGAAACGTGGCAAGATATGTGATTGTCCTGGTTTAGGGCAAATTTGGGGAAAACCTCCGAAGGGGTTCCTCTGGAAGAGTAAACCCAAACGGCCCCTCCCCCCAGCCGGTCCGGGAAAAGAACTTCCTCGGAGAAAAGTGGAAAAAACTATTTATTTAACAAACAAAATGCCCACAAATGCAAAGAATTAATAATATGAAACAATAAAACCTCTGCCCGCTCCGAAGAGAGATGGCAAACAGAGACAGTCCTTGCCGTGGGTGTAGCTCAGCTCACTCAGTCTCTCCGAAGGTCCAGGCCCGGCGGGGCCGCAGGTGCCAGCCCTCGCTGCTCCTCTGGGTTTTTCAGTCCTGAGCAGATTTAAACAGTCCCAAGAAAAAAAAGAAAAAAAAAAACAAAAAAAAACAGGGAGTCTTCTCTGCCTAGCTAGCTAGCTAAAAGCACAGGAGATCTCTGTCCCACCGCTGTCCGTGCCTCGGACGAACACCGGAGAGCAGCAATGTGGGGGAGTCAGGCAGTTTCCTCAAAACAAACTGCGCGCTGTTCTTTCTCCCCCTTCACTCCCAGAACAAGGTTTAAAGGTACAGAACACAATATACAGCACAAACAGAACAGACGATTGGGGATACAAGCAGCATAAAGTCACCCTACCACATTCCACCCCTGTATCTCCATATCGTCAACTTACTACCAAAACTAAAATTCTAACTCTACACACACATACCTTATACATGCATATATATACAGTATACAGCTATATACAGAAAATAGTAGTAACATTCAGTAAATGATATTTACTCATAGTTTTCACCCAACAATCAGATCTCCCTGAGGTACACATCGTGTTGTTCCATCTTTCTGCATTATCCACCATGTGCATCCTGGTCCCTGAGCAAAAACAATCCCACGGATGGGTTTGTCTGTACTTGAGGCAGATTTAATCCAAACTGTCTTCCCTAACAAACCTCTCACATGTACCACTGGAACTTTATCTCCATCTACTGTAGATAGGAGCTCAGACTGGGCAGGGCCTGCTCTGTTGGTGGAACCTCGGGTGTTAACTAACCAGGTGGCCTTTGCTAAGTGTTGCTCCCAATTTTTGAAAGATCCTCCACCTAATGCTTTCAAGGTGGTTTTTAACAGTCCGTTGCATCTCTCCACTTTGCCTGCAGCTGGTGCATGGTAGGGGATATGGTAGACCCACTCAATGCCATGTTCCCTAGCCCAGGTGTTGATAAGGCTATTCTTAAAATGAGTCCCATTGTCTGACTCAATCCTCTCAGGGGTACCATGCCTCCAAAGAACTTGCTTTTCCAAGCCCAGGATGGTATTCCGGGCGGTGGTATGAGGCACAGGATAGGTCTCCAGCCACCCAGTGGTGGCTTCCACCACGGTCAGCACATAGCGCTTGCCTTGGCGGGTTTGGGGCAGGGTGATGTAATCAATCTGCCAGGCCTCCCCATACTTATATTTGGACCACCGTCCACCGTACCAGAGGGGCTTCACCCGCTTGGCCTGCTTGATGGCAGCACACGTCTCACAGTCATGGATAACCTGAGAAATACTGTCCATGGTTAAATCCACCCCTCGGTCCCGTGCCCACTTATAGGTGGCATCTCTGCCCTGATGACCTGAGGCATCATGGGCCCACCGAGCTAGGAACAACTCTCCCTTGTGTTGCCAATCTAAGTCTATCTTTGACACTTCTATTTTTGCAGCCTGATCTACTCGCTCGTTGTTTCGGTGTTCTTCATTAGCCCGACTCTTGGGAACATGAGCGTCTACATGACGAACTTTTACAGATAGTTTCTCTACTCTGGTGGCAATGTCTTTCCACTCATCAGCAGCCCAGATTGGTTTTCCCCTACGCTGCCAGTTGGCTTTTTTCCACCTTTCCAGCCAGCCCCACAGAGCATTAGCTACCATCCACGAATCAGTGTAGAGGTAGAGCTTTGGCCACTTCTCTCTTTCAGCGATGGCAAGGGCCAATTGAACAGCTTTGAGTTCGGCAAGCTGGCTTGACCCACCTTCTCCTTCAGTGGCTTGTGCAACCTGTCTTGTGGGGCTCCATACGGCTGCTTTCCACTTTCGTTTCATCCCTACGATGCGGCAGGAACCATCGGTGAAAAGAGCGTAGCGTGCTTCTTCTGCTGGCAGTTGGTTATATGGTGGAGCTTCTTCAGCCCGGGTTACTTGCTCTTGTTCCTCTTCATCAATGAGACTAAAGTGTTCACCTTCAGGCCAGTTTGTAATTATCTCCAAAATCCCAGGACGATTCAGTTTTCCAATACGGGCGCGTTGTGTGATAAGAGCAATCCACTTACTCCATGTGGCATTGGTGGCATGGTGGGTAGCAGGAACCTCTGCTTTGAACATCCACCCCAGCACCGGTAGTCGGGGTGCCAAGAGGAGTTGCGCTTCAGTACCAATCACTTCTGAGGCAGCTTGAATTCCTTCATAGGCTGCTAAAATTTCCTTTTCTGTTGGAGTGTAATTGGCTTCAGACCCTCGGTAGCTTCGGCTCCAGAATCCCAGTGGTCGGCCACGCGTCTCACCCGGCACCTTCTGCCAAAGGCTCCAGGACAGACCATGGCTCCCAGCTGCAGAGTAGAGCACATTCTTCACATCTGGTTCTGTCCTGACTGGGCCGAGGGCTACTGCATGAGCAATCTCCTGCTTGATCTGGGCAAAGGCGTGTTGTTGTTCTGGGCCCCAGTGGAAATTGTTCTTCTTCCGAGTAACCAGGTAGAGAGGGCTCACAATCTGGCTGTACTCAGGGATGTGCATCCTCCAAAAGCCTATGGCGCCTAGGAAAGCTTGTGTCTCCTTCTTGTTGGTCGGTGGAGACATTGCTGTGATCTTGTTAATGACATCGGTGGGAATCTGGCGCCGCCCATCTTCCCACTTTATTCCCAAGAACTGGATTTCTCGAGCAGGTCCCTTAACTTTGCTCTTCTTTATAGCAAGCCCGGCTTTCAGGAGAATCTGGATGATCTTCTCTCCTTTCTCAAACACTTCAGCTGCAGTGTTTCCCCATACAATGATGTCATCAATGTACTGCAGATGTTCTGGAGCCTCACCCTTTTCTAGTGCAGTCTGAATGAGTCCATGGCAGATGGTGGGACTGTGCTTCCACCCCTGGGGCAATCGGTTCCAGGTGTACTGCACCCCTCTCCATGTGAAGGCAAACTGTGCCCTGCATTCTGCAGCCAGAGGGATGGAGAAAAACGCATTGGCAATGTCAATAGTGGCATACCACCTCGCTGCCTTGGACTCCAGCTCGTACTGGAGTTCCAGCATGTCCGGAACGGCAGCGCTCAGTGGTGGTGTCACTTCATTCAATGCACGATAGTCCACAGTCAATCTCCAATCTCCGTCAGACTTGCGCACAGGCCAAATGGGGCTGTTGAAGGGTGAGTGGGTTTTGCTGACCACCCCTTGGCTCTCCAGCTCATGGATCAACTTGTGGATGGGAATCACGGCATCTCGAGTCGTTCTATACTGCCGGCGGTGCACTACCGAAGTGGCAATTGGTACCTGTTGATCTTCCCCCTTCAGAAGTCCTACTGCAGATGGGTTCTCTGATAACCCAGGCAAAGTGTTCAACTGCTTAACACCTTCTGTCTCTACAGCTGCTATCCCGAATGCCCACCTGAGTCCCTTTGGGTCTTTGAAATACCCATTTCGGAGGAAGTCTATGCCCAAAATGCATGGGGCCTCTGGGCCTGTCACAATAGGGTGTTTCTTCCACTCATTTCTAGTCAGGCTCACATCAGCTTCCACCAAAGTAAAATCCTGTGATCCCCCTGTCACACCAGCAATAGAGACAGATTCTTCCCCCACATGTCTTGATGGGATTATTGTGCACTGCGCACCAGTGTCAACCAAGGCCTCATATTCTTGTGGTTCAGATGTGCCAGGCCAACGAATCCACACAGTCCAAAAAACACGGTTTTCCCTAGCCTCTACCTGGCTAGAGGCAGGGCCCCTCTAAGCCTGGTTATCCGTTTTTCCCTGGGTAACCGGAGCTACTTCCCTCTTGGTGGAACCTCCTCTCTGAGTCTTGCCTTCCAACAATTCACGCAGCCGCTGTGCTAAATCGTCAGTAGATTTTCCATCCCATTTCTTCATGTCTTCCCCAGAATCACGCAGAATGGACCACAGCTTAGCTCGTGAGATACCACTTCTTTCCCTATCTGGGGAACGTCTGCGTTTGGTACCAGAACCTCTGACCTGTACTGCGGAGATTTGGAGAATGTCCTCTCTGAGTTGTTTGTGGTTCTCCTCCATCTTGTTTTCTAATGTCTGCATACGTGTTTCCAGAGCTGCAATTCTGGCATGTGTTGGACCGTGCACAGCATCTGCATATGCTCGGAGCTTCTTCGCCATATCCAGCACGGTCTCTCCCGTGTCGTCCCGTTTCATTATTGCTAAAGCAGATGAGTATTCTTGTGGCCCAAGTCGTACAAGTTTTCGCCACATCACGGATGTACACGGTACCAGGTCTGGGTTCCTAGTGTTTAGGTCATCTGAGAAGACGATCTCTGCCACTGCCATTTCTCTTAAGCGTTGAATCCCTTGTTCTATGGTCTTCCACTGGGTTTGCTGCATATAGAGATCGTCTGCACACAGATATCTTTGTTCCACGCTTCCCAGGACCCGTTCCCAGAGACTGCGTGGATTAGCCTCCCTCATCATTCCTTGGTCAATAACTGGATCTTGTGACAGGGATCCCAGATGCCTTGCTTCGGTGCCGTCCAGAATTGTGGCCTCGCCTGCAGCATCCCAAAGACGGACTAACCAACTAATTATAGATTCATCAGGTCGTCGAGTGTAGTCCTTTCTTAGGCCTCGAAGGTCCTTCAGGGAAAAGGACTCAGTAGTAGCTTCTGGTCTTCTGCCAGTTGGTTGGGCTTGTGATCTGCTGCCAGTTGGTTGGGCTTCTGATTTTATGTTAGTTGGTTTGGCTTCTGATTTTGTGTCCGTCTGTTCGGTTTCTGATTGTGTATCAGTTGGTTCAGCATCTGATTGGGTGTCACTTGGTTGGGTGTTGGGAGGCACTGAGGGTCCTTCACCTGGATCATCATCCACTGGTCGATCAGTTTTGTGTGTGCGCTTCTTTGCTGGGGCGACTGCCAGTGTCTTAGGCTCACTGTCTGGTTTAGCTGCTGTCTGAGTAGCTACGGTATTGGCTGCAGCCCGAGTGACTGGGGTAGCTGCTGATTTATCTCCCTGCCCCCCTACCTCTACCTGCTGCCCTACAGTATCTAGCAGCGTACGATAAGCATATGCCAGGGCCCAGCTTATTGCAATAAGCTTTTTCTCCTTAGAATCATCATGGCAGTTCTCCTCCAGATATTTCCCCACCTCATCTGGGTTCTGAATTTGTTCATGTGAAAATTCCAAAGCTGGGGGATCAGAAAATTCCTTCAAGGTTTGGCCCATTCTCTCCCATTTTCCACACCATTCAGGATTTTTCACACCTGGGTCTACTTCTAGGTCAGCAATCTCATCAGCCCCTCTGGAGAACTCAGACCTCATTCTAGACAAGCTGTAGAACATATAGAGGAAGCCTACCAGAAAAATGGTTTCTTTAACAGTCAGAGGACATTGAACATTCTCTAAAAGTGATGTAACCGATTCAAAAGAGAAGGAATAAAGGAAAGACTGAAAAGCTTCATCCCCTCTAACAAACTGGGTGCAATTATTAATAAATCCCCAAAACATGCTACTGGAACTAGGATGCAGGGTAGGATGAAGAAGCCATAAACCAAACATACCAGGCACAAACTCCAGTACCTGTATAAACTTCCTATAAATCATGAACATTAAGCCCAGGACAATAACAATCCTAATTCGTGCACCTCTAGTGTAAAAGCTATGTGTTAGAGACAACATCGGAGCTATCTCTGAATAAGAAAACAAACCTAAGGACCAGAGAGGTATTAAAACTTCAAAAAAGCCTAGGGAACAGAAACACAGAAAGGATTCCATCCCAAGAGACATTAGGAATTCAATAAGCAACATGGCTACTGAGTACTCTATTCCCACACAAAGTACAACCAAAAATGCAATCAATGTAAGTTTTTTCCACTCTCTCAGGCCCCACGTTGGGCGCCAAAATAAATATATGTCCTGGTTTAGGGCAAATTTGGGGAAAACCTCCGAAAGGGTTCCTCTGGAAGAGTAAACCCAAACGGCCCCTCCCCCCAGCCGGTCCGGGAAAAGAACTTCCTCGGAGAAAAGTGGAAAAAACTATTTATTTAACAAACAAAATGCCCACAAATGCAAAGAATTAATAATATGAAACAATAAAACCTCTGCCCGCTCCGAAGAGAGATGGCAAACAGAGACAGTCCTTGCCGTGGGTGTAGCTCAGCTCACTCAGTCTCTCCGAAGGTCCAGGCCCGGCGGGGCCGCAGGTGCCAGCCCTCGCTGCTCCTCTGGGTTTTTCAGTCCTGAGCAGATTTAAACAGTCCCAAGAAAAAAAAGAAAAAAAAAAAACAAAAAAAACCAGGGAGTCTTCTCTGCCTAGCTAGCTAGCTAAAAGCACAGGAGATCTCTGTCCCACCGCTGTCCGTGCCTCGGACGAACACCGGAGAGCAGCAATGTGGGGGAGTCAGGCAGTTTCCTCAAAACAAACTGCGCGCTGTTCTTTCTCCCCCTTCACTCCCAGAACAAGGTTTAAAGGTACAGAACACAATATACAGCACAAACAGAACAGACGATTGGGGATACAAGCAGCATAAAGTCACCCTACCACAGTGATCCATTTATCTAGCAGATGCAATCTAAATAAATGCCTTTTTTTTTCACCCCCAAGAGTTAGAAGCATTAGTCCATGCAGAAGCACTGGCATATTTTATGTAGGTCTGACGGAGAGGACACAGAACTGCAAAAGGCGAAGAGAAAAGCAAAGAACATGACCCAGGTGTCTATAATTCCTTCTGCACAACAAATATTTATGTGAAGACTCTTCAGTAAAGATTCTTAAGTGAGGAGTCTTCAGTCCAAAAAAGAGAGACAATTGAATGAGATCTGTAAGAGATATCAATAAACCCCAAGTATACAGAGAGATTGAATGGGGATTAACTGATCACTGTGTTCCAGCACCAGAGCTGGGGAGGACATCACATAAAAGTAACAGAAGGCTTCTGGGACAGTCCTGGGAAGAGCCTGGACAGAGTACAGTTCCCACCTGGCTTTGGGCTCCTGTTGTGCCTCTGGATGTGTTGAGGTGGGCTTTGATGGCTCCTTGGGAGCAGCCAGGGGAGGGTGTTCCCAGGCCCTTCCATGAGCCAGTGGCTCCCTGTGCTCCACTGGGGGGGTGAGCAAGGGAGCATTTTAACATCACAGACATGGCCATGCAATCCATGGACCCCTTTGAGTCCCTTTGTGTCTGGTACCTGTGCCATGTTCTCAAAATACAGCTGAGATTATGTAACCGAAGCTGTCCTGCATATCTGGAGAAGGTGTCAGCATGAACCTAACTCAGAGCTACTTGCCCTGTTCACCTCCCTGAGATGTCTGTTTTATTCAGCTGCCAAACAGTGTAGCTGGAAATAGGGAATGAGAGGCTGGAGAGCAGCACCACAGGGGACCTGGTGGTCCTGGTCAGGGGCAAGTTAGATCCGAGTCAAGTGCCCTGGAAGCCAGGAGGGCAGCCCTGTCCTGGGGGACATCAGGCACATCATCACCAGCTAGGCAAGGGAGGAAATTGTCCTGCTCTGGGCTGGGGTGGTCTCACCTCGAGTGCTGGGGGCAGTTTGGGACACCACAATATAACAAAGACATTGAGCTATCACAGAGTGTCCAAAGGAGGCTGTGAAGATGGTGAAGGACTTCAAGAAGAAGCCATATGAGGCATGACTGAGGGCACTTGGTCTGTTCAGCCTGCTGAAAAGGAGACTGATAGGAGACCTCATTGCAGTCTGCAGCTTCCTCCTGAGGAGAAATGGAGGGGCAGGCACTGATCTCTTCTCTGTGATGCCCAGTGGCTCAGAAAAAGGCATCAACATGACCCAAGGGAATGGCCTGAAATTGTGTCAGGGGTATCAGAAAAAGGTTCCCCCACTTCAGGGGGAAGATTAATGTTAAAATGAAAATGTCTCAAATTGTTTGAATTACCTTCTGAACTGTTGCTTAAAAATTTGGTTTACTAACGTTAAATTTAAAAGCACTAGAAAAGCCATACATGTTTCGGCAGTGGCACTTGCCAAGAGAGAGTGAGCACCCGTGGATCGGCAGCAGAAGGAGGTCAGAGACGCTCTGTCTCTAGGATGACTTCCTCGAGAAACCCCCTTCGAGCACCCCTCGAGGCGGGAGGAGGCTCTGTCGCTAGGATGAAGTCCTCCAGACGACCCAATGATTCCTCCGGATGATCGGACTTTGGGAGGGGCCACGCTGTATATAAGGAATTATGAACTGCACCGCAGCGCCCAGCCCCTAGCCTGGAGCCCTAAGTACTACCTCAGCTCGCTGCTGCCCCGCCACTGCTACCGCTGCCCCGCCGGTGTCCTGCTCGCTGCTGTCCCGCTGCTGCCCGCCCGTCCGCCGCCGCTGCTGCTGCCCGGCCGCTGCCCCGCCGCTGCCCTGCCTCGAGGCGCCATGATCCTGATGCTGGCTCTCTCAGCTCGGCACATGCTGCGATTCTTTGAGCAAACACAGATCTTCCATGCAGACAAGCTATGGAATGAAGAGAAGAGCGGAAGGGGAAAGAGAAGGAACCGGAGGTTGTCCCGATCCAGAAGATGCAGAGAGAAGATGTGTGAAAATCAAAAAAGTAATACAGGATAGTTATAATGTTTTCGGTGCTTATGATACTTTGTTAAAATAAAGAAAGAAATATGTAAATTCTGTATCTATTAGTAAGAGTTTCCCGAATTCCAAACTGTTTCTCTAAAAAACAGAATTCAGTCTTTTGGCATGCTCTTGATTAATTTTAACCTAAATAACAAAAGCTAATATTCTCCAGGTACAGGTAACACTGTAAAAGTTTTCCAACACTAAGTGCCCAGTTATACATTTCAACAAATACAGCTTTTGGTGTTGTTTCCTAGGAAAGTTGTTTTGTTTGTTTGTTTTAGATTGTAAGAATTGTTATTGTTTTGCTGCTTTTCACTTGAAATAAACCCATGAGAGTTATAAGATAGTAATCTTATATCTTTGCCATCACTTCACAGCTGTAGTCATAGAAAATTTTAACTGGTTATTACCTTAAACTCTTTAACACCACTCAAAAACTTTGTCAGCCTCTACTGGGTGCAAAAATGTCCAATGTTACCCCCAAAATAAATGACAATAAATAATAAATATTTTCCCAATAAAATAAATGAGTCTATTTTATTTAAAATAAATACACCTCTGCCTTGTATTTAAGAAAATTTTATACACAACTTTTAAAATTCTCAGATACAGCGAGATGAAGACACTAAGCTATATGATACCGGGTCACTGGGCAAGATTTATCATTAAAAGAGAATATATGTATCCACATCACATTTATTGTATATTGAGAGTCAATGAATCCACCTACTTCCTCCTGCTTTAATCAGAACTAATTGAGAAGCAAACTATTGTAAATTGCTTCTACTTAGGCTATCTGACAATTTTCTGGCATAGAATACAGCAGAGAAATTTCCTATGAAAAACATGCATTAACATACAGTTTATTTTCCTGAACCTCTTACACAGAGAAGAGGTCGCTCAGGCCTTCTTATGCATCTTGCAATTTAAAATACTCTGCTGTGAAGAATATTGCTCTTAACCCAATTTCAACCTCTGATTTCCAGAGCATTGCATAAAAGCTTGTGGCAGAGCATCCTTAAAGAGCATATTAAAGCTCCTTGAACTCTGAGTAGGGCTTTACTAAAGTTCCTTCTTGCTGTACACACAGGCAGTCGATGTGACTGAAGCCCCTTAAAACTTTTGCTGGTATTTGAAACCACACAGTCCCTCTCTGACCCCTGTCGTGCAGTCTTTGTTACTACCTGACAGAATTACAACCTTTTATCAGCTGAACTACCTTCCTCAAATCATAAGCCTCCTGCTTATAGCTGGCTACAGGCATCATTTCCTTGAACTCTAACCTTGTTTTGCCTCTACGTAAACCTGGTAATTTGCATACTTTCCTCATCAATTCTCTGCTATGTCTTAGCAAAGTGCCCTAGCCACTAGAGAAGGGTGGTTTGTTCTTTTTGGTGACCTTTCAGGATCCCATCCTAGGACAAAAGTGTTCTTTGTCCAGGAAATTAATTCTTTCCTAAAAATGTTCTACTAGTCATCTTTGTCTCATCTAAGGTTGCCTCAAGGAGTCTTTCTATATTGAAAAACATCCCAATAACAACTGCATGCAATGAGTTTTAAGCTATGTTCTGAATTTAGATATCCACACTGTTATTCTCCTCGCACATCAAACCCTAGAGCACATTGTAATAAGAATCATCTGAAAAGACAAAGACATGCCTCTATGGTACAGAGGAAGAACTGTGTTGTTTATAACCACTTGTTCTCACCGAAGCTAAGAAAAGAAGAGGTCCCAGGGCTAAAGAAAGCTTTTAAGGCAATCAGTTCAGTCTTCTGCTACTGTCACATGTGAAAAATACTTTAGGTTTCCTGTCTGTGACTGCAAGCCTCAACCAGAACTATGCTGCCCTATGCTAGTCTACTTACTCAATACTCCCAATATTACATTTATAACCAGGAAGAGATATAATCCAAGATATCAAGTCTGTTTTAGACTGGCTGAGAAAACTGAGGCATTTATTATGTCCATATAGTTAGCTCATTAAGACAGAATGTGTGTTAAAACAATGATGTCATGTTCTGTTCATTAGTCAGAAAGGCTTATTTGCAACTCTGAATGCTATTTTCATGACAAGGAAGTAGCTCAGACATCCAAGATAAATGTATCTTACTTTACTGAGAAGTTGCCAAACATACTTTAAGATCTTAAAAGCTCCAAGTTATTACCCTGGAAGTATTCTAAGTAGTTTCTATTTTGCATGGATGATAAGGAGGGTACTTTTCTAAGAAAAAAAATGTCATCTAGGAGGACTGTGTCCCATAATGTTCTGTGACCACTCAGAAAAAAATCATGGAAAAAACCCACATCCATCTACAAGATAATTTCTATGAAGTGAATGTAACAGAGTTAATTCAGAGATTATACAGTACAAAAGGAAATTACTAAGCTTAAGCATTTCCATTGACCTTGGAAATCACAGAGGTCAAAAAAGGTCATGTTCTTCTTGGCAGTGACTGTGACTCACACAAAATATTTTGGTGATGATGACAGCCCTATACGATGTATACTTAAAATGGTAAAAGGGTCAGCAAATTTTGTATATTCAAATCGACTTACAAAATAATATATTGTCCTGGGTTATGGAATCAAAAATGTGTATTCTATTTTCATCTGCTGAAAGCAGTTGGGGAATTGTTCTTTATTTCTTGTAACTTTGGAAGGAGGGGGATGGGAGGGAGGGGCGGGTGCCTTTTGGGTAATGGGCCATCAACAGACTATACCCCCGGACTATACCCGCTCCCCCCAGAGCCCCATCTGCATGCATGGTCCTATTGTGGGATGCCCCGCCCGGTGGGGGGAGTCTACAATTGCTGCCGGGAAAACTGAGCCGGCCGGGGACAGATTTCCCTTGCTTCACCCCGATTCCTGGGAGGAAGACGGCACCCCATCTCATCTTCGCCAGACCCCATCTCATCATCGCCGGACCCCATCTCACCATCACCTCACCCCTGGACCCCTCCTCATCACTCCTAGACCCTTCCTCATCACTCCTAGACCCTTTTTGGCTACAGGATCGTCCCTGCTCCAACAGAGCCACGTCTGTCATCCCAGGACTCACTTCTGGACTGCTTCCAACACCCTGACTAACAGGGTGCCAGGTGGCAGCTCTGATTCTGTCAGGGCTTTCCCAAATTGTTGTTGTTTGTTTGCTGGTTTGGTGGGGTAGTTTTGTTTCCTACCACATTTGTATTATTGATATTCCTAGTAAAGAACTGTTATTCCTATTCCCAAATCTTTGCCTGAGAGCCCTTAATTGAAAATTTATAATTTGGCAGGGGTGGGGGGTTTGCATTCTCTATTCTAAGGGAAACCCCAGTTTCCCTGGCAGACACCTGTCTTGTCAAACCAAGACAGATTTTGGCGCCCAAGTGTGGGGCACAAGGGCATTGAGACAGAGGAATAACAGTTCTTGTGTACTAGATAGAAGTCTACTGCTCAAAATCATGTGGTCCAGCTTTCCCTGGTTTGGCTGGCACGTGGTTGTGGCTGTATTTCTGCCATTTGCTGGCCCTTATCTAAACATGGGCCCTATAACCAAGGCTACTGTGGCTGGCATCCAGTTTATTTTGTGGGTTAATAAGGTGAGGAATTCGTGGATTTTTAACTTCCTTTGGAAAGCAGGCACATGGATTCAGGGCTATCATAGACTAACTCTGTGTTTCTGGGGTTACTTTAATAATGGTACATATTGTGAGGAAATGGCACCTGGGGAAATTTTCTCCCAACCCTTCACTCAGTTTTTTGGGTCTACTCCACCAGCTTTTCAAGGGTTAAATTTCCCTCTGAATGCTAATGACATCATACAGTGGTTGGTGCTGCTTATAGGCCTATTCTATTTGGTATTCAGAGATAAAGGGAGACTGGCCTGGGTAAGCACTCTGATAACTACCCCAGAGAATAAAGATGCTGCCCAAGAGCCCACCCCTGTCCCACAGCCAGCCTCAGGCATAAACCACCCGGTTTGGGTGAAGGCTCTGATAAAAGAAATGCATGAGATGAACCAGATGCTGAAAGAGTACATTTCCCCAGCTGGTGAGAAACCTTCGCCCTGCCCTGACAAAAGAGAATCTGATACAGAACCCGCAGACATTACAACTGTCCAGGTTCCAGCTGACACACAGGGGCAGTCACAGCCAGCAGCAGTTGCCCCTGTGGAAACAAGGAAATCTAAAGTGAAAACAGCAAACCCAGAGAGTAAAGATAAGAAGGGGGGGCCCTCACAAGACACAGGGGAATCACATGTTCAGATCATCACTGAGACCCTGTCATATGAAAGTCTCCGTAATCTGCAAAAAGATATTGTACGACGGGGACGTGAGGCTTACACTGCCTGGCTACTTCGGGTTTGGGATCTTATGGGCACAGGTGTCCAACTAGATGGTGGGGAGGCCAGGAATTTGGGACCCTTGACCCAGGACTCAGGTATAAATCAGGTATTTGTAAGGGAGCCTGGACCTCTTTCCCTCTGGCAGCGGCTTTTAACGAGTGTGAGAGAAAGATTTGTCCACAGAGAAAGAATGCAGGAGCACCACCATAGAATGCGCTGGAAAACTCTGGAGGAGGGAATCCAACAGCTGAGGGAAGTGGCAGTACTAGAGGTACTTTTTGGGAGGAGTGGACAGCATGATAATGATCCTGACAAGGTTAGATGCACAGCGCAGATGTTATGGAACCTGGCAAATCTGGGGCCATCTCAGTATACTACATTCATTGCAACCATTAATGCTGAGGACAACCGAGTGACAGTGGGGGCTGTTGCCAATAAGCTTAGGAATTATGAGAGCATGATCAATGGCCCGCTGCAGGCTCATATCTCTGCCGTGGTGAAAGAGCTCAAAGAGGAAATGAGGGAGGTGAGGGAGGAGATGAGGAAGAGCAGTTCCAATGTGGCACCGGTGCGAGTCACAGGCCCCAGAGTCAGAGCCCAACGACCCCCAGCCAGAGAGAGAGGGTACACCCCGAGAGCTGACCTGTGGTTTTACCTGCGTGACCATGGGGAAGACATGGGAGTGTGGGATGGGAAACCCACCTATGTCCTGGCAGCCCGGGTGCGTGAGCTCAAGGAGAGGAACACTCACCAAAGGGGTGCCACTAAAATGAAAGTATCCTCAACCTCCTATGCCCAGGCTGTCAGTAGTCAGGATGCTGGAACCTCTGGTATGTATGCTCAGGGAGGGAATAACCAGTGCTAGAGGGGCCCTGCCTCTAGCCAGGTAGAGGAGAGGGACAATCGGATCTATTGGACTGTGTGGATCCGATGGCCTGGCACATCTGACCCACAGAAATACACGGCTTTGGTTGACACTGGCTCCCAATGTACCCTGATGCCGTCGGGGTATGTGGGAGCAGAACCCATCTCTATTTCTGGAGTGACAGGGGGGGTCCCAGCAACTGACTGTATTGGAGGCCGAAGTGAGTTTGACTGGGAATGGGTGGCAGAAACACCCCATTGTGACTGGTCCAGAGGCCCCGTGCATCCTTGGCATAGACTATCTCAAAAATGGACATTTCAAAGACCCAAAAGGATATCGTTGGGCTTTTGGAGTAGCTGCTGTAGAGATGGAAGACATCAGACAACTAAATACCCTGCCTGGTCTCTCCGACGACCCCTCTGCTGTGGGACTGCTGAGAGTTGAAGAACAACAGGTGCCAATCGCCACAGCAACAGTACACCGTCGGCAATACCGTACTGACAGAGACTCTGTGACTCCGATCCATGAGATGATTCGTAAACTGGAGAGCCAAGGGGTGGTCAGCAAAACCCACTCACCCTTCAACAGTCCCATTTGGCCTGTGCGTAAGTCTGAAGGGGAATGGAGATTGACTGTGGACTATCGTGCATTGAATGAAGTGACTCCACCACTGAGCGCTGCCGTGCCGGACATGCTGGAGCTCCAGTACGAGCTGGAGTCCAAGGCAGCAAAGTGGTATGTGACCATCGACATTGCCAATGCCTTCTTCTCCATTCCTTTGGCAGCAGAGTGCAGGCCCCAGTTTGCTTTCACCTGGAGGGGCGTTCAGTACACCTGGAACCGACTGCCCCAGGGGTGGAAGCACAGTCCCACCATCTGCCATGGACTGATCCAGGCTGCACTGGAGAAGGGTGAGGCTCCGGAACATCTACAGTACATTGATGACATCATTGTGTGGGGAAACACGGCAGTGGAAGTTTTCGAGAAAGGAGAAAAGATCATCCAGATTCTCCTGGAAGCTGGCTTTGCCATCAAGAAGAGTAAAGTCAAGGGACCTGCCCGAGAGATCCAGTTCCTGGGAGTGAAGTGGCAAGATGGACGGCGTCAGATCCCCACAGAGGTCATTAATAAGATCACTGTGATGTCTCCACCGACCAGCAAGAAGGAAACACAAGCTTTCCTAGGTGCCATAGGTTTCTGGAGGATGCACATCCCTGAGTACAGTCAGATTGTGAGCCCTCTGTACCTGGTTACCCGCAAAAAGAACGATTTCCACTGGGGCCCAGAGCAGCAACACGCCTTTGCCCAGATCAAGCAGGAAATCGCTCATGCGGTGGCCCTTGGCCCAGTCAGGACGGGACCAGAGGTAAAGAATGTGCTTTACTCTGCAGCTGGGAGCCATGGTCTGTCCTGGAGCCTTTGGCAGAAGGTGCCTGGTGAGACTCGAGGCCGGCCACTGGGATTCTGGAGCCGAAGCTACAGAGGGTCTGAAGCCAATTACACTCCCACGGAGAAGGAGATCTTGGCTGCCTATGAAGGAGTTCAAGCTGCCTCAGAGGTGATTGGCACTGAAGCACAACTCCTCCTGGCACCCCGACTACCAGTGCTGGGGTGGATGTTTAAAGGAAAGGTTCCCTCCACCCATCACGCCACCGATGCCACCTGGAGCAAATGGATTGCCCTCATCACTCAGCGCGCCCGTATTGGAAACCCGAATCGCCCTGGGATTCTGGAAGTGATCACCAACTGGCCGGAAGCTGAGAACTTCAGTCTCACCGAGGAAGAAGAACAAGAGCAGGTAACCCGGGCTGAAGAAGCTCCACCATATAACCAACTGCCAGCAGAAGAAGCACGCTACGCTCTTTTCACTGATGGTTCCTGCCGCATCGTAGGGATGAACCGGAAGTGGAAAGCAGCCGTGTGGAGCCCCACAAGACAGGTTGCACAAGCCACTGAAGGAGAAGGTGGGTCAAGCCAGCTTGCCGAACTCAAAGCTGTTCAATTGGCCCTGGACATCGCTGAAAGAGAGAAGTGGCCAAAGCTCTACCTCTACACCGATTCGTGGATGGTAGCTAATGCTCTGTGGGGCTGGCTGGAAAGGTGGAAAAAGGCCAGCTGGCAGCGTAGGGGAAAACCAATCTGGGCTGCTGATGAGTGGAAGGACATCGCCACCAGAGTAGGGAAACTACCTGTGAAAGTCTGTCATGTAGACGCCCATGTTCCCAAGAGTCGGGCTAATGAGGAGCACCGGAACAACGAGCAGGTAGATCAGGCCGCGAAGATAGAAGTGTCTAAGATAGACTTGGATTGGCAACATAAGGGAAAGTTGTTCCTAGCTCGGTGGGCCCATGATGCCTCAGGTCATCAGGGCAGAGATGCCACTTATAAGTGGGCACGAGACCGAGGGGTGGATCTAACCATGGACAGTATCTCTCAGGTTATCCATGACTGTGAGACGTGTGCTGCCATCAAGCAGGCCAAGCGGGTGAAGCCCCTCTGGTACGGTGGACGGTGGTCCAAATATAAGTATGGGGAGGCCTGGCAGATTGATTACATCACCCTGCCCCAAACCCGCCAAGGCAAGCGCTATGTGCTGACCATGGTGGAAGCCACCACTGGGTGGCTGGAGACCTATCCTGTGCCTCATGCTACCGCCCGGAACACCATCCTGGGCCTTGAAAGACAAGTCCTGTGGAGACACGGCACCCCTGAGAGAATCGAGTCAGACAACGGGACCCATTTCAAGAACAGCCTTATAAACACCTGGGCTAAAGAACACGGCATTGAATGGATCTATCACATCCCTTATCATGCACCAGCTGCCGGGAAAGTGGAACGGTGCAATGGACTACTTAAGACCACTCTGAAGGCACTTGGCAGAGGGACCTTTAAGAACTGGGAAGTGAACTTAGCAAAAGCCACCTGGATGGTCAACACCCGAGGCTCCATCAATCGAGCTGGTCCTGCCCAGTCTACCCCTTTGCACACAGTAGATGGAGATAAAGTCCCTGTGGTGCACATGAGAGGTATTTTAGGAAAGACTGTCTGGATTAACCCCACCTCAGGCAAAGGCGAACCCATCCGTGGGATTGTTTTTGCTCAAGGACCTGGTTACACTTGGTGGGTAATGCAGAAAGATGGAAAAACCAGTTGTGTACCCCAGGAAAACCTAATCCTAAGTAAGAACTGAGTGTAGGGGTTCATTCTGCTAGTAGTTCATTGCTTTAGGTATGATGCAGATGATAATAGAATAAGGGGTGGATAATGTCCTGGGTTATGGAATCAAAAATGTGTATTCTATTTTCATCTGCTGAAAGCAGTTGGGGAATTGTTCTTTATTTCTTGTAACTTTGGAAGGAGGGGGATGGGGGGGAGGGGCGGGTGCCTTTTGGGTAATGGGCCATCAACAGACTATACCCCCGGACTATACCCGCTCCCCCCAGAGCCCCATCTGCATGCATGGTCCTATTGTGGGATGCCCCGCCCAGTGGGGGGAGTCTACAATTGCTGCCGGGAAAACTGAGCCGGCCGGGGACAGACTTCACTTGCTTCACCCCGATTCCTGGGAGGAAGACGGCACCCCATCTCATCATCGCCGGACCCCATCTCACCATCACCTCACCCCTGGACCCCTCCTCATCACTCCTAGACCCTTCCTCATCACTCCTAGACCCTTTTTGGCTACAGGATCGTCCCTGCTCCAACAGAGCCACGTCTGTCATCCCAGGACTCACTTCTGGACTGCTTCCAACACCCTGACTAACAGGGTGCCAGGTGGCTGCTCTGATTCTGTCAGGGCTTTCCCAAATTGTTGTTGTTTGTTTGCTGGTTTGGTGGGGTAGTTTTGTTTCCTACCACATTTGTATTATTGATATTCCTAGTAAAGAACTGTTATTCCTATTCCCAAATCTTTGCCTGAGAGCCCTTAATTGAAAATTTATAATTTGGCAGGGGTGGGGGGTTTGCATTCTCTATTCTAAGGGAAACCCCAGTTTCCCTGGCAGACACCTGTCTTGTCAAACCAAGACATATATACAGTATAGCAGCAAATGTATCAGGAACATGGTTTCAAGATCTAATGTCAGAACAATACCAAAGCAGAGCTATGTGTGGCCATGGGGGTTTTCAGTACATATTTATAGGAAAATGGCACAAAAGCCTACAGTGCTGCCAAGGGCTTGACAGCATGGTAAACGAAATAATTAAAAGAAAAACCAACAGGAAAAGTGGATCTGGTATTTACTTGTCATTGTTTCTCTCTCTCTCTCTTTTTTTTTGCCATGATTTCCTCAAAACTAAAGCAGCTGAAGTAGTGAGCGGCTTGAGTGGGTAGAATGAGACTGGCACAGCTCTGCTACTAAGACCACTAGGAGTAAATTCAGCTTCACTGTTTGTCTGCAGCAACCAGCTCCATAAAACCTGTTGTCTATCTTTGGGGGAAGGGAGAAAAAAGGAAATACAGCAGCAACTAAAATTTTGAAAGTGTGGTTGCAGAAATCACAACAGACTGTATTACTGCAACAGTTCCAAAGTTGGAAACCAATGGATAGGTGGCAAGAAGTTTACAGTGCAGCACGTTTCTAAAACCCCGCTAAACGTTAGCCTTCTAAACAAAGAATGCTGTAATTATTGCTGTAGGTTCTCCCAGGCAAAGTGCAACATCATGGCATCTTAATATGTAGTACAGAGCCCTTACTTTGATCCAACATCCACCTTTCAAAGACCTGTAATCTCAACTTTCTGTTTTTGTTTTCTCATTGATGTAATAAAAGATCTAGTTTCCTAAACCTGAATGTCATCTTCTGTCTGTGACCTGAGCAATATGTCTTTTCAAGGAAAGTTTGAAAACTTGACAGATTTTATGATTGACATAAAGAAGTTACTTTTGGTACTTATTACTTCAATCTTCACCATGACTGAGATAATGAGTTGGAACAGATCCAACAGCCACACCATGCTGATATTACTCCCTCATATCAGCACAAGCATGGACAATTCACAGAAAAGACAATGAAACGACTGCTTTAAATGAAAACATTGATCTAGGGTTGCTGCCTGAGTCTTCCAGGGATCAAAATTGCTTTAGGGACAGCTATGAATTTATCATAAGCCAACATTTTGATACCAGAAAATGTGGGATCAGTAGTTCTCCCAATTAAGTGTGTTGTATGTAGAAACCAGGAGTTTCTGTTGTGGTGGTTTTTTTGTTAAAAAATGAACATGGTTTGCTCCTGTTACCCCCCAGTGTCTGGTTTGTCTTGAGTTTTACCCCAGGTTTTCCCCTCCCTGGTCCCTTTGTCCCTCTTTCCTGACCCTGCCCTGTGTTAACCTGAAGCCAATCACCTACACGGCCCACCCCTCTGCCCCCTGGTTTAAATGTTAAGTGCACAGGACCCCTCCCTCTCTCTCCTTGACCATTTGGAAGAATAAACATCTGAGAGAGCTTTCTCTAATTCCTCGTTCCGAGTCTCGTCACTATAAAGACCACTGCACAGAGACAGCCTGTTCTGCACTGCTGGCATTCCAAGAGTAGTACTCTGGGCACCAGGGCTGAAGTTTTGAGCCAGCTGGGTCTCACCAGCCCATCAGTGACAGTTGGTGTCCAGCATGGGGCAACTGGAGCCCAAACGGAAGGACTGTGCCTTGGAAAACCAAGAAGCCGTGGTGCCAGGACAGTGCCGAGCTGCTGTGAGTCGGCCATGTGGGAGAGAGCCGCTGCGCGTGCTGCCCCACCCCACCAGAAGAGAGATGCTGAGCCTGAGCCGTGCTGGGGCTGCTGTGCAGCTGCATGTGGAGGATGATTTCCTCCAGAAATGGGGACACGTGAACAATCCAGCCTATCTGGATGAAAAAGGCCTGTAACCATTCAAGGGCAGTGAAGCCACGTACAAGAAGGAACAAAAGATGACAGAAGTCACATCCAAAGAAGAACAAAGGATGCTAACAGCTTCAGAATGTGAGAATCAGATAGAAGCCAAAAGAAGGACTGCATAAACCTGCTGTATATGCAAAAGCCATCAACCAATCTGGCTAAAAGGCTAACACATGCTTTTAGGGTATATCCAATTGCAAAGCAGCACGTAACACGTGATTGAAGCTGAAAAATGTATAAAAGGTACTGTTACTTTGCAATAAATGGCTCACTTTGATCATATTGATCATGGAGTGATGTCCCATTCTTGATTCTTCCGCAGCCACGCGTCACCACTCCGTCGCGTGCACCGTGCACCATGTGCCCGCAACGCCTGCCTGCACGCCGCACCATGGCCACACATGCTCACCCACGCTGGCTGACTGCCACGTGCTGCCCGCACCAGGTGCTTGCTGCGTGCTTGCCCGTGCCGCCTTGGGGGCCACCTGCCATTCACCCGCTGCGCCCAAGAGACACTGCCAGCTTCTCGTCACTCACTGCAGCCTGCGGCGCAAGGATCATACAGTTTGTGGAATGCCAACTGCCATGGTCATTTTTCAGTTACACTTTCTTCCTTTCATTAGCAGGGCAGCTATGTGTGCACAGATGAACTATGACTGTTTAACTTCATGGCAAAGCCATGAACTACTCCTCATCTCCTGTCAGCTCTGTACACTGCCTCATGGCCCGTGATCTGTGCTTTTGACCCTTGGCCAAGGCATAGCTATTGCAGAATGATGCCCCTTTGACCAGCTCAGCAGAGACCCGCTCTGTCATTGGCACCATCCCCAGGGCTGCCTCTTGGAGAAGAAAAAAGGTGCCCCTGTTAGAAACAGTAGGGATGGAAAGAGGCAATAAGTTCCCAAACAGATGAAACTACACAAAGCCCTTAAGAGTGCCATTGAAGCCTGTCCAAAACAAATTCAAAAACTTTTTTGGAGATAAGCCGTACTACTTATAAAGGAATTTTGGTGAACAGCTTCCTGGTTCACTATGATGTGATGACTGTAGAGAGGCCACAGACAAGTGTATCCAGGAATCCAGATAAGACAAAAGGTCAAAACCCTATCTATCATTGGACATAGGTCTTTTACTACACTCCGCTTGCTACAGTCAGGAAAACATTTAAGACCCCCTAAACATTATTAATTATAGTAGATAATGTTTGCAATCAGCACCAAAGGACATTTAAGAGTTTTTGCAGGACAAGACTATCCAAACAACTAAGAATTGCACATAAGACTCCATGTACACCACTCTTACAGACACTATTGCCATGTACTGCTACTGTGCATTATTGCTACTTATGCAGTACCAACAATGACATTGTGACCGCTGTTTTTGAAAAATGAGCTAAGATATTTTAGAAGACACTCTCTTTAAAATTTCGCGGACAGAGTATGGCATAAGGGGAACAGAATCCAGTCATTTGAAATTCTTTCCCAGAAAAAGTTATAGTACTTTTTAATATCAGATGACACAGGCAGATAAAGCACAGATATGATTTTAAGGCATTATGCCTTTTACTCTTCAAATCAAGAAAAATCAACTCATCACTTGAATCTCCTACCTGGCTTTGGAGTCTGCTTTGAGAATAATGTGAAGGTAGACTTTTTTTGCAAAGGCAGAATGAGAGGTTCTACTACGTAAGACAGAGAAACCAAGGATTAATCACCATTCAGGGAAATCACGGTTCTCCTTCCAGATACAAGGAGACTTATATTCTGATTTTAATTTTGTTACACCATATTACACTGGGAACCAAAACTGAAATAAGCAGGGCTAGCTTTTTTTACTTCCTGCCTATATGCAAAAAATAGACATTTGTCCAGATCCATAAAGCAAAAGATAAGAGAAAGATGGTTTAGCATAAATCACAGTTAGATAACATTAATTAAAGGGATATCTAACATATTTTAAAACTTTATAAGACTTAAGCAACACTTCCATAAGGAAAATTTGCCCCCTTCTTGAATGTATTTGGTTTTAGATGTAACTTTCAAGCGCAGCTGCCTCATAAAACAGTATTTATTTTGTTTTCCTGCCATCTCGTGGCTTAACCACAAAATGCACTTTAAAAAAACGAGGTACAATTGCTGGTCTGTGAAATGATTGCTTCTAGGAATACTGTTTGGCCTAAGCTGTGCACCAGACCATCACCCCTCTTCCCTAAACAACACTGCAGGTTTCAACAGCATGGATCTGCAGTCCACTGAATTCCTACAACTACTTGATGCCATGGAAAGAAATTGTGCCAGCTAGCTCAGGTCTCACCAGAGGGGTGATGGCCCATTCTCTCTTCCAGACTGTTCCTTTGACCCAGATCTGCCTAAGCCAGTGAATTCTTACTGCATTCCTGTTTCTTAGTTAAATACATTAGTTTGAACGATTATGTGAAAAGTGAGCTGAATTCTAGTCTGGGCCACTCACAAACTGAGACAAACCCTACCAGTGCTACATAAGTGAAACATGCAATATTATTAGTTACACTTCTCACCATCCGGAAAGTTGCATTTGGCAATATGTATGAGTGCTAAGAACGCAGATGTAGCCTTTCGGGATTCTTTGGCATTTGCAGGGAATTGTCAATCTAGCTGATTTAATACAGCTCATATTAAGCAAACAAAATGAATCAATCCTAATGCCATTTCTGTCATTTTATGTGGGCCAACAGTAGAAAATAAAGACTTCCTTTCTATCACACTCTGATTAAAAGGCATCACATTGTACATTTACCTAATCCAGCCAAAGTTAAATAGATGGTTGAAGATCAGACATGAAAAATATTAGAACTTTGCTACAAAGTTTGGAGGCTTTTTTGTTTGGTTGGTTTGTTTTGGTTTTGTTGGGGCTTCTTTTTTAACTGCCCAACAGAAAAACAAAGTTTTTTGGGTTTTTTTCATGTCTGTGACATATTCATATGAAAAAAACTTTTGCCCATGCTGGATTTGAAAGAATGTCCTACCAAAGATGTATAGTCAGTTAGATTTAGTGGCTCATGTGACAGTTTGTGGGTGAACAATACATGTGCATGTTTTTAGCAAGAAAAAGCCTCTTACGATTTCTCTAAATTTTCTAGAAAGTCAGACTCCTCCAGCAGTTGTCCTCTCAGTTGAAATGCTATGCTAGTCTGACTGAATACACCAAAAGTAACCACTTCTAAGAGCAAAACACTTTTGCCAGTCTATGATTTAGCAAGAATTTTTCTGAGCCATATAATTTCAGGTAAGCCAGTAGAAAGTTTCAAAACAAATCTGTTTTAGTTAAATATCAGTCCTCCTGTGCCACTAGTGAATGCTCTTTCCAGGATATTCCAAGACTGTGGTTTTCCAGGGCAGGTTTTCCTCTGTGTTTAATTTTCAACTGTTCTACTTATACCTCAGTTGCAAACCTGGATATTTGCATTTTTATTTTCTTGAGAGAATATAAATTGGGTGTTGGGCAATTGAAGAGATCAATCATGGTTTGCATCATGAAGCCAATTTTATTGAACACACTATTAGTTTATATACTTTTCTAGCATAACAAATACACCTGTGTTTCTTAATAACATTGCTTAACCATAGGCTAGCACAGACTTGTACAGGCCTGTACTGTCTTGCACATAAACATGCATACATACACCTTGATCTCTTCCTTCTTCAGGGTCTTGCTTCAACTTGCCAGGGCTTGTAGCCCTTTAGCACATCTACTTCTGTAATGAATTCAGCAGTACTTTGGGTCCTGCTTCTATGCTGTATTCCCACAATTGGGTGGTTAGAAAGGTGGGGGAAAAAATCTTAGAGCTGAAGAAGAAAAGTAATTGCAGGATTTCTCACAAGATCCTCATAAAGAAGTTGCTGACATACCAGCTGGATGACCAGATAGTGAGGGAGGTGGTGGTCAGTGGCACAAAGTCTGATTGGAGCAGTGTGACCCAGGGGTCAATACTGGTTCTGAACCTTTTTCACACTTTCATTAACTCTCTGGATGATGGGGCATCTGCACCCTCAGCAAATTTGCAGATGGCACCAAACTGTGAGGAGGGTCTGATAACACCAGAGGGTTGTGGTGCTGTCCAGAGGGACCTGGACAAGCTGGAGAAAGGGGCTGACAGGAACCTCATCCAGATCAGATGATACTGAGACCCCTGCCAGCTTCAACCATCCAGTCACTGGGTATGCACTGAAGAACATCTTTTGAAGTGCCACACAGCCCATATGTTTTGTGCAACACAGAAGGTGTGGGTCTAGAAAGTCTGAATTTTACCACAAAACTTGAGGCTGTGTGGAGGCCCAGGGGCCTGCCTCCAGGGCAGCTACACCTCAACCCTGGAGGGGCCGATGCACACAGGCAGAAACACCTCTCTAGGTTATGGTGAGAAAAGCTTCCTCCCAAGGGCTTTTGCAACCACATGATAATTTCTTTTAAGTTCTGTTACATTATTGGTTAGTTAGTTGATGTTACCCCTGTTCACCATGTATGTACCCTTTCCAGGATATTCTTCCCTTCCTTAACCCTCATTGGCTTAATTTTGCCGCAGTACTCAACCCCTGTTACCCTGTTGGTTCCCCGTGGTTCCTAGCCACCCCTCTGCACCACTTCCCTTTATCCCTATTGGCCCTTGACCCTCAGATCTGCCCCTTTTGTCTCATATATAATCCTGTGCCCTTGGCCCCGATCCTGTTCCTTGTCCCTGATTCTACTCTAAGGTGTTCTTATATTGGGCTATCTTGGTAATCATGCTCCCACTGACACACTGTAGTTTATTGACCATAAAATAAACAGTTAAGAAATCTAATAAGAAAATGCTGCTTTTTCCTTAGAAGTATTAAGCAATACTGATAGTGACATTTTCCTTCTTGAAAAGTTGTCTAATGGCTTTTGTCAACCTATCGGCCCAGGACAGGGATGTAGATGCCTCAAAGAACAAAGGATGCCAGGTGCCATTATCTCCACCCTTGTGCATTGGAATTGTCTGATACCTTTAATTGCACAAGCCCTAGTTGTTACTTGTAGAAAGAAGAAAGCTCCTAATGAAACTAGGAAAAAACTCCTAGAAAACTAGGAGAAAAATCTCAGCTTTTCAACTTATCTGTAGCTATTGATTACTTGGTAAAAAGCACTAAGAAAACAGTAGTCCTAGTAACATGGATCTTGGATTTGCTTTTTCATTTCCAAAATTCAGATTTGATTCAGAAGAGCTGTATTAATTTAATTATAAATGGAGATATTGTATCTCCATATGATCAAGCCGGCTCAACCAGCAAAGAGTAGTCTTGGCAGGACAAAATATGGTGAGTTTTTTATAGTTCTTTGTGTGACACAAGTTCACATTATATTTAACTTTGAGAATATCAAATACATTATTATTAATGACAGCCTGCTGAGCTTTAGAATCATATATTACTTGACAGGGACATCAAGGATATCTTTTTTATCTGGAAAGGGCTCTAAATACATTTAAATTTAAGAGAAATAAATTGGTCATAATAACTTTAATGAGGTAACTGTGTGCCATTTGCTCTTCTTCCAACAGCTGGAGTTAAGGTTTCATCCAGTTAAATGCTTTGGGTACTGTTCTGTATTGGAATCAGCCTGCTGAGTGTCATATATGAGTAAGCACATTATGTATTAGTGGTTCTATACCCTTTGCTACAAAAGCAGAACTTGGTCCAATATGTTTGGTAAACTGCAGACATTTTGCTGACTTGCAAGACATTAGGATTAAATGTCTACAGTTTCTTGTGTCCAAAAACCGGGCAATAGTGTTATACATTCTACAGAGGAGCACCTTCAGTGATCAAAGCCATTGCCAGGCACTGGTCAACTAAAATTAAATGCCAGTAATCTCCCACTTTTCCAAACAACAGGATTTCTAATATGAAATATCAGGCATTCTACGACATGCATTCCTCTTCATGGACGTGAATGCATATGGTTCCTGGAAGAAAATTAATTTATCTAGTTGTTTCCAGTTGGGGGACAGAGGTTTGGGCTTTTTGACAGTGTTCATGCATCTCATCCATTATGATAATCAAAATTCACCTGTGTAAGGTGTTATGTAAGAAGAGGAACAGATGTTTCTTCCACAGGAATACTGCATACCTCAGGCATGACACAGCTGTGGTGTAATTTGGGAGTGGTTCAGGAGTTACTGTGCAGAGATGGGCCAGAGAGACCAGCAGAAAGGAGCAGTGTTGTATTGTTAGCAATATTTAACATTCACATCCTCACAACATTTTTCTCACATAGGCACAAGCTGGTGGCATTGTAGGTATTGCAGTAACTTGTGAAGGAACATAACACAGGAAACATATTCAGTATCACATCAGTTATCTCACATGCTTTACTGACACAGTGCTCTGCACAACTAGGAAGCCCACAAGGTGTGGAAATACCTAACTGTGAGCAGAAACCAGTTTATAAGTCCTGAAAGCACCCTGTTGGCTTACACATAATAAAATTAATGTTGAATATGAGAATACAGAGTATCTATGATCTACAATCTATAATCTTTAATCTAGAAGACTACTTTGATCTCTTAAACTTAAGATCCAGATCTCTTAACCTTGGGAAACTTGATGTATGAGTGCCCAGAGAAGCTTTAAAAAAAACCAAACAACTTTCTGTTAAAATCCACCCAGTCCATGGAAACATTTCTAGATATCAGGTTTTATTAAAAACATCAGCATTTTCCAATGCAAACTTGTCCTTCCCTCCTTCACAAAAAAGAAATTTCCGTGTTAAAAAATGAACAAATTTACACTGATGGTTTAAACTAGTAATAGCCCATGGGGAAGGAATGTCATGCTCAAAGGCATGAAAGCCATGTGCTTTAAGGAGTGTAACAGGGCAAGGAAGAATGCAGAAAGCAGCCACAGACTGGTCAAATGTACACCTTTTCACTCAGAGAAATATAATAAACAGCAATATGAAGGAAGTTGAGTGAAGTACGTTCCTGTATTGTCACTATGCTTTCAACTCAAATCTTCTCTTTTGATTCTGCATTGTAAAATTTCAAGGATTGCATGTAAAATATCTTCATTTTTTGTTTAGTATGTGCTAGCAAACCTTTGTTTAGAGACTCATTTTCAATTAGGGAAGAATGACCAAGAGTTGTAAATTGCAAAGGGAACTAGAGACAGTTCAAAAGGTCTGGTGTAAAGCCCTGTATTGAAAACAAAACCATGTTCAAAACATTCATTTTGGGAGCCAGCACTGGCCAAAATGAACAACATATTACCACAGAAAGAAGATCTGTTGTCCTCCCACTCTAATTATCTGCTTTTTAACTGATTTATCTTCCTGTCCTTACAAGAGTTTTCACTTTTTACTTGGATGTTGTCCAATGTGTTTGTTGGACTGAATGATACCCAGTGAACAGTGCAAGTCTGCAGGAAACAAGCACTTACAGACACTTTTAAAGTTTGTTTCAGCTGTGGGCTGACCATAGGTGCTGCCTTTTCCTAGGAAGAATCTGGGCTGCTTGCTGCTTTACAGGGCAAAGTGTAAAGTGTATCCTTAGCATCTTGCTGAGTTGTGTTGAAGCACTGCTGACTGGACCAGAAATGTCTAACCTCAATGTGTCACTTACCACGCTCTGTACCACCTTAAGCCCTTTGTGGCTGGACAAACATTGTTTTCAGTTTCAGGTGCTGTGAGAGAAGCCACAGCTAACAGCCACCTGGGGATGCTGACCCAGAGAATCTTCGTTCCCTGCTCCTGCCTGCCACAGCAGCACTTGTAAGACACACTTCAGCTGAACAGCAAATCCACAGGACTCTGGAAAGCTGCAGCCCTGATGGCCAATTAAAGAAGCCCTGTTGTCCACAAATATGTTCTTGCACTTGGTGTGCAGGAGACCAATCCATGCACAGAATGGAGATGTTGTGTGGGAGTCCAAGGCATCCCTTTGGACTCCCTGGCCAAACAAAAATCTGTACAGGGAGGTTTAAAACCTGTACAGGGGGGTTCGAGGTTTGTACAGGGGGGTTGGTGACCCTGGCATGAACCTCAGACAGGCAAGGGCCTCGACCACAGTCCATGGAAAAGGTTGCCAACAATAAGAGAGGAATTTTGAGCCTCCAAGGGTGATAAAAGATAGTATTATTTTCACATATGGGGTTTTAGAATAGGGGTGACCAGAGACAAGATGGAGGATTTTGGGCAGTGCCCTGAGATCTTCTCCTTCTTCTTCGTCTCCATCTTCTTCAGTGATGATGACACCAAGTAGATTTAGGGGGATTGGTTTAGTGTAGATAACACCTGTTTAGTGTAGAATGTAGATATTGGTTTATAATTTTAACTAATGTGCACGTAACTATCTGTATAAAAGATGAAGAGGCTGGGTCAGGGGAGGAGACAGCACCTCTTGCCCATGCTGTTCGGACCTCTGTCCGGCTCTGAGCACAGAACTGAGATAAGAGAAAATAAAACAAAAGGAACAACCTTGAAAAGAACATCTGAAGACCTCGTTTGTTCGAGTGCTCGGCTTGGGGCTCTTCTGAGGGCAAAGGGGCACAAGCCCATCCTCATCTCGGGCAAGCAGAGACCCCGAGAATACTGATTTATTTATAGATCTGTGCAGCAATGGAGGCAAATCCACAAAGCCAGCATCTACCAGCAAAGCCACAACTACCACAACTTTTTACTACTTATACATTTTAGCAAAAATAGGAATTAATGTTCATTGGCTACAAGTTGCATAGTTCTCTTATTAATTAGTAGTCTATCTTCTATAGGCTAAGTGAGTCCCTCACTTCTTATGTTAATTAGTCTGCATACTCAGTCCTTTTCTTTTGGGTCGGTGGTTGCATCTCCTGCTGCCAGAATTACTTTTTACCCAGTCATACCTGATTCAGCACAGTTGCTGAGTTCCTTTATTAGTTTCTTCCTTTTCTTGGGGATTCTGCCAGATATCCTTATGGATGGTAAATTCTGCATTCTTTGTGTCCGTCATCAGTGGTACATCCTTCTCGCCGTGCTTTGCAAACCTCCCTTAGGTCTGAGATCATTGAAGCCTGCCAAACCCTAAACCTCAATAAGGCAATTCTGTTAAAAAGTAGTTTGTTTTTCTAACACCTGAACATCACTTACAGCTTGTTGGCTGATTTCTGTTTCAAGGATTAAATCTTTCTTGTTTAATACATTGAAGAACATCCATTCTTAAAAAAAATTTTTACATTTTCCACATTTGCAACAGTACTTTCTTCTTCCAGGCTTTGTCAACCTCCCCCTAAGTCTGAGCATTGAACCTCCCTGTAAGTCCTGACAGTGAAGCCCGAAACCTTAACAAGGCCATTCTACTTACAAGAAATTGATCTTTTAAATACCTGGATAAACATGCCATATGATGAGTGAGCAGGTCAGGCCCAAAGGGTTACAGTGACTGGGGTGACATCAACCTAGTGACCTGTCACTAGCAGGGCTCCACAAGGCTTCATCCTTGGCCCTGTGCTCTTCAACATCTTCATAAACAAATCTGCACGTAGGACTGGAAGGGAGACTCAGCAAATATGCAAATGATACCAGACAGGGAAGAGCTGTTGACTCCCTCAAAGGCAGGGAGGTCCTGCAGAGAGACCTCGATGAATCAAAGGACTGGGCAACCATCAACTGTGTGGAATTCAGCAAGGGAAGGTTTTGGACTCTGCACCTGGGATGTGCAACCCTGGATGTATGGAGACTGGGGAATGAGAGGCTGGAGAGCAGCACCTGAAGGTCTTGGTTGATGGTAAGCTGGACATGAGTCAACAGTGGTCTGGCAACCCGGATGGCCAACTGTGTCCTGGGAGCATCAGGCCCAGCATCGCCAGCTGGGAAAGGGAGGGGGTTGTCCCACTCTGCTTTAGGCTGAGGTGGCTTCACCTCCAATGCTGGGGGCAGTTTTGGAGACCACAATGTAAAAAAGATCTAAAGCTACTAGAGAGTGTTCAAAGAAGGGCCTTGAGATGAAGCCATATGAGGAGTGGCTGAGGGCCATTGGTCAGTTCAGCCTGGAGGAGACTGAGGGGAGACCCCATTAGGTGTCTGAAAATTCCTCGTTGGAAGGGCAAGATGAGGGGCAGACACTGATCTCTTCTCTGTGGTGCCCAGTGACAGGACCCAAAGGAATGGCCTGAAGTTGTGTCAGGGGAGTTTTAGGTTGGGTATCAGGTAAAGGTTCTTGCCCCAGAGGGTGTCTGAGCACTGGAACGGGCTCCCCAGGGAAGTGGTCACAGCACCAGTCTGACAGAGTGCAAGAAGCTTTTGGACAATGCTTTCAGGCATTCTGTGACTCTTGAGGTGTCCTGTGCAGAACTAGGAGATGCTCGATGATCCTGATGTATCCCTTTCAATTCAGCTGATTCTGTGATTCTCTGTGATCAGTACAAAGCGACACGCGTGAACAGAAGACCTCTGGCGCTGTCCCAGGGAGGCGGAACCGCGGTGTCCCAGCAGGTGCCGAGGCCAGGTGTGGGTGCCGCTCCCCCGCCCTCCCTCGTGCCACCCCCGCGGTTCCCAGTCCGCGCCGTGGCCCCGCCCCTGGATCATGACGTTACGGTCGCTGTATGTGTAGGGGTTGCGTGACGCGAGGGGGCGGTGACCATCCCGCGCCCTGCGGACGGCCTAGTCATTGGCTGCGCCGGCGGGGCCGTCGCGCTCCGATTGGCTGTCAGCATCTCGTGCTGTCGGGCGGGCCGCGGGTGGCCGCGGAGCTGGGGCGGCGGCGCTGGCGCCGCCGTGAGGGGAGCGCGCCTGTCCTGCGTTCCCGGCAGATCCCGGGACGGGCTTGGCGCTTGGGTGGAGGCTGCTGGCCCTCGGCCTGCGCCCCTGACCCTCTGCCTGAGCCCCTGGCAACCGCTCGCTGACACCCGAACCCGGCTGGGAGATGTGCGTGTGTGCGCGTGGCGGTGTCTTCCATCCGTGTTTGGAAGATCCGCGCAGTTATTGGCTTCCCTGACTCCGTGCCTTGTTCTGCTGTGCGTCTATGTGATAAGGCATTTTCCCGCGGAAGGGAAGCAAATGGATCCCCTGCCCAGTCCCGCGCCTCTGGCCTCGAAGCTGCGGAACACGCTGGTTCGGTACCACAGCGTCGGAGACGGCGAGTGGCGGATGGCAAAGAAAACCGTGAGTGCTCGGGGCGGCTTCCCGGTTCGTGCTCCACAGGAAGCTGTGGGCCACCGGTGCGGCGGAAAGAGCCCGCTGTACCGTGTCACACGACTGAGAAACAGTTAGCCGGGTCCTGCAGGACTTTAAACTGACAGGCGCTGTGAAATCATCCCTCTAGATGATGGCAGGATATGTTTTTCGTGTTCTCAGGCATACTCTGTCATTCCTTCTACCATTTTCAGGGGAGTATCTCACGGAAGAATCCTACCTGTGTAGGATTATAAGCTTGACTTACAACAAAATGTGAAGTACCTAGCATTAATAGAATTGCAAGAAGCTCACGTGTACTTTCAACAAAGCAGACACAGCCTGCCGGTCTCTGGAATCTCTTGTCAATAAATAGTTCATCATGCTTTAGTTTCCAAACGTCTTCCTCTTCAGAAATGAGATAATTCTCAAGGCTTCCTCTCATACTGTTTCACTTTTCTGTTGTTATTTAGAGACTGCACATTATCCTAGGTTTCCTTCCATGAAAGGGAATACAGTTCCTGCTTTCTCCAAGTAGTTTGCCATCCTCTTCTTTTGAGCTGCCTTGTTTTTTTGAGTTTTTACAAGCTAAATAGCCTTTGCTCGTGTATCAGTTCTAGGCTGGGTGAATACTTTTTAGTGTTGTCCTCCACAGAAAGTAGAAGTATAGCAATGTGATACGACTAGTGTGGTAAATTTCTTTGTCTTTTTGTTGCAGTGGTTTGAGTAGGGCTTTTATTTTTTCTTCCATCATGAGCAGGCATTGATAAGACAGAAGCAAGTGATCCAAATGTAACTTGATTATTTGCAAAATTAACAAATTTGCTGTCTGGACAGAGAGGAACAGAGCATCCAAGCCTTTCACTCTTGCAATACATTTATATCACCTCTGCTCTACTAAATGTTTTCTATTCCTGTATTAGTATTCCTATGTTATATTAAGTACTACTGTATTCCTTAAAAAATTACCTTCATCCTTGTGTTTCAAATCTTCAGATTTAACCCCTCTGTCCAGCTTTTTCTTCTTCTCTCCTTCCCTTCCTTCTTCCTTTCTTTCCATTTTAGTACTGTGCCACACAAAAGACATTCAGAGCTTTACCTACCACAAGGAGATATGTTGTGCCCCAAAATATCTTAAATGATTCTGGATGTGGTACTTAACAGTACTGTGTGTTAGGACATTTGGTCCTTTGTGCTTGTATAATTTATCGTGATTCCAAACAAAGAGGTGCCATATGGTATTCTTTTCAACACTAAAATTCAGGGATTTTATACAGAGGTTCCATTTCATAGTTACATAAAAATCAGAAGATAACTGATTTCTCTGTTTTCTTTGCATAACTTTAAGATAGACTACTGCTTGCAAGACTCTTCCAATCAGGCATCTAGGAAAGAAAGGTAGTTGAACGTTTTTGTCTGCACCTGCACTTCTAGACACTTCTGTGGCTTGTGTTACAGGAGTGCAAGCAACAGTAGTGTTGACTTCCTGTCTCAGTAGCATCCAGCTGTTGGCTTTCCAGTGGCCTTGCAATTGAAAGGCTTTCCCTGCTAATGTTGTTCCATTATTCTGTGTGTTTTCACAGTAGACTGACTTGGCCTACCAAACCCTACATCTGCCCAGACTTCTAAGCATTTTACTCTGAGAAACCAAATTTTTCTGATTTTTTTTAAATAATAAAAAATTACAAGTAAAAGGTATCTGAAAGATCTGAAGAAAAATGTACAGTGGTGCCGAGGTGAAACATAGCTAATGATAAAGTTGGCTGCTTTTCTTCAAGAAAATTGAAGCATTTTCTAGACTTCTTGTAATTATATGCAAGTGACAGTTAACATTGTGTCTTCTATTTTCTTTTAGAAAGATGCAACTGTGTGGCGTAAACCATCAGAGGAATTCAGTGGATACCTGTAAGTTTGTCTGCACAAGAGATACATTTTTAATGTTCCACAGATGTATACTGTAAAATTTAGAAATTAAGACTATGAATTCTGCAGCCCTCAGCGACACAGATGCTCCAGAGGGGAAGCTAAATGGATTACCTACTGTGGCTGTACGATTCCTTTCTAGCTTTTCAGCTTGATACTTTAGCATTGCATGGTGTCTACAACAACAGTGAAGTCTGTGGAGCACACCACAGCACTCGCATTGGCTGAAGTGGGCAGCAGCATCTGCTCAGAAATGATGACCTATAAAGCTCAGAATCAAGCTTGGGTTCAGTAGTCCTGAAGGGTCACTGAGAGACAGCTCAGTCAGTCTTTGGACTCTTGCAGTGACTGTGGGACTTCAAAATACCAAGTTTGGGGTTGTGAGAGTGTTGTGTGGGGTTGTTTGTGGGACATGAAGGCTCTTCCTGTGTGAGTTTCTGTCACTGGGTTCTGTTGGTATCTGTAGGTTTAGGTAGAGAAATAGTTACTAGGAAACAGCATGCTGAAGAAACAAAAAGTCTTGTGAAAAGGTAGTTTAAAATTATCTCAAAGACTGATACACCCCACAGGAATTTAAGTCGTGTTGAATCTGCAAGAGCTGATGGCCCCCGACACCAAGCGTTCCACGGGCCCACTGGCACCAACAGGTTGTGTAGTTGAGCCATTGCCAGGAGGGCAGTGACTGCTGTGTGCAGGTGAGGACCCCACAGTTGTTTATGCATCTGGAGAACTAGAGGACACACACTTTGAGGAGCTTTCCAGACACCTGCCTGGAAGCCACTGACATGTTCATGTGGTCTTCCAGTTCCAAGTATACAGCTGAGATGAGCTCCATACAGAGGGTTATGACTGAATATGGGTCAACTGCACAGTGAAGAGGTGAATCTGTTGCTTGACTATTTGCTATCAATAGGAACACCTTAATGAAAATAAAGTATTTTGAAAATAATGATTTTGATGGATTCTTCCCCTTCAGGATTTGGAGGACCAGTAACTCAAGAAAACAAAATCTCTAGTGTCTACTAAAATATCTATTTACAAAGGAATGTTCTATAATGTCGTGTACCAGATTATTTTATTTGGTAATCATATGTCACTAAAGCAGAATGTAGTTTCTCATTAGCTTGGTTCTAACTCCTGTGTTATGATCTGCTCTAATCACAGAGGAGTAAAGAGTATTAACTCTCTGTGAATAAAGTAGAATGAACCCAGAAACATTTAAATATTTGCAAAAACTTAATTAAAATTAAACAAGGCTAGATGTTGATGCTGAAAAATTAATGCATTTTATTTAATGGTAAAAGGCAAAGTAAAAGGAAGAAAAAGAAATAAATAAATAGAAAAAGGGAGTGTATTTGGGGGGACAGGGAGAGTGACAGAGACAGGTTAAGTAGAAACGTATTCCCCCTCTGTGAGTCCCAATGATGTCTCATTGCTTCCCTCAATCTAGTCTTCCTGGTGGTGAGGGTCCCCCATCCAAAAGTATAAAATCCCATGGATTAACGTATATTTGGGCAGATGGGGAAGCCCAGGTGCCTCCCCTGAAAGGGGCAGGTTTGACACTGTCCCTTGCATGACTTTGGATCTGTTGCATCATTTTGCATCACATGCAGCTCTGGTGCAGGGTTTTGGGATCCCTTTGGGGGGGCCTTTTGATGGGCCGTGACGTCCCCTTTGCTGTCCCTTATGTGGATGTTCCATAGATGTGACCTTGCCAGGGTGAAGAGGCCCCACAGCTGAGCTGGTGTGCACAGCAGAGGATGGGCTTTCACTGCCTCTGAGCAGAGGCTTTTTCACCACACATCTAAAACATCTTCTCCTCCCCACTCTTGGTGTGAGGATCTGTTCCTGACAGCAGATAAACCTGGGGCTGTGGCCTCCACCCCAAGGTTCTGGCCTTAATCCTGTGAAAGTATTTTTCTCTCCCATCCCAGACCTGAGTCACTTTATCTTATCTTAAATCCACTTACAGTCCAGGGCCTTACTCAGGAGACCCATTTAGGCTGCTAATATACAGCTTTTGTTATACAGTTTACTATAATAAGCAAAAGTCCTTCATGAAACTGTTTGAGCCATAAACCATAGCATGTCAGTCTCCAACATCCTGTTACTTCTGCTTTATGAAAAATGTTTTTCCAGTTATATCCCTGATCTCCTTGTTACTTTAGGTTTACTTATCTCCGGTGAACTCCCTTGCTAGCCCAGCAACAGAAGTAAAATAACAAGCTGTTAGAGATATTAGGGAGATAAACAGGATAATTTTTATCCAAGGAAGGAATTTGCCATTTATAAAATATTAACTATAAAAAAAGAAAAAAATTTTCTGAAGAAAATTTTCTTGCAAAGAAGAATAGATGCACCCATTGGTCTTTTCCTCTGCTGTTTCTCTGATGCAATCGTCCAGTGACCATACTTCCTGGTGCCAAGGTATTAATGTAAGTGTGCTGCTGAAAATGAATGGAATATAAAGAATTTCTTACTAATTGTAAAAACTAATTGTTTTTTCTAGCTACAAAGCTCAAGGAGTGGTGGAAGATGTTACTAACAGAATAGTGGATCATATTCGCCCTGGACCTTACAGGCTAGACTGGGACAGCCTAATGACTTCAATGGACATCATGGAAACATTTGAAGAGGTGAAGACTTGTTTAGATTCTTGAGGGAATTGTGTATTGATGAATACATGAATTTAACATTCATTAATTTAACATTATGTAGACAGAGCAATTCCAACATGTATGAACCTTTTTCAGCCTTCTTTTTTGCATGCACGAGCAGCATTGTGCATACATGCTCTGTGTGACCGCAGATCAGGCTGTCTGGCAACACAGTCCTGTTCTGAAGCTGAAGTTTATCTCTCCATTAATGCTAAAAATAAAGGAGTTAGTCACAATTCTCTTGGACCTGGGAGCTCTGGTAGCCTCTAATAAAATTCACATACAGAGGGCTATAGTGGGATACTGTGTATGCCAAGCTGTATACAGCTTGCTTTCTTCCATTCCACAACAAACAATAGTAATAGTCCATACATATGGAAGCTGCAATCTCCCCCTAAAGGGAGCCCCTTCCTAAAGGGCTGACTTGTGTGGCATGGCTTTGTGCTGAGACACAAAATAGTTCATACTAAGGGTCAGGACTTGATAAAAGAAAGTTAGGTTTGAAGCTGGTTACAGAAGAGCTCGTAGCCTTCCTTTGGTTAATGCAGACATTGAGTATGAATTCAAAACCCTCACCTGGACACCTGGCTTGAACATGGATTGTCTTTTGTTCTGTCTCTGAGGGAAGATTTATATGAGAAGGTATTTTGTCTGTATAAAATTTATACAGACTCTACTATATTATAAGAAAGCTTGTTTTGAAGAATTGTTCATATTCTGTTTTATTTTTCACTTAGTGGATTAAAAGTATTTGATAGAGTATCTTCAAGAGATTCCTCTTGAGATTTGTTCATGGTGCTTTTAGACTTCCCAAGTGTTCCTTGGTGACTTAAGAGCCACGTGGCTTTCAGTTCTCAGGCATGCCAGGGTTCTCTAGCTTTAGATCTTTAAACCTTTACAGTGCTGGGTATTGTCTGCTCCCACAGCTGTCAGTTGTGGACCACAAGTCCTTACAACTTCCAGCTTATAGGCTGCGAACGGCACAGCCATTCGGACCTTGCTGAATTTGCATTGTAGTTGACAGAGGCTGTGACCTTTATGAAAAACGATGCCTGCAAGCATTGTTTCCCTGTATTCGTTATACTAAGATATATTTCTTTCCTTGCCCTTATAATTCTGTCATGCAACAAGAACTGCTGTGTGATGCGCTATACTACTGCTGGCCAGCTCTGGAACATCATAGCACCAAGGGAGTTTGTTGATTTCTCTTATACTACCAGCTATGAAGATGGGCTTCTAACATGCGGTAAGCTACCACCTCCCTCTGCTAAATTCTTATTTTGCAACAGTTGCTCGGCTTAAGATTTGATTCAGATTTAGTAGTAGTAAACATTCCAAAAATGGTCTAAGATGGTCTTCAACAAATAAACTCAAGGTGTTTTAACAAATTTAAAGGTGTTTTAACATTTTATATACTTAAAGAAGTGTACAAGCTTCTGGTTTACCCATGAACCATTCCTTTGTGCCAGGTTTCACTTAGGCCAGCTGTGAGGCAGGAGTGGTAGAGACAAGTTGAGTCCTCCAGCTCAGGTCTTAAAGCAAACTGGGATGAGTAATAACTTGCTTCTAGTAAATGGGTGGAATGTCCTCTTAATATTTGAATTTTTGCTAATCATGTTCTCCTGTCTATTGCAGAGTTTGGATGAAAAGCAAATTCCATGCATGAAAATACCTAGAAACTTGTAGTATGTCTGTCACTATTAATAAAATCCCCAACCAGAAGCTTATATATTTCAAATTTACTGCACATTAATATTTCTTTTTTCTATCCCAAATTAATTTCTCTTTTTGTTCATTTCATTTTCCTCAATAGGTATAAGCCTGGACTATGGAGAGGTGAGACCAAACTTTGTCCGTGGATTTAATCACCCTTGCGGTTGGTTCTGCATCCCTGTCAAGGACTCTCCTGGCTACAGTCTTCTGACAGGCTACATCCAGACTGAACTGCGAGGGATGCTACCGCAGTCTGCAGTAGACACTGCCATGTCTTGTACCCTGGCCAATTTCTACTCTGACCTCAAAAAGGCACTCAAAACGTAGACAGACAGCAACTTAAAAGCCGGTGCATTCCTTGCAATCAGATTATGTTGTTTAGCTTAGCATAGGTTACCTACTAAATTGAGGTGAGTAACACTTCCTGAATGACACCTGAACCTTTGTGTTGAGAACCCAAACAATTTTAGCAAGTGCTTTTTGTTGTGATATTGGCGTACATTCCCAGTGCACAGTTCAAAATGCTTTTTCCTGCTCAGCACTCTGCAGCTTTGTGAGGAATAGCTTGAATCTCTAAACCCCCCGTTTCCCCAGTAGAAAGCACAAGAGTGTGTGTGGACTTGAAAAATGCAGCTCAGCTCTCTCCAGCAGCTTTTGATGGTGCAGGTGCTGTACAGGCAGCATCTCACCAAAGATGTAATTTAGTAAAATATATATATATTTATATTTACTTAATTTTACTTAATTCTTTTTAAGTTTGCTCAGCTGCATCTGTAATTTGTTTTTAAAATTTGCTTTGATTTATGATATGGATATTATATGGCTAAGTTGTTAAATGATACTATTCATAAGAAAGCTTCATACTTGAGAGCAAAAATAAGTGTTCATTATTAGCATTTCTTCAGTGTTGTAACTGTAACTTATTTACTGTTGTACATAACAGTCTCAGTGCATAAAGAAATGCCCTTACAGCTGATCCAAAGCTCATTTAGGTCATCAGGCATTTTTTCATAGTTTTTTTTTGTGGGGTTTGAATCACATAATTGTTGAAATGGAAACCTCCAGTGGATCTTCAGTGATACCCTGTACTTATAAGGATTTTTTTACTTAAATTTGAATGTAATAGTGTGTGTAGGGATTTCATTTGGTTGGGTTTTTGGGAGGTTTTCTTTCTGTGTATGTTTGTTTAACTGCAAACCCTGGAATTAGAAAAGCAACAGAAAGAGCCACTCATTTGCTTCAGTGTTGTTGTAGCCACAACAGCACAGACTTGCCAGTGTTATGGTGCTGTGGAGTGTTCTGTGGTACTGCCCCTAGACTGATCTTTGCAATAAATTAACATCTTAAAACATGAGCAACTGAAGGCCAAAGCTCAAGCTGCAGAATTGCTCAGACCTGCTGAAGCATACAGGGTCTTTTTTAAGATGCAAATTTCAAGGATATTCAGCAATCTAGTAATTCTGACAGATACATATTTAAAAAATAACTCTCTCCCTGCTAGGAACATGAATTCTCTTTCAAATCTGATGTTAAGCCTTTAATGTTGGTATATGTCATTTGCTCAGGTGACATTGTAGTTATCCCCATGCTTTGCTGGTGCTCACAGTGGCAAATTTAACTGTGTAGGAGTTAGGGAAAGTATCTTGGATCCCTGATACTGTGGGACATAATTGTATACATACAATCCAGGGACAGGTAATGGACTGTCAGAAAAACAAAGATTCAGATGAAAGTCCCCTGCAATACTGGCTTTTTTGACACTGGCCACCATAGCTGAACTCTGAATAGCGAGGACTTTCCTTTCTCATTGCTCAGTCAGAGAGGTAGCAAAAACATACCAAATATAGTGGGGGCTTTTTCAACCTTCTTCATGCTTTAAGGTATTTAGTACTGTTTAAAACTGTTAAAAACAATGCATCAAACAGCCTTTGGTATCTTCATGGGCAGAAAATGTTAACTTCTTGTTAGGTTTTGTATATTCTGCATTTCCCTTTAAACCCCTCAGTTAGTCTTCCCAATTTTTTTCTACCTTTCTTGTGTCTGCCAAAGTACCACAAGCTCACAAGGTGATCATTTACCACCAAGGACACCAAGGAATTGCTGCTATAATCCTCTCCTTTCTAGTACTGTACAGAGGCAATTACGAAATCTCTGGCAGTGCTGCTATGTGGGATGAATGATGACATGATTGTAGAGGAAACTATTTGAAGTATAGCCTATTTTTTCTTCCCAGTTACAAAGATTACATTTGCAGTGAATCTGCATATTCATGTTTTCTCTTTTTAGAGCTGCTGGGGCTGACTAATTGGAGGGTTTGTGATACAGATGTACATAGAGAAAAATATTGCCTCTCTATGTAAAAAGCCCTGTTTAAATCTGCACAGAGGCACTTCAGTGCTGGAGAAATGGGTCAGATGGAGTACAAGACACTTACAGGAGGATGTTTGTACACCAGGCACTGCAGAAGTAATTGTTCAAAACAACCATTTTAGGGGCTCTGACACATATACAGTGTCTATCCTTATTTAGTATCCAGTGAAATGGTTTTTTCTGCTTTCAATGAAGACAACTTGGTGAAGCACAGAGCAGCTGAAGAAAGAACTTGATCTAAAATAAGAAAATTGCTAGTGTATTTCTGTATACTGATACTTCTAATAAAAAATTCAGCTATAGACTAATACAGACATAGAAGAAAGATACCCAGTTTCAAATTTATTTATTTGAAATTTATATTATTTTTATATAGCTATAGATGAGAGGGAAGAAGAACTGTTCTTTTAACCAGAGTACATCAGAACCAAGAAAGCCACAATATCAGAGCCTCTTCTCCCACTGTTGCATTCTTCTTCTCTTGAGTTAGTGGACAATCTAGGTGGAGCCAAGAGGGTTAAAACAGGAAAGCAGTGGCAAGGACAAAGTGCAGGAACACGTTTTGCTTATGAAGAAGAAATGGGAGACAAAGTAAATGCTTAGTGTAGATTTCTGTCATTTAGGAATATAGTTATCCAGAAGTGACTTCTGAAAAAATTGCCCAAGAGTAGCAGAATCTGATTTTGCTAGACAAATAGCATGTATATAGACACATCAAAATCATTTTTATATGGCTAATATTTTTTAGAAAAGGTATTTTTAGAGGTTTGGGCAATGTGACACTTTACTCTTTGGCACTTTAACTAGGTGCTTTGTATGTGTGTGAGAAGATAAGACTGAAGATAAGATGATTTTCATATTTGGGTTCTGTTCCTCATCTAACACTCCCAGCATTAAACCTTGCCTGTAGATGTGCAGAAGATGCAGAGATGGGCTTAAGCTCAGTTTAGAGGCAGTCAAAGTACTCTACCACAGCTGGCTGGGAGGTGGACCGATAATTCAGGGAGATAACTCTGTGCACAGGCCCTGATCTCAAATTTGATGCATTTATAAATGTGAAACATGATGAGCTTATAAAACCCAGAGCATATAATTCCTCCAGTAATCATAAATAACCAGAACAGTTTTGTATGAAACGTGGCTGTTGGAGTCCGATGAGAGATATCCAGAGACCGGGGTGCTCTTAAGACACGTGGTTTATTTGTCGTGGGGAGGCAGCCTAACCGGGGGAAGGGAGCAGCAACAGGAAAAGTCCAAAGGTCTAAAGGAGCAGGGATCCAAGGGAGCAAGAGCGCAAGAGCGCGAATTACCTGTTACATCCCATATTAACCCTTTCTATCATGAATATTCTGATTAGCACCGATCAATCACCTCAGGATACAAAACCTACAGAATTTACATACAGCCTATGGGGACTACTATATTACCATACTAATCTACATACTAAGAACCTGAAAAACCACCTTTTCCCTGATACCTGAGAAGGTCCAACCCCCTTTTGTTTGGGGAGTGGAATGGCTCAATCACTGGAGCTTTGGCTATTGACTCAGCTGATTCAATCACCGTCTTCCTGCTTAACATTCTATAGTTCAAATCTTGCTTTCAATTCTATATCTCTCACAGGTTTTATACTCTTAGAATCTTTTACTAATAAATCATCTCTGCAGGGGCTTCCTGCTTCATCCTCCCCAACAAGTTTTGATGGTGTGACCCGGTGGTTCAACCTACGAGGTTTGCTGCTGTAAAAATAGCCAGCCCTAATTCTAGTGAGACCAGGCAACTTGTGCCTGTGTGTGGAAAGTCAAAGTCTGTTTTAACAGTGAGTTTAACTTAACTCATTTAAGTGATTGTCTTTGTATTTTGAGTGCAACTGCAAAATAAATTAAAGTAATAGATTCCAACAGGCTCGTGATGTAGCTTCTTCAATACTTGTTGTCCTGGGTTATGGAATCAAAAATGTGTATTCTATTTTCATCTGCTGAAAGCAGTTGGGGAATTGTTCTTTATTTCTCGTAACTTTGGAAGGAGGGGGACGGGGGGGAGGGGCGGGTGCCTTTTGGGTAATGGGCCATCAACAGACTATACCCCCGGACTATACCCGCTCCCCCCAGAGCCCCAGAAGCCCCATTTGCATGCATGGTCCTATTGTGGGATGCCCCACCCAGTGGGGGGAGTCTACAATTGCTGCCGGGAAAACTGAGCCGGCCGGGGACAGACTTCACTTGCTTCACCCCGATTCCTGGGAGGAAGACGGCACCCCATCTCATCTTCGCCAGACCCCATCTCATCATCGCCGGACCCCATCTCACCATCACCTCACCCCTGGACCCCTCCTCATCACTCCTAGACCCTTTTTGGCTACAGGATCGTCCCTGCTCCAACAGAGCCACGTCTGTCATCCCAGGACTCACTTCTGGACTGCTTCCAACACCCTGACTAACAGGGTGCCAGGTGGCAGCTCTGATTCTGTCAGGGCTTTCCCAAATTGTTGTTGTTTGTTTGCTGGTTTGGTGGGGTAGTTTTGTTTCCTACCACATTTGTATTATTGATATTCCTAGTAAAGAACTGTTATTCCTATTCCCAAATCTTTGCCTGAGAGCCCTTAATTGAAAATTTATAATTTGGCAGGGGTGGGGGGTTTGCATTCTCTATTCTAAGGGAAACCCCAGTTTCCCTGGCAGACACCTGTCTTGTCAAACCAAGACAGATTTTGGCGCCCAAGTGTGGGGCACAAGGGCATTGAGACAGAGGAATAACAGTTCTTGTGTACTAGATAGAAGTCTACTGCTCAAAATCATGTGGTCCAGCTTTCCCTGGTTTGGCTGGCACGTGGTTGTGGCTGTATTTCTGCCATTTGCTGGCCCTTATCTAAACATGGGCCCTATAACCAAGGCTACTGTGGCTGGCATCCAGTTTATTTTGTGGGTTAATAAGGTGAGGAATTCGTGGATTTTTAACTTCCTTTGGAAAGCAGGCACATGGATTCAGGGCTATCATAGACTAACTCTGTGTTTCTGGGGTTACTTTAATAATGGTACATATTGTGAGGAAATGGCACCTGGGGAAATTTTCTCCCAATCCTTCACTCAGTTTTTTGGGTCTACTCCACCAGCTTTTCAAGGGTTAAATTTCCCTCTGAATGCTAATGACGTCATACAGTGGTTGGTGCTGCTTATAGGCCTATTCTATTTGGTATTCAGAGATAAAGGGAGACTGGCCTGGGTAAGCACTCTGATAACTACCCCAAAGAATAATGATGCTGCCCAAGAGCCCACCCCTGTCCCACAGCCAGCCTCAGGCATAAACCACCCGGTTTGGGTGAAGGCTCTGATAAAAGAAATGCATGAGATGAACCAGATGCTGAAAGAGTACATTTCCCCAGCTGGTGAGAAACCTTCGCCCTGCCCTGACAAAAGAGAATCTGATACAGAACCCGCAGACATTACAACTGTCCAGGTTCCAGCTGACACACAGGGGCAGTCACAGCCAGCAGCAGTTGCCCCTGTGGAAACAAGGAAATCTAAAGTGAAAACAGCAAACCCAGAGAGTAAAGATAAGAAGGGAGGGCCCTCACAAGACACAGGGGAATCACATGTTCAGATCATCACTGAGTCCCTGTCATATGAAAGTCTCCGTAATTTGCAAAAAGATATTGTACGACGGGGACGTGAGGCTTACACAGCCTGGCTACTTCGGGTTTGGGATCTTATGGGCACAGGTGTCCAACTA
This sequence comes from Phylloscopus whistleri, assembly GCA_017589585.1. Classification (NCBI taxonomy): domain Eukaryota; kingdom Metazoa; phylum Chordata; class Aves; order Passeriformes; family Phylloscopidae; genus Phylloscopus; species Phylloscopus whistleri. The sequence continues at coordinate 175,637 of JADMLD010001284.1, read as the reverse complement.
GATGGTGGGGAGGCCAGGAATTTGGGACCCTTGACCCAGGACTCAGGTATAAATCAGGTATTTGTAAGGGAGCCTGGACCTCTTTCCCTCTGGCAGCGGCTTTTAACGAGTGTGAGAGAAAGATTTGTCCACAGAGAAAGAATGCAGGAGCACCACCATAGAATGCGCTGGAAAACTCTGGAGGAGGGAATCCAACAGCTGAGGGAAGTGGCAGTACTAGAGGTACTTTTTGGGAGGAGTGGACAGCATGATAATGATCCTGACAAGGTTAGATGCACAGCGCAGATGTTATGGAACCTGGCAAATCTGGGGCCATCTCAGTATACTACATTCATTGCAACCATTAATGCTGAGGACAACCGAGTGACAGTGGGGGCTGTTGCCAATAAGCTTAGGAATTATGAGAGCATGATCAATGGCCTGCTGCAGGCTCATATCTCTGCCGTGGTGAAAGAGCTCAAAGAGGAAATGAGGGAGGTGAGGGAGGAGATGAGGAAGAGCAGTTCCAATGTGGCACCGGTGCGAGTCACAGGCCCCAGAGTCAGAGCCCAACGACCCCCAGCCAGAGAGAGAGGGTACACCCCGAGAGCTGACCTGTGGTTTTACCTGCGTGACCATGGGGAAGACATGGGAGTGTGGGATGGGAAACCCACCTATGTCCTGGCAGCCCGGGTGCGTGAGCTCAAGGAGAGGAACACTCACCAAAGGGGTGCCACTAAAATGAAAGTATCCTCAACCTCCTATGCCCAGGCTGTCAGTAGTCAGGATGCTGGAACCTCTAGTATGTATGCTCAGGGAGGGAATAACCAGTGCTAGAGGGGCCCTGCCTCTAGCCAGGTAGAGGAGAGGGACAATCGGATCTATTGGACTGTGTGGATCCGATGGCCTGGCACATCTGACCCACAGAAATACACGGCTTTGGTTGACACTGGCTCCCAATGTACCCTGATGCCGTCGGGGTATGTGGGAGCAGAACCCATCTCTATTTCTGGAGTGACAGGGGGGTCCCAGCAACTGACTGTATTGGAGGCCGAAGTGAGTTTGACTGGGAATGGGTGGCAGAAACACCCCATTGTGACTGGTCCAGAGGCCCCGTGCATCCTTGGCATAGACTATCTCAAAAATGGACATTTCAAAGACCCAAAAGGATATCGTTGGGCTTTTGGAGTAGCTGCTGTAGAGACGGAAGACATCAGACAACTAAATACCCTGCCTGGTCTCTCAGATGACCCTTCTGCTGTGGGACTGCTGAGAGTTGAAGAACAACAGGTGCCAATCGCCACAGCAACAGTGCACCGTCGGCAATACCGTACTGACAGAGACTCTGTGACTCCGATCCATGAGATGATTCGTAAACTGGAGAGCCAAGGGGTGGTCAGCAAAACCCACTCACCCTTCAACAGTCCCATTTGGCCTGTGCGTAAGTCTGAAGGGGAATGGAGATTGACTGTGGACTATCGTGCATTGAATGAAGTGACTCCACCACTGAGCGCTGCCGTGCCGGACATGCTGGAGCTCCAGTATGAGCTGGAGTCCAAGGCAGCAAAATGGTATGCCACTATTGACATTGCCAATGCCTTCTTCTCCATTCCTTTGGCAGCAGAGTGCAGGCCCCAGTTTGCTTTCACCTGGAGGGGCGTTCAGTACACCTGGAACCGACTGCCCCAGGGGTGGAAGCACAGTCCCACCATCTGCCATGGACTGATCCAGGCTGCACTGGAGAAGGGTGAGGCTCCGGAACATCTACAGTACATTGATGACATCATTGTGTGGGGAAACACGGCAGTGGAAGTTTTCAAGAAAGGAGAAAAGATCATCCAGATTCTCCTGGAAGCTGGCTTTGCCATCAAGAAGAGTAAAGTCAAGGGACCTGCCCGAGAGATCCAGTTCCTGGGAGTGAAGTGGCAAGATGGACGGCGTCAGATCCCCACAGAGGTCATTAATAAGATCACCGCGATGTCTCCACCGACCAGCAAGAAGGAAACACAAGCTTTCCTAGGTGCCATAGGTTTCTGGAGGATGCACATCCCTGAGTACAGTCAGATTGTGAGCCCTCTGTACCTGGTTACCCGCAAAAAGAACGATTTCCACTGGGGCCCAGAGCAGCAACACGCCTTTGCCCAGATCAAGCAGGAAATCGCTCATGCGGTGGCCCTTGGCCCAGTCAGGACGGGACCAGAGGTAAAGAATGTGCTTTACTCCGCAGCCGGGAGCCATGGTCTGTCCTGGAGCCTTTGGCAGAAGGTGCCTGGTGAGACTCGAGGCCGGCCACTGGGATTCTGGAGCCGAAGCTACAGAGGGTCTGAAGCCAATTACACTCCCACAGAGAAGGAGATCTTGGCTGCCTATGAAGGAGTTCAAGCTGCCTCAGAGGTGATTGGCACTGAAGCACAACTCCTCCTGGCACCCCGACTACCAGTGCTGGGGTGGATGTTTAAAGGAAAGGTTCCCTCCACCCATCACGCCACCGATGCCACCTGGAGCAAATGGATTGCCCTCATCACTCAGCGCGCCCGTATTGGAAACCCGAATCGCCCTGGGATTCTGGAAGTGATCACCAACTGGCCGGAAGCTGAGAACTTCAGTCTCACCGAGGAAGAAGAACAAGAGCAGGTAACCCGGGCTGAAGAAGCTCCACCATATAACCAACTGCCAGCAGAAGAAGCATGCTACGCTCTTTTCACTGACGGTTCCTGTCGCATCGTAGGGATGAACCGGAAGTGGAAAGCAGCTGTGTGGAGCCCCACAAGACAGGTTGCACAAGCCACTGAAGGAGAAGGTGGGTCAAGCCAGCTTGCCGAACTCAAAGCTGTTCAATTGGCCCTGGACATCGCTGAAAGAGAGAAGTGGCCAAAGCTCTACCTCTACACCGATTCGTGGATGGTAGCTAATGCTCTGTGGGGCTGGCTGGAAAGGTGGAAAAAGGTCAGCTGGCAGCGTAGGGGAAAACCAATCTGGGCTGCTGATGAGTGGAAGGACATCGCCACCAGAGTAGGGAAACTACCTGTGAAAGTCCGTCATGTGGATGCCCATGTTCCCAAGAGTCGGGCTAACGAGGAGCACCGGAACAACGAACAGGTAGATCAGGCCGCGAAGATAGAAGTGTCTAAGATAGACTTGGATTGGCAACATAAGGGAGAGTTGTTCCTAGCTCGGTGGGCCCATGATGCCTCAGGTCATCAGGGCAGAGATGCCACTTATAAGTGGGCACGAGACCGAGGGGTGGATCTAACCATGGACAGTATCTCTCAGGTTATCCATGACTGTGAGACGTGTGCTGCCATCAAGCAGGCCAAGCGGGTGAAGCCCCTCTGGTACGGTGGACGGTGGTCCAAATATAAGTATGGGGAGGCCTGGCAGATTGACTACATCACCCTGCCCCAAACCCGCCAAGGCAAGCGCTATGTGCTGACCATGGTGGAAGCCACCACTGGGTGGCTGGAGACCTATCCTGTGCCTCATGCCACCGCCCGGAACACCATCCTGGGCCTTGAAAGACAAGTCCTGTGGAGACACGGCACCCCTGAGAGAATCGAGTCAGACAACGGGACCCATTTCAAGAACAGCCTTATAAACACCTGGGCTAAAGAACACGGCATTGAATGGATCTATCACATCCCTTATCATGCACCAGCTGCCGGGAAAGTGGAACGGTGCAATGGACTACTTAAGACCACTCTAAAGGCACTTGGCAGAGGGACCTTTAAGAACTGGGAAGTGAACTTAGCAAAAGCCACCTGGATGGTCAACACCCGAGGCTCCATCAATTGAGCTGGTCCTGCCCAGTCTACCCCTTTGCACACAGTAGATGGAGATAAAGTCCCTGTGGTGCACATGAGAGGTATTTTAGGAAAGACTGTCTGGATTAACCCCACCTCAGGCAAAGGCGAACCCATCCGTGGGATTGTTTTTGCTCAAGGACCTGGTTACACTTGGTGGGTAATGCAGAAAGATGGAAAAACCAGTTGTGTACCCCAGGAAAACCTAATCCTAAGTAAGAACTGAGTGTAGGGGTTCATTCTGCTAGTAGTTCATTGCTTTAGGTATGATGCAGATGATAATAGAATAAGGGGTGGATAATGTCCTGGGTTATGGAATCAAAAATGTGTATTCTATTTTCATCTGCTGAAAGCAGTTGGGGAATTGTTCTTTATTTCTTGTAACTTTGGAAGGAGGGGGACGGGGGGGAGGGGCGGGTGCCTTTTGGGTAATGGGCCATCAACAGACTATACCCCCGGACTATACCCGCTCCCCCCAGAGCCCCAGAAGCCCCATTTGCATGCATGGTCCTATTGTGAGATGCCCCACCCAGTGGGGGGAGTCTACAATTGCTGCCGGGAAAACTGAGCCGGCCGGGGACAGACTTCACTTGCTTCACCCCGATTCCTGGGAGGAAGACGGCACCCCATCTCATCTTCGCCAGACCCCATCTCATCATCGCCGGACCCCATCTCACCATCACCTCACCCCTGGACCCCTCCTCATCACTCCTAGACCCTTTTTGGCTACAGGATCGTCCCTGCTCCAACAGAGCCACGTCTGTCATCCCAGGACTCACTTCTGGACTGCTTCCAACACCCTGACTAACAAGGGTGCCAGGTGGCAGCTCTGATTCTGTCAGGGCTTTCCCAAATTGTTGTTGTTTGTTTGCTGGTTTGGTGGGGTAGTTTTGTTTCCTACCACATTTGTATTATTGATATTCCTAGTAAAGAACTGTTATTCCTATTCCCAAATCTTTGCCTGAGAGCCCTTAATTGAAAATTTATAATTTGGCAGGGGTGGGGGGTTTGCATTCTCTATTCTAAGGGAAACCCCAGTTTCCCTGGCAGACACCTGTCTTGTCAAACCAAGACACTTGTGCAGCCATATGTAGCATTTTTGGGGAGTTATGTCTGATGATGTAGTTAATTTTTATCTGCATGGTGATCTCTAATGATACCAGTTTCTCTCCTTAAATTTGAAAGCCATAAAGCCTGCCTTCACTTAGAAACTTAATTTAGACTGAGGAAAACACCCAATTGAAATGTCTTGAAAGCTGTACAAGTAGGGTTTCCTCAAGGCTTCAGTTCTAAAAATGTATATACAAGAGGTTTTTTTATGATGACCCTGTGATTGTTGTAGAAGAACTTTATTATTTTGGCTTAGTATTATTTACCTTTTTTATGTTTAAGAAGTGATCTATTAACCATAAAGTTAACCTGAAACACATGAGCATATAGCATCTGGCAGAAGGCATATAGATGTATATTAGGTGCAAAAAATAAGCGGCAACATGTATATTGACATGTATTTAATTAGCACCTACAGAAACAAAGAAAATCCCTGTATTTTCTCTAGAGCCTTCTCTTATTTCTCTTGCAAAGCTGGCATAAAGGGATCACTTGGGATCTTTGGAAAATCCTTAAGGACATTAATTATTAGAATTGTTAAAAGAAAACATTGATGTTCAAATCCATTTCCTGGGGAACGATAATAGAAAAATGGGAGAGATTTTAAACTTACATGAAATATTAAATGTTCTCTAGAAAATAATATATCCTGAAGTCCTAAACCACAATTTAAACTTTGTAACAGTCTGCCTTTTCCAGTCTTCTTTGGGCTGTGCTGGTGACTCAGTTTTACAATTCAGATAGGGACTGCTTATCATGGAGTTAACCTTCCTTGGGATTGTGCCACTAGCAGGGAGACAGCAGACAGAGATGGTAACAGCATATGGCAGGAGATACCTGTGCATATTTCATAGCTGACCCACATAATAAGAAATGCGACATCTGGATTAAGGAGCCTCAGATACCAACACATTACCCAGAACTGCTTTCTCTAGAGTTATTTTCTTTAAAACATTTCCTTCAGTGCGCCAAGACATTAGGACAACCTAATAATCCCCAGAAGTTTTTCTTTGATACAGGTAACCTAACTGGAACTCTTAGAAGATCAGTTACTGCCCAAAGTGTAATCAGAAACTGACCTTGTTCAAGCCCTCACTGGACCATTTTGTCTCTGCCCTGGGATGTACAGGGGTAGAAGGCACTTCCCTAGCTCTGTACCTGGGCCTTGCTGGCCTGCCTGCCAGCACAGACCCCTCTCTGAGGCAGTTTATAACCCTTAAGAGAAAATTACTATTCCAAGAGTCCCTGACTGTCTCAGCATGTCAGTCTGAGTGCTGCCTGCAATTTGGGTTCCAGTTGGGGAGTGTTGCCTCTGAGGTGTTTGCGTTACTAATTCCAGCTCCAGGGTGCCCTGGGGAGGCAGGGCAATGCTCACGCAGGTGCATTTGAGCAGCAGCAAACTTGAGTTCAGTCAACCCATGTTATTTGAATGCCATACAACCCCTCCTTATCTGTATGCCTAACAGGATTTCAAGCTCCTCACAATTTGAAGTGGGAAGGAAGTAAACCACAGCATGCCTGTTCACTGGACCATAAGCCATGTTTCCACAAACCACCATCTCTTTTGCATACATAATTAAGGATGCAGCCTGTATGTGCACAGCCATATCTGCAGAATTTCATGGTCTCCCTGTCTCAATTAGCTAAATAAAAATAAAATTTTGTATATGCTCAACATGGGTGAAACATCCTTCTGTTCTGCTGTGTGCCTCCCAGCCCACACCATGTGAATAGAGCTTCAGTGGGAACAAAATTGAGGAAATCTGATGCCCGCCACAGGTACCAAAGAAGTAAGGAAGAGGGAAAAGACCCTTCATGCACTTTTTTTTTAATGTCAAATGAAAGTATAGAGAATTCACCATGGATGTAAAAATACTGAATTGCTTCCCAAAACCACCTGCATCATTGGATATTTGAGACATAAAGTTTCTAAGATATGTACAGCATTGAGGGAAACAAGTGCTTGAACTTCTGAGAAGCACATCATAACTACAAAAGCCCAGGGCTTTTTAAAGAGGAAGGCTCCACAAGGCATCAACAGAAATGTAGAAATTTGGTACTTAGGAGGCAGGATCATTATGTTTAACTCCCCAGCTATTCTAACTCATGAAAAATTTCTCAGTCTTGTTAGGTCTTTCTTATTTCCCATTTCCTTATTGGTCTCAAGCTCACTATAAAACCAGTGTAATGTGCTGTATCACGAGCTCCAACTCTGCTATTTGATGTACTATTTTTAAGAGGTCAGTCAAAAGCAAACAACCCTTGAGCTCCAGGGGGAGCTCAAAGCCAGCTCGATACTTGCCCTCTTCTTTCCTTTGGTCTTTCCATTGCCCTTTTCCATTCTGTTATGCAGGCATGATCAAGATAATTTCATAGAACTGCAGTAAAAATGTATGCCTTGCATTAACTTCGGAAAAGATTCAGCGACATCCGTGGAAATGCCAAATTAGACGTTCTTCCTTTTTTTCTGGAGCACTGTTGCCATGCAAAATGTCCTGTAGAATTTATAATAATTTATTTCCTTACATTGCTCCAGGATGGAGAGATTTTGTAAAATCATCTCCCACAAAAGTGTATGAAGGGACTTTGCATTCAAGCAGTTTGCAAGACTAAGGAGTTGTAGGTGGCAAGAATAACAAGATGTACCAGGCAAGAGGGAACACCATTGAGGGTGACAAATATGGAAACAGAGCAAAGAAATAAAAAATGAAAAGTCCTGCCAACATGTCAGTCTTAAAATGTTCTCCATTCAGGTACTATGTGCATGTCTTGGGTTATGGAACCAAATATGTGTATTCTATTTCATCTGTTGAAAGCAGTTGGGGAGATGTTTTTCTTTATCTCTTGTAACTCTGGGGGGAGTGGGGTGGGTGCCTTCTGATAATGGGCCAGCTGTTAAAACCAGGTAGGGCAGTGTTTCTTATCTCTTTCACCACCTGTCCTCCCTCCAGGGGGATATTTTCTGCTAATGGGCCATTAAGGCTCACTGAGGGTATGACATATTCCATTATGAGATGCTCCACCCAGTGGGGGGAGCCAACCATTCCTACCTAGGTAAAAACTGATACGCAGGAACACGAGGTATCTGGTTCCACCAGATTCCCGGAGGAAGACTGGACCCTTCTCAGCATCACTGGACCCTTCTCTCTCAAGATCACCTCTGCTCCAACAGAACCACATCTGCCACTCCAGGAGGATTTACTTTTGGACTGCTTCAAAGACCCTGACCAACAGGGCGTCAGGTTGTATTATTCCATTTATTTTATTTTACCTTTTTTTCCTCTCTTCTATTAAATTGTATCTCTGACTGGGAGTCTCACTGGTTTTGCTTTCAAACCAGCACAGTGCAGCACAAGTAGTCTGCCTTTTCTAAAGGTGGAAAATCCATATTCAAGCATGAAGTGTAAGACTTCTGGGGTAAAGGTTTGGTTTGTGCTGCTGAGAGAGGAGGATGCTGAATGAAGGAGCACATTAATAACCTTTGGATTAGATTGCAGAGAACAAATCATTGTGATAGACAAATTGTTAACTGCAACAAAAAGACTTGGGACTTTGTAAAATGCTCCCCCAGTTAAAACAGCAGTAGAACTAGAGTGCACAAGGAGGTGGTAATTTCTTAATTGCTGGAAGTAATTAACAAAATGGTATACAAGCATCTATCTCACATAACCCACCCTGGGGCACAGGGAAAGCCTGGCCAGCCCCTAGTTCTGTACTCCAGCACTAATAACAGATTTAGTTTGTAATTCAGCTGCTAACTTTTGAGGGAAGAGGAGCAGGGAAATGCTGTGCCAAGCTGGAATCCAGTCTAGACTTTGCAATATAAATGGTTAAGACCCATGATGACTCCTCTTTATAAGGATGACTATTGTTTCTTGCTCTACATTTAGCATTAGCTGTCAGCAAATAATAGATGTAACCTTTTCTAGATTGACTAGTTTATTTAACATCAGATCAGTCATGCAAGCCACTTACTAAAAATAGACATCCCAGCATCAAAGCATTTTCTCATGGCTTATCAGAGTTCCCATGCAGACACACAAGGAGGTACACTGGTCCCACATACAATACATGGAAATAATAAAACAGTCATTTTTTTCTGGTTCGAGTTTCTTTCTGGTTCACTTGCACAGTATCAGGAAAGTTATTACATAAACAGGCTTAATCAGAAGCAAAAGGGTACAGTTAAGCAGACTATAAACTGCTATTTAGTTGCTTACATCTTTGCTAGTGGAAGAAAACAGTGTTGACAGTACAGGATTTCTTACACATTAAGCAGTAAAATAAGGAGTCAGGAACACATGACATGAAGCTAATTTGAGAGTCTGCTATATATATTTACAATATTCTTCATTGTTATTAGTAAGAGTCCAGCCTCCACTGCTTCAAGATCAGTGAGCTTGTGTAACAGCCTTATAAAATACTTCGTGTTACTAGTCAAAGGCATCATTTCTCTGTTTGTTTTGGAAACATCAGCACATACCCTAAACATCCAGCATACAGTATTTGTCAGTAAGCAAAAGGACAAAATTCCCTCCTTATGGTCCTCATCCAGCCAGGAGCCTCCAAAGCCAAGCCAGACACCCACCCTTCATGTATCACATTTCTTCAGGTTAAAGTCAGTTTAAGCTGATGAGCTCCTTCTGTGGGTGTGGAGCAGCCAGGCAGCCTCTGCTTGGTACCCCTGGGTCTTGCAAGGGTGTGGTGGTATAGCTCCTGGGGACTAACAAACTTCTTCCCCCAGGCCAGATAGCCTCAATGGCTCTTCCCTCCTCCTGCTCTCTGACAAGCTGGACCAGCCACCTCTGCTGTTTTGCAAGAACATCTTGTTCATGATGGACTTGGCAGTGCTGGGTTAACAGTTGGACTGCACGATCTTTCCTAAGCAATCTCTTCCAAAGGTATTCCCCAACCTGAATGATTCTATGGTTCTATGACTAGAGTTCACCCTTCACCTCTCCATCTTTCCTTCTCCCTGAGCAACTAACCATTTCAGAGGTAATTTTCTCATGAGCATAAGCCTCACAACATCATGTATTCCAAAATAAAGCCAAGAAAACCCCAAAAAACAACCAGACCTCAAAACAATATCCTCCTATGGAATTTCTGCTATTTAATCAGAAGTGCTAGTGTGACATCTCATGAGGATGTAGTGTGAAACAAGGAAGTAGTTCTTGTGCTCAATAGCACAAAGAAACAGTTTGGGTTAGCTCTCAGCAGTTATTAGTTGTAAATGTCTTTGTTTCTAATTACTTTCAGTAAAAAGTATCTTAGTTTGTAATTATTGTCTCCTGCAGGGAGTATAATGGTAATGATTTGGGCAGAGCAAACAAGGCACCTATCATTACACTGAAGGTAGTACACTGATGATGGCACCAGCCTTGGATGCTCTGCAGGGTCCTTGTCATTCACAAAGAAAATAGTTCTCAGGGAGGGCACTGCTGCAGCAGGGTTTAGGAGATATTTCAAAGATATTTTTTTCTAAATATACATACAGTCCATTTGCTTAGTTTAATGAAATGTTTCTTGATAAATTTCAGTTTTCTGTAAAAATTTCAGTTATCTGTATTTCAGGCCCCATAGCAAGCTGAGGGAGAAATTACTGGGGGATGTATTAATAGTACAAACAATACGACTTCAATGTCTTACAAATTAAGAGTAGGATCAGTGGTGACATTTTTCCATCTGGAGGAGGCTGTCACTGGATAGATATGTTTGCACTACTTCCATAAACATGGCTGGTGGGGATGTCAGGAAAATAACAGAAATCAAGAAACTTGAAACCTTGGAATGTACATTTATAGACAGTTTTCACTTTGTTGACACAAAGCTAAAAAGGAGCACTTTTTGGTGTGTTCCGGAGCAGAGTTCTCTGGTGTTTTATTGTGGGCAGTTATTGTGCAGTTTTATTTGGGGATTTGTGTTGTTGTGCTCATTCATGGAAATTTCATGTTTTTAAGTAACATCATCGTGCTCAGGGATCTGAGGGCTGATAGGATACTGCAGACCCCTGTGCACAGTTCAGTGGATGAAATAACCATGACTCAGTGGCTTCTAGAACATACTGTCTCTGGGACAGATCACATGCGATTTGCAGCTGTAAATCAAACCCAATGGTTTGTCGTCAGCTTTCAAGTGACCAGACTAGCTGCTTTGAGTCATTCAACATAATATTTCAATTAGAAGAGCCACCCCAGATCCACCCAACACAGGGATAAGAATTAGTCTTTTTTTCTTGTTGATGGACTTTCCCTGTATGTACTTACTACGCAGATAAAATTATTGGCTCCAGAGTATTGTATTACAAAGCATATAATTATTTACAGTTCCAGGCAACAAATGGGACCAAGTGTTCCAAATTGACTTTGCAGCTTCTTGTGCCAACACTGTAAATGGCAATGCTGCATAAAATATGATTCTAAGTATATCAACTCATATTATGCAAACAATATTAAGAAGGTCACTGGTCATAGCACACATGGTATTTTTCAGAGTTCCTGACTTGTGTCCTTGGATTGACGGAAGGTAAAAGGTGCTGTTGACAAAGGAGCTTCCTGGTGCTGAGGAGCACAAGCTGGCATGGTGCTGTTCTTGTGCCTCTTTGCTCTGAACCCCTCAACCTGGGCCTACAGCAGCCCAGGTGCCTTCAATTTCTTTTGGGAAAATAACAAAGGAAGCTCAATTATCTTCTGTGTCTATCTGGCATTTGTTGCACACCACTGAGCTATTTCTGTCAGTCAGGTATAGGCTCTTAAGAAATGAATTTGAAGGTGCCAGGAAACAGCATGAGTCTGGGAAATGGAGAGCAAAAGTAGAAATACCTATCCCTGTGTACTAACTGGCAGTGACAAATCACACCAGGGGTGGCTTAGAGAGAAATACATGTATACTTGACTGATGAAACCCAGAGTCTTCTGGGAGCACAGGAACAGGAGTGAAACCATCTGATGGAACCCAGGGCAACAGCAGATTTGTCAGGGCAGAAAAGCTGAAGCCTGCCAGGAGTCAGATGGCTCTTCACCCACTGACTGGCAGCTGATAGCTGTTGCTGGGTGCCCCTCGGCCAGGAAAAAAAACCAAAATGAAGCACAAAGGGGAAGAATAACAGTAAGTCATTTAGCCATTAATGTTAACACTTGTTCTTGAAGACAGAGTTACAAATGGAAAAGAAATTTATCCCTTTCTTTTAAGCTTTGCTCTTTATGTATCTTCCTATAGGAGGAGCTCTGTGCTGTTTCATAGGGGCAAACACATGCTGTTTAATATACTTTGGCCAATCTTCCTGATATACAAATAAAGGGCCAGACTGTTCTCAGTCATGCATACTGTGGATTGAGCATCACTGGCAGAGCTTCTGTACAGTTTAGGGCAGCTCCAACTTAGCACAAAATGCTGTGCTTGTGTTCTCACTCCTCTTTGACCCCTGTACTGAGCACATGGAAGGCAGGCACTGAAATAATCTTTTTCCCAGCTGTGTCTTGGAAGGAGCCACAGCTGGGCAAAACTCTGTACCACTGTATTTGTTATCTTTCATACCCTGATATGCATTACTGAATTTCATCCAGCAATGATCTATATATACCAGACTATTAATCATTATAGTTTCATATTCAGCTGAGTAATGTTGGCAAGGGACAAAAGATGGCTTAAAAGGTTACTGCAGCTTCTAATACAGACTTGGCTCTCAGAGATTATTCAGCAGTCTCTGCTTCTTATTTGATAAATTTATATATTTATGTGTTCATGTATGTGTTCAGATCTTAATTTATAATTTTACTGCTAAATTCATAATTGGGCCACTTCAAGTATTCCATTGTATTCCTGCTTCTGTACTATGCCTATTCCCACATTTGAATGCCTTCCAATAATAACAACTAAGTTCATGACTGCATTCATGTTCTCTTTTCCACTCTGGATGGGTAGAAGAGGATGTAAGTATTAGCTGAATTTTTAGTTATATGCATGTATATCATGCTATTCTTATATTAGTTAGAGAATTCACACTCCAAGGGGTGCTCTTCACTGCCCCTCCGGCAATTTTCTGAATGACTGTGGCCAGAAATTTTACCTCCCAAATATAAAGAATCTGTAGTCTTGCCAGTAAGAGTTTATATATCTTCTGGAATTAAGATCATAAAATCAGGAAATCACAGAAGGGGTAAGGCTGGAAGTGACTATCGGCATGGTCATCTGGTCCAACGTCTCTGCTCAAGCCAGGTTTTCTAAAGCAGATCACACAGGACTGTGTCCAGGTTCTGGAATATCTCCAATGAGGGACATTCCACAGACTCTCTGGGCAATCTGTCCCTGTGTGTGGACAACTGCACAGTAAGGAAGTTCTTCTCAAGTTCGAGGGGAACATCCTGGACAACAATTTCTGCCTATTTCCTCTTGTCCTATTGCCCAGCACCATGGAGCAGAGCCTAGTCCATCCTCTTGGCACCCTTCTTTCAGGTATTCCCATATTTTAATGACATCTCCTCTCAGTCATCCCTTCTTAAGACTGAACAGGGCAACCTCCCCTCAGCTGCTCCTGTCCTGTCACCATCTTTGTAATCCTCTGCCAGTCTTGCTTTAGAGCTCTGTGTCTAGACTAGGCAAATATTTTAGTCCTATTTTTTTCCCTTTTCCTTCTTTATTTTCTTCTTATTCTGCAATGCAACTGATGGGTTTTGTTCAACAAAACATGGTATTGTGCAGGGGCTTATCAGGGGATTTTGTGTACCCCTGCCACTGGTCCCTAGGTCTAACTGTCCATCTTTCTTGGTCAGCCTCTGATATTTTTTGTTACATGAATGCCATGCCTCGATAAGCTATCCACTTGTAACCTCAGCAGCAACATGGTTAGCTCAGCCACCAAAAAATGAGTTCTTCTACAGGAGAAACAGCCTCTGCACAAGCCTGGGGTCAAAGCACTGTGCTGACGCTTGAGTCCATCATTCTGTAAGCAGGTAATGTGCAGGACACTGTGCAAGGATCTGCAGGGAATCCTACACCCCACACTTTCATATGCTGCTCTTAAAACCCAGAGATGACACAGCACATGCAGGATCAGAGGCACATTTATCTAGAAACAAGGGTTTATTTTCCAGAGTCCTGCTGCATTTGCTGCTTTTCAGATATTGCTTTCCTTCTGCCGACATGGACACTAACAACGCCCAGTATAATTTTTCCTCTCTCTGCTGCTGGGCAGCAGCAAATTGATGTTGTCTTCACTTCCTCTGTGGCTGCCAGCTGTATGTGTGTTCCACTTGCAGTGTGAGTTGTAGGAGAAGGTGAATCATTTGTAAAGTGTGGAGGCCTAGCTGCTAGTGAGCCGCAGCCTCCTGCAGTCTGGGTGTCCCTGCTGGTCGGAGCTGCTTCAAAAAACTTTTTGGTGGATGCTTTTATCTTGCTTTGCTGCCACACAGCTTTTCAGATCATTTTGTGCTATTCACCAAGGCAGAGGCAAAGGGACTGCTGGGCAGTTTTTGTCACTCAGTGTGGCCAACAGCCTGCCCCTTTGTGGGGACAGAGTCCTTAGTTCCCTTCTGAAGAATCTGCTGTATCAAAATCTTTTGCCTTGATGGTATTCTGCATTCAGGAGTTTGATTACAGTGTGTCTGCCTCTTTACAGCATGTTTGCACACTGTAAAGTACAAACTTCAGCCAACAAACCAGCACCAGGCTCACACAGTGCAATCTTTTGTATTATCCACAAAATTGCAAGAAAAAGTGTTTGAGATTACAGGAAATATATTCTATTTTGGAGGGAATCTTTCTGAACCTGGGAAAACCCTTGCTGTGGTGCAAAGGCAGGACTTCCTTAGCCATTTAACAGCCACCTGATCATCATCTTAGCTCTAAAATATTAGACTACAATTGGCTAGTGCTGCAATCTGCTTTTAAAGGAAAAGTTTTACTAAGTTCAAATACTTCAAAAAGATTGGAAGGTTTCCCCTTTTGTACTTGAAAAACCTTGTTAATATGTTAAATATTCTAAAAAATTAAAGCTTAGGATTTCAATAAAAAAGAGCACAAGTAACTTTCTGCTTAGCTTATAACCACAGATTTGGAAACATCTGGTCCATCTCTAGTAGTTTTCAAGTATGTTCACATTTTTTCAGCCACAGTAAGACACTGATATTGCACATCCCAGTCCGCACTACAGCAGATGCCACCAGGATGTGATTTTTCAGATAAAGCCAATGCAGGTAACATTCCTGTATTCCAGTGCATGCATACACACAACTGCTGTCTTACATCAAATACATCAATCAGCTTTACTAAGTCACATACTGGTAATTATAGACTCAGCACAGACATCCTAATTGCTTAATGTTGAGTATGATAAAAGAAAACAAAGCAAAAAAAAACAGCTGACTCCCCAGAGCCTTTATACACAAAACTGAGTTGCTTCTGAAGATCATGCTGTCACAGAGAGGTCTCCTGTTAAATGGTATCAGTTCACGGTTATGATACGCTCTGGTATAATTTACCAAAACCACCACTGGAAATCAGCTGGGGCCACTTTTCAGCTCAGTGAACCGTGCCTCAGATGAAGGAATTTATGCTCAAACTCTCACAGATGTGCAGTTACTGTGCAGCCAACTCCACTTCTGCAGGTTTGAAGCAATTATCCCAAATGAAGGATGAAATGTTACAGAAATCCAGCCTCTCCCATCAAACCTTCCTACTGACTGAACTTGGATGACTTCACCACAGTGTAAGAGGGTCGAGTAAAGTAGCTGAGAATTGCATTTTTCCTGCAGTGACCTCAAAGGAGGTAAGACAGAGAGTAAAAAGTGTGACAGGTGGATGTACCTATGATCTCCAAAGTTATTAATCTTGCTGTACTTGTTTCCAAGGGAAAAATCTGTAAAAGTGTCATGTTGACTTGCATACAGCTGCTATGCCACCACCGGATGCTTCAGCTGACCTCAAAGTATGTTCTTGAAAACTGAATGGATGCATGTACTTCTAATTTCAACCCTTCTTAGTTAGCAAAACTTTTTGTACAAGTTCAAAGAGTTCTAAGAAATGGATAAAAAATCTCAAGTATAATAGATTCACTGGCATGCATTTTCACCCAGTAAAGACAGGATCTTTAATCCTCCTTTATATATTAATTTAGAGCACATTATATTTATTAAATCTACCATATGAATAACATTGTATTACCCTTTAATTTCATCAGGAAATGTAGTTATTGAATGTTTTATTAAAGTCTTGGTTTTTCTCAGTAGCTGCTATATTTTTTCAGGGCAAGTTGTGCAAGGCCTAAAAACAACATAAAAACATGAAAGCAAAAGAGTAATGATGACTGTATTAGGATGTTAGGTAATTATAAGTATTAAAATGTTTAACAAGCACAAATGACATTTTTGTACACCAGGTTCTTTTTGCCATTTTCGTAATATATAAGTACAATAGTCACATGCTGTCAAATAGATAACAAACAAGTGTAAGTAGTCATATACACTGATGCACGTAAGTTTTTCAGTTCCTATCAATCACATTCAACAAAAGCATCAAGATAGCTGAAGAGCCTGACCCTACTTTTGCAAGCTGATTGATGCACACAGCTGCTAACTCAAGACACAGCTCTGGGTGGGTGCAAGATCAGTGCTGGTGGACCACTTTACAGGAGGGATCCTTTGTTAGGAAATTGTGGGCTAATTACAAGTGGAAACTGCTCAGGAGGTTAAACTATCCAGGAACCAACTAGTTGTACTTGCTCCCAGACCTTGCATAAGAGTGCTTCCCCAAAGCAAAATCAGTAAGTTGTGGAATAGCTTCCTTCAAGCATTTACAACTTACTTAAATGCAGATTATTTCCTTAGGGCCTATATAATGTCTTCTAGCTGCAGATTAGAATTTTAACTAATAAATATAATTAATTTGATTAATAAATATAATGATATGCCAAAAATTTGCATCTACTCTAGTCCTTGTTTAGTCTATAGTTTTGTTTCGTTAACACTTTACTGTGGAATGAAATGGCAGAAATCTGAGTAATTTCGATTGCTATTAAAATACTATATATAAACAGGAAAAGTCAGCATAAGGCATTCTCAATGCAAGCTTGAACAATAGATGTTTTCATGTCCAGTGGAACTACCATTTCAATTTCTTCTCAGAAGTAGTGGAATGTTTTGGGGGGTTTGTTTGTTTGTTTGCTTGTTTGTTGGGTTGGGGGTTTTTTTGGGTTTTTTTTTGCATGTAAATCCCCAAATACTTTTTCAATTTTACAGATAAAAAATGTTTCATACATCAGTTTTAAAATAATTGGTTTGGCATTTCCTTCCATTTTGTCTGCTGAAGGACTATGAACTTGGAAGGAAACAGTTCAAAGAAACTCACAACATAGATAAGACACCTACTGCCATAAAACCAAACAAAATAGCATTTTGTTTCAAATGCCACCTAAGAACACTAGATAGATGAAGTATACACATTATGGTAGGTAGTTAATAATCCCCATGTTTTCACCTGCTGGTATTACTGCAAATTACACTGTTTCCATGACATGCCTAATGGAACAGTTTACTATTTTCATAAGCAGTCACATGCACTGAAGGTAGGATCACCAGGCACGGCCTGTGGCACCCCGAAGCAGAACCAGAGAGGCCAAGCTTACTAATCTGTCTCGCTGGATGACAAGGCAGCTGGTGTATGAAATGACACATCTCTGCCGACATAAGCGAGCAACATTGACCTAAAGCATTTCTTCTGGAGCCGCTGCTGCTGCCGCTTCCTGAGTGGGTTTCTCCGTGGGCTGGGTGTCATGGGTGGGGGCCGGGCTGTGGCCAGGCTTGTGGCCATCATGGGTGCCATGACTGCTGGCGCTGCCGAGGCGCGTGGAGGCCACCACTGCTTTCACTGCAGCCTGGGAGAGAGAGGACCAAGCAAATATTCCTTAGGGGGCACAGTCCATTGGCACTGCAGCCTCAGCACTGCCCCTATAGAGAATGCAACTGCAACTGCATTTAGTCTTCCTGGGAGTCACCTTTGGATACCTGCCTGGGCCTAGGTGGATTCAGAAGGCCACCTGGAATATAGGATTGAGGTTTAAAATTGCCACTTTCACAAGGTTATAAGTTGGGTGACACAAACACAACTTTTTTTCAGCTATACCTGCTTTTTTTTTTTTTTTTTAAGAAATTACTTCAAAATTGTTGTGGTGGCTTGACCAGAAACTGATTTTTCAGGACGTTGTGGCTTGACAAACCAATTAGAAAGGGATACGTTTATGTGAACATACAGGGTTAAATATTGGAGGATCCTGGGAAACTTCCTTTTTTCCTCTCTGCCTCGAAAGAGGTAAACTGGCCTCAACTCCTGGCTCCCGGAGGGCCGGGCCTGGCTGGCCCCTGCCCAGGCCAGGCTTTTCCCGGGAAGCTGCTGGGATTGGTGACTCCCGGGCCGGGGGAGGGGAAGAGAATATGCCCCCTTCCCGGCCCAGATCAGGTTTCCAGCAGCTGTAAAACACTCTGCTGCTAAGCTGTGGGGGGCTGAGCCCCCTCCTTCCTCCTCTGCTGATTCCTGGGCAGAGGAAGAAAAGGTGGGGGGAAGAAAGTCCAGCCTGCTCAAGAGATCATGCAGTTAAGATCAAAGGCAGCTCTGCAGGCAGTCAAGTGGCCCTGCAGCAGCCAGAACCCAAAGACTCTGGCCCAGCCCAGTGAGGCATGACCATACCACCTTCTGCCACGAGCCAGGCTGGGCCCACCCCCATGAGACCAAGGGGTGGGCAGCAGGCATTTATAAGCATTTATGATTCCTGACTGCCCAGCTGCTCTGAGCTCTGACTCTTCAGCTCTCCCCCTCCAGCACGACCTTGAAATCTGACATTGTGAGCAGCAACCAAGGGAGAGAGGAGCTGGGCAAAAGAAAATTAACTCTTTCTTCGCACAAAATGAAACTTCTGGAGGACTGATCCTTCTTTGAGAGAGAGGAAAGGGATAGAGTAGATGTAGAAAAGACACAGCATGAGACAGAAAGTCAGCAAGAGAGAAAGAGTTATGTTTAAGTGGGACAAAGGAGTGAGGAGTGACCTTGTTGGCTGGACTTTTCTTGTGAAACCATGGAGAATGGACTATTTCCTGTAACAAATGCTTTTGGGGGGGATGTATGGCTCTAGTTAAAAGTTGTGGACTGATATAATTGAGATTTAATGGAGAATTTTGAACAGAGGCAGAAAAAGTGATATGAAGCCCTTTGCTCCTAGGGAAAAAAGAGATCTCTAGTTCTTGAGATGAAAATTATTTTGGAGATGGAAGAAGAGAATCTTTGTTTTGTACTAGAAGAGGAATCCTAAATAAGCAGACATGACCCATATGCAGTGTTGGGAAAGCTGCTAATGGGAGGGACTTCACAAAGGCAGGTTCTTGGCCGGCTGTCTTTGTGAGAGTTTAGACTCACAAGAGAACTATTCTATATTGTCAGTGGGGAATCTTTATGGAAGTTTTAAGAGAGACTCCTCTCCCAAAGAACTGATGAAAGATTTTTAAATGGTGAAACTGACTGAAAATCACAGGTTTTTTTGCTTTATGTTGTTTGTGGGAAAGAGAACACTTTATGGGGAAGGAAGACTGTTTTGAAAGTTTCATTTTGATTCTCATTTTCTCCTTTTGGTGTGTGTTAATAAATCTATCTTTGTACTTTTAAGTTTGGGCCTGCTTGCCTTTTTTCCTCATAATCCTATCTCACAGCAGAGCAAACACTCGAACACACACAAACATCACACAAATGGCGCGTTGGCCGGGAAAGGTCAAAATTAGTGAATGTGAAACCACTACACCCTTGTTGAAGCTGGATGGCAAAAAAGAAAGTCATCATCTTCTGTCATAGTAATAACAAAAGTATTATCACTGATTATTCCTTGAAAATTTCACAAAAGAGCAGTAGTTTTGTAAATGACAAAAAGGAAAATTAGTTTTGTAAATGACAAAACTAATTTCTTTGCCCTGTAGAGATTCTCTGCTATAGTTCTCTACTAAAAAAATAGTGAAGCCAAAGTTAAGGCTCAGTTTTTTGTGAACTGGTTTCTCTATGGAATTTACTAAATCTCTCAGTTAAGTTGCTTTTTACTCTTATTCCCCAGGGCTACAAGGGCAGCTTCACTCTAGCAGTTGCTAACAATTTCTGTGCTGAGGTATCCCTGGAATTACGTCCTGAGCAGATGAAAATATTTAAAAACTGAAGAACAGATTAGGGCAGAAGAAAGTTTCCTAATACTATGTCCGTCAGGCCCAGTTGCCTGCTATTTGCACCTAAAGATGTTTCCCTGCTTCTTCCCATAGTAGATATGTAGACTGGATGGTAAAGGAGCGTCCTGGGGACATTTTATGGACCTACACATCTGAAATGCTGACTCTAGTTCATACAGAAGGATGGCTTAAACCAACTGCTTTGTATTGATAGGTACTCAGGGTGGGTTAGGAATCAAAATACACTTCAATAGGCTAATTTTCTTCTAGATTTATGGATGCTCATTAAGAAATTACTCAGTATGTTGTTCTTTCTGGTCAGTATTCTAAGGGTGCACTGGCAATACAGGACAGACTGATGGACAGAAGCAAGAAAGGAAGAAGGGAAGAAAAGTTGGAAAGTAAGGACTTTGTTAAAGCCATGTACATCCTCAGCAGTACTATCTGTGTAGGTAGAGTTTTCAATCAACTTCACACATTTTTATTTGTTTGGCTTCAGTTATTGACTAAATCAGCTTCAAACTTCTTCAGTCTTCATCAGACAGCTTAAATAAAAAGCTTCCATAATACTATGGAATATTGTCCTCAAAAATGTGCAAGGTTTCTGCAAGGCTACTAATTTAATTGCATGCTTTCATAGCCAAAATAGAGACTATGAGCAGAGACTTGCCTTAAGTTTACGCCGGGCATTGAATTCTTGAAGTTTCTTTTGTGCGTTGTCCATATGGGCAAAGTTTATTGCTTTCCCTGTGACCCATGGGTGCTGCAATGCCTGTAGAGTGGTGAGGCGTTTCTTGGGGTCTAAAACAATCAACTTTTTAACCTGCATCACAAGCAAGAAATACAAAAGACTGTCAACCTTATACTTCATTCAGATTTACCTAATTTTGCATTTGGGGGCTCTGGTCTTGGTTTGGGGAGCATCTTAGGTGAGACATTCTAAGAAACGAACAAGAATTTTCATTTGTGTCTTTGCAAATATTCTGCTTCTGGCATTTCTTGGTCCTCCATCAATAACATCTGATTAGGACAGCCACTAAGAGGAAAGAGAGAAGGGAAAGAATGAACTGGTTACCAACATATTAAGGGTATGTACCAGTGCAGATGACCTGTATTTATCATAGGCTCTATCATGTCTGAATTGTCACAGAAACACTAAGAAATTCTCAAAATCTCTGAGCAGTATCTCTACTTTTGGATTTGGACAAGTTTTGAACTGGATTAGAAGGTTTAAATTATGCGTACGCAGCTCATGCAGACTTGTACCACGCAGTCCCTGTCAGGTACATCACAAAGGAAATGTTTCTTTCAGTCACTGTAAAACCTCATGTACACATAAAAAAAAAAAAAAAAAAAAAAGCACTGTACAAGTGTTTCTGTCTTAGCCCACTCTGAAACTAATCCTATTTACACCATTCCTTCTGTCACCAAAGCCAGCAAACCTGGACTTCTACAAACATGACAGTAGAATATTTTTGGAAAAAAAGGCACTGCAAACATACCCCTTGGACTGGAGATGGTCCTGCTGGATAAAAAGTGTGTCCAGTCAAGTGACATTCCATGGTTTTTATACTCTGGACAAGTGGTGTTTTAAAAAAAGAAGGAAGGTGAGGATGGAGTAACACAGTACACAGATGGCTTTGCGGAGCCACACTTACCCAGCTCGCCTGACTGCAGACCCTCTTTAGCAGAGTGCAAGTGAGTGAGGGCGCAGGGCTCTACTGCTCCTATGTGCCCAAGGGTGAGGGAAAATTTGCTTTAGGGTTCTCTGAAATCTCCCTACAAAGAGCTTTTAAAGAAAATTGATGCCCTGAAGTGTGTGTGGGAGAGCAGGCATTGTGGTGAAGGCGTGTCTCCAAGGAAGACCTTGAGTTAAGCAAATCACTTCAGCTGAACACTGAACTGCTCACAGCATGGGTTTTGAGAGTCATAGTCATCATCATCTACAATTTGCTATGCACCATTCAAATCTGAATGTTTGAGCTTTACTGAAACAGTATGGAGCAGTTTGGACAAAAACTTTACCTGCAGACTGGTGTTTATCTGGAAGTAAATTATATTTTTTTGGCCTTATAAAAACTTCACATCTCATAAAACAAAAAAAAAGTACTTTAAACTTGGACAGTCCTTCCACTTCAGATATCCTGAAGTCTTCACTAACACAAATGATGTGGTATTTTGTGACACAGTTTGTATAAATATATACGGAACAGAGCACTTGTGTTTTCAGTGCTTATGAAATAACTGAATTATGCAAGTTATTATTCACAAAAGTCAAACTCAAGCATACCTATCTTTGCAGATCAGTGACTCCTGGATCCAAATTACTTTATCCAGTAATACAAGAATACAGTGCAGATAGCATGCCAGCCCTTGCATTTTGCTAATGGAGAATATTTAAAAGTAGTCAATCTTTCCTCACCTACTGAAAAAAAATTTAATGGACAGAAAAAGATGTCAGAAGAAGCAGTGGGGGGGAAGCTTCTTTCCTTTTTATATTCTTCCCCAAAATTCAGGCTTGAAAACTGTACAAAAAGAAGGGCTTGTTTCTACAGTCAGTGAAGGTGTTTGCCTGAAAAAGACGAATGGTGAAACACTTCAGAGCTGGAAGGAAAGGCAGGCATACATGAACACTGTGACAGCTGCCAACAGTCTACGGGTTACTTCATAGAAGAACCTGAATATCCATGTTCTGAATGCATAATTACAGCACTGGACTAACAGGGGATATTAACAGCACCATAATATAGCAAAGAGAAGAGGAAACAATTATGAATGATTAATTAATCAATTATTCTGCTCCCACACCAAAATAGACTCTTTCTCAGTGGCAGAAATACTAAATACTCCAGTCTCATTTTTGCTTTACTTACTAAATCCTTGGCATTCAGAGACACATCATCCCACCAGGGAGACACAAAGTCATATTCACAGCTCAGGATTCTCTTAAACATATACTGATCCCCCCTTTCATCATAAAACGGTTCAAAGCCACAAAGTCTGAAAGGATAAAAAAGAAATTAATTTAATTAGTCTTGTGTTGTTAGAAACAGTTCATGGTAGTATTTTTCCCTGCTTTGTGTCCTGTTGATCACTTTGGGAAACCAGACCTGGTTTTCAGACTCATGAACTCCTTATTGTACAGAGCAGAGAGAAATGTGGTCATAAGTATTCTTAAACACTGGGAAAGGATTTTCTAACAGTAATTATTCTATTTTCACATTGTATTTAATTGTTTTCCTGTTTATTAAAACAGGATCAAAGAGCATTTATCAGAATCCCTGTAACTTTTGCCAGAGGAACAGGAATTAGCTGAGGAAGCCCCCATCTTACATGTGAATTTAGAAGTTTTTATATATACAGTTAGGACTGATTAGTCATGTTCATCCCTGTACATTTTTTCATCCTATCAGACACTATGTAAGAACCTTTGGTAAGTTTTCATGATCAGCCCTCATCTTTACTTAGGTAACCTACAAATCAGAAGTCTTGTGATCTCACTAATGACTGCATTTATAAATATATTGAATAATACAGATCCCAGAAGAGATACACACTGCTGGCCCCAGGGAAAACAGACTCATAGATGTGGTTTCCAGTTGTATAATGTCCTTTTTTATCGCTTCACTGCACTTTAATCACGCCTGCTCACATAATCAGTTTTTTTAAACTGAATTTCCTATTCAGCCAGAATGTGATCTGAGCTTAAGCGAGGAACTCTATCTGCTCCTCTTCCTCCAGAAAATGCAACAAGCCGTAAGATGAAGAGAGGAAAACAACAGCAGATCATAAAGATCAAGACAGCAACAAATCTAGAAAAGCCTTACATTTTAACTTGTTTTTGTATTTAAACACGATGTGCTTACTGTTCTGAAAAAGGAGGTTGAGGTTCAAGGAAGAAATGTGGTTTTGGGAGTGGTGCATAGCCGTGGGTGGAACAGCTGCATCATATTCCACTGCTGAGGAGGAGAAACACTTCACTGCAAGAACATTCTACATGCATTATTTTTCCAAGTCTGGCAGAGATGTATTAAAACACAAGGATCCAGCCTCCAAACTTCATGCTTCAGTAGGTGGTGGCCAGCCAGAGCGCCTCTGCTTCTCCCCTCCTGTTTGCTGCCTCTCCCATCACCATTTCTGGGCTTGCAGGAGGTCCCTGCTGTCCCCATGGAACACCCCTGAGCACCGCCCCTCACTGGCTCCGCCCAAACTGCCTTTTGGATACGGGTAACCAATGACAGTAAGAACCTGCTTAAGCCTTGCTGTAACTCTGCTGGAAGCCTCCTAAGTGAACTCTCTGTTTTCACTGTAACTTACTACTATCACTTATTGTTTTCCTATTAACAATTACAATAGATATTCTTCTACTTAAAAATCCAATTCAGCAGACAGATTTTTTTTTGCTACGTGCCAAAATAGATGAGTAAATCTAAAGATTTCAAATTAGATTAATTAAATCAGTGCAAGACTACTGTGACTGCTTTTGATTTAATTGTATTTCAAAATAACATTTTATTATTGTGATTCATTTTAAATCAGTTACCTACAAATAAAGGAAAAGTCAATGTAAACAGCTTAAAAAACTACTAAAAATGACCAGATGGTGTTTTGTGTGCTTTTAAGTAACTTAGTAAAACAATACCTTTAATTAAATCCATGCAATTTCAACTACAGGCAAAATCTTTGTATTTGTTGACCACTCTCAACATGCAGAAGGATTTCTAAGCCACTTCAGGAATACAAAAGGACTGCTCCTGTATTTTAAAATACATGTGGCTCCCCTCAAATTATGACAGTTATCACCAATAAGTCTTAATATCATTTGCCTCAGGAAAAAACTGTTCTGTCAGAATATGTGTCAAAGTTGTTTTTTTTCTTTAATTAAATGGTAAGTACACTTTGATTAATGGCAAGATACAATTTTATGCAGATCCTCTGTAACATAGTTGTTAACTCTTACGTCCACTCCATTTTGGGGGGACATACAAGAATGTTTTGGTTTTTTCTGACTCTGTGTAAGTGGGTTTTCTTTACCAGAACTATGAGACTGAGATATACAACATTGTCCTCTGGACTCTGGGACTAATGACTTAGTAATTTTACATGTACCTTTCTGGTCTCAGTTTCTAATCCATCAGACATATTGATCCACAAAGCATTACACACAATAGAAGAGTTTTAAATGTGGAGTAGTGTTAAAGCTAAATGACAGCCAGGTGGATTTTGCCTGTCTTATTCCTGTTCCTGGTCAAATTGGATTTTGAAGTGGGAGTAGGACAGGATTACAAGGAGGAAGAATAGAAGAGTATCTATAGTCATGCAGTCCCATCCAGGGCAGGAACTCACACACTTGTATTTACAAACATGCAGAGGTTTAGTATAGCTTGGGAGCATCCCCTGAACAGCTGCAAGGTTTTGAGAGGCTGCATATGGAAAATGCCACTCCAGGTATTCAGATAGGAATTGTTTGGAGTTTGGTTGGAGCTTGTTTACATTTGAAAACAAGTTTTGCTTAAGAAAGGCTCTTAGTTTGAAGTGAACAAGTTCATTAAGCCTTGAGTGACTAGGAAAGGCCATAACTTAAACTAGGTGGCTTTGTAAAGGGACAACAAAAGTCATCTCTCCATTCTTAGGGACTGCCTTGCTGTCAAATTTCACATCTCTCTGTCATGAGTGGAAACCTTAGAAGTGACAAATGAGCACCTAGCAGACAGTATCTGAGATGTAATCTTCAACACAAGATCTGGATCTTAAACCAAATAAATGTGTGTATCTTTGTGTCTGGATCTTGACACAAAGATACACACATTTAAAAAGCAGCAAATAACAAAATGGAAATAGGAATATTGTAGCCTATTATTTACAGGTACCCAAAAGGAGACCTGCGAACTATTTGAGGCTTATGTGCAGAACAAAAGGTGAATGTTTTCTGACATTACCATTGGAGTATTTGTATATCCTTACATAGACTTTTAGTAAAAACTCTAGAGAATAAATTTCTTTCTTTGCAAAAGAAGAAAATGATTCTGTTACTGCACACTGTACTTGCTGGACATAGCAAGTAGTAGGGGAGGGATGATGGCCCACATGTATAAAATCCTCCATATCTTTAAGGTACATGTATAAAATCTCATTCACATAAAAGGAATCCTAGAAGTATTGTATATAATTACACAAGCCATCTTAGCACTATCATTACCAAGAGTCTAAATTGTCTCATAATTATTCTCCCATAAAGAAGAGAGTCAATACACCACATGCTGTGATATTTTCCCTTCTCAACAATCTTCCTTTGAAAGATTCAATCAATACAATCAAGTAATTACAATTCTTACCAATTGAATCATGACTAGCCACAATAAGACTTAGATACAAATGCTTATTTAAACACAAGTGTTTGCAACTTTTGGTCTATATTCGTTCACATTAATATCATGATTATGCACAGATCTTGCTGCTCTGCAGGAAGAAGTGTTATATTTATCAAATATTTAAACTGAGTGTTTTGCTATGCGCTTCTAAGATTTGACTTACTTGAGTAAGGTTACAAATATAATAATTAAAGTTCAGGATCTTGTCTTTTCCAATGGCACAGCTGATAGTGTCATAAAATCTTGTGGGTGCTAAAAGGTGAACATCTCTGTAGCACTCTCTGCACTTACAGGATGTAGGTGATAATCCCCAGGGACCACATGTCCACCTCAGGGCCATAGGCACATCCCCGTAGTATCTCTGGTGCTGCAGAGGACAAAACGCTTGTTAGTAACACAAAAGTTGAGTGAAAAAATAACAGTTACAAAATCAATTAAAGTCCATGCACAGTCATGTCTTTTATAAAAAGTTAGGGCTGCCCATTTAAGCCCTTAATTAGGCAGATGATTCCCTTCACTGAATATAAAACAAGAGAAGTCATGACCAAGCAGTGCCAGAATAAAATGAGAAGTGTACTTTGGTTTAAATTTTATTTTTTTTTACATTTGTGAAAGGAACACAGAAAGCTACAGCTGCAGTGAAGCTACAGTGTGACCAAGAAGGTGGTGCTTTAACTTCAGTATTTTACTTAGTGTTTTTATAAAAACATCAACAACAAAAATGGGGGCAATGAAAAGCTCCATCCTTTATTGGTTGCGGAGGCAAACACTGGAACCAAGGATGAGGAAAAGGCTGAGGTATTTAATGCCTTCTTTGCCTCAGTCCTCAAGAGTAAGGCTTGTTTATCCTCACGGAACCAGCCCCTGAGATGGCAGACAGGGACAGGGAGCAGAACAGACCCTGTGCAATCCGGGAGGAGAGAGGTATTGACCTGCTGAGCCACTTAGACACTCACAATTCCATGGGACCAGGTGGGATTCATCCAAGGGTCCTGAGGGAGCTGGTGAAGGAGCTTGCCAAGCTGCTCTGCGTCACTGATCATCAGTTCTATCTAACTGGGAAGGTCCCAGATGATTTGGAGGTTGGTTAATGTGCTGTCCATCCACAAGAAGGGCAGGAAAATGAATGCAGGGAAGTACAGGCCTGTGAGCCAGACCTCAGTGCCAGAGAAGATCATGGAGAAGATCATCTTGAATGCGATCACATGACACATACAGGACAGTACAGGGGATCAGGCACAGCCAGCAGGGGTTCAGGAATAGCATGTCCTGCCTGACCCACCTGATCTCCTTTCATGCACAGATGATCCACCTGGCAGTTGAGGGGAGGGCTGTGGATGTTGTCTATGGGGACTCTATTAAAGTCTTTGGCACTGTCTCCCATGGCATTCTCCTGGAGAAACTGGCTGCTCATGGTGTGCACAGGTGTAATGTCACTGGGTGAAAAACTGTCTGGACATCTGGACCCTGGGAGTGGTGGTGAATGGAGTTACATCCAGCTGGTGGCTGGGCACCAGTGGGATGCCCCAGGGTCCAGTGTTGGGACCAGTCCTGTTTTACATCTTTATCCTTGTCTGGATTAGGGGATCAAGGGTACCCTCAGTCAATTTGCAGATGACACCAAGTTATGTGAGGACTAGGAAAGCTCTACAGAGGAATGTGGACAGGCTGGATTGTCTCCCTGTTCTTCTAAAGTTCTTCTAAGGCTTTTGATGTTTACATTTTTTTAATGGAGTTTTTTTACACATTTTTCATGTAAATAATGATTGGTTTGCATTTTTTCTGGAGGAGGAGAGAATTGATGGACTGTTGGTTTGACCAATGTGGTTGGAGAGGACAATTTCATCCTCCAATCCATGGTCACTGTTGGAATTCTATAAATGTCAAGGTCTGTAAATAAACTCATTTTCTTTTTTGCCTTGGACATCTCAGCCTGTGAGTGTCGTACTTTTGTGTTGTACTGCGACACTGGATCCATGAGACAAAGCTGATGAGGTTCAACGAGACCAAGTGTCAGTCCTGCCTTGGGCCACAATAATCCCCTGCAGTGCTACGGGCTGGGGGCAGAGTGGCTGGAAAACTGCTCTGCAGGAAAGGACCTGGGTGTACTGGTTCACAGTGGCTGAATACAAGCCAGCTGTGTCCAGGTGGCCAAGAAGGCCAAGGGCATCCTGGCTTGTGTCAGCAATAGTGGGTCAGTGATCATTCCCTGCCCTATGCTGGGCACTGGTGAGGTCACACCCCAAATGTTGTGTCTAGTTTGGGGCCCTTTACAACCAGGAGGACTTTGAGGGACTGGAGCATGTCCAGAGAAGGGCAATGAAACTGGTAAAGGTATAGAGAATAAATCCTAAGAGGAGCAGCTGAGGGAGGTGTGAGTGTTCAGCCTGGAGTAAAGGAGGCTCAGGGATTCTCTACAATTACCTGAATGGAGGTTGTAGTGGGGTGAAGGTTGGCCTCCTCTCCCACGTAATGATAGGTCAAAATAAAATGGCTCAAGCTTCACTAGGGGAGGTTCAGGTTGGACATTAGGAAGGATTTTCTCACAGAAAGGGTGGTTAAGCATTGGAACAGGCTGCCCAGGGAGATGGTGGAGTCATCATCCCTGGAGGTGTTCAAGAAACAACTGGACATGGCCCTTAGTGCCTTGGTTCAGTGAGCATGGTGGTATTCAGTCAAAGGTTGGACTTAACAATCTTGGATGCCTTTTCCAGCCTTAATGGTTCTATGAGTCTGTTTATTTGGTGCTTTATTTAGGCTTTATTTTTGATATTCTGTTTTACTCGGAAGGACAAACAGCCCATTTCAGGCAGTTGCTTCTGCTGCAGTGAGGAGCAGACAGAAAGGTCAGGCAGTTTTGGGGGATTCCAGCTCTGCAGTAGTAAAGAGGAGTCAATGTCTGCCCAAGCAGCTTGAGAACCCTGGTCCCACTGGATCTGTGATGCACATGGGATGACTGCCACATTTCTGGAGCACAGTGGGCTGGCTGTACCTACGAGCATCAATGCAATCTCTTCCCCTTCCCATGTTACACTTGCACAACCATGAACAGAAGGGCTTTTAGTATTTTTTAAGATTTCCAGAAGTTTGTTTTTGGTGAATGGATTTGTCCAATACATTGCTGTTAGTTTAGATGTTGCCTGTAACAGACTGATCATAAATCACTGCTTTACATGGGCTTGATTTTTTGAACTACTCTCTCTTATGCTCTTCTTGTTAAGTTCACTGAAAGCACGACATTGCAGCAAACTAAATTCTCTGTGACCATCTTCTTGCCTTCAGTCATCTGCATCAATCTGCACATCCCAAGGACTGTACATTGTCCAGTCTTGATGCCAAAGTATTGAGACTCCAGTATGTGCTTTTGTTGCTGTATCCTTTCTGGAGAAGCTGCTGATAGATGGGTGGGCAGGATGTGGGAGCTGGCAGCCTGGAACCATCAATTATTCATAGTTTAATTTGGCATTTAAACAGTATTTCTCCTGAGTTTCCTCCAATTCCGGAAAGTAATGCTTGAATATTTTCTGGGCACCAGGACTTTTGCACAGTCAGTGAGCTTGAGTTGTAAATCAAGGATTGCTATAGGCACATGACTATAAGCATAAAGCTCCTTTCTTCCCTTCTCTGCAGAAATATTCAGCCTCAATCCTTCCCACCAAGTTCACATAACTCTGAGGGTTCTTCGATGGGAATAAAACTTATCCTATTTTTATAGTATATGAAGGTGGGCATAAAAAGGGCTAAGCACTAATTATGGATGTGTGGCATTGGTAGTATAATTGTCACAAGATAAGACAACCACAACATTAATAGCTAATATGTGAAATACAGTTTTCTGAAACTAACTGGATTGGAATTAGGTGCTGCTCTAAAGCAGACTTGGCAGCTGTGTGTGCTTTGCAGGCAATGTCATACAAGGTGATGGACAATGACATTGTCACCTGAATTGCATTATCAGCTGTTCTATGAGGTAACAGAGTGATGTCATGGTCTTCTCCAGTGTCCTCTTTCCTTTGACTCTACAGTTATAAAAAAAAATGTAAGTAACAAAACAACATACCACAGTATCCTGGAGTTCCACAAACTGTCTTCATGGTCACATGATCTTCTACAATCTTGGAAAGTCCAAAGTCAGCTGTTTAAGATGGTTTGGGAATATTAGTGTTCTGACTCCCTATAATAATTTGGGGGTTTATATTGTATATGCAATCTGGAAGCAAAATTTTCTGTACAAATAAGTATTCCTGGCTCTTGCTTGACAGAAATGTAGCTTGTATTTTATTCTGAAAACTGCACAAAGCCAGTACAGTGGGAGGCCAAAGGGCATACAAGCAGAGATCCAGAAATATATTTTAGGTATATATTCAGTTTTCACTCTTTGAGTAATCCAGTAAAATTATCATTACTGTTTTGGGTTGCTTTTTTAGTCACAGGTCAGAGTATGTAGTCTCTGCAAGACAAAATCCCAGCAGTATTTTGATAGAAAGCTTCTAGGGGCATAAAGATGGTGACAGAAGAGGTATTGATCATCCTTTCTCCAATGTTTCCACCATGAATTACTATTCACAGAGCAAGGGCCTTCGTGACAATATACACTGTAATTGCCTGACTCCTTTACAAAAGTCATAAAAATTGAAGTGTTCACAACTCCTTTTTTTAGAGTTAAAATAATACATATTATATATATATAAAATATACCAAGAGTAAACTGAGCTTATTAAAATTCCAGTTTAGGTGATGAAAATCACCTTTGCCTTAAAAGCGCAAAATCAAAGTACTTGATTTTGTTTTGTTAGACCAAATATAAAAGGGAATGTTTTGACTCAAGATCAGGATAAAAATAGGTCACTTGTTCCTAAATGGCTATATTTCTTGCATTATCATTTATCTAATTAGAAATATAGTTTACTTTTATAAAGCCACTCATTGTAAACTGGATTTCAATTTAAACAAAGCAGTGACCTTACTAAGAAGATGAAGAATCTTGGCATTTAGAAAATGCTTCAAAAACCCTACACACTCTGGATGTCAAACCAAAGCCACAGGAGCTGCATTAAATTATCAAGTTTAGAGCCTTTCCAGGAAAGATAAGAAGTAGCATGAGATACAAATTAAGATACCATCACCCTGAGAACCAACATATTCCTGGAAATGTATACAAAATTGCTTGAAACCAGTTCATGGAAATTTGGCTTCAGAAACCCATGATGAAATCCAGCCTGATAAATGTGGAAACACTCACTCCTAAGGGAGCACCAGGTAGTATTTTCAAACTCAGAAGGGTTGCACGGATGCTGTTTGTTTCTCAAGCAGAAACTAGGCATGTCCACAATTTTTGAAGGTCATACCCTTTGGAAGCCTCTGCCATCTCCAACAGAACTGTCACAATACATTCCTGATCAGGAGAGCCTTGTCCCTTCTCATCCCCTCTATGGTGTTGACCACACTTCAGAGAGTTTCCCTGTGCTCTTACCAAAGATTTCTCCATGTCCCTCAAATCTGCCTTCAAAACAGAAGCCAGCCTTGCTCAATTTGCTATCTACCACTTATCTGCACGTTTTTATTTTCACACCAATGTATCTTTCCTCTTAAGGTACTAGTTTAACAGAAAAAAAGGGGCATAGAAGTGGTGCACAGAACTTTATGCTGTTGTCATAATCTTTCTTGTTCCCAGTGCTTTAATCTCTGCCACATTCTGCACAATTTTGGCTACAAATTCTCTAAGTAAGCATCTAGTTTTGCATTGGTTTTGAAAATAATCATGTACAGCTGTGCTGCTGAAGTAACATGCTGTTCATTCAGCACTGGCTTCAAATAGGGTGATCGTGAGATGCATATACTCCAAACATCAGTTAGCACATATTACTGAAGCAAAGGCCTCAGGGAAGCACACATTTAGTGCTGCTCACCAATTTTTAATGGTGCATCCGGTGCTGGTGTTGCATAGAGTAGATTTTCTGGCTTCAAGTCTCGATGCACAATCCCGTTTGCATGCAGATACTAAAAAAGGGAAAGTCAAAGCATGTAAGTGAGAATGGTCTAGCACGAGTTGATGTCTTTCTAATTCTCTGTAGCAGCAGATTAATATTTGCTCTGTAACACAGAGTTACTTCACTAATTTTCAGCAGTCCTTTTTTCTGCAGTCTTGCTCAGCGTAAGATCCTCAGATTTATACTGTAATCTGAATAGGAAAATAAAATTTGGGAGGGAAAAGATAACATCATGTTCATTTGGGAACAAAAACGTCTCAGAAAGTATCCTTGAATTTTAATACAGCAGTAGCTCCTAAGAAGCAATCTAATAGATGATGAGATGTCAAAGTCTGGCTCGGAGGAAGGCTGTTTCTGCACATTATAACATTCTGAGAGACAGGAAAATGGTCACATAACTATTAAACAATTAAATAGAAGTATTTGAGTAGAAAGGATGCAGCAAATTTCCCGGGCCAACTACAAAATGGTTGGGGTCTCTTGGTGCAGACTTCTTAAAAGTTTTAAAACCACTCAATTGCAAAGTCCCAAAAATCCATCTGTCTTGCCAAAGTATATGCAGTACATGCGCATTCACTCACCATTGAATTCCTGCCTTGCACTAATGGAAAGAAAAATTTCTAAAACATATGCCTGCCATTTACACTGCTATGGACAGAAATAGAAAAAAAATATACAATATACTGATAGACAAAAGGATAGACTAGGACAGACTAGGATAAACTAGTGAGAGAAATTCTGTATTTCTTATTGATAAAATATTCACAAAAAACTCCGAAGTCTTAGAAGAGAAATGCTAAAGGGCAAAATCACATTATCTTATTTAAAAGTCTCATGTTCTACATTTTAGTAGCATCTGTCTCAGTTGTGTTTTCAGTACCGAAAAGCCCCAGTCTCTGTGCATATTTATGCAGGAAATGACAAATGGTTGAATATTCATCTAGTCAACACAGCTATAACGTGCACTTGAGTTAGCGTCTGAGGTGGATTCTGGACTGTGTATCTCATTAGAATTTTAGTTCCTATAAATTTCTAGTGATTAAATAACATTAAGGAGGAATACATTGCTCTGTCCTTGAGCATTATTCTAGTGATACTGTGTGCTTTTCATATGTGAAAAGTATTTTTCTCACACTGCAGTAAGTGTTCTTTATTGACTTTATCTGCAATCCCAAAGTCACAGGATTTGTCATGATGTAGCTTTTAGAGATCAGCCAAAGAGTCTCACCTTACTTCACTGTGAAATTTAAGTGTTAGTTCCAGCTGTTTTCTACAGAGATAACTAATCAATTACCAAGGTAAAAACACCCAACAGCATATGGAAACTGATGGATTGTACACTGCTTCATCACTTAATGCAGGCACATCTGCATGGCTGCAAACAATCATGTCCAGCCTGCATAAAAATACATCTTCATCATGCCAGACATAACTGTAACATGCTCCCACAGCATAGCAGTGATGTGTTTGACATGCAAAGGTAATAGTGACACAGAGGGAGTGGATCACTAAAAGCCATCAGACTGGGGTGGACAGAAAAAGATGTCTGAACTGATCTGTGTTCGTGTGCTTCAAATCAGTTTAGCTGCCTCTGTAGGAGTGAGAAGGATCAGACATTTCACAATCACTCAATAGAAAGCAGACACTTCCAATTCATCTGCACAAAAAAACCTTGACCACATTTGTGCCGAGGAATGTTCCAGCCATGTTTGCAGTCTTTTAGCAGGTCCTTTTTAACACGTGCCCATAATCTTAAAAATATTTTATGCTGTGAGGTTGAAAACATAGAAATTTTCTTCTCTTTCTGGAAACACATTTTTGTGGGAGGGTGATGTAGTGGTGTGTTAAAGTTCTAAGTTTATTATATTAGTTCGTTCCATGTACCCCATTGTTTAATTCCTGTTTGGTTTAACCCTAATTGTCAATCTTCTGCTCCCTACCCCCGAGGACCTGTCTGTCTACTCGAGGCCTCTCCCTGAATCTGCAAAGTTCTAAGAGGGGCGTCAAGTGATTGGACAAGGTCTGAGGGAGTCCGCCCCTCCTGACCGAGATTGGCTCTCGGAGGAATCCTTCATCCTGATAACCACTCCCTGTTCGTTCCCTATTGGTTCTTTCCCAGTTGCCTCCCCTGACTCCCCCTCTGAATAAAACCAGCCGACACAGGGTAGAGTGCGCCCTGCCAAGGCAGATCTCCCTAGAGTGAGGCTGTTCCCTGTGAACCCTCAATAAACTCCTGTGGAACCCCTCGACAGAGTCCTCTTTCTTTCCTCGCCGTAGTCGTGACCATCATCAAGCGGCTGAGCTGAAAAGAGCCCACAGGATCGGCTCGGTTGGCCAGCCTACTGAGCCGTACCTGCTGCCTGGAACCGTCGCCAGGGCTAGCCGGGGACAGGCGAAGGCTCTAGCCCCGAGGCAGAGAGCTGACGCTATCAGGCGCAGTTTCAGGAAGGAATTTTGGGAAAAAACTTTAGGGTTCAACTTTTCCTCCCTTTTAAGTCATAAAATGAGACTGGCTTGTGGGGCTCCTTCTCAGACGCAGCAAGAACCTTAACTGAGAACATCTGCTAACCATGCTTGTGCCTCATGACTGACTGACTTTTTAACCAATTATTATTGGAGTATGAACTGGGTTTTTTTTTTGTTACAGACTCACAAAACCACAAGCAGGAAAATTTCCCTCCTCTGTCCAGCTCACTATTTGCATTAAACTCACACATGGAGGTGCCCAACGAATGAAAGTTGCCTCAATAACTTAACACATTCCTTTCAAAGATTGTCACTGCAACTATCTGAGCCCTCTCTCTCATGTGTCCTCATCACAACACCTGCACCTACTCCCTCTTCACCACACCTCCCGTTATCTTCCCAGCATCTAATCCAGAGTTCCTGCCCAGACATAGTAACTCCTCTGACATCTCTCTGCAGCCCACAGAGGTCCTGCCATGGCCACACCCTAAAATCAATCTTTCCTGTTCTTTCCTCTCTCATCCATTGTTTCTCCTGCTTGACTTCCTGTATGGACTGGGGCAAGACATGCATATGGCCAGGGATGCCTCATGCTGCCAGGTCCTGGGTTTAACAGACCTACTGTTGGCAGCTTATATCTTTCATAATACGTCAAATTTTTTTTGAGTTTTGCCAATATGGTCAATAGTTTTGTTGTGAACTAGCAGATAGAAGGGCAACGTGGATTATAAAAACCCTAAAACCAACCCAACAAAAAACCCCAGTGGTTTTATGGATAAGGATGCCCCATTCTTCATGGAAGTATGTCTTGGTTTGACAAGACAGGTGTCTGCCAGGGAAACTGGGGTTTCCCTTAGAATAGAGAATGCAAACCCCCCACCCCTGCCAAATTATAAATTTTCAATTAAGGGCTCTCAGGCAAAGATTTGGGAATAGGAATAACAGTTCTTTACTAGGAATATCAATAATACAAATGTGGTAGGAAACAAAACTACCCCACCAAACCAGCAAACAAACAACAACAATTTGGGAAAGCCCTGACAGAATCAGAGCTGCCACCTGGCACCCTGTTAGTCAGGGTGTTGGAAGCAGTCCAGAAGTGAGTCCTGGGATGACAGACGTGGCTCTGTTGGAGCAGGGACGATCCTGTAGCCAAAAAGGGTCTAGGAGTGATGAGGAAGGGTCTAGGAGTGATGAGGAGGGGTCCAGGGGTGAGGTGATGGTGAGATGGGGTCCGGCGATGATGAGATGGGGTCTGGCGAAGATGAGATGGGGTGCCGTCTTCCTCCCAGGAATCGGGGTGAAGCCAGAGAAGTCTGTCCCCGGCCGGCTCAGTTTTCCCGGCAGCAATTGTAGACTCCCCCCACTGGGCAGGGCATCCCACAATAGGACCATGCATGCAAATGGGGCTCTGGGGGGAGCGGGTATAGTCCGGGGGTATAGTCTGTTGCTGGCCCATTACCCAAAAGGCACCCGCCCCTCCTTCCAAAGTTACAAGAAATAAAGAACAATTCCCCAACTGCTTTCAGCAGATGAAAATAGAATACACATTTTTGATTCCATAACCCAGGACATTATCCACCCCTTATTCTATTATCATCTGCATCATACCTAAAGCAATGAACTACTATGCAAAATGAACCCCTACACTCAGTTCTTACTTAGGATTAGGTTTTCCTGGGGTACACAACTGGTTTTTCCATCTTTCTGCATTACCCACCAAGTGTAACCAGGTCCTTGAGCAAAAACAATCCCACGGATGGGTTCGCCTTTGCCTGAGGTGGGGTTAATCCAGACAGTCTTTCCTAAAATACCTCTCATGTGTACCACAGGGACTTTATCTCCATCTACTGTGTGCAAAGGGGTAGACTGGGCAGGACCAGCTCGATTGATGGAGCCTCGGGTGTTGACCATCCAGGTGGCTTTTGCTAAGTTCACTTCCCAGTTCTTAAAGGTCCCTCTGCCAAGTGCCTTCAGAGTGGTCTTAAGTAGTCCATTGCACCGTTCCACTTTCCCGGCAGCTGGTGCATGATAAGGGATGTGATAGATCCATTCAATGCCGTGTTCTTTAGCCCAGGTGTTTATAAGGCTGTTCTTGAAATGGGTCCCGTTGTCTGACTCGATTCTCTCAGGGGTGCCGTGTCTCCACAGGACTTGTCTTTCAAGGCCCAGGATGGTGTTCCGGGCGGTGGCATGAGGCACAGGATAGGTCTCCAGCCACCCAGTGGTGGCTTCCATCATGGTCAGCACATAGCGCTTGCCTTGGCGGGTTTGGGGCAGGGTGATGTAATCAATCTGCCAGGCCTCCCCATACTTATATTTGGACCACCGTCCACCGTACCAGAGGGGCTTCACCCGCTTGGCCTGCTTGATGGCAGCACACGTCTCACAGTCATGGATAACCTGAGAAATACTGTCCATGGTTAGATCCACCCCTCGGTCTCGTGCCCACTTATAGGTGGCATCTCTGCCCTGATGACCTGAGGCATCATGGGCCCACCGAGCTAGGAACAACTCTCCCTTATGTTGCCAATCCAAGTCTATCTTAGACACTTCTATCTTCGCGGCCTGATCTACCTGTTCGTTGTTCCGGTGCTCCTCGTTAGCCCGACTCTTGGGAACATGGGCATCCACATGACGGACTTTCACAGGTAGTTTCCCTACTCTGGTGGCGATGTCCTTCCACTCATCAGCAGCCCAGATTGGTTTTCCCCTACGCTGCCAGCTGACCTTTTTCCACCTTTCCAGCCAGCCCCACAGAGCATTAGCTACCATCCACGAATCGGTGTAGAGGTAGAGCTTTGGCCACTTCTCTCTTTCAGCGATGTCCAGGGCCAATTGAACAACTTTGAGTTCGGCAAGCTGGCTTGACCCACCTTCTCCTTCAGTGGCTTGTGCAACCTGTCTTGTGGGGCTCCACACAGCTGCTTTCCACTTCCGGTTCATCCCTACGATGCGACAGGAACCGTCAGTGAAAAGAGCGTAGCGTGCTTCTTCTGCTGGCAGTTGGTTATATGGTGGAGCTTCTTCAGCCCGGGTTACCTGCTCTTGTTCTCCTTCCTCGGTGAGACTGAAGTTCTCAGCTTCCGGCCAGTTGGTGATCACTTCCAGAATCCCAGGGCGATTCGGGTTTCCAATACGGGTGCGCTGAGTGATGAGGGCAATCCATTTGCTCCAGGTGGCATCGGTGGCGTGATGGGTGGAAGGAACCTTTCCTTTAAACATCCACCCCAGCACTGGTAGTCGGGGTGCCAGGAGGAGTTGTGCTTCAGTGCCAATCACCTCTGAGGCGGCTTGAACTCCTTCATAGGCGGCCAAGATCTCCTTCTCCGTGGGAGTGTAATTGGCTTCAGACCCTCTGTAGCTTTGGCTCCAGAATCCCAGTGGCCGGCCTCGAGTCTCACCAGGCACCTTCTGCCAAAGGCTCCAGGACAGACCATGGCTCCCAGCTGCGGAGTAAAGCACATTCTTTACCTCTGGTCCCGTCCTGACTGGGCCAAGGGCCACCGCATGAGCGATTTCCTGCTTGATCTGGGCAAAGGCGTGTTGCTGCTCTGGGCCCCAGTGGAAATCGTTCTTTTTGCGGGTAACCAGGTACAGAGGGCTCACAATCTGACTGTACTCAGGGATGTGCATCCTCCAGAAACCTATGGCACCTAGGAAAGCTTGTGTTTCCTTCTTGCTGGTCGGTGGAGACATCGCGGTGATCTTATTAATGACCTCTGTGGGGATCTGACGCCGTCCATCTTGCCACTTCACTCCCAGGAACTGGATCTCTCGGGCAGGTCCCTTGACTTTACTCTTCTTGATGGCAAAGCCAGCTTCCAGGAGAATCTGGATGATCTTTTCTCCTTTCTTGAAAACTTCCACTGCCGTGTTTCCCCACACAATGATGTCATCAATGTACTGTAGATGTTCCGGAGCCTCACCCTTCTCCAGTGCAGCCTGGATCAGTCCATGGCAGATGGTGGGACTGTGCTTCCACCCCT
This sequence comes from Phylloscopus whistleri, assembly GCA_017589585.1. Lineage (NCBI taxonomy): Eukaryota > Metazoa > Chordata > Aves > Passeriformes > Phylloscopidae > Phylloscopus > Phylloscopus whistleri. The sequence goes on along the minus strand of JADMLD010001284.1, from coordinate 136,744 downwards.
GGGGCAGTCGGTTCCAGGTGTACTGAACGCCCCTCCAGGTGAAAGCAAACTGGGGCCTGCACTCTGCTGCCAAAGGAATGGAGAAGAAGGCATTGGCAATATCGATGGTCGCATACCACTTTGCTGCCTTGGACTCCAGCTCATACTGGAGCTCCAGCATGTCCGGCACGGCAGCGCTCAGTGGTGGAGTCACTTCATTCAATGCACGATAGTCCACAGTCAATCTCCATTCCCCTTCAGACTTACGCACAGGCCAAATGGGACTGTTGAAGGGTGAGTGGGTTTTGCTGACCACCCCTTGGCTCTCCAGTTTCCGAATCATCTCATGGATCGGAGTCACAGAGTCTCTGTCAGTACTGTATTGCCGACGGTGTACTGTTGCTGTGGCGATTGGCACCTGTTGTTCTTCAACTCTCAGCAGTCCCACAGCAGAAGGGTCATCTGAGAGACCAGGCAGGGTATTTAGTTGTCTGATGTCTTCCGTCTCTACAGCAGCTACTCCAAAAGCCCAACGATATCCTTTTGGGTCTTTGAAATGTCCATTTTTGAGATAGTCTATGCCAAGGATGCACGGGGCCTCTGGACCAGTCACAATGGGGTGTTTCTGCCACCCATTCCCAGTCAAACTCACTTCGGCCTCCAATACAGTCAGTTGCTGGGACCCCCCTGTCACTCCAGAAATAGAGATGGGTTCTGCTCCCACATACCCCGACGGCATCAGGGTACATTGGGAGCCAGTGTCAACCAAAGCCGTGTATTTCTGTGGGTCAGATGTGCCAGGCCATCGGATCCACACAGTCCAATAGATCCGATTGTCCCTCTCCTCTACCTGGCTAGAGGCAGGGCCCCTCTAGCACTGGTTATTCCCTCCCTGAGCATACATACTAGAGGTTCCAGCATCCTGACTACTGACAGCCTGGGCATAGGAGGTTGAGGATACTTTCATTTTAGTGGCACCCCTTTGGTGAGTGTTCCTCTCCTTGAGCTCACGCACCCGGGCTTCCAGGACATAGGTGGGTTTCCCATCCCACACTCCCATGTCTTCCCCATGGTCACGCAGGTAAAACCACAGGTCAGCTCTCGGGGTGTACCCTCTCTCTCTGGCTGGGGGTCGTTGGGCTCTGACTCTGGGGCCTGTGACTCGCACCGGTGCCACATTGGAACTGCTCTTCCTCATCTCCTCCCTCACCTCCCTCATTTCCTCTTTGAGCTCTTTCACCACGGCAGAGATATGAGCCTGCAGCGGGCCATTGATCATGCTCTCATAATTCCTAAGCTTATTGGCAACAGCCCCCACTGTCACTCGGTTGTCCTCAGCATTAATGGTTGCAATGAATGTAGTATACTGAGATGGCCCCAGATTTGCCAGGTTCCATAACATCTGCGCTGTGCATCTAACCTTGTCAGGATCATTATCATGCTGTCCACTCCTCCCAAAAAGTACCTCTAGTACTGCCACTTCCCTCAGCTGTTGGATTCCTTCCTCCAGAGTTTTCCAGCGCATTCTATGGTGGTGCTCCTGCATTCTTTCTCTGTGGACAAATCTTTCTCTCACACTCGTTAAAAGCCGCTGCCAGAGGGAAAGAGGTCCAGGCTCCCTTACAAATACCTGATTTATACCTGAGTCCTGGGTCAAGGGTCCCAAATTCCTGGCCTCCCCACCATCTAGTTGGACACCTGTGCCCATAAGATCCCAAACCCGAAGTAGCCAGGCAGTGTAAGCCTCACGTCCCCGCCGTACAATATCTTTTTGCAGATTACGGAGACTTTCATACGACAGGGTCTCAGTGATGATCTGAACATGTGATTCCCTTGTGTCTTGTGAGGGCCCTCCCTTCTTATCTTTACTCTCTGGGTTTGCTGTTTTCACTTTAGATTTCCTTGTTTCCACAGGGGCAACTGCTGCTGGCTGTGACTGCCCCTGTGTGTCAGCTGGAACCTGGACAGTTGTAATGTCTGCGGGTTCTGTATCAGATTCTCTTTTGTCAGGGCAGGGCGAAGGTTTCTCACCAGCTGGGGAAATGTACTCTTTCAGCATCTGGTTCATCTCATGCATTTCTTTTATCAGAGCCTTCACCCAAACCGGGTGGTTTATGCCTGAGGCTGTCTGTGGGACAGGGGTGGGCTCTTGGGCAGCATCATTATTCTTTGGGGTAGTTATCAGAGTGCTTACCCAGGCCAGTCTCCCTTTATCTCTGAATACCAAATAGAATAGGCCTATAAGCAGCACCAACCACTGTATGACGTCATTAGCATTCAGAGGGAAATTTAACCCTTGAAAAGCTGGTGGAGTAGACCCAAAAAACTGAGTGAAGGATTGGGAGAAAATTTCCCCAGGTGCCATTTCCTCACAATATGTACCATTATTAAAGTAACCCCAGAAACACAGAGTTAGTCTATGATAGCCCTGAATCCATGTGCCTGCTTTCCAAAGGAAGTTAAAAATCCACGAATTCCTCACCTTATTAACCCACAAAATAAACTGGATGCCAGCCACAGTAGCCTTGGTTATAGGGCCCATGTTTAGATAAGGGCCAGCAAATGGCAGAAATACAGCCACAACCACGTGCCAGCCAAACCAGGGAAAGCTGGACCACATGATTTTGAGCAGTAGACTTCTATCTAGTACACAAGAACTGTTATTCCTCTGTCTCAATGCCCTTGTGCCCCCACGTTGGGCGCCAAAATCTGTCTTGGTTTGACAAGACAGGTGTCTGCCAGGGAAACTGGGGTTTCCCTTAGAATAGAGAATGCAAACCCCCCACCCCTGCCAAATTATAAATTTTCAATTAAGGGCTCTCAGGCAAAGATTTGGGAATAGGAATAACAGTTCTTTACTAGGAATATCAATAATACAAATGTGGTAGGAAACAAAACTACCCCACCAAACCAGCAAACAAACAACAACAATTTGGGAAAGCCCTGACAGAATCAGAGCTGCCACCTGGCACCCTGTTAGTCAGGGTGTTGGAAGCAGTCCAGAAGTGAGTCCTGGGATGACAGACGTGGCTCTGTTGGAGCAGGGACGATCCTGTAGCCAAAAAGGGTCTAGGAGTGATGAGGAAGGGTCTAGGAGTGATGAGGAGGGGTCCAGGGGTGAGGTGATGGTGAGATGGGGTCCGGCGATGATGAGATGGGGTCTGGCGAAGATGAGATGGGGTGCCGTCTTCCTCCCAGGAATCGGGGTGAAGCCAGAGAAGTCTGTCCCCGGCCGGCTCAGTTTTCCCGGCAGCAATTGTAGACTCCCCCCACTGGGCAGGGCATCCCACAATAGGACCATGCATGCAAATGGGGCTCTGGGGGGAGCGGGTATAGTCCGGGGGTATAGTCTGTTGCTGGCCCATTACCCAAAAGGCACCCGCCCCTCCTTCCAAAGTTACAAGAAATAAAGAACAATTCCCCAACTGCTTTCAGCAGATGAAAATAGAATACACATTTTTGATTCCATAACCCAGGACAAAGTACCAGCTAGGTTCATAGATCCCCTGAGAGGATAGAGAGCTGGCTGGAGGCCTGTACAACGTATTTGCATCCAAACAGCCTTGTCAATAAAGGTCTCTAGCAGATACAGTGATCTGCCCTCCAGGCTGAGCCACCTGCCACTTACTGAGAGTGTTCCCTGCTCCATAACCCCCTTGCAATACTCATTTTCAGCATGGCTCCCTTATTTAGTAGATACTCTGGGACTGATCTGTTTCCAAATTTTCATCAGTCTCAATAGCTCTGCTCCCCATGTAGCATTAAAGCTCCTGGTATTGACAGGACTACTACTTGGTCTTGTATAAATATGAACAGTATTCTGAGCTAAAATATCTTGGCTTAGAAACAGCTTTAGTTGAATTAGCATAACCTACTTAGTATAACACTTAATTTATATGTGCTATATTTTGATTGCTCTTGCTTTATTTCCCATATACCAATTTTTTTTAAAAAGTTATGTTCCTTTGCATAACTTCAAAGGCTTTCCCAGTTTGTAGTACAAACTTGGGCATTGTGCACTTCCATTGTAAGACAGGTGGTCTGTGCTCTGCTGCTTATGTGCTGTGTCTCTTAATGACTAAGTTATGTGATCAAATGAAAGGATCTGGGCCCAGATACCATGCCAGAGCTCACTTTATGAACTTAGGCATTACTGAATTACATCACATTTCTCACATAAAAGATATGGATAAGACTTGGAAAATACTTCATTTCTATGGCTGGATGTAGAGTTTGTAAATGCATAGCACTGCAGAACAGTTTAACATAGCATGCACATTAAAGTGTGATCATGATGTGGTACTCTCACTGTAGCTAAAATACTCAGTTTTCACTTTCTTCAGATTTTCAGTAGAGAATGCCAGACAGTAAAAAACCAAAAAGACCTCTCAGGTAATCTGGGAGAAAAGTTTTATAACAAAATTGAGTAGCACAGTCTTATTACTCTTTGATAAACTTTGAGGTCAGACTATGCATGACACTAGGTCAAGCTTAGTCTGACATACAGGCCCTTCTCTGCAGGACTTGCTTAAAATGAAGGCAGCCTTCATTTTGGTCTTTACCCCTGGGGTACACAACAGCAATTCATGACTGAACAATTTCCATGACTTTAATTATGACTGCAACAGAAAGATTTTTTTTTCTTTTTTTTTTTTTCTTTCCCTCTAAGCTTTTTTCCCAATAAGCTCTCACTTTGCTGCATGAAAGTTTCTTTTGTTCTTTGTTTTGTTGTTTAATAATTCAGGTACCTATCTAACTTGAAAGATTTTATGACAAAAGAAAAAACGTAAACTGCTTAAAACTCTGGCCCTTTCCCTTAATTTTATTTATGGTACCCATTTCACAGAACTGTAGAAAACTAGGGCTGTAATGAATCTGAATCATCCATTCCTCTCTATGCTCCTTGGCAGCATCAATTACACCTACAACAGTTTTTTTGTTCAATTTATTCCTGCACACCTTGGCTATTAGAGACTACAATTTCCCCACGCAATTTGTTACAGGACTGTGCTTTCCTAACTGTTACAAAGTACTTCCCTGCAAGTCACTTGGATTTTGATAGGAGCAGATGAAGCCCACTGCTTTGTTTCCTATATACGGAAGAGGCAGAAAGTAGATAATCTTTTTTTTGCAAGAGCCTTTTGAATACTTCTTACCATGTACACAATCATTCTTCTCTCTAAGACTGCAGAACTTTTGTTTGGCGAGTCTTTTCTAGACTTTTGGTCTTTCTTGTTTTCTCCTATAAGAAAGTGTCAACTTGCACTAATGTGTTGAAAATGCAAAAACACATTCCAGTAGTTGTGACCTGACAAACTTTATAGAATGTATAAATAAATGTATTTGCCTATTTTTTCCCCAGCATATACCACTCCTGTCTACGTTTTGATCCAGTGTACCCTTCAAGTCCTTTCTTTTTTTTTCCCCACTGTTCTTGACTGTACAAAAAGGACATTGAATTTTAGCAAAGTTATTTTATTCCTAATTCTATTCTGAAACATACTTGCAGCTTTCTCCAATTTTATGATGTCCAGAATTTTTGTAAGTGGACTTTCTATTCCATCATATGGGGTTACCAACAAAACACACTAAAAAAGCAGAGGAGGCAAGCTTTCTCCTGAACTTCAACTTTGATCTTCAGATACACTGATACACATTCTCTCCATAGAGACAACCTGTCTCTAACCAGCTTACAATCATGTAACCTTGATGATATTTTGCTAATTTACTCTAGAACTGTCAGATGAACCAAGTACCAAAAGCTTTACTCATATCAAGTAAGTACAATACCTTCTGCTTCTCTCCCACTAACCATATCTCTTACTGTGCTTGAGAAAAAGTTAGATTGATTTGGCATGGCTTGATCTGAACAAAATCCTGCCCTGCAGGTGACCTCCATGCCTTGTTATTCCCCAGGTGCCCCATATTCTTTTCATTATTTACTTTTTTGTGGGGAGTGAATTTAATTCCTTACTTCTTCCTCTTGGAGTGAGTACTATAGATATTTGCTATGCTGCCCGGTCTCCATCAGAAACGAGTGTTATTTATTAAATCTATTTTAGGCTTAAAGAGCTTGCTCTTTAAAGGTTGTACTATGCGGGTCACTGGGTGCAAACAATTTTAAAAATATCTAAATTTGAATACACTCTGAAGCTAATTTTTAGTTAATATATTCTCATTCCAGGCTCATCTTTTACAGCTTAATCACTGCTATTAAATGTGCTAGACATCTGGGTATAGCTGAACATTTAATGGAAAATAGCAAGAAAAAAAAAAGACAGAAACAGTGCTTCCTTCTTCTAGACATCTTTCAGTAGGTCTCCTTCACCTGTAGCTCTTCTTATGAGGATGATTGAGTTTGCTACCCTTGTCTCATGCTAGATACATTCACATTTTCTGCCTGGGCCTTTCTGGCTTCAGCCTTTGAATTCCTGGTGCTATTCAATCCCACGCATGAAGACCCTGACCTGTTCTCTGCTTCTGCATGTGTATGTGTTTAACTCCAGGATGGACTCTTCCTGAGCAATGACCTTCATTCAAGGACTAATGATGGCAGATTTCTGTGTGCATTAGCAGTGGGGAGAAGCCTGTTGTCTGATATGGCTGGTGCAGTGGTTTCATTATAGCAATTTCTGTCCAGAATGGTGATAATGTGACAGCCATGATCATGAACATCAGATTTGCTCATGTTTTCAAAAGGAAAATTTCCACCAGTTTCGTTGCTTGATAGAATATATTTAGGACTTGTGTGTTGAATTTATTACAAAAGCAGGACTGCAGGGTTTTGAACCAAAGCCAGCACTGGATATCTTCTGCTATAAGTGCAGTCATTACATGCATAAGGAGCTGAAAACAGGGAGGTTTTTTGCTCCCTTTTCAGGGATGTCTAGACTTGTAATTAAGCTCTTTCTGTAGCCCTCACAAAAGCTACACAAGAGGGTCATTGCATAATGAAAGCTACTGCACAGTAATTTGGCTTGATTACAGCCATATACTATTTTAATAGGCATGGTTCATTGATACAGATTTTGTATCAGTTGAGAGGAAGTTTAAATAAACTTTTAATAAACCAGAAGGATATTGGGGAAAAAAAATCTCTGTTTTCTAGTCCTAGAAAGGTGATTTCACCTTATACAAGTAGAATGGGAAAGCCAGTCTCAATCTAAGTGGTGTCTAAAATCATCATTCAACACAGATCTTACAGAGTACACAGAAACATTCAAAATGCATCACTGAAAATGTACCTGGAATCCTACATTCCATGTTGGTGTAGACTTTGGAAAACAAGGCACATGCAGCTTGGGGGAACTGAGAAATATCTAAAATGTTATAGTTAGATTAGTACTTCTAACTATAGTTAGATTAGTACTTCTACTACTATAGTAGATTAGTTACAATCTCACACATGTATTAGCCAGTTTGAAACTTCACAGGTCCAACAACTGCACAAAAGTTACAGATTGATAAGAGGATATGGTATGTGACCTGGAGCTATGGTAGGCTTATCCTAGGGGAAACCAGGCAGTTCTTCTGCATCTCAGTTTCTCATTTTCGAAACTTTTGAGGCATATAAGCTACAGAGATGTCAGAATGACAAGTGCAAAGGGAAATGAGGACACATAAAAATTTGTTTTTGAAACAGTGCTGTCACCACTGAAATCCATGTAAAATTCCCCTACTTGAAATTTGTCAGACTTTATTTAAAATATGTATAGTAATATGACAGCCTGTCTCTGTGCTTCCATTTATCCCTTAGGCAGCACATAATTTTAAATGCAGAACAGGACCTGAAATCTTATATGCTTTGGCTATGGAAATTGGATAGTTTTATTTGTGCTGATTATGGAAAAGTGCATCTGTTGCTTACATGGTAAAAACATTATTTAGTGCTAATTTTTTTTCTGTACAAAATAGAACACAAGCATGGAAATAATTTTGAATATACAGGGATCATTTTAAGAGGTCTTATAGAAGTTTATGTTAGAATTCCTGCTTAAAGACCTTTAAAAGAAAGAAACCAAATAAAAACCCACCATCAGTGGTAACGTCAGAACCAGCTCCACAGGCATGAAAAAGGCTTCAGTAATAAAAGTGTGAGATCAAGTTATAGTTATATACACATCCTTATCTCCCCTTTGCCGCCATTCCTTTCTAGTAGTCACATTGGTTTTGGGACTGAATGAACAGAGGACCACTTTATCACCACAGAAGACAAAACCAATATCAATTTATACTCTGGATGTATTATTTCAGCAAGTTTTGGAATTCAGTGTCCGGATAACAACAAAACAGGGACTTAGAAAGGCCACAAATAATGAAAGCTCCTCCAAACATCTTACAGAAATCTGATTCTTTGCACTTGTCTTGTCTTTACTGGTTGCTCTGGGAAATACGATTATGCCATTATGTTTGCCACTTGAGAAACCAACTTCCAAGTATTTTCATAAAATGTCAATTAACCTAGTCAGATTCATTTAACTGAACATTGTTTTAGTGGAACAAAGAATATTTGCCTTTGCACTTAGCATAAGTATGCACTAACACAACTAATTTGATTTATAATTTCAGATAATAAATCGGTGTATTATGAAAAAGAATGAAGAAATGCATCAGCATAGATGAATAAATCTAAATCTCATTAATTTCTTTGCTGATCTATGATGTTCAGAGTTATGTGATAGATCAGAAAGGAGGTTTTAAATTAAGCAATTTACTTAATTTATATAAAGTTCAGGTTATATATATTTAGGTTATTTGTTTAGGATATATAAAGTTTCAACTGCATTCCCCACGGTTAGTTTTCTTTTACATTTGGAAGCATTTTTATCTTTTTGAACATTCCAGCTTTTAGGAGAGTAAAGCAGCCTTGGGGATGATGACACTACACCAGGTGTGGTGACAGCAAATCATGTACAGCAATTTCTGTACAATCTGACATATGTAGGAGATGGTAACACACACACACCTTCCCACACAATTCCCAAACGAGCGGGCTTTGAGCAGAGAACTAACTGTCTGCAGTGACATGAAATTCTCCTCCTAAACTGTAAGTAGGCCACAGCAGTAGCTAGAAGAGCTTTGATATAGCAGCTTTTTCTTACATCCACCTGGAACAGTCACCCACTTGCAGACTATCTGAATTCAAGGAAGAATTAACATACATTCACCATGTTGCTCATGCACAACTCTGTTTAATTTTCTTTTTTGTTGTTGTTTTGGTTGCTTTTTGTTGTTGTTGGTTGATTAATTTGGTTTGGGTTTTTGTTTGTTGGTTTTTTTTTTTGGTTGGTTTGTTGGTGTTTTGAGGTTTGTTGTTTTGTTTTGTTTTGTATATCTGGGTTACAGAAAACAAAGAAGACGCCTCTTCTCCTGCAATTACCCAGAGCCCTCATGCAGGGAAATCTTCCCACTGCAGTCTCCACACAGACTGGACACCTTTTCCAGTTGCATATGGAAAAGGTGAAGAATATATTTTGTTTTGGGAAAACTCAGTAATTTTTGGTGAAATTCAAAAGAATCATTGTTATAGATGCAGGGCAATGCTACAAAATTGGAGTGGGCAGAGCTTACTGAACAGGTGTGACTTGATCTGTCAGTACTGATGAGTTACAGTACACTCCTCTGTGAGGTGCAAAAAAAATCCCAGGAGAGACAAACTCCCCCCAAACCAATACCCAGCAAAAGACAAAACCTAGCAGTGCAGTTCTTCCTTGGTACAAGCAGTCATTTCCTCTAAAGTTTTGTTCAACTCACAGAACCGCTCTGCTCAACCTAACTTCACTTAGCAAAGCTCTTACAACCTCACAGTGTGCTGAGGTTTTATGGTTTGTACAGAGGTCAGAAGACAAAAAGCATCACAATCACATTATATTCTACCACTTTGTTACACTCACTGTCTTCACCATCTTTTACTTTATTGACCACAGCCACATATGTTTTCCACAAGGAAAACAAAATATCATTTCTGTCAGCAGCACCATACCTCAGGCATCTCCTTGCTCAAGGAGGCTTGCAGGCTAGACCTGCCAACTATCCCAAACTTTCATGGTTTTGCAACACAAAATTTACGCTTAAAATGAGAAAAGAAGTCTATTGTGCTCTGTCATGAGTATCAGCGATTGAGAGATGGGGACATTCTGAGTTCTGGTCAGAAGCCAAATTCATTGAGCATACAAGGTGTTTATACAGGGTTTTTCTTGTATGACACTTGTATAGGGTTCTATTTTTGGTAACAATTTTTCATTGGTTATACATTCTTTATGGCATCAGTTACTTGGTAATCATTACAGAGTTTCATAATGTGTTTCTTGTTCACTTCTACCCAGAGAACAGTTGTCTGTATCTGTCTCTCCCACGGTTCCTGCTCAATCAGGCCTCAGATACCAGGCTCCTTTATCAGTTCCACTGCTCTCTCTGTTTCATTCCCCATACCTCTCCCTTCCTGTTCAACCAAAAATACACGCTTAAGTGACTTGTCTATTAAATTTTTCACACACAGTAAAATACAAGGAATAAGCATAGCAATATATAATACATAATAGGCCTAATACATATAAGCCTATTTTACTACATTTCTTATCCATCCACTAAGTCTTAGACTGATTTTTCCCAGAATAATTAAACCTTATACAAAGATCCATTTTCACTGAGCCCAGGAGCTCTAACTCTTGAGGCTCAGGGGACACCAGGGAAAGATAAGGGGTCCATTGAAGAACAATTCAGAACGTTGAAAACATAACGGGCTTTCTGCAATCTCTCAGCAGGGGTGCCATCTCCAGCTCCCTCTTCACTGCTGAACTTAAGAGATGCTTGAGAGAGCCATGAGCCTGTTCAATGATAAACTGGCCTGTTGGGGTATCTGTTTTGTGCGTAATTCCCCATAAAGCAAAAAAGGCAGCAACCTGACGGGAAGTATAAGCTGGGCCGTTGTCTGTCTTTACTTCAGATGGTATACCAAGAATTGCAAAAGCAGAAGTGAAGTGTCTACAGATATCTTTAGCTTTTTCCCCTGAATGGGCTGATGCGAAAACAGCACCAGGAAAGGTACCAATAGAGGAATGCATGTCTCTTACTCAGAAAAATGGGTAACGTCTGACTGCCAGACTTGAAGGCTCTGAAGCCCTCTGGATTAACAGCTTCTGCAACAGAGGGAAAAGAACACCTTTGGCAATCAGGACAAACAGCAAACTAAACCCCTGAAGCTTGGGCTTTAGTAATGCCAAAGTGTCAAATCAAAGAGGCAGCATTTTGGTGAAAAAAGAGAATGGCTCAATTTCTATCTTATCATTTAGAACAAATTTCAATACAGGCATTGTTATCTGTGGATATGTCTGCCAGGCACTAGAAGAGGGATCTCTCCATACTACCACTGATTGATGAGAGAGACCAGAACCATCTGTGAATACTGTTCAGGTTTTAAGTGGAACCTTACTCCTCTTTGGTTTTCCTATCAGTTGAAAGAAAGGTGTTAAAAGCTTATGTTTTGGAGGATGTATTGAGATTTGACTCCTGAATTCAGCAAAGGCCATGTGAACAGCCTCTGATTCCTGAAATAACCAATTCAACTGAAAGGTGGTTATAGGCAGGAAAATAGTGGAAAATTCCACTCCCGCAAGAGAAGTGAGTCTCTGTTGGGCTTTAACAACTAGTTGGGCCATCATTTCATGTTGGGTACTTATGGTTTTGGTCTTTGGTGTGGTAAAAAAAAAAATCCATTCAGTGATAAGCAAAGGGTCTGGTGCCTTGGAGTCCCACTGATAAATCAAATAATTACTAAAAAGAAAGGCAGCTCAGATGCCCAGCATGCAGCTTGTCTGTTTACTAAGACATCAGTTATGCATTGCAGAGCCTATTGAGCTTGTAAAGTAAGTTGTCTAGGTGATAAAAGGTATAAGTCTCCTTTTAGCAGTTCAAACAAAGGACATAGTTCTGCATTTCAAATCCCTAACAGGGAGCACAACCAGTTAACTGTTCCCAGAAGTTTTTCCACATCACGTAAGGTACAAATATTTGTCTGAGTTTGCAGTGCTTGGGAGGAAATTGAATGGATTCCAACACAGCACTCCAAATACCTCCAGAGAGGGTGGTTTTGTATCTTTTCAAGAGCTATGCAAAGCCCTGCCTGATTTACAGCTTTAGTGACAAGGGCTAAGGCTTTCTCCATGGCTTTTTATTGTTCAGCTGCTACAAGAATATCATCCATATAATGGTGCAAAAGAACATTGGGCATTTGTTAACAGGATTGAGAACCTTAGCAACATGCCACTGGCAGATAGTAGAGAACTTTTCCATGCCCTGAGGTAAGACAACCCAGTGGTAACACTGCAAGGTCGCTTGCATGTTTGTGCTAGAAACTGAAAAGGCAAATTTAGGAGCATCATCAGGATGTAAAAGAATATATAAAAAAAAAAAAGTCTTTTAAATCAATAACAGTCAGATGCCAATTTCTGGGGGTCATGGTAGGAGATGCGAGACCAGTCTGTAACGTTCCCCATGTCTACTATAGCTGCATTAATTTTCCGGAGATCATGGAGTAAATGCCACTTGCCAGTTTGCTTTTTGATAACAAACACAGGAGAATTTCAAGGACTGGTAGAAGGGACAATATGACTTTTTTGGAGTCATTGTTGGACCAACTCCATTAATGCCTGCATAAATGCCAGTAGAAGCCACTGATCCACCCAAACTGGATTTTCTGCTTTCCAGGTTAGTTTCAAAGTGTTGCATGCTTCAATGGCTCCCTACTAAAAATCTGATTGTGTCCTAAAGCCCCACTGGGAGAGAACATCCCTCCCCCATAGTACCATTGGCACTGGTAGTAAAAACGGTTTGACTGAGGCGAGGTATCCATCAGGGCCTTTGATCTGTATCAAGTGTTGGCTTGGATAGCTATGGCTGCTCCCTCCAATGCGTGAAAGTGCCTGAGCACTTCAGCAAGGGGCCACTGTGTCTATGAGACTGACAAGTGTCTTTTGTCCTTTTAATGTCAGGGTACATGGGCATGTGGGGCATTGTTCTAATGTAGGTTGTATCCAGAATAGTTGCAGTGTCCCAGTAGACCCAAACCCCGCTTGTCACATTACGTCTGTGAAAGGTACGCTCATGGTTTGGGGGAATAAAATCAATTGAGATATTCAAGTCCCCTGGGGAATGGTGGAAGGTGGTTGAAGTGTCCAGGTGGTCCAGGCCATGATCATAATTTCATTGTCAGAGTCAGAATCAATAACCCCAGGAAGAATGAATAGTCCCATGGAAGAAGGTAGACGACTTACCTAAAAGCAATGCATGCATGCATATGGTGGTTCAAAAACTCCTGTTAGAAGCAGATGAAAACATGAATCAAGTAACATTACTGTGATGGAGGTTCCCAGGTCCAGCCTGGTGCTCCCTGGTGTGGCAGATTGTAAATCAGTGAAAGCTGCTTCTGGTCCATTAAAGGCTGTTTGTGGCAGCTGAGCTGACATTTGTAGTGTTACATGCCTCTGTCATTTCCAGCAAGGTGGGTTCCTCCTTAGGACTTAAGCAGTTTTATAACAGTCCTCATTAGCATTTTCAACAGCTCTATGGCAATGTCATTCTCAATTTGTCTTTCAAGAGCTTGTTTTAAGTGGTAAATAAATTGCATATAGGGCTCAGCATCTGTATCTATTGGTCCTGGATCAAAGGAGGCCCCTTCTTCTCACTGCTAGAGCCGACATCAGCAATACAGGCTGCTAACACCTGTGAAACAGGATGCCTTTTCCTCCCTTGACTGGGCAGAGGGGGGGTGGATGGCTGTAGGTGCTTTTCAGTATCAGGGGTGCCAGTTTCAAGCAGGCAGGGAGAGTCAGAATGGGGTGAGACAAAGCAGGATGGAGGGCCAATGGTATCTGCGGAGGATATAGCCTGAGACTGCTCTTGCTTTTTCAATGTCTCAAAAATCACCCTCCAAGACTGGAGCATACACATTGCTAGCTCATGCCCTGTAGTAGCTAAATCATAGAGCTTCACACCCGCATCATCCCAAATGACAGTTGTGAAAAGAGAGGAGCAGTTACGTTGGGATTCTGAACAGCTACCCATTTAAGGATAAGTTTCAAGTCCCTCTTCGGCAAGGATTTGCCATGTTTCACAAGCAAAGCAAGCATTAGCTTAAAAACACCTCTCTCTTCATTAAACATGCCTTGTCCCATGTTCCCCTTGGCTCACCTCCTTCTCTGTGGAGGGATTATTTCAGGCCCACTTCTGGTTCTCACACCAGCACTTCCAGTTCTGGGGAACTTACTGATTGCAGCCAGATATACTGCTCCTTGCTCTTCACATGGGACAAGTTATCAGTTATCAGTGATTGAGAGACGAGGACATTCTGAGTTCTGATCAGAAGCCAAATTTATTGAGCATATAAGGTGTTTATACAGGGTTTTTCTTGTGTGCCACTTATATAGGGTTCTATTTTTGGTAATAATTTCTCATTGGTTACACATTCTTCATGACATCAGTTACTTGGTAATCATTACTAAGTTTCACAACGTGTTTCTTGGTCATTCTATTCCAGGGAGCCTTTATCTGTGTCTGTCTCTCCCACTGTTTCTGCTCGATCAGGCCTCAGATACCAGGCTCCTTTATCACTTCTATTGTACTCTCTGTTTTATTCCCCATATAGGGGCACTCACTGAAAAAACCCAAACAACTTCATGGACAGTTACTTAGGATCCCAAAACAGCAAGAATTCATAAGATCCATTTCCATTCTAGTTTTTAAAACCTGAATTTTTCTTCAGGTGATGACATTAGGAACATACATTTCTGTTGTACTTTACAAAGTACCAGTAATATTTGTAAGGAAATCAGGTATTTTAAAAAAATCAGACCTATAAAAATCAGTTATGCCTGTAAGAACGTAACTGAAAGGAGGTATAAAATTCTCATCTGCTAGTAAGAGGAAGAGGTCAGGTTAGCCTATGCATATCTCTTGATACATAGGTGATTGCTTCTATTGAAAAGCTTTCTCAGATTGCACACTAGTGTGTGTAACTATGAGTTTTCTGTAAAGGTATATTACGTGTTTGTGCAGACTCTCGAAAAATTTCACGTTCTGCTGGGAATTGTCATGGCTTCATCAAGGCAGTCCATGTTCATTAAATGGACATCTGGAATTCTGAAATAACAGGTGCCTCCCAGAGAAATGCCGAATTGTAAACCTGAATTTGCTAGGAGCTCCTTGTTTTCAGAAAGGCCAGGAATAGATCAAAATGGGAAGTTTCATTTCTGTCTAACAAAGAAACCTCCCTGCAGTTTTGGTGCTCTAGTTCAGAACTTCAGACAATGCTGCCAATTTTTAAAATACATCATATGATTGTTGTTTTAATATCCAGAAGGCTATAAATATTTTCCTTTAGGAGATCTGCTAATACTGGAAGACACAGTAAGAAATTTAATTTAATTTTGTGGTTTCGTTACAGAAAGATTTTCAGAAACATGTTTCTAAATATTTTTCCTGGTTTCTACATGAATCTCTCTTAATTCCAAATGTTGCTATTATAGCGGAGATATCCATTAAAAAAACTACAAAAATTACATTTCTATTAGTGTGTCATACACTTCCCATTGTTCAGAAAATCCTTGTAAAATTGCTTACAAATATGAACAAAACTGTTGTGCTATGTCATATATTCTACAAAGCCATGGAACTGTGAAGAAAACCTTAGTATTTTGACTTTACTTTGTGGACAGATTGTATTCCCAATGCAAATAAGCCAACCTTTCCAAAACGACAACTTACAGAGCTATTTCTCTAAGAGAGTGACAAACTCTTATAATACAAGTGCTTTCCAGGGTGAATAGTGACAAAATATGTCTGAGAACCTGCTGTCACTTCCAGCATCTGCCTCAGGGTCTGTGGCCAGAAAAGAGGAGCCTGGGGTGCAAAAGCATCTCCAGTGTTTGTCTTACAGGCCACTGGTAATTTTCAATTAGTACTTAGAGCTAGAAAAAGGATCAGGCACACATGACAAATGGTAAATAATCCCATGAAATTAGTGAAAATGTTCCTGTTATCTTCAAAGAAACCAGAGTGTGTGTGTTGGTTTAATGTTTTGCACTGCACTACCACCATAATTCAAACATCCCTGCACCCTTGATCAACAGACAGTCACTGCTGTGGCCCTCAACAAAGGTTGAGGTCTTCTGGTTTAAAACTGTGGAATTAAATGTAATGACCAACACTCAGTCACATGTTATGACTGTGCTCTGTGGGCTGGAGATAGGGTGGCAGTATGTATTTGTATTTTATTCTAGGTTTGTGGTTTTGTATCAAGTAGAAGACACTTAAAGATTAGCATTAAATTTATTCCCATACTAAAAGGACACAACAGGATAATTAATAATCTGGTCCACAAATTCTTGTTGTCCACAGATTTTTATTGATTAGCCTAACAATCAGTATGAGATATAAAATGCATTTATTATTTAGAGTAACTTCCAAATTGAGGGGATGATTGCATTAAAAATTTGTGTATAGAAAGTATTTTATTCAAAATATCAGTAAATAAATCATGTAATGAAATAATTTATTTAATTATTCCTGAGAAACAGGAATGCCAGCTGGTATGAAAAATTTTTTCTCTCAAAAATAGATCTCTGAATATAAATATAAATCCATATAAACAGGAAAAAGCTATTTTGACCTCATTCAAGTAAACAGCTAAATCCCTATTGATCAGAATGAGAAAACAACCTGACTGAAAAACTGTGAAGAGATGACTGAAAATTATATCCCTTCTTAACACCCTGGCTGTCATCATCTCAATGTTTATAATGCCATCATTTATGGTTTGGGGTTTTTGGGTTTTTTTTTAATGACAGAGGTTTCTGGCTTGCTATGACCTGGATTATAAATGTGAAATATTACGAAGAAACACAAAAGTAAAAATTCAAAGCCTTTCATGCTTTTGCATGGTGTAATTATGTAAGAGGAACCCAAGCCCCCTGAGCCTTTGCAGGCTATAGTTGAACAATTCCACAAGACTAAAAAGTGCTAAGAGAAGATAAATCAATGTTAATTTTAACATTTTCAGAACACAGGGTGCCACTGTGTGACAGCTGTTGCTGGTCTATAGCTGAACAAATAATTTGGCCGTGATAGGCACCTACTTTACCAGCCTAGCTCATTAGGGAATTGAAGTCCCCAGGTATGAAGGTGATTGGCTGAATTCAAGATCACACAGGGGACCTCAGCCTATCCATTTGAACTAATGATGCACCCACATCATTGGCCAGTGAGCTGGGCAGTGTTGAGAAACTTACCCAATCCGGTGTTTAAAAGTGGGAAATTCAAAGCCCCTATAAAAGAGGGTGCCCTACAATACAGTCCTGCCGTTGCTGCATGAACTTTGGTGTGTATGTGTCGCATTCCTGTCTCCACCAACAGCGACACCACTCCTGTCCCAGAACCTCCTCTTATCAAACCACACCCAGACTAGGCTCAATGGCAAACGTAAACATAAACACCAAAGCTGGAGTAAACAACAGCCTGCCTATGCACTGTTTACAGGGGAAAAAAATCCTCCTCTTCAGAAGTTCTGATCAGTAAACTTCATGTAACAATCACAGATGTGAATATGTCTGGATTTCAGTGAAGTATCTAACATTACCTCAGGTGTCTTATTGGTCTTGCTGAGGATTGCACCGATGAAATAGAGATGAGTAGGAGAAATGCAAAGTAGACAGGAGCACAAAGCAAGGAAAGCACTTGGTGTTGAGAAGCCTCTTCTGAAAAACGAGGAATCAATGGAGGAATGGAGAGGCTGTTGTTTGATGAGACAATGCCAAATTTGCCCTGTTCAGCAATGCAAAGTAGAGGTCTGAAGGAGGACTGGACCACCCTCTATAAGTACATAGCAATAAACACCAGGCAGGATGGAAGGAACAGGCTTAACTCCATGCATTCTTGGCACAAAAAAAAAACAAACAGAAAGTATCTATGAATATTTTTAGGCCAGAAATGAGAAAAAGGCTCCTCACTGTGAAAGTTACAAGTATTCAGGGCAACCTTTCAGCAGGAGTTTCTGTAGGTCAAACCATGAAGTGCATCTAAACTGATACTCAGTACAGCTATGAAGACTACATGCTATGTTTTTTGGTTTGTTTTTTTTTTTTCTTTCCTGTTTATAGTAAAAGATGCTGGGTTTGCATGGCAAGGTTTTGGAAACTGATACTATAGGGGTGGATTCTGTGACAAGCTGCCAAAAGCTCCCTCCCAGTCCAATGGAGCCAATTCCAGCTGGCTCCAAGACATACCCCAGGCTGACCATCAGCAACAGGAGCAGCAACTCTGGGATAAGGTATTTAAGAAGGGGAAAACTTTCCCTCAACACAGCAGCAGCAGTTCAAGGAGAGAAGTGAGAATATTTTCTCATTATCAAACCGTGATTTAATTGGTAATAAATTAAACTGATTTCTTGAAGTTGAGTCTGCTTTTCCTCTGATGGAAGTGGCTGAGTGATCTCTTCCTGGCCTTATCTTAGCTCATGAGCTTTTTGTTGTTTTTTTCTCCCATCTGAGGAAGGGAGGGATAGAGCAGCTTAGATGGGAATCTGTCATCCAGCCAGGCTCAAGCCCCACATACAGTTTTTTGAATGGTTTTTGGCTGCAGTTTTTGGTGGCTTCTGTGTGTTTTGCTAATTAGCAGAAATAGGATTTGATGCATAGGCAATATGACTCCATGCATCAATCCTATTTCTTGGGTAAAAGCTGGCTGCAAGCATGTGTGCAGCTGGGCTGGAAGTGGACACAAGCTGAAAGTAAGAAGACCAAAAGGGAAACAATGAGCCAGGAGTACTTTATTTCATTGCTGAACTGGAAATGACAAATACATTGTTAAGTACTGATCTCAACTCAGTGCCTGCCAAGGTGAGCATCACACTGAGAGTGATCTCTGCTCAGCCAAAGCCCCAGTACACACAATACTGCAAACAAGCAAGGGGAGATGACTTTTCTGCCTACTCAGTGGTGCACTGGAAGAAGTTCAGATGAGGAATGTGTTCTTTCAGGTAAGAACAACTCAAGCTGCTAATATGGGGAATGATTTAATGGCTTGCTTAGCTCCAGTTCAAGAGATAATGTGGTGCAGAGAGATCTTGTAGCTCTGAAATAGTGATGGAAAGAAAAGGTATTGCTGGAAATTACATCTTTAAATCTGTGAGGCTCAGATAAGATTGGCAGACATATGTTTCACTGAGACTTTGTCAAACACCAAAGATAGCACTGCAGACTACAAGACTGAGCTTCTACACAGTTGTCTGTGATGAGTTCTCCTGTTTATGTGCATTATTTTGCTTAGTTTTTTTAATGTTTACTTATGTTGATTTTTGGATAATTATCATCCTTCAACTTAGCACACATAACCCTGATAATAGATTGCCTATAACCCATCTTTGCTTCTGTTGCTGCTTTTTTTCCCCTTTTTTTTTTTTTTAACTAGTTTTAAGGTACCTTATATTCCTTCTTTCTCCAGTTCTTCCTTCCACAGGGCTAAACAGTCAAACTACTGGTATCTTCTTGCTCATTCCAAGGTCTGTCCCTCTTTTCTGTTATCACACACTTTGTTTTAGCCTTTTAGCCGCCTTCTGCTTAGGTCTCTCACACCGCCTTGCACTGCTTCTCTTATCCAGATACTCCAAGATCTGTGTTAAGCACCAGTCTTTATCCACCTTTATGCATCTTCCAGCATCCTGGCAGCATGTCCTGTAGTACAGGACAAAAACAGCTCTGCTGTTTTCCTCACACAGCAAATATAACCAGTTTCATAAGACCACTTACACCACTTACACCACAACATTCAGTGTTGACAGGTCCACAGGAATCTGTAATATAGCAACTTTCCTCAGGGGTGGTAATTATTCCTGCTACTCAACAACCTATATAAAGTTGTTGAGCTCACAGGTGAGGAGTTACCAGCTGGAAATGCAAGAGGAAGATAGATGCTTAGGTGTATTTATACATTTCAAGATGTACTAGGAGTACATCCCAGATGCACAGGGTGTACTCCTGGAGTGATGCCATTTTTGCAACAGACAAATGCAGTTCTCGGATGCAGCAGGGGAGATATTGTCGTGGAGAGAGGTGCTCTACAAAAGACTCTGGTTTAGACCAGATGCAAAACCAGGCTGATGATGCTACCATTTGCTGTAACATTTAATTTATATAGTGAGACTTTTCTGAGCTGAAAAACAAGCAGGGAATTTTGGAGAACATAAAAATTCTCATTTTGCAAAGGAAGATTAAAAAGTGAGATGCAATATTTTACATATATAAGATGATACATGTAAAGATAAGGTCTATCTGAGTGATCAGGAGAATTTGTTTAATTTTGAATTATTTTACCTTGAGCATATGTGCCTGAAATGAGACTGGAGTTTTCCCAGAACAGGTTGCAATAAGGTTCAAACCTACCAGTAAGTAATCTGTTAACCTTGAAGTACATGTTCTTATGAGCAGAGATTAAACATATGGGCTTAATTCAGCTTAACAGTAGTTGTAGGCTGTGAGAGGAAACAAATGCTGTTTGTCAAGACAAGAATGGACAAGATGGAAAGAAGAATGACAACCCAGTTGTTACTTAATCACTGAGATCAAAGGATGTTTCCAACAGAAAGCAGTAGCAAAAAGCTGACTGGTCTCATGATCACGGCTCTGTGAGAAGATACATCTATGATAGCAGCACCAAAAAGCTTAGAACTTTTGGAGACAATGGAAACAAAAAGTTGAATTTCAGATTTGAGTGTCCTTCCAAGGGTCCGGAAGTAAGCACACCTGTGAAGTCAGGGATGCTTTTTCCAAACTGTGGAGTCAAGAGACCAAATTTAAAGGCTGTGTTTATTCCACAGGCTTCAGTGCATCATTAAATCCAGTGGAGGATTTAATCACAGTAAAATCTGTACTTTTATGCAATGCCTACCTATTTTTCATACATTATAGAATGTATTTTTTTTCCCTGCTAAATCAGTGAACAAAAGCTTTGGGACTTCAGCTGCTGCAGCTGTCATTCAGCTTTTTTGAACTTGCAGAGATGACAGGAACTGTGTTTAGACAAATACTATAAAAAGCCACAACAGTTTCATACAAACCAATGTTGTTTCCAAACAAGAAACAGAAACTCTCAAGCATACTGTCAAACATATGATTCAACAGGAACAGATCAAAAATATTATGAAAACTTATGAAAATGCCAACATTTTCCACTTTTAAAATGAATTTACTGCACCTACCTCTTTGACAAACCCAATTATCTTAATTGTCACTGTGCTTAAGCTATCTCATCCCAGTTTTTGGAAGATTTTATCACAGAATTGTAACAGTATGCATGTGAATTATGAGAAAAAAAATGGTATTTTTCACACAAAAAGATTACCACAGAGCCTACTGAGAGCAGGCAACATTAAGCTACAGACTGTCACACTACATGGATGACTGTATGCATACAAATGTACACCAGCACACTGTACAAGAACTAAATCAAACCAGACACATTTTCTTTACAAGAAAGCAAGTGCATTTAACCTGTAACACTGGTGCAAAATTAAGAATGTACATTTCAGTGACATCACTCCTATGTAGAGCTATGCTTTTGTACCTGCACATCAATTCCTACTGAACTTGAGGGACAATATCCTTGACCAGGATTTTCAGGCCCAGTTTGGTGAGCTGTGACCATCCTGGAAGGAGGCTGCAGGCAGCTGGCTGCCCACCGCATGGCAGGGGCACCGTTATGAAACCAAAGGTCATACAGTAATATATACTGTGACTGCGAGGAAAGTATTACATTATAGCTGCTTTCTGCTGGAATGCCTCTTATTTAAAAAGCTCTGAAAAGAGAAATAAAATTATTTCAGCTGAGGCTTTATTTGCTTTTATTTTGCTGGTAAAAGGGCATATAAGTTTGTAGTTCCCTATTCAGAGCATATTACTTCCCTTTGACTAGCCTGCATGAAATCAAGAAGGATTAATTCTGGAGATATGATCACTCAGTGTGAATTAAACATGCAAAAATGAGTTAATAAAATCCCTAGGAAAAGTGTGACTTTTTTAGGAAAATATTTGCCAAAAGCAAAGTATTCTAAAATTCAGGACAGGACCTGACCTGCAATCTATAGTTTAAAGGGCTTCAGTCTTTGGCACAGTTCTACCTGCTTTAGTCAAAGCCCAGCGGTGCACAACACCTGGGGCTATACATATCACATCTTAGAAACCAAATATAATTCTCTGTAGTGAATATTTAAATATGTGAATCTGTGACATCTCAGTTCTTTCCTCAAGACAAGCCACTTCTTTTCAAGAGAAATGCCAAAAATTCTGAATCCTGAAATCCTAAAAAAATAATTGCTAAAAAGAGTCTTTCATTTTGGCAGCCAAGAAAACTGTATTTTTGTAAATGCCTGGAGGCCACTATTTGGTTTTTTTTTTTTCAAGCCATATCTGAAGGCACCACTTCCTTTGCCTTGAGAACTCCTTCTCAAGGTAAATCCTGGATAAAAAACTGCTGCTGCAATAGCGGCTGAAGGCAGAAATACACAGGTTTCTCTTCTCATTTATCATTAATCAACAAGGCATAACTGAGGCTCCAAGCAACCCTCTCTACCCCGAGCTAGGCAGCATGCATGGCTGCTGTTTCCAGTGCCTGGACCTCCTTCTGGAGACATCAAAGCCACCCCAGTCAGACCCAGAAGAGGGCATTGGGATGCTGTAGGGCATCTGCTTAGTGACACCTCATTTTTGCAACAAGGGTGTGCACACCCTTTTTGTAGAGTGGTGTATTTTCTAGCCTCAGAAAGTGTAACGCAGCATAGCTTCAGCTTTTTTTACCCAGATTTAATGCTGGTTTTATTCCAGTGTGTCCATGTTACATCTTCTAGCGCACTGTTTTTCCAACAGTCTTATTTTATGTTGCAATCCCTTTTTGTTGAAATCAGGTAAGGAAGCTTAATAAAAGCAAAACAAACAATGTTTTGAATATTTACTTTTTAAATTCTGTTTTAGTTGGCTGTATTTATTTTACATGCAGAATGCTTTGGTCTGAGCAGAATTGTTTGAAATACAGACTACAGCTATACTGCTAAATCACATTAAAGAGTTTTCTAAGTTAATTAAAACCTAAGTTCTTTACTTTCAAAGTAAGTGTTAATTCCTCAATAACAGAACAAGCCCACTAGTGTTATTAACAATATCTGCAGATAAGTTAATCTACCTGTCAAACTGAACACAGTACCTGTTTAGAATGAACAGTCAACTATTGTTTGTTAGCCATATTTCCCTGCTTAGACACCCCTCCGAAATTAACACAAAATGCAGAGGAAACAAAGCACAGGAAGATTTATGACAGATCACAAGGATGAATGTCCATGCCAAGTTCAAACTGACTTTCCAAATGGTTGAAATACAATGATGCTTCTGAATGGAAATGCAATGGCACTCAGAAATACCTTTCTGCCTAAGTGTAGTGCCTACCATGTTTGCTACTTTGTTTAAAGAAATGGGCTCTTTAAAACTTCTATGGCATGATCTGGACACTTAAATGAGTCTCAGGAGTGAGACCCTCCCTTCAAAACAAATATCAACAGGGCCAGAAGTCAGCCAGGGATTGAACCTTCTGAAACTGAGTAAACCCTAGACAAAACAGTAAAGAAAGGCAAAAATCTTTCACTTTACAAAACGTAACCTTCCTCCTAAGTTAGGAAGGATGTAAGTGATATTTTGCTGGCACAGATATTAAGAAAAGAGGATTTCAGAACTATCTTACCACATTCTCTGACGTTCTCTGGTCACTGTACATTACTAAATCATTACTTAGAGAAATCAGCTGCTCATTATGATAAGGTCCCCTATGTCTATATCTTTATAGAAATAGCAGTCCTTTAATCTAATTATCATGAAATGTTATGTACAATTACTTCTATTGCCAAATATTGCAGAAATCTTACTTCAAAATTTCACTCTTTTGTATTTGAAAGAAATTTTACATATTTAGGTTTGAAATTCAGAGTAAATCAAAATTGGTAGCAGATGAAGAAACTACAGCATGCCAGATGCTACAACCTATTCTCAAATCTCATGTGATTAGTTGCTGTGCAAATACAAATAACCTTAGGGGCTTATGCTTGCATTGGAAGGGAAGGACAACAGGCATAAAACTACATTTAATTTTGTTTCAGCAGAAAACTCTGCATCCAGGGAGGGGCTCAGAGCTGGATTCTTGACCTCCCAACACCGCAGACATTCTTCTATGCTGGGCACTGTGAGGAAGGGACCAGACATTTAAGAACCGGAGAGAATTTATGGCCTCCCATCCTTCATTCTTTTGCATGTATTGATCAACCCAAAAGCATGAATGCATCTGTCACTAGACAGGATTACAGAAGGAATGACACAGAAGGTTCCTATGATCTCTGACACCCCCAAAAAGAGTAGTGAAGTATTCTATCTCCCTGTCCCTCAGGAAGATAACCTCCTTCCGCATGGGCAAATTAGAGCTCTGAATATTGACAAAATACAGACTACCTTTTCTAATCAGGAAAAACTGTGGACTCCCCCTGAGCGCTGCAATGGTAACAAATCAAGATCATGCTGCAGCAGCAGAACAAGAAACAGAGTCAAGAAGGCCAGTGATGAACACGTCTGCAACCTCTGCTGGAAGGGGCACACACTCTGCTGGGTACGTAGTGCTTTTCATTCAACATGCTCTTGTGGGGTCTTAAGGGTTTAATATTTGAAGGGTTTCCAGGCTCTTTTCATCAGTTTTGGCTGAGGGTGAAAATTTTTATAGGGGCTGTGTCAGAGATCATTTTAGCTGGTCTTTAAGGAAGGGCTGTGATGAAGGGGTTTGTTTTTGTGGTAGCTGGCGGGAGGTCCAACAGGGAAGCCTAATGACCAACCTTATTTTTCTGGTGTCATTCTTTCTTATCTGTCCAAAGTTGCATGAAAGGATTTCAGCCAAAGGCCTTTGCTAAGTTTACAACACAATGGACACAGCTCTGAAACAAAACTCAGCTCTCCAAGGTGGATTGTTAGTGTTTGAAAACAATAGCCTAGTGCATTAGTTCTTTTCTTTTGGTTAGCTGTGGCTTACCATATGTGTTAGGTTGCAATGCAAGATGTTACCAGAAGTATGTATTCTATCACCAACTGGGGCAATTCTTTATCCCTTCTGTGACCTATCTTTCATAACTGCAGGCAGGGTATCTTCTGTTAATGGGCCAGCTGTTAAAACCAGGTGAGGCAATGTTCTTATCTCTTCCACAATCCATCCTCCCTCCAGGGTGATATCTTATGTTAATGGGCCATCGAGTCTCACTGCATGACTGATAACATGACATCATCCCACTGTGAGATGCTCCACCCAGCAGGAGGAGCCCAGCATTCCTACCTGGATAAAAATCTGAAATTTAGAACACTACAGCAGCCTGTTTTCCACTGGATTCCCAGAGGAAAACTGGACGCATCTACACCACCACTGGACCTTCAGAGAAAAATTGCACCCTTCTACAGGATCATTGCTTCAACAGAACCACATCTGTCATTCCAGGAGGACTGCAGCCACCATTTAATTAGACTGCTATTGGACCAACAGGGTGTCAGGTTGTATTCTGACTCTATCAGTGTTTTGTTTGGGGTTTTTTGGTTTGGTTTGGTTTTGTACTACAGCATTTTTATTTTAATTTTCCTAGTAAAGAACTGTAATTCCTATTCCCATATTTTTCCCTGAGAGTCCTTTAATTTCAAAATTATAATAATTTGGAGAGAGGAGGTTTCCATTTCCCATTTCAAGGGAGGCTCCTGCCTTCCTTAGCAGACACCTGTCTTTCCAAACCAAGACAGCATACTAAATAATTTAATCATCTTTGCCTAGATGACAGACATCAGCTCTGTGTTTTAAGCATATGAATCAAATTGAAAACTGACAGAAAGCTATGAACTGGTCCATGACTTTTCATTATTTAGATACAACTGATCTGCATTTCATGCAGAAAGCAAACAATTCTGAGAAGCAATAAAGATAAAAGGTCATGGAAAATAAAGTCCAGGAAGAACAGTAAGTAAAATAGTAATATAGTAAGGGATGAATAATTTACTCTCAAATAGCCACATGCCCATTCTGTGTAACATCATATCGAGTACATCAAACCTGAAGAATGACAGCATTTCATGAACCTTTGCTTTCAACACATTAAATGCTTTCTGGGCAAGAGAGTGTAATCTGAGTTACAGATCTAAATCCAGCCAGCTCTGGCATTCGTGTTTTGGGGAATCTGGCACAGGCTGGAGAATGGGAAGCTGTGAAGCCCAGGACTACGTCTTGCACATCTATGTGGTAGTGGGGATATGGGAGTAGAGGCCATCCTGCCAATGCCAGGCTGCTGCCCATCAACTCCAAAGCCCGAGATGTGATCTGAACCACAGAACACAGGTACATCGTGGAACAGTAACAATGTGTAATCCTGAACTCAGATTACTGGGTTATCTGCAACAGACCTCAAAAAG
Organism: Phylloscopus whistleri; assembly: GCA_017589585.1. NCBI lineage: Eukaryota > Metazoa > Chordata > Aves > Passeriformes > Phylloscopidae > Phylloscopus > Phylloscopus whistleri. The sequence continues at coordinate 110,255 of JADMLD010001284.1, read as the reverse complement.
ACCTGCAAAATAGACATGCTTTTCTGGTTATTTCAATTTCTATTTACCAACCAGTTCTCTTGCAGCAACGTTAACCCGACTATATCACTCTTTTGCTTGTCTTATCCAATACTGTGGAAAGTACCCTTATTATGTTATTTAAACAGTTATTTCTTCATTATCGCTAAGACTCAACTGTAAAAATCTTTTATGCATTCCTGAAACACATGCTCAAAGATCTGCTCAGACATAACTGTTTCAGTCTGCTGCTTACTTAGCAGAGATGGAGAAAATGCAGCAAGTCTGGAAGGGGAGAAGGTCTGTACCTGACTAAATAGGGGATCCTTCACAGACCTTTACTTTGATATTAAGCTTAGGAAAGTGGCAGCTGGAACACCTCCACTGATAATAATAGTGAGAACCCAGCATAGGAGCCATCCTGTAGTCTTTCATGGAAACAATTGCATAACAAAAACATATAGGGCTGCAAATGGTTATTTTATATTCAAGTATCCTACTGGAACTTATCCGTGCTGCAAATTTCAGTGACTACACAGGTATTTAAAAGCAAAGTATATCAGATTTTGTCTTGGAGTTGGTTTCACTACATGTTACCAGACTTTTCTTCACACAATCTGATTAGAGAATTCAAAGCTTACTAGAGATTGAAGCTTCTAATTTTATTTGTGGATTTATTAATTTAATTTTTGACAGGTTTGCCCTTCTAGACAACCATACATTCAAAATTATTGCAAGGACTTATGCTTTCACAGAAAACAAGATGAATCCTTCAAAATAGTGAGATAACTCCTGATTTGTTAAGAGTATTTTGTCTGAAACGACGTTGTTCTTATAAAAAAAACTGACTTAGATTCATCTGTTTGATTTACCAATAGGCGTGTGAACAGCAGAATACTTAATTTACAAAAAAAAATATATTAAGTCTGGGTGTAGAGGAAATGGCACTACCCTACTGCACCATTTGGAGGATGGGAGTTGTGGAAAGCACCCATCATGAAGGAGAACCACCCCTCCATCAGTCCCTGCACAGGAAGCAAAGATGCTGGCAGACCCTGGCCTATGCACCTCTGTACCAGCATCTGCACTGGCAGGAGCAGGGCAGGTACCCTGTAAACCTGAAGATGAAGTAGAGGTGGAAGACCCTCTCTAAGGAGAAGGTGGCTTTGCACCAAGGAATTCTCACTTCTCACTAGGCAGGGAACTGAAGTATCCTTGTTACCTTGTCTGCCTGCAGTGGTAAACCGGTACTTAGTTGCTTGTTGATCCTCCCTACTTTGGATTTTCAATGAGAAACAAAGTCAGAGGGAGGGTCTCAGAAACAAAGACTAGGGTTGAGGTAAATAAAATATGGGAGGTAAACCCTGATTGCATAGATCTCCTCTTCAGGACGTCTGCTGCATTATTTTTGTCTTCTACCCTTTCTTTCTTTAGGAAGAAAATGTAGGGAGTCAGTCTGCTCCTTCCAACTAATAATTTTTCAGACTACTGAATAATTTCAAATATATTTTAAAAGAAACTAACACGTTACCAACCATCTCTCTCACTAGGTGGAAAAAATTAAGCAGCCAGGAGAAGAGATCTTTTTAGTCTCGTCAAGGAAAACGCTACAAGATGCTCATTCTGTATGCATCTGGATGCTCATGTGGTGCTCAGACTAAAGACACTTCAATGAAGCACCCCCTCAGAACTCAGGAAGAAAGAACTCTTATTTATGAGAGACATGGAGCTATCAAATTTCTCTTATCTGAGTTTGTTCAATTATTCATCCTTCCAGACAGCCACAAGCACAAACTTATTCCAGGGTGGTTGTATCTGCAGAGAAAACTATGTTAAAATTTTTGTTGGCAACAATCATCCATACCACATATTATCAAATCTTTATGGAATTTTAGATTAAATCTTTATTTTTAAGTGAAGGACATACTTTTAACAGATTTTATTGCATGACTTTCCAAGTTCCTTCTAAAAAAAAATCCATCACTGTGTCACATAGATATAAGAACTGCGGTGAAGCAGGTGCAGTCAGATGCAAGGAAAAGGACCAATTTGCAGCCCTGATAATTTATTATACCTAGCTCTACAGCTGTTAGATTTTGCTCACTAAAATATAACTCAGAATTATCATCTTTTATGGCCATAAATTATGATAAAATTACAGAATACAATAATATTTTATAGACAGGAAATAACAATGGTAAAAGAAAGCAACTTTAAAACACAAGAAATAAAAGATTCATATGTTTACTTCCTGACAGACAGCATGCTGAATTTCTCCTGTTGCTGCTCATCAGATGGACTCAGCTAAGCAGAGTATTTGGAAAAACATATTTCAATAATGAAATATACTGTTTGTTAACACCAGGTGCTGCCCATCCTTACTATTGCACAATACCTTGTGTCAGAAAATACAACAAAATCCTCACATCCAGCACTGTTCACCATACAGTTAAATTTGTCAGTGTCCAGAAATCGAACTACCATTGAGTGTGTGCTTCATTCAGGCACCATCTAACATAGCTCCTGAAAAAAAAACCCTGATCACCCACTACCTGAACCCAGGAGACACCCTGTTTCTTGTAAATACCTGATCTCATTATGTCTAGCTCATGAAGTAAAATCATGCACTCAAATCTAATTAAGGGGTAAGTATGGGTGGCGCTGGTTGCTGAAAACATTGGTTTCAATATTCACTTCTGCCAGGGTTTGGCTCTTCCAACATAGAAATCTGTGCAAATCTCAATTGAAAAGAAGGAGTGTGTGAAATTTAAAGTCTAGGCGCTCCCTGGATTTGTTGATAGAAGCAATAAAAGTAGAGTTAAAAAGCTTCAGAAAGCATTCTTCACACGCCAGCAAGTAAGTGTGACAACATCATGTAAACCAGTTACTCAGAGACATAAAAATCATCAGGAAATAGCAAAAGAAAAATGAGTTCCAAAATATCCACAGTTGCTCACATTTCAGGGGATCTTGAGAGTTAGGGATCTTGAGAGATTAAATGAGGAGTCTTGATTCACTCATACTATCAGAGCCAAAGAAATGGAGCCACTGAACTGAAACAATGATAATTTTTTACGTAGCCTGTTTAAGAGGGATCAGTGTCAGTCAATCTTAGTTTAAGACAACTCCTTGGCATGTCAGGAATCTCCCCCAAAAAAGGCAGAAATTCTCTTATTGTTTTTTCAAATCACAGGCATGGGCGTTCTGGTAAGTTTCCATACTACCTAATGAAAAAAATGCAATTTTCCAAGCAGTTGTTCTGCTGAGAGGCTGCTATCTTAGTCAGTCTAGTACTATAAAATTGGAGATGCAAAATTGCATAGGGCTATAATACTACTGAGTAATTTTTTTGCAATTGTGATTCTTTTTACAGGTTCCCTTGTAATTTACTCATGAAATCAGTGTCTCTTTATTCCTTACCATCATTACTAAAGCATGAACAGCAAGACACAAGGAGACAAGCTTGTCCTTGCTTAGTCCACAGCCACAGTTGGCTTAGAAAAACAAAATCCTGGAGGTCTGGATTGAAGGGTTTCCTTAGGTTTCAGTAAATCTTTCTGGGGATAAAGCAGTGACTTCTACAACCATGCTTCTATTTTAATGTAACATTTAACCAGATGCCTTTCAGTTCTTAATGAAATACTGCAATATGTGTCCACACCACTATCCCTTTATCAAGGCTGCACAGTTTGCATGAAGGGCAGCAGCTAGTGGTGGCACTCCTGCAGTGTCAGTTAACAACTCTCCTCTATCTTTTCATGCATGGCTGGGTGGTTTTCTACTTTGGCATCTCCTCTAGAGCAACTCCTGATACCTCCTCAGTCTTCATCAATTTTTCTTGACTCTTTCTGTAGCATGCAGCTGCTAATCTTTTACTGGTTCTACACAGTACGTGAGTATCTCAGGATTATTTAGGAGCTTCTCCAACTCAGAAGCCTTCAGAGCCCTGTCCAGCTCATTTTTGAGGTGCAGAGTGTACAGTGTGTCCCATAGGAACAGGTACTTGAGTGTCCTATCCTTGCAATATAGTTTTCAAAATACATGCAATAAAATTATTTTAATAAAAGGAGTATTGGCATTTTAAGGTCTGAGATAAATGCAGTCTTTTTGTTTGCTTGTGCTCTTTAATTGCTAATGATGTGCTGGCTGACATACAGAAGAGCAATGTATGGCTGTCTAAAGACAAGACTCAGACTCTCACAGAACTGGTTTCCTGTGCTATTCCCCCTCTAAAGGAGATGGCCAGGCGGTCACCAAACAACGCCTAAAGAACCAGTGAGTCAAGCACACAGACCCAGCCTTCGGATGGGGTCAGCATCCTCTTCACACAATATTTTCAACAATCTTTCTTCTAAATGAAGGTGCAGGAAAACTGCCCATCTCCCTGAGATGAATTGGGAAAAGGTCAAATCAGTTCTTAGAGAGCAATTTCCCTGCAAATGTCTGTCTCTTGGACTAAGTACCAGCAGCTGACTCAAACACAGCATCATTTGGCTTTGTATTTGCGGTGTGCTGAGAATTAAAACAAGTGCTAATTAGTCACTTTCATTGTTACATCCAAAGATTTTCCAAAATAATACTGTAGTGATGTGTTTCAAAAACAAGAGAAGGACAGCTTACTTAGCTGAAAGCATAATATCAAACAGTAACAATTAGGCAAATATGACCCTGATTTTTTGCTGCACTGGACATTAATTGTAATACAGTAAATCTGCTCACTCCATTTCCTCTATTAGTGATAATAGCAAATACAATACCCTCATTTCCTCATTGCTGATGGCAGCATTTCTGGCCTCTACTGACTGTAACTCTTCTTCAATATGTGTGCGGCAAGAGGAACCTTGTACTCAGCTGCAAACAGATCTCAAAAAATGTTTTGGAAAAAATAATTTTGAAGCAAGGTACTGGTAAATCAGATTAGTGTAATAATAAATCCCACTTTGTTACCCTCCCCACAATTTAAATACATCAATAACAATAAAAAATAGTTTAAAATCTGTTTACAACAAACATGAAAAACAGTCAAATGTAAGCTTTTGAAATTATGAACCTACTCATTAAGAATGCCTTCACCCACTAAGCAGATTATCTGCTGTATGGAACCATTACTGAACATTGTTTCAGAGACAATTGAAACACAAATGCATTTCTCTCCCAGGCAGAGGCAGCACTTCAACTGGTTTCTTATATAACTTGACAGTTTACCTACTTGCATAAGCAAGTTGTTCTTAACAGCAGTGTGACAGAACAGTCTCCCAGGGCACTGATGAAGCCTCTGTTAAAATGTTGTCACCAAATGGAAGGCCAAGACAATTTCCCAGTTTCAATGGAGTCATCTCTGTACATGATGTGTTAAACCACTCCTCTCCAAGAGGATTCACCTTCCAACCTCACAAACAAATCTTGAAGAAAGAAACATTTTATGCCTAGGCTAGATCAAATAGAAAATATTTTTTATTTCATCAAAAACCAACAATAATGCCATAGGATGGACAGATGTTGTTATTTCTTACTACAAGTCATTAAGTAGTATGCCTTGCCTATGGCAATACACCCAGTTCAGGTAAGAATGAATGTAATTGACCTGCAAAACAGATCCTGATATCAATCCAACCATCAGTCCTTGCCTGCCTTCACTGTATTATGAGATACAATGCAAGCAAATAATAGATTCTCCCCTTATTTTATTCCTCCTCTATGTCTGACACTCTGCCTTGATATACAGGGTTTATTGTACATGTGAGGCATCTTTTATTATGGAAGTTCATTTTAGAAATATTGCTAGAACCTCTTTATTCTGTGGTCTAATACAACCACTACTAAAGTAGAGTTTACACTATTTCAAGAGGCTACAAGCCTGTAAAAAGAGGAATGGGGAAAGTGGACCACACTCTTGGAATACAGTATAACATCATAATCCTTAGCAAATTCCTCATCTTATAGTATCAAGCATTGATCTTTAGCTACAACCACATAGTTAAAGACACACAGAATCTGGCCTAAACCTGCAAGCTTCTGAAATTCCACTTTACAGCAAACATACAGAAAACTTCAGAGAAGAATTTTACATTTCCCTTTCTTTCCCCATCAGAAAAGCAGGGCATAGTGGGTAGACTGAGGTCAGAACAGTGGCTGTTTCTTAACTTCCTCCTTATGGATAAAAACACTTATGCCAGGAACAGACTCAGAAAGCCTCTACTGCCAGAGGGGAGACAGAAAACGCCCATCATCAGTGGATTCAACAGTGACTGGGAAGAAATCTGAAGGTACAAATACCTCTTCTATTGAAACGAAAATCCTTTGCAAAATCTTCTAAAGAGAGGAAGTCAATGTTCTTCAATATCTTCAATCAAGGATAGGATTTTTCTTCCTACATGGAGTATTCCCAAATTTTGCTACTATTTTAGACAAGTCTTTATCCTGTGTTGTAATACCTAGGAATCCCTGCCATTCTCTTCTGTGAATCTTGACTTCATTTTCTACAGAACCGAGCTCCGGATTTCTTCCCAATTCTAATCCTCTTTTACAGTGTGCCTTTTTAGGCTTTACATTATCAATATATACTTATATATAAGTATATATGTAACACATTTGCCCTGTTCAGAATTTCAGAAACCTCTGACAATTACACCTGGATTAAGCTCACCTGTAGCTGGTGGCTAAAACTAACATACATTCATTGTCTCTATCTCCAGCAAGAACTACCTCAATGACTGTATAGAAAAAAAGGAAACCTCTGCATAATCTTTATCTCTTGTACACTTTTCTTTGAATGCCAACCTCCCAAATATAATCAATTCTCTTGATTCTCATCCTGTCTTTAGAAGTCTGATTAGCTCATTTGGCCTAAGCTCTAATTGTCAGACATACCAATGCCTCAGAGTTTGTAAATGTGCTTGCAAGCTGCATATTCGTAAATAGATTCTTACTTACTAAAATACAGTTCATTATTGGACAGATCAAAATTATCTGAAATGAATAGAAACCTTTAATCTAGATTTTTCTTTCTCAAACCTGCAAGTTGCCCTCAGGCTTTGCCACCATACCTGACAGTTCAGCATGCTCCTTTTGCATTTAAGATGACAAGGAACTGAACAGAAGTGCAGATCTATAACAAAGCTTGAAGAGGTAAAAAATTTAAATTAAAAAATAGAAACTGAGGGAGTCCCACATATAACTTCAGGAAAATGTTCCTATCTAGACAAGATAATGGGCAGTCCAAGAAAACAAATTACTGTAAAATTTTATGGGAAATTAATTTAGAGACTGATGGGTGAGTTCAAAACTACATATAGTATGTCTGCTAGTAACTGCCCTAAATACAAAAATTGAACTGTTACACTTAATTTCAAATTTTAATATACTGAAAAGAATAATTTAACTCCTAAGCAGAAAGTTGTCCCTTTAACACTGATGCAGAATAAGTAAACAACATTTATTTTTAGTGACAAATATAAGATTTTTTTAAGTACACATAAAAAAATCAGTATAATTTTATAAAGTTTGACCAGTTAAAAAATAGATGAGTGTTCTTCTCTTAAAGAAATGTGCAATACTCATTTTGTGAACAATCTTTCAAGGACTACTTGAATACCAAAACATTAATAACTCATTCTGCAAGATACCCAGTGAAGATCTGGCCTCAGGACATCTGCATGCAGAAATTAATTCATTACAAAAAAAAAAAAAAAAAAGAAAAACTGCTAGAATAGGTATGCAAGAAAACCACACTGCATGCAACTCATTCCCTGAGAGGAGAGAAATTACAATAGTGTGCCAAGAAAGACTGCTCTGAAATGCCTTCTCTTTAGGCATATGAAACTCATTCATGGAATCATGAGATTCCATCTCATCTCCCTGAGCAGCAAAACCTCTCTACTTGCTTTGAGCAGCACAGCAGAAGAGCTAAAGGGATAAACACTGGTTTGAACTAGTTTTGTACAAGCCTTTTAGCTTATGAATTAAGCTATGTCCCAGCTTAAAGAACAATGAAAAAATTATGGAAAAGACCAAACTGCAGAAGAGAGGAAAAGAAAAGGTAATGTGTTCCCACTAAGGGCAAAAACAGTCACCAGCTGGGATCTCTAGATCAGATGTAAACAACAGAAAGGGAAATCATGAAAAAAAAGGCAAAACAAATGTGGAGATCTACAAAACAGTACTGGTTTTGTTATTTTCTCTGATCTTGGGATGACAGATGTCTGATATATTTATGATGGTTTGTGACATGAAGATGTCAGATTAATCTTCTGTGTGCTATTCTGGTTGCTTGATTAATTCTTGGTAAGCTAGTTAGAGCTGGGCTTACAGGTGTTCAGGTATTACAAAAACCAGACAGACCTAGAAGCTTTATCAATTAGTCCATTATGTCCATTTGCTTTGACAATTTCAAAAGGAAATGAATAAAAAATGCTTATGTGCTTTTAAAATTCCACTCTACACTTTTCATTAAATTCTTTAGAAGTGTCACATAAATACCTTTGGTATATGAAGACATAATACCTCCTCATATTAATGATCCACTGCAAGGACAGATCCATGACTATAGCAACAGCCCTGAACAGGGGCCTTATAAAACATTTAGTTCAAGAGAGGTCAGCAAAAGGAAGGCTGGATGCTGCTTTTTCAATGAGCAATTTATAAAAATCATATAGGTCAAAAAGCTTATGTGGTGCCAGAAGGGTATTCACTGGCATTGCCTGTTGTACAAATTGCACTAATATTTGGTTTTAAGAATGATCTATGGATACATTTCCTTTTATTCTGAAAAGCTTATTCTGCTGCAGCAGCATTTTCCAGTTTCCAATGATAACTCCTGTCCTTCTCACAAACACCATTTTGTCAAGTCTATAGAACCAATCTATCAGAGTGCTTCAGCAGGGCTACAAAGATCTCAAGCTGGGAACTGCCACTTCCACAGCTTTTCCAGCTTCAGTGTCAGCTGTAAGAGCAGAAGTCAATACAGTTCATCCTAGTTAGGGATCTAGTACAATGAACTATAGAAATCCTAATTATTGCTTATATAAAAATCAGCTTTTCAGTTTTCATACATCACTGTTCTGTTGATTTCAGCCAAGCTATTACAACTCATAGAAGCTGAAGATTTTTCTCTTGTTTCTGGCTTTAAAATAAAGAGCTTAAACACCCTCTGAAATATGTTTCAGCAGAACTTAATCGCCATTTTTTTGTAAAAGAATATGAAATAATGTAGAGCCACCTTGACTGAGGCACTTCAACTGAAAGAAAAAAATATTAATAAAATAATAATCTGAGCCAATTTTAAAAGTTTATATAAATGTATTATGATGTGCTGTAAGATACATGATTTAGATTCCTTTGGATGTGAGTGACAGAGTAAACACAAGAAGGGACCATGAAGTGAACATGCATGGTCTTGCAGTATGTGCAGTTAGTGTGAACACCAGTTCCACACCTTATTTAGTGTGAACAGGTTCACAAATAATACACAATAGGGACTTTTCACACTGAGGTACTTTGTTATCATGCCAGGTAAACATGCCCAGAGTGGCCTGTTCCTTCCGATGAACAGAATTACTGCTGTAACCAGTAATCTCCTCGTTTCTAGATACCTTCTGCAGAGGCCAGTCATTACTGCCAGTCCTTTTCTGAGGACAGCTCCTTTGACACTGAATCTCCATGGATGGCCTGTATAGAACCTGCCTCACTACTAACATCCTTCAAATAAGCCCTGCAGGCTGACCTCTCTTTTCCCTTGTCCAACACGTCCCCTCTCTTCTCTACTGGAAGGGAACAGAACTAACATACACTAGACATTGGACAAATTAATTTCTTAAGTATTTCCCTGGCAACTGATTGCTAGTATGGAGAACATCTAGTGTGAAATCAGGTGGAAGAGCTACAAGTGACTAAGAAGCACGGAAAATGTACAGAAATACTGTATGTAGACACTAGAAGCCTTTCTCAAGAATCTGTATACTTTTGTCTAAGTGATAGAATGTGAAATTGTTGTATAAAAAATTCTAGTGTTCGAAAAGCACAGAACATATAGAGGAAGATGGCATATTAGAAACTACAGAAGCTACTAGCAACAATTATTATTCTGCTCTCTCTCAACAGTACTGTCATTCTGATTGAAGTGCACTTTGAATTCTTCAAAGTGTCACTGATTACCTTAAAAATTATCAATACAGAATTAATTGTAGGAGGACACTTGTGCACACTGTCTCTTTCACACACGAGTATTTATTGAGCCACTGTGGATGCTAGATCAGGTGCTGAGCATGACATGCCAGATAATACTCACAGAAACTGCCTCCAGAATTTGTTTGACAGCATCAGCAGCATCTCGTTCACTGTAGTACCCCTTTTCCACAATCCTACAGAAAAAAAGCAACACAATTAAGCATTAAGGTGAATAAACAGTGAAGGTAGATGCATCTTCTCAAAAATGAGATAGCAAGAAATCAAATTTAAATATGACCAGGACAGTGGAGACTAGTAAACAACCCATTTGCAATTTAAGTTACCTTTGATTTCCAGTTAAATGAAAGACAGGAGGTAAAATATCAACTGGATAAGATGCTCATAATATATGAACATATTCAGTTCAAAGTTTGCAACTATCTGACACTCAAGGAATCTGAATTACTGAAAGACAAAACTATTCAACATTTAGGAACTGATTTTTCACTTTTATATTTAACTTACGCCCCTCCTCTCCAGATAGATAGATAGATAGATAGATAGATAGATATAAAACTAAACCACTATGCTATGTACACACAGATCTGTATGATTCAACAAAAAAGGTTGGTGTAAAAATTTACTAGTTTCAAATTATCCCTGAAGTGTGATGGGCTGAACAACTTTTTCTCTTCATCAGTAGAAAACTGTATGCGAAGAAACACAGTTTTTACAACTAAAGCTAATTTTTTCTTTCAGAAAACTTACTTTTTTTTACAGAGTCAGTAGAAGACACAGATTTGCACAATGACATACAAGCAGTTAATAAAAGAAGGATCTATAATTAAAATATTCTAATACTCTATTTAAGACACCAAACAGTCTTTTTACTAATGTTTTTAACTGATCATAGTATTTGTGAACTACAATAATTCTCCCTCGGAGAATTACCTTAAAGGTCCTCATTTTTTTACTGTATTAATTTTTAAAAGCCTAAGAAAACATAGATAGATGTTGTCTAGAAACAGAACTTGTGGTGCCTAATGACATTTTATAAAATGATGTTCTGCAAGCAGACAAGCCAGTTTTATAAAACAATATCCTAAAATCCCCATGAAGCAGTACAGGAGCCTTTAATATCTGAAGTCACTGGAAAGACCTTCTGCCCCAGGGTCCATAAAAAGGCTCTGCTGGTGGCAGGAAGGCTATCCTTCTGTCTCCCCACTGCTCCTGCTTTGCAAGAACTTTTTATCGCTTCCTTTTACTGAAATAACAGATTCATGTTGAGTTACTATCAATGCAGCTCCTCACAGCTTGACAAAACTGACAGGAAAGGTGTGACTAACATACATATGAAAAGCATTACTTTATACTCATTAGAGGAGCAAGTGATTAGAAGTAAAAAACAATGCAAGATAACATTCCACCAGAGACAGAAGCAACAAGCCTGTGGAAAGCAGTCTACACAAGGATATTTCCAATCAGCTGCATTTACTTTCCCTTACACTCATTGTGTTCACAGAGAACTGAGTCTATTCATGTGGCAGCAAGTAATCCCTCTCAAGCAGCTCTTCTATTTCATCATTATTTCTTTGCTGCATAATTGCTTGGGATTATTTCTAGAAGCTTGTTTGGTTTGGGTTCTCTGGGGTTTTTGGCAACCCTTTAGCTGTCACGCCGCATGCACTGCTTTAACACCTTTGCTTTTTTTGTACCTTCAGCCCTTCTACTGTTCTGGTCATCTGTTTACACTATTAGGGAGAGCTTTACTGGAACTTATCACCATAAGGGGGAAACAAAGCAAATCTTACTCACTAAGACATATTAGGCTTTTAGCCTGAAGTATAGGAAAGAGGTCACAAAAACCTAAAAAATACACAATAAAATGCTACATTTTGCTTGAAGGCAAGATTACTCCTTAGCCATTTCAGGCTGAATTATCCTCTTCTGTTGGATTACATTGTGAGACCTGAGCCCCAGTGTTGCTCTTACTTAGTTATTCATTCCCCTAATTACACTGGCTTTGCTTCCTCCTCCTTTTTAATGCAAATGAATTCGTTTCAGCCAGATGTACCTGTCTATAGCATGCACCCTGCCCCACACACTGAGTCCATCAGGTGCAGAACAACCTTGTGCACCAGACCTCAGAAATGCATAAGGCAGATTGTAAGGCTTAAAGAGTATTTAGAATACTCTGATTTTCCAACATACCACAGACTAAGATCAGAGAAATATGAAGTAATGCAGCTAAAATTCAATTTATATTTTTCCCTTAATCCAAAAAAAAATTCTCTTTTTTTCAGTGTGGTAACTCAGTCTTTGTTCTATCTTTCTCAAACACATAAACCAGGAAGAAAAAAAAAGAAAAAGAAAAAGAAATAAAAGCCCACCAAAATTAAAGGCAGTCTACAGCTTTGTATTTTCCTCCACTCACCAAACTCAAAGAAAAGAGGAGCTTCCTGTAAATGTCCAGCCAATGCAAGACTGCCCTTTTGATCTCAAGAGTCCATGCTGATTTATAAGAATAGCATGCTGCTCTCATTATTTAAATTAAACACATAGCAGAAGAAACACAGATCTTGTAGATGAAGCCTTGTAATTTACACTTTAAAATACATAAATGTAATGAGGTGTGGGCCCATATTTCTGGAGAGCAATAAAAAACAACTGTAGAAATATTGTGCAATGCATTGGACCCATCTGCTAATACTATATGTGACTAACATGCACTGGCAAGCCAATAACAGATAATGTCATATAGAGTTAACTTTCCAGTTTTCCAGAAGTCTAGAATTCAGACTTATTGAAAATAGAAAACTTACCCTTAATCAATAATAATCTAGCAAATAGAAAACCTAATATTCTGTGACAGCAATAAATGAAAAGAGACATATTCTTTTCTAAAGATAAACATTTATTTCTAAGGGTATTCTGCTTTAGAACTAAAACCTGGCTGTTAGGCAATAAGGAGGAGTACTGAAAGAAGATTATCCTGTAGTTTAGGTCATATAGTAGTGCTGGGGGATCATTTGTGGGTGGTTTTTTTTTTTTTTTTGCATCCTCCTTGGGATAGTTTACCCAAGACAAACGGTAGGTGTGCCAGCAAGACTACCACCTGAGGCCAAGGAGTCTTCTTTCAAAGCATTTTTCAAATTCAACCTGCAGATTAACAATGACTCATTGCCCTTTTTTCTATAATGGGGAGAAAACCTGCAGGAATATCTTATTTCACTATTATTGAAGCAAACCTCAGCTATTTATATCTAGTTTACAGGATGATCTTTGACAAAACCATGCGTGAAGGATGATTAAGCCTTTGCTGAGAGGACAGAAAGATAGGAATAGCAGCAATAAGGAAGTAATTAAATATTCTCTTTGATATGCAAATGAACAAGCAAAGTAAGCCAAGAGAGTGCTGGAGAGAAAAACTGTGAGGAAGACAGCAGGGAATCCAGAACTGTTTGAAACCAGAAAAAGTGCTTGGAAAAACATTTATTTTGGTGCTGCAAGCATCCAGGAAATTTAAGATGCAACTTCAAAATGATGACATTCTAGACTGAGCAAAAATGCAATGCAATTTGTATAGGATCCCCTTTCCATGGTTATGCACACACATTTATTGAAATATGCTGATGCAATTGTTTACACTTTTACATGTCAAGACACACATTTAGCAGAATGTCTGCTAGATGGACAGCAAGCCAGAGCTCTCCCAAAGCATCATCTGACTCAATCTTGTCTTTCCAAGCACACGTCATCATGTTTGAGACAAATCTGCCTCCTTCTATATAGAGGAGCAAGGAAATACTTCCCTGATTCCCCTACTCACTGCCCTCTCCCAGTGTCAGCAGAGATGGAGATTCCGTTTGGGAACAGCCCCAATCCCATGGTGCTGAGACACATCCCTACCTGCCTGCAGGGCCTGGGAACCCCACAGAAACCTATGTTATCATGCCCCCTCAGCTACTGCCACTGCCCAGAGGTGGAAGAGCCCTGCCAGATAATGGGACTATAACAGATTTAGCAGTGAGCAAGACCACCCTTAGCATCACAGTCCCCAGAAAACATGTGGAAATGGCATGTCTTTCTGGGGACGCATGCTCTCCTACAGTTGATATTTTGGCAGCTTCCATCACATGTATGTGTTCAAGCGTTACCTAATTTGCTGTAATCCTTGCCAGATTCCAACTGGCCTTTCCAGTGCTTCTGTTCCTTTTGAACACTGGAAGTTTTTTTGCCTTTAGTTTTGCAGGTGGTTTTCGGTACAACCTCTGTAGGGCAGAATTGCAGCTCTTGCTACCTTTTTTATAGTATCTCCATGTTGGACATCTGCATCAGAGTCTACATCTTCAGATGCATAAACTCTTACTAAAATCCACCACACCCCTGCAGCCTCTAGTGTAATTTGGGAAGAGCATGTAATGGATTTTACTCCTTTTGGGGTATTCTTCCTGGTATTATACTTTAATTCACTGTATTCATGTGAAGCCGTGGAAAGCAGTGGGCCATCTCAGTAAAGGGAGGGAGATAGTGACCACACCTGCTCTGCAGAAACTTTATTACTGGTAGGGGAAAAAAAGGAAGAGTACAGTCCTGCTAAGCTAATACATGGAACCTGAGAATCAATGAAGAAAGAGATGGGGAATCCCAATGCATCATTTTAGAATCGATTTTCAGAGGAGTATTAAAATTATATTGATACACAATTTCACACTTGACTAGAACATGTTTCTGGGGATTAACGATGAACATATCAGGCAAGTGAAAATAATCAGTCTCCTACAAGAACAAACAAGTGAATATTTCACCAGAAGGAAAGGACTAGGTTTCGGTTTGATTTTTCAAAGAGTAACAAAACAGGGGGGCAGCTCTTTCTGAGCCCAGCAAGAGAAACAGAGCTTGCACAGCTGCACTGGCAGAAGAAATCAAAACCAGCCAGGAACCTGCTTTGAGCAAGGAGAGGACTCATCCAGTGCCAGAGGACGCTAGCACAGAGGACTGATAGCACACACCTCTTTGTGCAAGGTTGACAGTGCCCTAAATTCCCAGTCAGCATTTGCTGCTGCTGTTACAGTGACAGCTCTCAGCTAAGAGGGTGGAAGGGTTAACACCCTTCCCCCCTCCACAGAACCATTCTGGGCCTCACTGTGGTAATGCCTGAAACTTTCAGTTGAGACCAGTGACCCTGATAACCAAAGCCTCTCTTTTATTTTTCATTGGTATTGAAATTGGTATCAGTATTGTAGTTGTTAGGGACTAGTGCTCGGAAAATCTCGGTTGTACAGGTAGATAAGGCTATTTCTTTTTATTGATAAGTTTTGCTGAGTCAGCCAATCACATCTAAGTGATGACATAAGCAGACAGGTGGGACTTGACTGGCGAAAGTTATAAAAACTCTGTGTAAACAACAATAAATGCCATTTTGCCATCCACCACATTGGTGTTTGTGAGCCATGGACCGAGCAGGCTAAGGGGTAGCTGCCGTGCTGTTCCCGAGTTGGGTCCCCACGCCACGCCGTGCGGCAACAAGTGGTGCCGAAACCCGTGAGCCGCGAATGCCGGACCGGAGGACCCGACGTCCGTTTGGGAAAGCTGCAGCTGGAAGCACAGCCAGGATCGGGAGTCGTCCGATCAGGGAATGGCGGCCGGGACAGCTGGACTGACCGGCGGAAGGAGGGACGCCTCCGGAGATCGCATGGGACGATGGAAGCGCTTGTTAAGGTCGTATCTCAGTTACATAAACAGTGGGGTATTGATTGCAAATTTAAATATTTTATTTCCTCAGTTACAAGGCTTTTAGAGGTAGGGGTAATAGAGCAACCGGTTGATATTCTCCACCTGGATGTATGGGACAGATGCACAAAGGCGCTGGCTGAGGACGTCATGTCCTCTGGGAGCGGGAAGAATTTGAAATCGTGGGGAAAAGTTACTCAGGCTTTGCAGAAAGCTCTGCAGGAGCAAGAGACGTGGCAAGTGGCTCAAAAATGTTTATTTGCCACTCCCAAGCTGGGAGTCGGGGCGGTCACCCAAACTCCAGCCGAAAGCGGCTCTAACGAGCCTGCCGATTCTCCCGGGAGGGGGAGAAGGGGGGGTGTCTCCCACCGCTTCCTGACCCACTCAGTTCCACTTCTGAGCACCCCCCTACCCCTGACCCGCCCACAGAACAACAAAGATCAGTCTGGGGGGAATTACTTGAAGAAGCCAGGAAGGTCTCCAATGAAAGTGAGCTGCAGAAAATCTGGGAGCGGCCGCCACCTTACAAGCCCAAAGATGGTGCTGAGCCGCAGGGAGAAGGGCGGGGGGGGTACATGCCGCTGGCATTTGTCAGGGGGAGTTGCCAGCCGCTGCGACCTTGGCTAGAGATAAGGCAGAAGAAAAGCGGGAGGAGAGAAATACCAGAGCTAACCGCAAAGAAGCGGGGGGCAGTAGCGGAGAGCAAGAAAACAATCAGGGTGTCCCTGCCAAAGCATTGCCTTTTAAGGCAAGAGCCTCCGTAAGCAGGAGGCGGGGTGAACGGAGGGGGAAGAAACGTTCCACCCACAGGAGGAGTAGGCGGGGGTGGAGTCCAACAAAATGGTACCAGAGCCTGGAAACATCCAGTCAGTCTACTTCCGGCTCTGACTCGGACAACACCTGGGAAGAGTGGCTGAGCAAGTGGACCATTGCCGATTCAGACTCTGACATTGAAAAAACAAAAACAAAACTAAAGAGCAACCCACACAGCTTGTACTTAAAGATGGATATTTAAGGGAAGTCCCTCTCACAGATTGGAGAAAAATAAAAATTGCTTGTGCCGACTGGGCTCCATCAGCCACTCTAGCATTCCCAGTCCGAATAACCGGTGCTGGTCCAAATGAGCAAAGGGCTTATACACCGGTGAATCCTAAAGATATACAGACAATTGCTAAGGCAACTGCTGATAAAGGTATTAATTCTGCCATGGTTTCTACTCTTATTGACAGCATTTTTGGAGGTGATGATATGCTCCCATTTGATATTAAACAAACATGCAGGCTGATTCTTGATGGAGCGGGAATGATTGTATTTAGGCAAGAGTGGGAAGACAATTGCACAAAACAGCTAGCCCTAGCAGTCGGTTCAGACCACCCACTGTGAAACTCCAACCTGCAAAGGCTGTTGGGCACACACCTGACAATGATCACTCCCAAGGACAAGCCCAACATATGCAAGCAGGGGAGGTCACAGCAACCACTCGTGCTGCCAGAGAGGCCATTCGCACGGCTTGCAGAGTTATTGCTAAACCGGCACCCTGGTCCACAGTGAGGCAAAGTGAGTGAAAGTTTTACCCAGTTTGTAGATCGACTCCAAGCTGCAGTTGACTCCTCGGCCTTGCCTCCCGAAGCCAAAGGCCCGGTTGTGGCAGAGTGCTTACGTCAACAATGCAATTCAGCCACAAAAGAAATTTTGCACTCTCTACCAGCAGGGTCAAGCATTGCAACCATGACTGAACATGTCACAAATGAAGAACATCTAGCACAAATTCAAGCAGCAGTTCGCACCGCAATAGCCAGTGTAATGACGTGTCAAATGTGGCCAAGCAGGTCACGTTGCAGCGAACTGTTCTAAGGCAGAAGACCCACCACCATTACCCCCCTCACCACAAAACCGACCCAAATGGCCATGCTGGGCCTGTGGTAAAGGGGGCATTTTGCCAAAGAATGCCTGAAAGCCAAGTTTCAGGGAAACGGGAGGGGGAGGAAGCAGCAGGGCCGCACACAGCCTTCTCCCGCTTGGAATGCGAAGCGGCCCAATTTTGTCAACCCACCTCCCACCTGGGAAGCGAGGCAACCCAGCGATGCCAACCCATGGGATGGCAAGCATCTCCCGAACCCGCTGCCTTCCCGAGAGATGACCAATTTCACAGCTCACCAGGTAACCTGGCCAGACTCTGTTACACAAGCGCCACCCCCTGGAAGCGAGATCCCTGGGTGGCCCTGGCCGTGGAATGCACCAACAGCCCTCCAATAGTTTGGGGAATCTGTACTCCTTATAATGCCTCTGCACCCCATTGGAAACTTTTAAAACGTACTGACTGTGTCATCAGCGTCCCCTTTCTTTTGGACTCAGGCACAGACATTTCAGTGATCCCGGAGACGAGCTGGCCCCCAGGCTGGGGGTTAGAAGAAGCCCCCACAGTAGGTGGAGTTGGAGGGTTGTCCCGAGCTCAAAAGAGCACCCAGGTAATTGCAATAACACTTTTTACCGGAGGAGGGCATGAGAGATCCATCGCTCTTCACCCGTACGTCATGTCAGGGGTTCCACCTTTGCTAGGGAGAGACGCCCTATCCCCACTGAAAGTCAGGGTGACAAATTTACCCTGAGGGCCACTGCCGTACACCCACCCTTGCCAATTAAGTTGACATGGAAATCATCCGACCCGGTGTGGGTCGAGCAGTGGCCCCTGCCTGAGCCTCGAATGACTGCCCTCCTTGAATTAGTTGACCGTGAATTATAGTGAGGTCACATAGAACCCTCCACCAGCCCATGGAACACCCCAGTTTTTGTAATTCCCAAACGATCCGGTGAAGGCTTTCGCCTCCTCCACGACCTGCGTGAGGTGAACAAAAAGATTCAACCCATGAGTCCTGTTCAGACACAGCTGCCCACAAACTCAATGATTCCAGAGGGGCAGCCTTGTGCTGTGTTAGATATCAAAGACTGCTTCTTTTCAATACTCCTGCACGAGCAAGACAAAGAGCAGTTTGCCTTTTCAATTGTGTTTCCAAATAGCCAGTGCCCCAATTTGCACTTTCAGTGGAAGGTACTTCCCCAAGGAATGGTCAACTTGCCGACCATTTGCCAAATTACTATAGATCAAGCGCTGTTGCCAATCCGACATGGTGACCCGACTGCGACCATCATCCAGTACATGGATGACATCCCGATTGCTGCACCGTCAATGGACCAGGTAGACTGTCTGGTAACAACAATCTCACAGACTTTAGAAGCAAAGCGGTTTGAAATTGCAAGCACAAAAATAAAGAAAGGGCCCTGTGTGACCTTTCTAGGGATACAGATCACAAATTCTTATGTAACACCTCCCCAGATAAAGATTCGCAGAGACATTAAAACCCTTCATGATATGCAGCTGTTGGTAGGGTCCCTGCAATGGCTTCGTAATGTTGTGCTACTCCCTCCCAAAGTCATGTCTCCATTGTATGATCTTTTAAAAGGAAAACATCCCTGGGAGAAAAAGGCCTTAACTCTGGAGGCAACGAACTCACTCAACTTCATCGAGCAGCAAATATCCTCAAGCATGCTTTCCAGATGGAACCCAGACGAACCACTCGATCTGTACGTACACTACACAAAAGGGGGAGGAGTGGGAGCACTGGCCCAAGGATCTCCCGAGAAAGCCAAACCAGTACAGTGGGTACTCCTAGGAAAGCCAAAGCCATCACGTGCATTTTCTCCAGGAGCTGAGTGTGTCAGTAACCTTATAATGAAAGGCAGAAAGCTTGCTCTGATCCTCCTAGGCATTGAACCTGCAAACATTTATTTACCCTTTCGCAAACAGCTTCCCACATTGTCAGTAGCAATGTCAGAGCATTTAGCCTTAGCTCTTCTTGGATTTGCAGGGGAAATTCGGTACGCCACCAAACCCCCGTGGACTTAGCTAGGGGCAATAGTGGACATTGACCTTCTGCAAAAGGTCATGGATCGGCCTCTTCCAGGACCGACAGTGTTCATAGATGCATCCTCAGCAACCTCAACCGCGGCAGCAGTGTGGCAGACCAAAGAACAATGGCACTGCATCAAGATGACCAACCATGCACTCTCTGTTCAGCAGCTTGAAGCAGCGGCTCTAGTGTTAGCTTGTGGACTGTTTACATCAGGGCACCTCAACGTCGTCACTGACTCGCTGTTCATTGCCAAGCTCTGCCTAGCCACGACAGGACCAGGTGTATCAACATCTGCAATAGCTGTCATGCTAGAAGAAGCACTTTCCTCCCAAAAAGGAACCATTTCAGTCATTCATGTCAACAGCCACAATCCCATCAAAGGGTTTTTTCAGATTGGTAACAACAAAGCAGATGCCGCAGCAAAAGGACTATGGACGCTTAAAGAGGCCTGTCAGCTGCATGAAACTCTCCACATCAGGGCCAAAGCACTGGCGAAGAAGTGCGGAATCTCCGCAGCCAATGCAAAACACGTTGTGGCCACCTGCCCTCACTGCCAAAAAGCACCCTTGTGGTCCAGTGGAGTCAATCCTAGAGGCCTCAAAGCCTCTGAAATATGGCAGACAGATTTCACACTTTGCCAGCTGCTGAAACCTCGAGCCTGGCTCGCAGTAACTGTAGACACCCACAGCGGGATGATAGTAGCCACACAGCATCTCAAAACCAACTCTAAAGCAACCATTCAGCACTGGCTGACAGCCATGGCATGGCTCAGAGTCCCAAACCAAATTAAAACAGACAATGGGCCAAATTTCATTTCTCAATCAGTTCAAGACTTTCTTTCCAAGTGGGGCATCACTTTGGTACATGGCATTCCATACAACACTACAGGGCAAGCCATTGTCAAAAGAGCAAATCAGACTCTGAAAACCAAAATAGAAGTGCTAGCCAAAGCAGAAGGTTTTGCTAATGCCGTTCCGCCAGGGGACCAAGCACGTCTGTTAGCTACTGCATTGCTAGCATTGAATCAGTTTCCCAGAGGAGACAAATCAAAAAGTCCTGTCCAAAAACATTGGGCCACTCCAGCATTAGAGGAGGGTCCACCAGTTGTAATTAGAAATGAATTGGGATAATGGGAACCAGGGTGGAAATTAGTTCTAGCAGGGCAAGGGTACGCTGCAGTTAAAAAACAGGGTGAAATCAAATGGTGTCCACTTGAGTCCATTAAGCCACAATTGCAGAATAAAACTAATGAAAACTGTGAGTTTTTAGCCACAGGATTGGATTTGTGGGCGCCCTGGTAACGCGTACGTCCCGGTTCCAGAAGAAGACAGTAAACCAGAGGACATTCCAGCAGCACCCGAGGTACCCCCATCGGTGAAACCCAAACAATACCGATATTTTTGTGTCATTTTGTTTCTGAGTCTAGTGATCAAGGTGCAAGCAGAGCCCAAACACCACCCCATCAGCCAGTGAAGTGGGTCTTTCGAGACTTCATAGGTAACAGAATAATAAAAGAAACTGTGACCACAGGTGCTCCCAAATTCATGGTAACAATAGAAGACTTGTTCCCTGGCTTGAGAACTTGTAGTGCAAGCCCCTTTTCGAAGTCCTCTACTACCCGCCATCCAGTTTGTTGGGAAACTTATTGGTGTCCCAGTGTATATCCAGGGAAGAGCTATTGCAATTATCTAGGGTATTATTTTTGTGGGTACTGGGGATGTGAGACGATTGTTTTGAGTGATAGTCGTTTGTGGAAGCCGGCGAAGAGAGATGAGTTTTTACAAGTCAATTGGGGACCTAGAGGTTGTATACTTTCAGATTTTGCTTATGGTGGAGAGGCACGTGTGTTAGGCAATTGTCATTATTTTGAGGTGGATATATTGCATCTGGAGGACCCTGGATGGATGGCAGGGAAAAAGTGGTCAGTGTTTATTCATTATCCCTTTAAAGATCCTGGCAGGTTAGTGCAAATCACCAAAGTTGTGTCCCAAGTCTCTAAAGTAATTGGACCTAACAAAGCTCTAATAGAAGATTGGCCCAAGACCACTGGCTCAGCTTGGCGAGAACCAGAAACAGCCCCTTACGACTTGCTTTACCACATGTTAAACGCAACATTTTTGTCACTGAAACAAACCAATCCAAATTTTACAAGCTCTTGTTGGCTGTGCTATGATGCACAAACACTCTTTTATGAGGCATTGCTTTTGATGCTTCTTTTACTTATTCAGACACTAACAACCCAGCCCAATGCAGGTGGGACACACCACGGAGAGGAATCACTTTGAGCCACGTGACAGGTCGAGGACTGTGTTTTGGCAACGAAGCCCTGGCAAAACGAAGCACCCACAGCTGTAAAACTTTTGTTAGCATCAATAAACGTTGTAAATGGGCTATCCCGTTTGCATCAGGTACTTGGGTTTGCCACCGCACAGGAGTCAGTCCTTGTGAGCTTCTCTCATCTTTTGACGTCTCTAACAATTTCTGCGTGCAAGTTGTTATCGTTCCTAGGATTCTGTACCACTCCGAAGAAGAAGTGGACAGCATGGTAGAAAACTCCATTGATTCAGCTCCATCTGTTCAGCTCCAGAAAAGAGCATTTATAACAGGTGCGACAGTAGCAATGCTACTCGGTCTAGGAGTGACCGGTGCCACCACAGGTGTTTCTGCCCTCGCAACCCAGCATCACAACCTGTTACAGCTGCAAACATCAATCGATGAGGACCTACAGAGAATTGAGAAATCCATATCCTTTTTAGAAAAATCACTGTCTTCCCTTTCTGAGGTTGTTTTGCAGAACAGACGAGGACTCGACCTTTTGCTCATGCAACAAGGAGGTCTCTGTGCTGCCCTGAGAGAAGAGTGCTGTTTTTATGCTGATCACACCGGAGTTGTCTGAGACACCATGGCCGAGCTGAGAGAGAGACTTGCTCACAGAAAAGAAGAAAGAGAAGCCCAACAACAGTGGTTCAAGTCTCTGTTTAGCCAGTCACCGTGGCTGATCATCCTGATGTCCACTCTGATTGGACCAATTGTGACAATTTTACTTGTGTTGATTTTGGGGCCTTGTGTGCTGAATAAGTTAGTGCAGTTTGCTAGAAATTGCTTAGAGCGATTTGACATAATGTTAGTGCAACGCCAACAGCTGTTTTAAGTGATAAATGATAAGTGCCTATAAGTTTTAACAATTTTTAATGATTTTTTAACAATTTTATAGTTACTTATTTTGAAGCTAACCAGTTTTATAGTTTTACTAACAGTCTAACAATTTAGTAATTTAAGTTACTAGTTTAAAAGTTTTGCATTTATATGTTTTAGCATACACAGTTACTCATGGGGGGGGAATCAGTAGTTAGGGACTAGCGCTCGGAAAATCTCGGTTGTACGGGTAGATAAGGCTATTTCTTTTTATTGGTAAGTTTTGCTGAGTCAGCGAATCACATCTAAGTGATGACATAAGCAGACAGGTGGGACTTGACTGGCGAAAGTTATAAAAACTCCGTGTAAACAACAATAAATGCCATTTTGCCATCCACCACATTGGTGTTTGTGAGCCATGGACCAAGCAGGCTAAGGGGTAGCTGCCGTGCCATTCCCGAGTCGGGTCCCCACACCGCGCAGCGCGGCAACACATTATAATGAATATTCCTGCATTGTTAAATTCAACATGTACTCACAACTCCTGCTGATCAAGAAAATTTGAAATCTTACCACTTCAACAAACTGACTTTTTCCTCCCCCATGCTTTACATGCATTAGTTCTCCTATTCTTAGCTTTTCTTTTCTGCTTCCCTCCCACGTAGGCCACTCTACCCATCCTCCAGTCTTGCCTGAAATGTGAGCAGGTAAAGTCTGTTGCTTTCCTGCCTTAACTCATATTAGCAAATGCATATAGTTTTATGCTAATTAATCTAAACAGTTACTCTAAAATTTGCAATATTTAGCAATCATTTAATGTTGCTGCTATAAATACTATTTTTCCACAATGTAGAGTTGGTAGCAGTTGAGTATTAGCTGAATTTAGAAACATATCATGTGGCTTGCAAAGTCCTCCTAAATCAACTTGGCCATCTAAGACAATAAAAATTATACTTTATCAGTTCCCAACATTGTTTTGCTTTCTTTAAGCACTGTCTGTATTTGTTTTGTAGACTATGCTTCATAACTACTGTGACATTAAAAAAAGCCAACACTCTTTTCAGGGTCATTTTCATTCTGCCTCTAGCTGGCTTTTACCTGAAACCCTTGCACCACATCTTAGCTGTGGACTGTGTCATGCTATTTCATGTACTTCATGTACAGGCAAGACACTGTCTGAGATACATAAAAGTTCTGTTCCAATGCCAGTATGTGCTACCAATTTTAAAAATTGTTTGGTTCTATATAATAAATGTTAATTTATCTAAAATGCTTTGGTTGTCATGGAGATTTTTTTCTGAAGCTACTAACTTAATTCTTATGCAAATTCTTATATTCAATTAAAATGAAATTAGAAGATTTCTACAGGCTAAAGTGAGACTAAAAAGTAGCAGAAACAGGAAAAGAAAATGACATTGCCCTATTCAATAACAAAACGGTTTCCAGAAGGGACACTTTCTCAATGAATGATTCACAGATCTATTGGTTCTTGTCTGTATTGAGGTGATCGCAATTCCTGGTTGCTCTGATGCATTTGTTTAGTTAAAAAAAAAGAATTTAAAAAAATAAATATTTTTAAAAGTAGCTCTGATTCATAATCTCCCTTATTCCACAACCATTTTCATATTCCAGAGCAGACTAGCTATAACTGTCATATAATTAATGACTCAAAACTGCCTGTCTGTGATCTGAAAAAAAGATAATGGAAAATACTGACCGGGATTTGGATATGACTCCCTGTGAAACAAACTAGAAGTTTTTCTTCATTACAGTGATTAGAAATGAAATTCAGCACTGCAGTCATTCAGGAAAACTGATTTCCTTTCATTATTACTAAGCAAGACGGATGCATTCTCTGATTCTTTTTTTCCCTCCTTTTTAACTTTCTACTTCCAACTCAGCATTACTATAGCAGCCACAGAATTAGACAAGTTCACCTTTCAGGAGCTTGATCTCAGAAGATATTTTAAAAAATAATAGTCTTTGCTTTTAGAGGTTCTGAAGCCACTGTGGTCTGGAACTGGCTGCAAGCTTCCCTCTCAAAAGTTTCTGTGTAACTGGCTATGTGAGGCAGTGCAACAAACTGAATTACTGAAGCATGTCACAACCCCTGCCTGCTGAGAGGGGGCAAAGAGAAGAATCCCTGAAAGCTTGAAAAAGAGGCAGTAGCCTGGGAAGGGGAAAAGAGCAGCACTGAAGGCACCAATGAAGCTGCCCTGACCAAAACTGCTGAGGTTTTAATTGGATTCTTCTGCTTAGCTAAGGGCCCCATAATATGGGAAAGACGTGGGAATCTGGAGGAAGCTCAGTAGAGAGTAACTGACATGTAGAAAACATAACAGGGAACAAAAGATTGCAGGGGCAAAGAAAATAGAGTCTTTCACAATCCTCTGCTGCAAGAGAGTTTGCTATAAAATTTGCTTTAAAGAATAAAGTAATTACCTTCTCCGTACCTGCTGGAGACAAGGCAAACAAATACTGGCCAGATCTACAGAAAAAATTATTTTCCTAATATTGACACTGAATATAATTTTCAGTCTGGAGAGTCCTTGGAATAGCTTACACATAAGACTACAGAGGTATTTAAGAAACAAAAGCCAAAACCATGGATGCCCAAGGATGGTGGAGAGATCCTACCAGAGTTCAGGTGACCCACCTGCCCATTCCACCACTCCATGCCAAGCCAGTGCAGTTCTAGCTGCCATGACATTTTAAACATGCTACCCTGGAGCTCACTCTGGCAAATCACCTACTTCCTAGCAAGAGTGAACAACTGACCATCAAACGTTGGAAATGGGCACAGCTTGCATAACTCAGATTGTGCTTATATTCCTCTATGTCACAATTCCCAAGAGCATTCACATTATCATTATTCGGTTCAGGATTATTTCAGGTCCAGACCTTCTTTTGTTGCCTTGGCACCTCTTACAGTACACAGGTCTGTGACGTATTCCTTACAACAGTGACTAAAGGTTAACATTAAACTGAGAAGTACATTACCTAAAACATATTTGCTTTTCAGGCTTTCATTTAAAAAATCTCCTTAATTATCATCTAGAAAAAGCATTTCAGTGTTCTGAATATTTAGGAAAACTGTACTTCTTCCTAAAACATTTTGACTTCACTTTACACTCTGGTCATAATGTACATAGCAAAAAAGCAATTAAATCCAAAATGTACAAAGTACTCATGTCCTAAGTGACTTCATAATTTCAGGAGAGGTGTTGGATCAATGCATAGAAGACATCATTAGCACTTGGGTCAGTCAGGGACTATCTGTATATACTTATATATGTGGAGTAACAGTTATATAGGCTGTAGGTATATATATTTCAACAGCTGTCAAAACCTCTCTGCATTTCAATAAAATAAGAAGTAAAAATTTGTTAATTTTAATTTGTTAATTAAGGAATTCAGCTAAGCTTTAATCAACCTTCTAATTAATTTAGCTGGGTAATTTAACTCTCCTAGTTCGTCTGCCATACAGACTATGTATATATACATTACAATGCTGAGTGGTAGAAAACTGAGAATACATCTGTCAGAGGAGCTGACACAAGACACGAGAAGTTGCTGTATTAAAAATATTCGATAAACTAAAGAGCTTGACAGGCACTGATGTGTACAACTTACAAAAGAATTTCCAGTTCCCAGAGTGACAAAAAATTAGGCACTGAACACCAAAAAAAAAAAAAATGTGTAAAGGCACTATTACAACTCTGTATGAGAACAAAATACGAAATTACATTGGAAGGACTACAAATGAGCATTAATGCACATGTTTTTATTCTGAAATTACTCGGTTTTATCATTACTGAAGATAAATTCAAGAGAAACCAAATGAGCTACTAAGATATCAAAAAGCTCTTTTATCAGAGCTCTGTGTCTTGACTTCCAGCTTCAGAGAATAGGCTTAGTTCATGTAGTCAAGCCACCAACCTCTTTTTATTTTTGCCAGTCCTGAGTGTGGGATCTGTAGCATGGTTTCATGAAGCAAGGAGTCCAAAAAACTTCTCTGACCCCTGTTCAGAAGATAGAAAGACTGCCACGACATAATGAGACCAGAGCACTGAAGCAAACAGAAGGTGCTATTCTGACACTAGCTCATAAGAGACTCCCATTTTAGTAACTGATTAATTCCTTGAATATTTTTGATGTCCCTTAGCAATTTTTTATTTCCAAAAGCACTAAAAAAAGGTCTTCCTAAAGCCTGGGAAAGCTTTACTATATTTTGTCCTTAAGAAGCAATCATTCCCCCACCTCTTAAAAAGGCAAGTTCTTTAGAACAATTAATATTTTTGTTAATATATACTATATAAAAGAAGAGAATATGAGTTTGAACCTAGAGTTCAGAGGAAATTCCATGAAATTTGAAATGGAAGTGAGTCAAGAGACTGTCAGCTGTAAGTGCTATTTTTAGACATTGCATTTAATAATAAGATGAAAGAAGAAATGGAAGAGCCTGTGGTCAAGACGCCAAAGTAAAAACAAGAAGAATGTATGGATTGACATTTTTTCTGAAGTGGAAAAAACAAAAATTATTCTTAGCAATCTGCAGATATTCTGACTAAAAAGAAGTTAAAGTAAAGTTGAATTTTTGCTGAAATTCATATTTGAAAAAGAGATATACTGGTAATTCAGCTGAAAGACAATAGATACTAATAAAATTTGAATTGAAAAATACAACCTCAACAAAAGGTAGCCCATAAAAGACAAGATACCAGATTGTGCTTTGGGGCTTACCATTGCTGGAACACTCAGAGCCTTATCAGAAGATTGTCCCTTGGGGCTCTGTCAAAACACTGCCAGTTTAAATGCATTTCAACCATTCCTGTCTGTTTTAAACATGTAGGAATGAAAGAGGAGGGCCAAGCAAATGTCAGAAGTATGTCTCAGCACCAGACTGGAGATGCAGCACCCATAAAGAAATTTAATACCAGTTAATTTAGACCTGCTGCATTTTTCTCTCTATCCTGGTAAATTCCTCCACTGCTCTGCCACTCTCTTTGTCATTCTTTGCCACAAGCTCTTTGTCACTCCTCACGTGCTGGGTTGGCAAAAATCATCATGTACATTGGCAATAAATATTCTAATTTACATAAACTTCTCCAGTTTCAAGTAGTTATATTTATTGTATTTGGAATGATATGTAGGTTATGACCTACAGTGAGATTTATAAAGTCTGAGAAACAGTTTCCTTTTTAAAAATGCAGACAAAATCAATCTGATTTGAGCTGTATTAACTCAGGTGTCAAACCGATACATTAATTTGAATTTATCTCCCTTTAGGTAACACAGTTGAAAAATTGTCATCGTGAGAGTTCATTTTAGCAATAACATGGATGATTTGACAGTAATGTTAAATATAGTGACAGAAGTGAGTAACTTTATTACCCAGAACTTTTAGTTAGAATGGCATAAAACCAGCAGCACATCAACAATGCTAATAGGATTCTAGAACACTAATTGGATCTTGGGTACTTATAAAATCATCTTCATGGTAAGAGGGATGTTTACATGGGAGAACTTACTCTTCTGCAGCTCAAATACTATTCAGAAGAAGAATGGAAGCACAGAAAAAGACAGTGCACAAAGTCTCTGTCAGTCAGGACATTCCCTTCATGCATGATAAAAAGGTATAAGGACTGAAAAGATTGAGTATGACAGGGGAATCTGCCCTGAGGCAGAAAGCTAAATTTATCCTCCCTAAAACTCAGAGGGTAGCCATTGTGCAGCACAATGCAAGTGCTAATCCTTTAGCCCAGCTTAGAAAGGGGAGACAGCTAATGTTTAATTGAGTCGTTAATGCATAACATCTTGGCTGCATATTTCTGTTTAATAATTTTTAGCTTAAGGTGGAAGAGGGAAGTAATACTCCTATTCATAGCTTAAGAGCTGAAAATAATTTAATAAGGTTTCTTGTTTCATGGCTTGTAGGGTCTTTTTCCAAATCACAGAGGTCTGTATTGACAAAATTTCCAGTTCTGTTGTACGTGGAGCAAAGGAGGATGCAGAGTTCAGATCGCCAAAGTATTGGTGCTCATCTATAGCATGACAAGGGGGCCCTGCAATTCTACTGAGTGACTTTGCTTCTAGTCAGAATGCCAGACAGCTGGTCCTAGCTGTCCAAACTATCGTATCAAGCATCCAATCTTTTTTAAAAGATCAATTAGACAGTTCAAATCCCATAGTCTACTGAGTATAGATTATAATTTAAAACTGTCAGAATATTAAATCCTGTTTTCATCAAATAATGCAATACCACATCCTGGATCCCATGAAGTCTTTTCTCTTCAGTTCTTCTACCACACAGAATGGTTGCTGCTCAGGAATCAATTGTTTCACTGGATTATTTGTGCTTTGCCTTTGCAAAATCTCATCAAAGAGATACTCCTGTAGAGTATCCAGTCCTCCTGAAAATCACCTAATCTGAAACCCAATGGATACATAAAGGGCTACATGAAAGGTAAGGCACTTTGACCAGGGCCCTCTCCAGCTCAGGACTGGGTCCTCACTGGTTCTTTAACTTGCAGCATGTCTCTTGTCATTCCTTTGGCTTCACTTTTCTTCTGTTGAACTTAGGATGTCACAGGAGCAGTTGCTTTTGTTGTTGTTCAGAAATAGTTCTTGTCAAGATCAAAGGTATGATCATAGAAGCTTAAAAAAGTATGCTTTTGTTTTTTCAATTGGAAGATACTTTCAGACTGAATATTTGATGTGTATTTTTATAATATTCCTCTATGATACTAAACTTTAATTATAGAACAAGGAAAATCCAATAACCTGTCCTTATGTGAGCTGGAAATCACTAACTCCAGTAAGTTAACTCATTTACTCAAGCCAGTATCAACGTTTTTCTTATCACTTGCTCTAAAAAACCCAAATCCCTACTAATAATATATCATCCCAACACTATTACAGAATCATCTCAATTTATGCATATGCACTTACTCCAGAAGCATGTGCATCCTCATGAGCAACACCTTCAGAACTCAACAGCTGTCTTGAAACTTTGTAGCAAAATCAGATGTTTCATAAACACAGTGAATACCAAAGACAATTTCTTTCTTGTTAGTCTGCTTACAAAATTTTTATTTCACATAGCACTATCATCCTGGCAGGCTGATTGCCACCCATTATGTTTTATGATGACCTGTCAATGAGATTTTGCCAGTTTTTCCCATTGTTTGTCTGCTGTAACACACTTGATGCTATGTGCCTGCTGACCACCTTTCTTCAACATTTACTGGCTAATTCCTCCATTTTCAACTCAGTTGTTTGGTTTTTTTTCCCAAAAGTCTCCCGATAATTACATTTCCAAAGGCCCTTTTTAGCTATTTGCTGCAGATATTTATTCATGTGAATAAATCATATGCTGGTGAAATAATTCCAGTAATTACTAACACAGGATTTACATACAGAGAAGAAATTTGAACACGAACATCTTTGGGGAAGGAAGGTACTGGGAGAGGTGTGTACAGATAACTTACCTGTCAAATAGTTCTCCTCCAGTGACCAATTCCAGAACAAGACTGATTTCTGTAGGGGTCTCAAATATCTCCTTCAGTTTTATCTGGCAAAAGATAAAATTATTTATTTTGCTTATTTGTCTTCTTATGAGCACATCTGAAGGTCAATGGTAGAACACAGACCACAGCAGGGAAAGTTACCTTGTTCTCTCCCAATTTTTATTTTTTTTTGTACACTTTTTGTTATTCTCATACCTCAGTAAGCTCTGTGAAATACGGGAGTTTAAGAGGTCACCTGCCAATCTCTCAGAGAAACCAAAAAGTAAGACCTTTCCTACCCTCCCAGGACTGAAAACAGCAGCTTCTACTTTCATTTGCAGAACTTTTTTTCACATAGTTTCTCACTCAACTCTGTAAGAACATCAGTGTTTTATCTTAAAATGGAAGTATAACTCAACAGATGTTCATGCCCATGAAGAGAACACAGAGCTTTAATCCAGATCTGTGCAGGTGAACCACAACAGTCTTCTCTCACAAACAGAAAGAGTATTAAAAAGCAAGGAAATAGTGGAGTGAAAGAACATGGCTGAACTTACAATGTTGGGATGTGAAAGACGAAGAAGTACTCCAATTTCAGTGCGGACAATTTTCTTGTCTACCTAGTTAAAAGTGGGAAGGGAAAAGGGAAAAATTATTTCTATGTTCAACATAGAAACTTCTGGATGAATCACAGGAAGCTATGTATGAATAGCACTTCTAGATCTCCCAGAAGAGTAAGGTAATGTGAGACATGCAAATCAAACATACTGTAAAGAGAAATTTTCCATTAGCACAAGATGGATACTGTAACGAAGAAATGTCCACATCCAGCAAAATGATTACAAATATACATGTGAGTCACACAAAAAGTACAATACAGGAAAGGTATCTGAAAAAGGTGGAAAAATTTCTATTTTTTCTCAAGTTCTGACTTTGTCTATATCTACTTACGTTCCTTGAATTTATGTTAGGATAGCTTTCTTTTGACCTACTGTCCAATAGCTGTGCTGGAAAAGGTTTTTGCATGTAGGATGTGCTCATCAAAATAGCGTAACTTACTGCTTAGAACAAAAAGAAAAAAAAAAAAATTATGCAAAGGTCAAATACATCCAGTCACAGAGTATAAGGTTTAACCTCAATTTGCTCCAATTATCTCTGACAGAATGATTGATTAATTCAAATTATTGGTTAAACCTCTGAGAAGATTACCCCTTCCCTTTTCAAACTGTAGTCTTCAACAATCCAGGCACAACTTATGTTCTTGGGGGACATCAGTCATTTCTCACACAAAATACAGAGCTAGGGAGTATTTCATCCAGGAAAGAAAAGTGCAGCTCTCCTGGAACTAAAATGCTTAAGCAAGCAAGAATGGAAAATGTTTGTAAGCAAATTATGAATCCTTTTATGTTTCTAAGGCAATTAATACATTTATGAGGAAACTACCTGGTTTGCAAATATTCTCCCAAACCCTAGAGAAGTCCTACACTTATGAATCAAGGGGTTCTGAAATGAATGAGCAAGTCACTGTGTGGTTCAGGATTGACGACATACATGACATTTTGAGAGGGACTTGCGCTGCTTTTTTTTTTAGTGGAAGTTTTTTATCAAAAGCAAGTTTTGGTTTTGGTTTTTTACATCAGATGGGAAATGAATGGCAGTCATAATACATAAACCTTTAAAGGGGACATAAAATTACCTTCAAATTCTTAGTGAAGAGACATATGGGGGTTTTTTATCACCTGAAAGAAGAGAGCTACTTCTCAGTAATTTACTTTTTTCCAGCATCAACAAAATCCAAGAATCCATTACATTCAGAACTACTGGATAGGCAGAATTTGATTCTCCCCAATTAAGACTGAAAAATTTACCTTATCCAAAAGTACTGCTATAGACTGAACAACCCACAGTTCGTTTCCTGCAGTTATGAAAATGTTTGGGCACTAAGCACACCTAGGAGCAAGCATGGAAAAGTTGCCCAAAATCTAAAGATTACTTTTTTTGGCACTGAGTAGTTGCAAGTGAGAAACTACAGAGGCCTCCTCTCACTTTGCAGGTAGCAAGTAATTAAGTAAAAACTGGGACTAAGACTCAGTTTTAGGTTCTTGGTTTCACAGACATTTACTCTCAAACTGTGAGAGTAGGTGAGTTCCTCTTGTGACCTGACACAAAACTTTCACACTTTTCAATGATGGTACAAGAAAAAGGTACCTCAAAATTCAACACGATAAGATGCAATGGCAAATATGCTGCAGAGAAACACTTAGGAGTGTTACACACTTAATGTGTAATGGCTATTGAGCTAGATTTTACTACAGAAATGGGCATGTATATGTGATATGAATTGTTCCAGAGTAAAAACAGGGACATATTCATGACAATTCATTAAAGACAGCCTATTTTATCACTTTTATTTTCTCACCTTCTCCTACACTAGGTACATATAGAGTTATGTGAGCCCTTACTTTCTTTCAGCTCCTACAAAAAAAAAAAGGTATTTACTTATATTAGGACCAAACCTGGCTTATTATTAGTTTGGGCAGAAGTATTAGCAATTCAACTACTTATATTAAATTTTCCTATCATCATCCTATCAAATAATTTCCTGACTAAAATTATTTGCTAGTATGAGTCTCAGGCATCTCACTCTAGAGTGTATGTTGCTATAGTAACAATTTCTAAAACTCAGATAATTTAATCAAAATATGCCATTGCCACAAATGATTAGTCAAATTAAGTATGTTAGGGTAGATCAAATACAGTGGTCTGATTTGTGTGTATGTAATAACTGATCAAAATCAGGTTGAGAACTCTTTGTCTCCTCCTCTTTAGATGCAATTCACATAGGCAGTACAGTGCTTGAAAACTATCTGAGTTTTCCTTAAATTAGCATTACTCACAGGAGCATTAATGAGATATGTGTGAGTATATTACAGTCAAGAATAATGGGATCAGCAGAGCTGGTCTGTTTGTGAAGCGAAAAAAAAATCAAATGTTAACTTTCAGTGCTTTCACAGTTCCACTAGTTTAGCAATTTCTATTCTTTATTCTTTGCTTTTAATCTATGCTAAATGGACTAGAATACACTTTTGGTCAAATATTTCATCAGTATAATTTGATTTATACTTAAATTATTACTTTACTCTCTGTGAAAAACATTACTTCTGTGCCAGGTTGTATAAATGCCTGGTTGGGTGATTTTAACACTGGTGCAATTTTACTGAGCTGTATTTTCTGTATTTGCAAACTTTAAATTGCAAGTAATCCAGAGGCATTTGCTGGATAGGCCTGCAGAGCAACAACCTGCTGTGGAACACCCATGTCAACTAGAGAAGTAATTTGACAGGTAAACCCAAACCAGTTATTCATCATCCCTTCACTCTGGGCTGAAGATTTCCCTGTCACAAGCCAAAAAAACCCCAAACAAAGTTGTTAGATAGCCTGTGATTATTAAAACCCACAACACCTACATGTTTCTACAGCTTTACCTGTGGAGGCACATTGAATGCTGAAGGGCAACAAATCTGCAAGAACTGCTTGTAGGTGCTACACAGCCACTGCCTGGTGCTGTGGCTTCCAGTGCTCTTCAGTAAACTCTAGCAAGCAAACCAGGAGCTGTGACTGTACCACAGATAAGCACCTGCATGTTGGCTTTAATCTAACTAGATAAAATACCTGCAGCAGCAAAGATCTAAAAGCCTGAACCTGGGAGCAACAGGCAATCTAGGAATGTTGCTCCCTTAATTTATAATAAAGCATTTACATAAAAAGGGTGACCATTCCTGGATTATTCCTAGTATTTATCTCTCCAGTTATTTCACTTCAGTAGAATTAAGTATTTATCTCTTTTATAGATATGTGTCTGCAACTACTCTGTCTTTGAAATTTCATACTGGTCATGCAGAAAAGGAGCACTAGATTTATATTCAGTGTATTTCTTATTTTTGAACTCCAGATTATTTTGACAAGAGAAAGGAATGGAAAATTCTTTAATGAAAGCTGAGATTCTTCCATGTTTCCATGCCCCAAGATGGCAAGGTGGAGTAATGCTAAAAAACACTGAGATGTAAAGGTTTTGTTTCTGTGTGAATTAAATGAAACAAGATAAAATGAACCACTGCTTACACAGATTAATCCCGTTGCTGCTTTGCAATATAGTACCACCTTAAAAACACATGGCCAACAGATGTTCTCCTTACCCTCCAACATAGTAGAGAGCAAGAGGAAGAGGACATTCCTCCTCCTCCAAGTTCAGTCTCTGCTGTTCTCCTTCCCCTGGGCACTGTGAGGCAAAGGGGCACTTCGCTGAGGTGTGGCCACTGTGCATGTTGGGTGACAACACTGTGCCCAGGCAACGGTTGTGAAGAAACCAATGCAAAACATCTTTTGAGGAGCTTCACAGCACTGCCCACCTCAGGGAGCCTGTTCACATCAGCTCTGCACAGCTCCTTAATTAATATCCCACTTCGTGACTCACATGAGCACCTCTAATATGAGCAATTAGTTAGTTCTTTATTGAACTAGCAGGTCACGCTCTATGTGTTTCTCTGGACTTACAGGGATCACGGTACAAGGCATTATTAGCTTCACACTACACTATTAAAAATGCTTCCAAGAAACAAAGTTTTATTTGCTCATACATTAACTGCTCTGAAGCCTAAACCTTTCTGTATTTTATGGCATCAATTGCTAAATACCATTTGTAATTTTGCCATTATTTTCCCTTCTCACAGCTAAGCTGAAATATTAGAACCTGTACAGACACAGACTACACAGAAGCAGAGCTGTCAGTTCCCTGATAGCCTAAAAGCACAACTAGACACAGGTGTGATAGGTTACACAGGCTCTCTTGAGAGGTTTGAAAAAAAAAAAATAGGCTTGAATTAAAAGACTGAATTTAAATAAATCTTCACAACAAGAAGGTTCAAAGAAGGTATTTTCTATGCAGTTTAAGGTCTTGCTTTTCAATTTCAGAATGTTCTGAATGACAAGAATTCCAGTTTCTGCCCAGTTCATACATAGAATATTTTCTCACTAAGTCTTTCAGTCCAGACTTCAAGGATAAAACACTTAAAAGAAGACTTCTGAATGTGTTTTTACATCTTTATGAAGATCGATAGTATTGAAATCATCTGATCTCATCTGTGTATCAATGCAAGATACAGATGTTAGTCTTCAGCATAAGTGATAATCATGGTGGTTACAAAAAGTGGTATGACAGAAAAATCCCAGGACAAATGAAAATAGAGGCTTATATGAGACAGCCCACTTCTCTGAATTACTCTGATGTAACTCAATAATCAGCATGGCTGTGGTCAGTAGGTAAAAGCAGAATTTTAAAAAGCTGACCCTTCTGAATGAAAGGATACATCATTGTTCCAACTAGGACATTTATTTAACAGCCGCTTCAGATGATTGATTCATTAAATTACCTTTTTTGAATGAAAATAATAATTTCTCAAGTAAAGAATTCCTCCTATGTTTTAGTGGCTGTTCTTGGTGGGACTTTTTTTGACCTTCTCAGCAAAGTCTGCAGCTCTCTCTTGTGTGGGAACAACCTTTGAACTCCTAATGGACTAATATTATCTCAAAACCAAAAGTGTTTGAAATAATCTTTTTTGTATTTTAAGCTGGCCAGACTATTCTGGCTCTATCTGCACTCATGCTTAACATGGGCCCCCTGAAGAGCACAATAAACAACTCAATAAAGCACAACAGCAACTGCACAGCCCTGTAGTAACTTCCCTAAACTCAGCCTGGAGTTCTTACTGTGCAGGTATGCTGGTTTGGTTGGGATAGAATTTATTTTCTTCACAGCAGCTAGCATACGGTTGGGCTTTGATTGATGCTAGAATCAGTGTGGATAATTCAGGGGTGTTTTTATTATTGCTGAGCAGGGCTTGCACTGAGCCAAGGCCTTTTCTGCTTCTCATTCCAACACTCCATGGAGCAGGCTGGGGGTGCACAAGGAATTGGGAGGCGACAGACCCAGGACAGGGGACTCCAGAAGACCAACGGGATAATCTAGACGATGTGGCATCATGCTCAGGACATAAAGCTGGAGGACAAGTAGGAAAGGGGTGGGGTATAATTCAGAGTCTTCCCAAGTCACTGTTCTGTTTGATGGAGTCTTGTTTTCCTGGAGATGGCTGACCAAGCAACACAGTGAATGAATTCCTTACTTTGCTTTGCTTATGTGCACACCTTTTGCTTTGCCTGTTAAACTGTCTGTATCTCAACCCATGAGTCTTCTCACTTTTACTCTTCTGATTTCTTCCCATCCTGCTTGGGATGAGAGAGTGAGCAGCTCCACAGGGCTTAATAGCCAGCTGGGGTTAAACAACAGCAGGTTACTGAGGATTTTTATTTTTACCCTACATAAGTAATTTTGTATTATTATTAAAAAAAAAAAAAAAAAAAAAAAAAAAAAAAAAAAAAAAACAACACACCACCCCAAACTATTAATCACTAGAGCAATTATTTTCTACACACGTGTCCATGCCTCCAATTTGCAACTGCAGTACTTCAAGTGATGCATATTCCTCAGAACACCCCTGCATGGGAATACTGCCGGTTACATCAATGTATCTCCACTTGTCCTGTCAGGTAGTTAAAGGTCTGGTAGCTGTAGGCTGCAAATGCCTGGTTTGTAGAAACTGAAAGACACTGATCTGTCTGCACAGGACAGGACTGTTTATCTGTTAAGAGTAAATTGTTCCATCAAAGAAGCAACACTACTGTTTCTGAAGAAAATCACAGTACATTTGCAGGGAAACCGGCAGATGGATACAGAAAATTCATGTGACTCTATAAACTTCAGCACAGTAAATTACACCCTGACATATCAGATTAACAGGCCCTGCATCTTAAAATACATGGTTTCAGTAGCAAAGGTGACCAGACACAGGTAACATTCCCGAAAGACACACAATCCACTGTGAATAGGTTGAGTTACTCACATTAATTTGGTGGCATCACCACAGGGTCAGAGCCACTTACAGCTTGTGTAACACTGGTCACTTGCAACAACACATTTTATGTGAGAGTATAAAACAAGTTATATGTCATTAGAATTAGCCTCATTATAGGCTGTGGTCTAACTATATGACTAATTTGGTTGTTATTTATTTTTCTGTCTCATTAATACACAGATTTCTGCAAATATGCTAGATAACTGCTGAGCGGTTTATGCAAACGAGTGTAAGCTATTAGGTATTCATTAATTGCTCACTTGAGCTATTCACTATTTATAGTGTGTTACTGCCATTGTTGCTGTTCCCAAAGCTGGGTGGAAGAGGACACTTTTAAGACACTTTTACCTTTGCAAAGGTAAGCAAAATAGATGCATTTACGGTTCTATTTAAAAATTTTATACTCGCCATCTTCTTGTATGTTCTTGCTTTTCAACCTATAACTTTCACAAATCCAAAAATTTTCTCTCTTACCAGTGAAAATTTATTAATCCAGCTTCTATCCTGGGCGATGCATTCAGTATTAAACATCTTGGCTTCACATTCACACCACCCCTCTGAATAAACAAACTGCCACATAAAAGTTAGACATGGAGAGCTACTAGGTGATAGAATATTTCCTGTCATAATGTACAATA
Source organism: Phylloscopus whistleri (assembly GCA_017589585.1). NCBI lineage: Eukaryota > Metazoa > Chordata > Aves > Passeriformes > Phylloscopidae > Phylloscopus > Phylloscopus whistleri. The sequence continues at coordinate 72,201 of JADMLD010001284.1, read as the reverse complement.
TTTTATCTTAAAATCATTCAGAATTCTCAAGAGCCCTCAGCTGCATGAAAAAGATCTGGAATACATTATATCTGCTTATATCATTATCCAAGTGCCATGCTTGCTACAAGTTAAGAAATTTCACATGAATAATAAACTGATGGACCCATGCTTTTCTCAATTCAACTTGTATGAGTTCACTGTTACCCAATGAAGGTTTAGTGCATCAAGGCTACCATTACTATTATAATCTCAATCACAGATATCACATAATTCCATGTTATCAATGAAGCAATTTTGTCCGGGCTGGACTTAATTTTCTTCATAGTAACCTGTATGGGGCTACATGCTGCATCACTCCATTTACAAGCACTTACACAGACAAGAGGTAGAGAAGGCTTAGTTGTGGTGCTGATGCTCAAATGAGGTTGTTTCATTCAAAATATTTCATGTGGGATAAAAGCATGATAATGTCAGGTGCAACTTAAGTCATGCACATTTCCTCTTCTGAACCATGCTGCTCAAATGACCCTTGTAGTAGGAGACTTGCGAAGTCTGGATTCCCGTCCATTCTTCTGCTAGGTCAGCCCCAAACAATGATAACAAACAATTTCTGTGTTGCTTGATAGTATCCAGAACCTGTAATTCTGCACTTACAGGACTCATACACATGGACCCCCAAACTGCATCATATTTACAGGTTATGTACCTTATAATCTGAATAACTAAAAAAAAAAAAAAAAAAAAAAAAAAAAAAAAAAAAAAAAAAAAAGCAGAGAAGGCTGAAAGGAAACTAGGGAAGGAATCCCTTGCATAATATTTTTAGGAACTGAAAATGGGCAGTATTTTATATACTTGGAAGATGATGTAGAGAAGCATGTAGAAATGGTGAGATGGTTAAGAAAGTGAGGCAGCTGTGAAAGCAAGCCTTTGTAACTAATAAAGAGAGCTTGCTTCTTAGATTAAAAATTGTGAGCTGAGATTTTCTTGTTAGCACTATGTGTCAACAAATAACATTATCATTTACAGGACTGCTTTTGTTCCTACATCTCTCCAATCCCAATGGAGGATGTCTCATCTACATTAATGGCAGCATATTAACTTGGCTCCTCTGCCAGGAGTTATGAGTTGTGCTGGGAAAAAAAAGGACAAGTGATTGAGCAGGCTGAGAGCAGAAGGAATGTGCAGTGACTTCCCTCTGCAACAGGTCACCTCAAGCCATGAATTCAGTGCACAAAGAGCCACAGGGTGGCTTTCATATTTGCTCCTGCGTTCCCTGATGTGTCATACAATTTAAGAGTAAATGGAGGAGGTGTTGAAAGGGGACAGTTGTAAGTTGTAAGCTATATGAACCTGAATCAGAACAGGTGAATATTTGAATTTGAGGAGACTTTATGTCTCCATTTATGGTCAGTGAAGTCACATGTACATTCAGCAAATCACACAATACCTGACGTAAAACCTTACTCGGGTGCCTACTGTGTGATTTGGGTACAATTTTGGTATTTAAAGAAGAAGAAGAAGGAGGAAAAAACCCACAAAAAAACCACACCAAAACAAAACCAAAACTGCAGACCCTGAAGACCCCACAGGAGTGGAGATGAGAAGACAGATTTTACCTGTGAAGTAAAGAATGCAGGGGGTATTGGTTGATGTGCTATGGACTGTGGTACCAACTGCCTGGATACAAATACTTTACAACTCTAGCTCCTGTGGTCCTCATCCATAAAACATGGAAATGATAATGTGTGTTCTCACTGTGGAGTTGCAGCTGTAACAGTAATGGACCCAAAAGAATAACTGAAATTAGTTATAATGGTGAAATTAATAATTTTCCTGGACTTCTGATTAACAGATTTATGGCTTCTTATTTCTGGGAATTAGGGCTTTCATCTTGAGGAATTATGACTTTTCCCACAAATTCTTGAAAGCCATATCATGGAGTTATTTTGATATCTATTTTCTTACTTTTTTTACATTTAAATCCCATATTCTTTTGCCTTCGCAGTTTCTTATATTTTTACATTTAAATCCTATATCTACTGTTTTTACTACTCAGTTCAGAAACACACAATTATTATCATGCTATTTCTTCTTGTAGTTCTATTATTTCATCACTTTACAAAGAGATGAAACCTATATGAGTGTTATGCATTTTGCAGAGAAAAATCTAAATTTCTGCAGGTTGATACTTGTGAGAGTGCTGATTAGAAGCCCCCACAAGCTAGCACATCATGTAATAGTTGCAATTCTAACAAAAATTTGAAATCAGAATTGTCTCCAACAAATTGTAAAAGAAAGTGACTTGGATATCACAGGACTGAAATAAAAAATAATAATCTTATTAATGCTATTTCTTGTTACTTTTGGAAATGCTGCCAGATCTTTTCAACTGTATCTACTGAAGACATGCCCAGGTGGAAACATTTGCAATATATGTAAAGTGTAATGTAATAGCTTGTTGGAAATGAACAGTAGTATTTGAAGGCTGAGTAAAATGAAGAGGGAAGAATAACAATGGAAGTGGGATGGGCTTTTTACATTTGTACAAAACAAGTTATTATTTTTTATGTATTCAGAATTTGGGTTTAGCTGATGTATTGTTGGTTGGAGGGATGGGTCTTTTGGGGTTGTTTTGTTTAGGCTTTTTCCTTAAGAAAGACATTTTTTTAGTGACTTGATTAGAGAGCAAGTTTGGTTTGACAAAAACTTGTCATGAGCCTCACACACACCAGTGCTGCAGCTGTCAACTGTCACAACATTTGGCTTAAAAATTTGTATTGAATCTTAATTCTGCTCTTGAGACATCCTCTGGTCAGGAGATGTATCTCAAGGAAATAAATCAGACAGAGGTGCTGCCTTCCTGATTTTTCAAAGAAGCTTCTGTAACAGAGCCCTCAGATTGTGCTGTTTTTACAACTGCTGTGTTAATTTCCACCTTTGCTTTTCCATTCCTCCCCTACATGTGGTTGATCTTTCTCTTAAAAGACATAAATACATAAAGACCACCTCAAGCAAAGAGCATATATTTTATCTGGAAATAAGACAGTTTGTCAAGTAAGAACATGCTGATTACAGAAACCTTGGTAAAACAAATCCTCTCTTCTACAGATCTCAGATTTGCCTCTCTGAGGAGCTACAGAAAACTCATTTTCAGAATAATAAGCACAGGATGACACATTTTAAGTCATAAAATATTCATGATTTATTCCAACACCTGAACTGTGAGCATTGGAGAAAGCACTACCATTTCTTATCTTCTTCTCTCTTCATATTTTAGTGCATACAGACAGCTCTCCTTAAGTTCATTACTCTATAGCTTAGAATTTCTCTCCCCCCAAAAGAATAGCTGTCACACCTGTGATGACAGCATCACACCATACACATCTAAAAAAAAAAAAAACCCCTTTCTAAAATTCAGAGGAGGAAATTTCTTTAACAGGCTGTAAATAATGGAAGGTTTCCAAAGAGAAGGGGTATAATCTCAGGATAGCCTAATATTTAACTCTGCACCACTGTTCAGAAATGCCATCCTTTTGGAGGGTTGTGTGGTATTAAATTAAGCCTCACAGAGCAAGAGTTTCTGGTCCTACTCCCCATGTTATCCCTCCATATTTATGTGCACTCCAGGCACAGAGCTCCTTCAGTCTTGCTTAAAGCCATGGAGAAGATAAATCACTGCAACAGGAAAGGAGCAAAATGTGCATGGATAGGAAGAATACCTGTGGCTGAGATAATTTCACAAAGAGTTTCTGTCAAGCAGTTCAAAGCTAAACGGGTGTCACTTTTGGGAGTTGGGTATTTTGACTGAATTTATCACCTAGAGGATATTATCACTCAGAACTACTTGTTCAGCAGTGCAACGCATACAGTAGATCGAGTTTCCCTGAAGAGCATAACAATGACTTGAGCTTTATATATTTTTCTTTTTCTTAGATGATCTTTGTAAGCTATAAGGACCAGAAATTACTGTTTCTGAGTACCTATAAATTAGGTAAGGAAGAAAGAAATATAATATGTACTGTCAATTCTTAAAATCTTAACTAAAGTTCTGACTCGGGAATAACACAGCAATTCAATCTACATGGTGACAGAAAGAATATTATTCTATATTAAGTGATTTTTACACAGTGCCTGCTCTACACAATATAATACAATACAATATACTGCAGGTTTTAAATAACTTTATGTACATAGGGCAGGCTTTTACAATGGTAGAAAGGTTTTTTTTTCCTTTTCTAAAAATTGTCCTGACACAACCATTTTTTTTGTTTGTTTGTTTCTTTGCAAGGACTAAAACATCTAACAGATTTATTTTTCAGTTAAATTTCCACTTTCATTGACAGGTGTCTGACTTCATAGCTACTAGAGCAAAAATCTATTGGTAACTTAGTGCAGAAAATGAATGTTATCGTTCTCTCTTATTTTGTAGAGAATTTAAGAAAAGTGAATTTCTTTGCTCTTCTTTAGACACTATGCATTTGATGGACTTCTACTCAAAAGCCATTTCTTTTGGATTGTAGTGAATCAGAAAATGGAAGCCAGACTCCCCTCACATGAGGGAAAGCTGAAAATAAGCAGTGGAAAACTCAAAATTTTACTGCCTTATTTCTTTATTCAAAGTAATTTTGGCTAAATCTTTTTTTTGTCCCTCAGTAAAAACATGAGAGTGTGAACTGCAACTATATATGAGATGATCACGTGGATGAAGTAAAATGAGAAAGCTGGGAAAAATAACAGGTAGTACTGCAACTGGAGTGGTAATTAAGTGGTAGTTAGGAAATTACTGCTTCCCTTTAATTACCAAGCTGTGGCCTGTGTGGTGTGCATGTGTATGTGTATATGTGAATCAATAACCAAAGTGTGAACTAAATAACTAGCGTGAGCTAGTTGACAAAAATAGTCCTTTTTACTGTGTACTGATGTACAGTGATATGCAGCTGACTGTTTTCATGTAGGGTTACATGTGACACAACTCTTTCTCTTTTTTTGAAAAATTTGAAAAAAATCAGAATATTACACATTAATACAATGTGAGGGGAAAAATTACCTTAAATAAACATATGAATGTGAATATATACACACATTTCTAATCTGAAAAAAAATGGACACTGCCTTAGCATGTCATACAAATTGGTGTATTCTGTCAGGCTCTTGCTTTTTTGTCTGCTACTGCACCAATGTTACTGCACCAACGGAGTTGGATAGATTAAATATAAATATAGATAAATATAGATATAGATAGATATAGCTATATAAATATAGATATGTACACATAGATGTATATATATATTTACATACATATATAAAATTTATAGAGAAACAGGCATATGGAGGCAGGAAGCACTTAAAATATAATCACACATGACCACATGGCAATAAATAGAAGGCTTAATTTTATAGCTACAAACATTATCATTTTCTCCTGAAGTCAATAAAGGAACAATTTACTAATTCTGATTATGCCAACTGTGATACACAAGTCTCCATCCATTCCTCCCCTATGCCTTCCATCCTGACACTTGTCTTCCTTATCAGTTGGGAAGGCTCAACCAAAAGCAGTGTTCCTTCAAGAGACAAGACCAAACATTTGCATGAGCCTCTTGATTACCACTTAATGCCACCAATTCACTGCAACAGAAAATTAAAAACCCAGCCAGCTATATTCCCTGTAGAGTTGGAAATATATGGAGTTTTAAATACATATCATATAAATACATAATCTTCTAGGTGTATATATGTGTTTGTATATGCGTGTCTATAAAACATATATGCCTAGATACGTACATACATCACAGAATCACTTGGGTTGAAAAGACCTCCAGGATCTTGATGATCCAGTCTTTGACCAATCATCACCTTGTCAAAGAAACCGGAGCACTGAGCGCCACATTGTCATTTCTTGAATACACGTCCAGAGATGGTGCTTCCACCATATCCCTAGGCAGCCCATTCCAATGTCTAATCACCCTTCTGTGAAGAAATTCCTCCCAATGTCCAACTGGAACCTTGCCAGTTGCAGTTTGAGGCCATTTACTTTCACCCTGTCCCTTGTTACCTGGGAGAGGAGGATGACCTTCATACCATTCCAATCTCCATTCAGGCAGTTTTAGAGAGCAATAAGGTCATCTAAGCCTCTTTTTCTCCAGGCTAAATGCAACCGGACTCCTCACCGGCCCCTCAAAGGACTTACTCTCCTTCCCCGGCTCCATTCCCTTCTCTGATACTTCAATGTCTCTCTTGCAGTAAGGGACCCTATAGTGGTGTGTTATTTTATTTGCCTTTTATTTGTTAATGGTTTGTTCTGTGTACCCCTGTTTAACTCCCAGTTGGGTTATCCCACAGTTGTTCACCCAGTTTCTGTTATATGTCAATCTTTGTCCCCCCTGCCCCTGAGACCTGTCAACCCCAACCCGGTCTCTCCCTGCCTCTGGAAAGTTCCAAGGAGAGTGTCGAGTGATTGGCTGGGATGTTGGGGGTCCCCTCCTCTCCCCAGAGGATTTGTCCCCTATACTGTCTCTCACCCCTGGAGCTACTCCCTGACCTTTCCTGATTGGTTCTTTCCCTAACCCTTTCCCTTGTTCCCGCCCAGTATGAAAGTAACAATCACCGGGCAGTCAGTCGGTGCTCTGCTGAGGCAGACCCTCTGAGGTGAAGGTGTCCCCCTTGGGGGCTGCAATAAACCCTCATTGATAACCTCCACAGAGTCCTCCTCTCATCTTTCCTTGCTGTAGTCACGCTGTTGCTGCTGCTGAAAGAACTCACAGGATCAGCCCGGTTTGCCAGCATACTGGGCTGGACCTCACTTGCGGTCAGTGGCAGGGCTAGCCGAGGCAGGTTGGGAGACATCTCCCAAAGCCACCGCAGCTGCAGACCCAGAACTGGACAGGGGATTCGAGATACAGACCCACCAGTGCCAGCACAGAGGAGATGGTCACTGCCTTGGTCCTGCTGCCCCACTACTGCTCATCCCAGCCAGGTGTCATTGGCCTTCCTGTCCACCTGGGGCACAACAGGCTCATGTTCAGCTGCTGTTGACAAGCACACCCAGGTCCTTTTCCACTAGGCAGCTTCCCAGACACTTTGCCCCTAGGGCACTTAACCCCTGTAGCACTGATCCTGGAGGGGCACTACCAGTGACCAGAGACCAGCTGGATCCAGCACCATTCACCACCATTCAAACAGCAGGCCATCCAAACAGTTTTTTAACCCAGCCAAGAGTGCAGCTGCCCAAGGCATGGACTTCTGGCTTTTCCAGGAGAGTACTATGGGAGACATTGCCGAAAGCTTTGCTGAAGTCAAGGTAGACTTGCCTTCACTAGGCAGGTCACCTGCTCATGAAAGGAGATCAGGTGGGTCAGGCAGGACGTGCTATTCCTGAACCCCTGCTGGCTGTGCCTGATCCCCTGTACTATCCTGTATGTGTCATGTGATCGCATTCAAGATGATCTTCTCCATGATCTTCCCTGGCACTGAGGTCTGGCTCACAGGCCTGTACTTCCCTGCATTCGTTTTCCTGCCCTTCTTGTGGATGGACATCACATTAACCAACCTCCAAATCATCTGGGACCTTCCCAGTTAGATAGAACTGATGATCAGTGACGCAGAGCAGCTTGGCAAGCTCCTTCAGCAGCACCCTTGGATGAATCCCACCTGGTCCCATGGAATTGTGAGTGTCTAAGTGGCTCAGCAGGTCAATACCTCTCTCCTCCTGGATTGCACAGGGTCTGTTCTGCTCTCTGTCCCTGTCTGCCATCTCAGGGGCTGGTTCCATGAGGATAAACAGGCCTTACTCTTGAGGACTGAGGCAAAGAAGGCATTAAATACCTCAGCCTTTTCCTCATCCTTGGTTCCAGTGTTTGCCTCCGCAACCAATAAAGGATGGAGCTTTTCACTGCCCCCATTTTTTTGTTGATGTTTTTATAAAAACACTTTCCATTATCTTTCACAGCAGTGGCCAGATTGAGTTCTATTTGAGCTTTCACCTTTATCGTTTTCTCTCTACATGACCAGCAACATCCTTGTACTCTTCCTGAGTTGCCTGTCCCTTCTTCCCAATGTGTGTATATTTACACACACATATATATACATATACATGTATATGTGTGTGTCTACATGTATATGTGCAAACATGAATGCAATTGAGACTTTTGAGATACACCTTATAGACCATTATAATCTCCTTCAGACCCTAACTCCAGATACGCAACCTTAATTATCCACAAGGGAAACCTATTACATTTACATTTACTCACTCTCCTTTCTGATCCACAGACCTATAGTATCTGTTGTCCTCAATTTGTCTAACTTATTTGTACAATTGGATTAATCCCAGCCCAACTATTTCCAGAGTACGTACTGCTTGAAAGCTGTTGCTCTGTTTCAGATCTGAGAAAAAATTGATGGGCCTGAATGTTTGTCTGATTTTGAATATCAACCAGTCTGCAAGAAGAATGCTGCTTCATACATACTGATTTTGATAAAAGTGCTGCAGAAGTATTATTTAAGCATCACAAACTGTGTGAGGGAGGACGTCCACATATAAAAAGGTGGAAATCAAAATGAAAATTCTCTGAAACAGTCTCTATAGTTGTATGTGTCATTGAGAGACAGACAGGGTTTAATATTTCATAATACTTAACTGCTCTTAGGGGACAGCATCTATCAATTAGAACCTAGAAATATTAAGCAGACTATCCTTCAAAGTATTGCTGAGAAGCAAATCAAATAAATATTATCTCATTTTTGTGGATGAAAAAGTTGAAAGCAAAACAAATACTGGGAATATGCTAGGACCCAGGCTACAGACAACCCAGCTCAGAATCCTATTCTCCTTTCAGCAGAGCATGTTGCTTTATTGCAGAGGCAGCTCCAAAATTACTTCAGTTGCAGTAGTTAGCACTTGGTAGACCTATAACGTAGGCAGGCACTTGGTGTCTTAGTTAAGAAACCATGTAACAGAGTCCATCTATTCTCATCACTGTTTTTAAAGCAACTTGTCCAGACTCAGGTAGGAAATTTAAAGTGGAGGTGGATCTAATTTCTTCGAAGACATTCACCTACCCAAATTCTGATATAACCTCCAGGCTGCTTAGCTTCCTCAAAACATACCAAAAGGTGAAAAAGCAGATGAGAGACTTCATATTAAAAATACCACATATATATGTTTGTTTCCTTAGAGAACTGCATTCTTCCAATATGATCCACATGCTTTATTTTTTTTGTAGCAACAACCATTCCAAAATGATTGGTTGTAAATATCACATAATTTTTAAGTCTCAGTTTGAGAGCAGTAAGAATAACTTTTGTAAAGTGTATCCTAAAGATACTTCACTTTTCTATAGCACTGAGTCATCAAAGAGAGGTAAAATGCACAGTGAAAAGCAAAACAATCTCATATTTGCAACTGGAAGTATAAAAGTTCATCACAGTACTCTGCTCATCTGATGGCTTTTTCTGAAGTGCTGTGTGATCTACTCTTGCTTCTTTCTTGCTTCATGAAATAGATTTCCCCCCAAAGAAATCACATGGTTCATATCTTTATGTTTACTACCTGTATGGAATTTAAGAGACCTACTAAACATAGCAAATGAGCATGCAATACATTTCATTTATGCTCAGGAACTACTCACAAAGGTTGGATGAGGAAATCACAGCCAATATTTTTGCATGCTTATTCATCTCACACATAGATACTGGGTTTTAAACATTTTTTGTAGTTCTTAAGAACACTACAAATTTTATTTCTTGTACATTATTGGAGAGTTTCTCTCCTGCTAATTCAAAATTAATTTTTCTCAAGACTTCTAACCCTCCTGACAGTTGTCTTTTAACAGTTCCAAAAGTTAAAGTTCTAACTTGCCTTTAAGTTTCCCAACTTTGACATTAAGGTAACTTCAGGTGTAAGAACTAGAGGTGTTCTTTGAACTAAATTTTCACCATAAGTGTAATCAAAGGATTTGAAACTACTCCTAAACTTGGGCTGAATTTGACAAAATTAAAATTAACAGAAAATGGAAGCACTCTGATTCAATAATTTTGAAGCAGAAAAAGCCTTTTTTCCTCCTCCCTTTAGAATTGTAGAAAAATTGTATTAATGGTTAGAATTATTAAACCTCTCAACTGAAATATAATGTTATGAACACTTTATTTTATTTTATTTTATTTTATTTTATTTTATTTTATTTTATTTTATTTTATTTTATTTTATTTTATTTTATTCAGGCAGAAAGGGTTATATTAATATGTTTTGTTCTGTTACTCTTTGTGGTTTAATTAGAAACAAAAAAACCCTAAACCGCAGATGAAACCACCCACACCCCCAGTCCCCCTCAAAAACTAGCATATAATCTATTGCTATTTTATTAAACAAGGTGGTAAAAATGTATTAATTGCAGAACCTTCTAGGAACTCAACCCCCTACACAAGCATGTATTCTCAGAACTGGATGATAGGTCTTGCCCAAAATTTTATTTGCTCTTAAATGAGAATGCATTAATCATGCAAAATGAAAAATTACTCATTCCATTTAAATGAAAAGAACACTGATAGCTATTCTATGTTTCTTGCAGTCTGTTCCTAGAGGACTACTTCAATCCTAAAGGATCATATGTTCTTACCTAAGCTGTTCCCATGGGACAAAAGTAATAATTTCTAATGCTTTACTTCAAATTACAGCACATTAGTGATCTTTACTCAGAAATCTGGAGCCACCCATCAGCCACCAGCCTCCTAATCACATGTCACTTGTTATCACTTCCAGAGCAATCTGGACCACCCTATCCCTGTCCCTCACCCTCTTTTTATAGACCTCTTCCTCAGAGTCAGTCTTGTTCAGAGCAGCACACTATTTCATTCAGTCAGTCAGTTTGAATGGAAAGATCAGGAGTATTTGCTCTTTTTTCATCCTCCTTCACCTGATTTCATGAACTCCCATTCCTTCAATTCCCTACAAAGGGAATGGGAGTTTACCAGAAACAATCACAGGCTCTTCTTCTTTTTCTCCTATCCCTTTTTGTCCACTATTGAACTGCCACCCTTTTTTCTAATTGTTTGCCAAAAGGCAACAGGACACTTAAGCTGATCATCATTTTAGTACATGACTTAGCCCACACCATGGTTATTTTTATACTGAGATACTCAGAGCAAAGATCAGACCTTCCCACTGTAGGAGCACTCTAACACAGATAGTTCAGTCCCTGTGATAATAATTATATCTCCAAATTGGACAGACACAAGCAGTGGCACCTCCTTAAAGCATTGTCTCCCATGTTCTCTTTTATAAGAAAAGCTCAGTTGTTTAAGAGGATTACTTGTTTATATAGTAAAACATCCCAAAGTAGGAACCACTCAGCTGTGTGAATGGCTTAACCACACTACTAATATAACCAAAGCTGCATTAAGCCAAGCTATTGCTGATGTGAAAACAACTTACATAACTATAGTCTTTTCCTTCACTGCCATTAAAAAAAAAATCAAACCTGTGCTACAGTAAGCCTACCAAAGTCTAAACTAATTAGTTTCAAATAGACACAAATAAATAGGTCTATCATAAATGCATAAATGTGACAATTGTAAACATGAATTAATTTCCATAAAGGCAAAAATATCAAGAGACAGAGAAATATTTTTAGGACATATAGTTCTTCCTAGTGCATTTTAGAATGAGAATTATAGGACAGCATATTCCTAAGACATTACGGGAAACACTGACTGTCTCGGTTTGAAAAGACAGGTGTCTGCTATGGAAGGCAGAAGCTTCCCTTGAAACTGAAAATGTAAACTTCCTCCCTCCAAATTATTACAATTTTTAAATTAAGGAGCTCTCAGGCAAAGATATGGGAATAGGAATAACAGTTCTTTACTAGGAAAATTAAAATAAAAATGCAGTAGTAGAAAAAAAACAAAAAAAACCAAACAAACTCCAAAAAAAACCCAAACAAAACACTGACAGAGTCAGAATACAACCTGACACCCTGTTGGTCCAATAGCAGTCCAATTAAATGGTGGCTGCAGTCCTCCTAGAGTGACAAATGTGGTTCTGTTGAAGCAATGATCCTGTAGAAGGGTACAGTTTTCCTCTGAAGGTCCACTGGTAGATGCATCCAGTCTTCCTCTGGGAATTCAGTGGAACCAGGCTGCCTCTGGTGTTCCAAATCTCAGATTAAATCCAGGCAGGAATGCTTGGCTCCTCCCCCTGGGAGCATCTCACAATGGGATGATGTAATTTTATCAGTCATGCAGTGGGACTCAATGGCCCATTAACAGAAGATATCCTCCTGAAGGGAGGTTGGGTTGTGGAAGAGATAAAGAACACTGCCCCACCTGGTTGTAACAGATGGTAATAGAATGCATATTTTTGGTTACAACTTGCATTGCAACCTAGGACACTGGCATAATGAACTGATAAAAACTCAAAAATTCTCTGCCCTTCCATAGGAACAGCACACTGTAAACTGCAGCAATGCATATGCTCTGCTTCTTCTAGTGCACCAGATGCAAATTCAAAAACAGCACACACAACTGAATCTTTGTTCCAATTTAAGCCTTGGCTTATGTTCAAAGACGACAAATTAATGCCAACATTTTGCTCATGTGAAACCCACTGATTACATCTTGCACTGAGACCACCAATGAAGTCACCATTTGGACATGTTTATGCCTACCCACCCACCGTTGTGTTTTTACATGTGAATGTTCCTGAACATCATGGAATATTGAATGTTATTCATTATTCACTGAAATAAACTGAATCAAAACCATTCATCAAGCAATCTCAGAGCTTGCTTGCTTTCTCTCAGACTTCTCTTCTCATCCTAGGAATATGAACTGCTCTATCCCATGCCCCACACAGTCTTCCAGCCTGAAGTCTCTCAGACCATAACTTGCCTTTCCTCTCTTAATCTCTCCTCTTGCTTTCCACCATTTATTTTTTAGAACACATAAAAATAGCTGTAGTGTGTGACATATGTGGAGCTCTAAAAATAAATTATCATCTCAACTGGTTCTCTAGCAATTTTGTACTGGTAAAAAAAACCTCTACAAAATGTTTAATTTTACTTGGGTTTGAATTGGTGTTTCAATCAGTTTCTGAAAAAAAGATTAATTGTCTCATGGCTTTTTTTGAGCAAAACAATGTATTCAATCAAAAAAGACCCTGCTGAATACTTAAACAATTCAAGGTGTCCTTTTTGTTTTGGTTTGGTTTTTTTCAGTGACAGAAAAAGACATACTTTTTCCAAAAGTTTTTTGCCAAATCCAAGTGTATATTGACAACACCAGCTGAAGGTACAAGCCTAACTTGTGGGGATAAGGCATTCCCACTATAGTACTGTTACCTCTAACAGCTTTTTTAGTAATGAGGAGCCAAAGTTCATTCATAGAAAATATAAGTTTAGCAGCTTATCATCCGAAATCTAGGACATTTTCCACACATGAATAAACTGCACCAAAAAAAAAAAAATGCCCAGAGAAAATCCCAAACATATTCCAAAGCAAAATGAAACAAAAATGACTTACTGTCTTCTTCAACATTTTGACGGCGTAAGGTTTCTGGGTCCCTTTCTGCCTGCATCTGTAGACAATGGATGTTGCCCCACTAAATTTAAAATAATAATAAAAATAAAATAAAAAAAAATAAAAAAAAAAAAGGAAGAATAGTTGGGTTGTACATACAACTCTTCAAATCTGTCAATAAACAGAGTTGCCTACATTTTCTGCTCATCTCAGTTTGGGCAAAACTATCTCACTTTTTCCCACAGATGCAATAACTCCCCCCCCGCCCCCAAAACCCAAAAAGTGTCAAAACCTCTCTGTGTCTAACCACTGAACTTCAGCAGTTGCTCAGCCAACAGAAGTTGTAAGAGTTTAATATCATGCTTGGTGACACCTTTTCTGTCTCACGGCAATTCCTGGATGTTTCCTTGGATAATCAAGTGAACACATCTTGCCTTTGTTAAGGCAACACATTTGCAAAAATAAGTTACATTGTGGGGTATTTTTCACTAATTGTTAATGATAGCAATGGTGAGACAGAAGAGAAATTTTTTGCACTGCTCCTTGCCCAGTGGACCAAAAAGTCAAATTTGGCACTGTGGGAATGCAGCTAGAGAGCAGAACTTAGAGCACTGCTCAGGTCAAGACAGAAGTGGACATGTTAGCTTTGGTAGGCCTTAAGCCCTGGCAGCTGAAAGCAGAACCTGGAAGAAAAAAGTAAGAGACAACAAGTGTGCTTGGGTGTACTTTGGAATGCATGTCTGTACGTGGCTGTGCAGGTCTGTGCTAACTTATAGTTAAGCAATGTTATTAAGAAACACAGATATGGTTGTTATGGTCATTACTGCTTAAGCAAGGAGTTATTTTTAGCTACAACTGAAAAGGTATAAATACTGAGCTCTGGAATCAATAAATTGGCATCATACATCAAACCATGGAGTTCACATCTCTTTATCAACCACCATCAGGCACCAAAGGGAAGAAGCAGCACCCTGGGTTAATTCAGTGGAAACTGGTGGAACTTCTTCACAGCAGAAGTGGACTGGGCTTACATTTTCTGTTTGCCTTCAAGGTGTAGTTACTTGAATGTGTAAAGTCTGAGCACTCCTAACAGAAAATTATGTCTCTGCTGGATGGAAGGCTCTTCTCTGAGTGGGTAGTTGGGCTAGATAGTCTCCAGAGGGAGGCTCAACTTGCTGTGCTTTAATTGTTATATTCAGATACCTTTGTATTCTACTCAAAATGGATGCACTAAAACACCATCACTGAACTTAAGGCATTTTTGGAAACTTTCTGTCCTCAGACCCACTCCAAGACTCAGCGCTTCTAAATAGATGCTTATTTTTAAGGAAGAGGGGACTGCAGTTATCATATATGACCTCCTGAACAACCATTTCAGAACTGCATACAGCAACCCTGCAGTGAGCAAATTCTCATGCGTACGAGATGCCAAATTGCACTGCAGATCCCTCTGAACCAAGAGAAACTCATCTCAGTAAGTCTACAGGAGACAGCCAGAAGCTGCACAATGACAGGAGCAGCTTTCCTTTAAACAGTAGAATGGCATAGCCATGCTTGACGATAAGAATAAAGCTGTGGTGCAAGGTTCATTATTCTAGGTGCTGTACAAAACTACCATAGGTGTCCTTCACTTCTCCCTCCTCAGCATGGGCCAGACAGGTGCCAGACAAGGCTCTGAGTAGGCACATCCCTATTTTCATAAGTACATGACTGAGCACAAGAACTGGCATTTGATTGAGAAGATTTATTTCAGAAAGACTTCTTTATAAGGGAAGGTCACCTGTGGCAAGGGTTATGCCACAGTCATCTGAGGGCTTCTCTGTACCACATATAAATTAATCTTCACTTCCTCTCAAATGCAAAAATGATTTGTGTCTCTTAAAAATTTATTGATAAACATGTGGGAGTATTGAGAGCTTCAGTGACTCGCAGAATCATGACATGAATTTAATTAGATCTTCTCTCCTTGGCCAAGTCTCCAAAGACTCTATTTAGCAAGAAGAAAAAATATACCACATTAAAAAACCCCCTCACATCCTTTAAATACGAGAAAAACTGTTAAAAGATAGAATTCTAAGAACGTGCTATGATAAGGTTTATATCTCCAGTATTTCAATGCAGGATTGCAATGGGGAAGGCAGTGCATAAACTGCAAATCATTCCTGTACACTGCTTCACATACACATTAAATTCATTAGACTACATAAATTCTTACAAAGTAGGCAGCAAACTTTCTAGAAATTACTGTATTTGCGTGAGGGCAGAATTAGGTAAGATATCCAGCTGACAATCCAAATAAACAGATGATCGCTCCTGTGAAAATATCTTAGTGTTCACTGCTGCTGTGGCAATGGAGGGCAGTCCCTGTCTCCCAGTAAAGCTACTGTCAGAATTTGCACTGGTTTGCAACATAGTGCTGCAAAGTCTTCCATGTAAATAAGAGCCTAGCCACTAGAACACCCCAGATTATTTAACTGGCTTCGTGATGAGATGGACCAGCAAGGATAGATAGCATCACACCACCTTTAGCAGTTCATTTGACTGTACCCAAACCTGAAAGACAGGCATAATGCTTGAAAGAGGCGTAAGACAGCCCAGAGAGAGAATGCAGTTGAGCAGTTTGTCATCAGCTTCATTAGTTAATATTCAAAACATAAACTTTTGAAATTATTCTCTATTGTACAGATTTCTCTATATCCCTGGAGTCCTAATTTGGTGTATAATTGATGACAAAGTATTGCAAGACCTGGGAACACTTTGAAAGATTTTGCTTTTGGTTTACATGGCTATGCCAAGCTCTAACAGACCATGCCCCCATCAGCCAGGAGAGAAAACAACTAACATAAACTAACAACCAACACTGCTTTCCTCTTCCATGCCAGAAACCCGTACAGGAAATCAGGAACTGAATGGCAACCTGCATACACCATGCCTGATGCTAAACATGGCAGAGAGCTATTACCAGTATGGGCCTGCTTCCTTTTTTTTTTTTTTTTTTTTTTTTTTTTTTTTTTTTTTTTTTTTTTCCTGGTAACAGGATATCTTTGCTTCCTCACAGTTAAAAAAATGCAGTGAGTGTGGTGGGGGTGGTGCAAGAAGAAATCAGCCTATCTATCTTAATGTAAATGTGCAAACAGAACTGCCTCATGCAAATCAGGGTGGTTTGCTTTACTTCCTATTTTGGCTTCCTGCTGGAGCTCACTGCTGAAGATTTCTGCTGAATCAGCACATTCAGCTTTCCTGAGACTGTTTGACTTGGAAGGTCACCAGATGGAGCAATTCAAGCTTTCATCACCAAAGAGCAGTGGGAAGATTCAGCTGCAAGACTTATATGAAGCTGAAACACTCAGAGAGTTGCTAATTGTAACATCTTGTCCCTACCCTAAGTTTTTGCAACGTCAAACCTTGACCACCATCATCCGGCCTCTCAGAACCTCCTCTTGAATTTGCATCAACTGAAAACTTCATTGATACATTTCGTCAGAATACACAAATACAGAGAAACCAGGAATCCTTGTGGCAACATGCCACTTCCCTCCATGGCCAGACATGCACACCACGAGCCTCTCAATGTCCTATTCTCTGCAAGGCATGTTTCACTTCATCTGAATGATAAATGTAAATAGTCCTATAGAAAGAGATCACCAACACTCAATGGTTAAGGCACTTATTTGATAACCAGCAGACAACAACTCAAGAGAATATTTAATCTTACTGTATTGACAGTTTAAATAGGAGAAACTGAGAGGTCCCTGAGCCCAAACAGCTGATAATCACTTGCAGAATTGCACTGCAGTGTATGACTGACAAGTGACCCATTACCAATTCAGGCTAGAAACCAGAAATCATGTCTCTCATATTCCACAAGATTACTCATTGTATTGTGTTTGCCTATTTAGAATTGATTCTGTCAGCTTTTGCCTCCTTTATTTAGTGAATATATATAAACACATATATATCTTTTCATATATATACTTATACACATTTATATGTAATACTTATTATATATATTTCTGTATGTAAATGTGCATTTATTTACTTCTAAAGAAAATGAGGCTTAAAGGAGCATCCGGCTGCTGGGGGTTTTTTTCATCTTTGCCTGGAAACAGTCTACCTGAATTCAAAACACAAATTATTTGAAGTCGGCTGGAACAAGAAAACAAAAAAAAAGGGGGGGGGGGGGGGGGGGGGAGGAGGAGGGGGGAGGGGAAGAAGCATATTCTTGGAATATGTAGTTGGCCAAGTTAGAGAACAGTAATTAGAACTGTTGAAAATATTGCCACCCTCCTTTACTGACATATGTGTTTCAATCTGCCTAATGATTCTGTTAAAGATTTACTTTTAAAAACCCAGGAATAACTGTGACCATGCTAAGGAAGAACAGCAACAATGAGAGATCATTTTACTGTGAAGATGACAAATGCCTTACTACAAAAATATGAAAATAATGTATACATCTTAATTACTTGGTCATAAGAGACAACAAAAACACTCACTTTTGTGATACCACCTACAATGAAGACAATGACAACACATTAGAAAGCTCATGATGTCCCATGCATGGAATGTATCACATCTGAGGCACACACAACCTAGTATTAGCACAGAAATTGTTTTCCTGAAGTACAAATACTTCAGTGACACAATAAATTCACTCACCCATTAATCAAACAATGTAAGTATTTACTACTAAATACATCAAAACGACTAAAATTCAATAACTGATCTCTGCATGTGTGCTAACACACGAATTTGAAAAATGCTTTTAAAATACTTAAAATGTGCAAAACTTTCTGCACCCTCCTCATCCACCTCTCAATGTATGACTGGTTGAGCATTCTGGATTATTTTTCTTATTATTATCCTTAGGAGTTATTGAGTTTCTAATCATTTCAGAAGGACATTGTTTTAAAGGTTGGGCAGCAGCATCACAGTGCCCTGCCTGTGCTAAGGACTCCAGACTGTAAGACTGAGTGAAAAGGCATGGCCACACTTCAAATACATGCAGTCAAAAATAGTGGTGTCAGCACAGATGGAAGGAAGGCAGGGATGTCCAGGAGGGGCGTTAAGGAGGTGGAAGTGATCAGAAGAATTTGCACATAAAGGAGAAAATAGAATTTGCAGGATCCTGCAGTGGAGCCTGGCAGAGAGAGAAAATACAAAGCGAGAAAAGATAGAATTTGACCCAGTTTGGAAAAAGCATTTCTTCCCTGAAACCCACAAAAAGCTTCTGCCTCTGAAACAGGAAAGGCAACTAAAATGAAATGCAGCCATATGTTTATTTGGCCACAGACAGGTAGTAAAAGTAATTTCCTCGAGCTGCAGTTTTTAAAATAAAATAACACTCACTGGCAGTAATTTCACTGTAAAAAGGAAATTTGGTCTTTTCAAAAGTAGGTCAGCATTTCCACACCATGCCCACTCATCCTCGTTTTTGTATTGCCTTTGAATCAACTCATTACAAATACAGTCCTCAAAGTAATCTCCTGTAAATTTCATTTAGATTAAATTATTTAATTTAATTAAATAATTTAATTAATAAATTAATAAATTAATAAACTTAATTTCTGAAATTATTTAAAAAAATAAATTAGTTTGTGCTTCATGTAGTCAAACAATAATTACACAATCAAGTTTGTCCAATAAAAACAGATGAAAGAATGATTGGTCCCAAGAAAACTGTACCTGGTACAACGCCACGGAAATCTGTGCTGCCAAAACTGCAATAAAAGATCAAAGTCCATTACAGGTTTCCACAAAGAATGCTGATTTCTTTGTGCAGTTTACAGAAGTATAAAGTTCAAGCACATTAATTTACTTTTTCTTAGATATAAACTAAAAGGTCAAAAATGAATTTATAGACATGAAATGACTATTCCCAGACTTCAAAATTAAACATCCTGTTTGAAGTTAAAAGACTGGACAGAAAAAAAAAAAAAAAAAAAAAAAAAAAAAAAAAACCAACCAAACAACCCCAAACCACCTATTAATAGTGAGAGGAATAAAAATTAGTTTAAAAGTGCATATTCTGTGGCATTGCTAATATTGCCTTCACTATAAAAAGTACATATATGTAAATTCGGAAATTCTCACAACTTGTATTTTATGTAGAAGTATCAAACAAACTTTTTCTACAGTAATCTGACAATTCTTAAATTATTCAAATCTAATCTCAAAGCTGCCTCTAAATATCAATATCTACATATACAGAGCTTGCAGGCAATTGCAGGCAACTGCAACCCTCCCTTTTCCCTCATTATTTCATGACATGTAAACAGGATGGAAAATTTCACAAAACATGTATCATTTAGGAGTACCAAAAAGCCTTGGATTCCCACATTATATCAGGAACGAAACAAATCTTTAAAGAAGGCAAGGTTAATGGAAAAATGTTAACGGTTCTGAAAAGGAAATCTAATTCCATTGTACTCCAGGGTTTTGGCAAGTTTGATTTTTAGAATGAAAACATTAATCCCTTTTCAGTTTTTTTGTTTGGTTGTTTTTGTTGGTTTTTTTATTATTATTTTTATTTTACTTCTAGCTGCTGAGTAGACTTTCTAATATTTGAGGTGGAAGGACTTTTTAGCAATTGTTCAGGCTGGCCTGCAAAGGCAATGCAATAGTCCAACAAGGTATTTTTTATACTCAGCTCCACTGCATTCAGCAGCTAAAAGGAGTCTCACATAAGCACAACAAAAGACACATGTAATTTTAAAAAAACCACAAAACTGTAATCAAACTGGTGCTTGCCAATATTCTTGAACCTGTAACTGCCACAGATAACAATTTGTAGAACTGTAATTCTTTAGACATGGGTAGGTTGGCTGGTGAAACACAAATTAAAATGCAGCAGTTCAAGTCACTTCTGCTGTGGTGGCTGGACCAGCAGCTGATAATTCCTAACTCCATATTTCTAACTTGCTTCTAATGGGGCTCCTCCCTCAAGTATTGCGGGAAATTTATAGAAAAAGACCTCTATCCCAGAGAGGCTAAACACATTGTTACACCTGGCACTAGTGCCTTTTTAAACCACAGGAATTCAGTTGGGAGTCACGTTAGCTGCATTCTTTCATATCCATATAAACATTAGATAATTTCCCCTGCATCAAATGCTACTTTTTAAATTTCGGTTTCGCTGAAAATTGAGGACAAGAAAGAGACCACCAGCACTGAGTCTGGCTTCCCTGCCTTTCACTCAGTGGAAGTAGCTGACACAAACCCAAAAGAGCAAGAATCATTATTTCAAGCATTAATTTGAAAGCAGGGAAGCAAAACTCAAACTACACTGAATTTCAGAGGTTACCGCTGTACTGTGTGTACACTGGAATAGCTGTATTTCTAAAACAGCATGGGAATTTTCAACCCTTTCCTACCAAGTCAGAAAAAATATGTCACTTAAACTTGGCTGAAACTGAAGTTATAATAGTAGGGAGTTTACTTTTCAACATGAAGCTCTTGCAGTCCAACAGACCCAGAAACTGATCTTGAATATTTTATTTGGAAATTAGTTTCCCTTGAGAATGCTCTTCTCTTTTCAGGGACTGGAGAGTTCTTAGCTATCCATGTTTAGGCAGTACAGTGAAATGAGGAGAACAAAGAAAAGACGGTAGAAGAGTGGACCAAGAAATGCCATGCATGTTTTTGTCCTTGGTACTGAACTTTGGACACAGTGGTGCAAATTTTCCAACACATGTCCTTACACTACCTGTGCAATATGCAGACCTAGATCCTTGGACTGGCAGTCTCAAGCATTTTCTCACAGTTACAGATGCTGGGCACAGATATGGCCTGACTGGCCCTTCCTAAGTCCCACTTAGTCCCAACTATTCAGTGAATTCACTCCTCTTGGGAATACATATGCTTTATTTAAAGCACAATTTCAACCCCTATCTCATAAGCAGTACTTTTCTCCCCTCCTCCTCTAAAAAGATACTAATGAAGAATAAACATTACTTACTTAATGAAGAGTACACGTGAGGAGAAAAGACTCCTGAGCAGTAAAAACTGCAAAATCTTCTATGTTGCAAACTCTTCCTTCCTGGGCCATTGCAGAATTACCTACTTGGGGTTTTTCCTGGTGACATACTCCTTCTTCAGGAAGTATTTTAAACAGTCTGTACTATGAGCAGGTGTCAACACCATTGATTACTGCTCTTCATGACAATCCCCAGACGCAGGAGGCAGACTGGCCTTTATACTGAATGACAACATGTGGCAGTATGAACACCCTCACGCATTGACTCGGGTTCTACTGGTCAAGGGAAGGGAAGCAGTGTGGAGGTTATGGACTTCTGTCCTGGTTTAGGGACTTCTAATAACTTGCTCTGTAGGAAAGTTACCATTTGAAATCAGACAGGGAAAAATTAATGGCTATTCATGTCTGCATATTTAAATCTAGTTTTGAACAAACTTTACAACCAGAGAGTTTAGGCCTAGTCATTTTCGGGAATTCTGAAAACTCCTGTGCCCATGTGTATTCTTAATAGCCCTGGTTTTGGTAAGTTACACAGCTTTCTCCTTGGAGGTTTGTGCTGTGCTGAATCATCAATTCCTATGCAGTGTCTTCTCTGAAATAAATTGCTTTTGCCAAGAAGTTTATGTTCAGTGCCAGCCCGGGATCCCTTAGCACAAGACAGCAAACAAAATTTTAATGTATGTCAGATTCAAAAGTTCTTGGGCATTTTTTTAGCCACTGTGTATATTTTCTTTAAACCTGGTGGGACAGATATTTCTAATCCTAAGTGTTGTGGTGTGCTCCCTATCTAATGGTTTGTTCTAATATTCCCTGTGTTAATGGTTCAGTCCAAGTTGTACCCTCCCACCCCAGTTGTCCATCTTTCCCTAACCCTGCCCTTTGTTCTAGACTGTTCATTGTCAATCCACCCTGGGGCCACTCCCTTGCCTGGAAATCCCCTTTGGAAAGTTCCTAATCTTGGACGTCCCATTGGCATCCTGTTCTCTTCCCCTTGCTTCCCTCATTGGTCTCCAAACTGTAAACTCCACCTAACTCTCCTCCCTAAGTTGTTCCCTCTTGGTTGAAAAGTTGTACCCTTCCTCCAAGATACCCCTGTATTTAACTTACTGTACACCAGAGCTCAGTGTCTTCAGTCTCTGGACTCTTCAGAGAATAAACCTTTCCCTGGAACCTATACTGAAGATCACCCTCTCATCCTTTACCTCTGCTGTGTGCCGTATCACTTAACAAGTGCCATAGAGCATCTGCTCTACGCCACACCTTAGATCACCTTGCTCCTTAACATCATGGGTGAAAGAACTTTTAAGAATGGGTTTATGCACATCAGTCATCATAATAATTGTGCTGATAATGATGCCTTGTTTACTCCAATGCATTCAACAAATGATTAATAAAGCCATTAAGGGAGGTTTCAGGGCTCAAGGAGACAGGGGAGATGTGGGAGTATGAATCCCCCCAGAACAAATCCATACAGGCCCAGGAGTGCCCAGAGATGAGAGAATTGAATTAGAACCTTCTGAAAATCTAAAATACATAAATCCACACAGACATAAAATAGAAATGCAAGTTTAGTTTTAAATAAATAGAGGATTTTTAAGTGTCTTAAAAATAAGAGCTTATGTTAGTAAGTAAGAAAGAGACCTAGTGCCTAGTTTATAGTTGAGTGATATTGCCTTTTGCAAAGTTAGTTAAATTCTAGTCATAATAAAAATAATGTAACCTTGCTATGCATGCTTAGATAGAACAGATAAAGCTATATGCATAGATTTTGTGTAAGAATTTGTGTTTGTCTTCGCACGTCAATCTTAACATAAAGCCACGTGTCCCACTCCCGGCATGGTGCCATGGAAAAGCTAGTTGGCTCCGGCTCCGTGTCACATAAGCTATAAAACTGAAAGCCAGGCAATACAAAAGAGTTTGGAGGAATGTATAATAGTTTGGCAGTGCTCCCTAAATTAACCCGTTTTATAACATTTTGTGTATTCTGATCATATTCACATATAGTCTCAAAATACATATTGAAATAGCTGATTTTCCATAATACAGAACTCCTTTAATCTGTCACTTCTAGTATTTTTGTAACAGTCAGAAAACCCTATTTGCCATTATCACAACAATAACCTGCAGACAACACTTGGTTGTAATTTTACTACTCCTAGGGTGACTTTATGATGCCTGCATCCCCAACTGTCTGTTCTGCTTGTGCTGTATATTGAGTTCTGTGCCTTTAAGACTGGTTCTGAGAGTGAAGCAGGGAAAGAACAAGCACGGAGTTTGTTTTGAGAAAACAGCATTCACTCCTCAGCGTTCCTGCTCCGGGATTCTGTGTGTTCGGCTGAGGCTCAGACAGACTGCGGGACAGAGATCTCCTGGACTTTTAGTTAGTTTTAGCTAGCTGAGGCAGAGAAGTTCCCTGGACTGTTTTTTTTCCTTTTTGTTGGGACTGTTTAAACCTGCTCAGAGGTTTAAACAGTCCCAGAGGTTTTGAAGAACTCAGAGGAGCACTGGGAACTCGCACCTGCGGCCCATTGGGGCCTGGAGCTCCAGAGGGAATGACAAGAGACTGAGAGAGCCAAGATATACCCACAGCAAGGACTTTCTGAATTTACCGTCTCACTCCAGAACAAGAGGTTTTATTGTTTCATATTAGTCATTCTTTGTGCTTGTGGGCACTTCGTTAAATAAATAGTTTTTTCCACTTTTCTCTGAGAAAGTTCTTTCCCGGACCAGTTTTGGGAGAGGTGCCATTTGGGTCTGCTTCCCAGAGGGACCCTATTTGGGGGTTTTCTCCCAAATTTGCCCTAAACCAGGACATTGCTGCATTAAAAAAACTACAGAATAAAGATGAAGCTGCAGCAGAAAGACACTGTTACTACTTTTAAAATAGAAAAAATATCTTGAGGAAATTAAGAAGATGGCATTAGGGCATATACTCTGGTGCAGGTTTTGTCAGTGGGGGCTATTTACATCAGAGTGATAGGGTTTGCAATCCTGCCAAGCCTGGCGACCAAATGTCAACTTACTGTAAGCACCGGGGAGGTTTCAAGTCAGGTCCTGTCTTCCAAAACTGTAACGACCAACTCTTCCAGCTTCAGTTCTGGTGGCTGGGAAAGACCTAAGTAGGTCTGGACCTTCCTTTAGTGCTGGATTTCTTCCACATACACAGAGGAACAATGCTGTATCAATCCTCAGCTACCCTGCACATGCCATGGAGCTCTCCCTACCACTCATCCTGGTGCCAGGCACAAAGTGGGCAGGAAGTTGGGATCACCACACCTTCCTTCTCAGAGACATATGCAGACCATCCAGGAGTTCAGTGGATTGTTCTTGGCTGATGGGTACCCTCCAGATAGCTCAATCACTTCTAGTCCATCAACAGGATTGAGGAGAATCTGGTGGGGAGTTTGACAGAAAATATTTTGGGTTGAGATGAGGACAGAGAGATCCCTTACCAATTAATAACATGGGCAAAACTGACTTGGCTTGGTGAAATTACTTTTAATTACTACCAATAATAACAAAGTGGAAACTGGAAAGAAAAATCTTACATCAGGACATATTTAATCATATTATCTTCAGGCTTGGATGGGAATGTTGTGCCTTTCCAGTGTAATTATTTATGTGGCTTTTACTGTACACTGCTGTGTACAGCACAAGTCTAAGAACATTAATGCTGCACAAAGCATTGTGTGACAGGAGAGATGGTCCCTCTGTCCACTGGACAGGCAGAACCCACAGAAACATGGATCAAGCAGGCAGTGTGCGAGTGGGTTTAGCCCATGAGCTCTGACGACTGAAAGTCAGATGGGATATCCCAAATGTGTCTCAGGGAAAGAAAAAGACCAACAACAAAGCCACCACCACCAAAAAATCCCCAATCAACCAAAGCCAGTCACAGCCTGTGTATTCAATTCCAGCAGGTCTGTATTTCTGCTGGTCAGCAGTACTTCTGCTCATTTTTTCTCCCTGCTGTGTTGCTGTTGTTTCTGGTTTTGGTGCTTTATAACTGGACCACAGAATCTGAAAAGAGTGTTTTGTGCTGCTTGTGTGGGATGGAAGGCAGCAGGCACAACAAAGGCCATGGGTAGTAAGATGGGAGGCCCTGGGAAGGATTTTGTGAAGCAGATAAATATTACAAGACAAGAAGAACAGAATTAACAGAATCAAATGCCTCTCATCGTAAAGCTGTGGCCTGTGTCTGTTTTCACCTTCAGAGTTTTGTTTTTCCTTAGTTGTAGCTGTGCATTGTGAGCACCTGACTTGGCTGAGCTTGTCTGGCCTTAGAACTGCTGGGCAAGAAGATGCAGAAAGGACCAGGAGTGACTCCCAGCCACCTGTGTCATCTAATGTGGTGTTTTGTTTGGCAAATGACAGTGTTAACTTTCAGTGCAAGGACCTCTGACATGATCTTCAGCAGCCTAAATTCAAAGTTAAAGGAAAGTCTCTTGCAAAGCCTTTTTCCAGCTCCATCTTTAGAAGTGTTAATGTCAGCAGGTACTCTCATTTCTGGAGCTATGAAGGTTAACAAGTCTGAGCTTACAGTTTGCAGATTTGACTGACTTCCCCACATTCCCTCCTGGAAAGCATTTATGTAATTGGGAGTTTAGTGTGGTCACATCTTCTCCAGAACTTTCTGTAATATAAAGATAGAAGTTCTGGCTTCCAGAGCTAAATTAAGCCCCCAGCCCTTTCTGCATCAAATACAAGACCAATTTCCAAAACTGAAGCTCTTTCTTTCCTGCATCAGCTGTCACTTGGAGCAATAAACTCCATTTAAAACTCCATTGTTTTAGGAAAGACTTGCTGTGTCTCAGTCCAATGAACTCCACCAAGTCCATACTGACTTGCCCATAGTCAGACTGAGGGATTGCAGGCGAAAACTATGATATTCCTCCCAGAAGTTTCCTTCTTCAGCACTCTGTGACAAACATCACCAACTCACCAGTGACATCAGCACTCCGACTCAAATATTCTCACACCTGCTTGAATTTGGCATTTAACATTCTATTAACATTTTACAGACCCCAGCTTCCTCCACACAATATTTTCTCTGCTAGTATTCCCTATTAATTTAATAACTTTTTTTCTTTTTCCTCTTGCCCCGGCACATTTTTAATATATGTTTTTCAAACATATTTTAAAGTAAATTAAATTTTTTTAATTTGTTTAAATTTAAATAAATTTTAAAGTAAAGTAAATTTAATCAACAATGCACCTTCAGCTTCCTCCCTTCTTAGAGATGTATATTCTGTCCATGTTGCCTTTTCTGCTTTTCCTGAAATTCCAATTTTCAGCATTCTATCATTTGACAGCTCCCAGTGCAGCTAAACACACAAAAACTTCAACAGGATGTTAAGAAGCCCTTTTCAATAACCATGACCACAGACATCCTCGTAATTAATCACACACATCTGCAGGCAACTGCATGTACACTGAATTGTTTTCATGAAAGTGTCACCATTACTCAATGCTTGAAATGAGGGAACTCTTTTTCTTAAGTATGAAATTATTGTTTTCAAGGAGAAGATTCTAGAACTTCTAGTCCATGAAATCTTTTATCTTTAGTTTAGGTTCTCTATACCAGTCTCTGATCAAGCCAGTGTTTAACTGGTAATGGTAGAGAAAAGCTGAAATTTCCATTTTAAAGGACTGATGCTTTTTAGCTGTCAGAGCTGATCTGTAATCCGAGATAATGAATCTCATCTAACCTGTGTCAGTCTGTACTCCTCTATATAAAGAACTCAGCACAGCAGTCTATTAGATGTTTGGAAATAAATTACTTCTTTCATGTTCTCCCCATCATACTGAAACTTCAAGTACAGAATATTCCAATGCTGAAGGTTGTCATTTTCAAACTCCATTGGAATGTAAAATAGAATTGCAGTTAGGCAGTGTTTGAGACATAGTCTGTATAGGATTTACAGATTCACCTTTTTAAAACATGTTTTTAAAATGGTTCTGTGTGTACCTTCAGAGAGTGACTTAAAACAAAACGTAAGTCAATTATGCCCATGCACCCTGTTCATGCTCTTGTAAACTCTAAGTGGTGACAGCCATTGTAATAGGGAATAATTCATGTTTTCACAATAAAAGGAATTGATTAAGGGGTTTTTTTACAAAGTTCTTAGTTATAGTAAGAAACTAATTCATGGTTTTGGGGACAATGTTATGGTGATGGGTGAGTTGTATTTGTTAATAACGCTGTTGTAAGAAGTAAAAGACAAAAAGTTAAAAAATAAGTCAAGCGGGGCGGCTGTAGAGAGAAACTGGGTTGAACAGAATTTCCCAAGGAAGCCTCCGGGAGGAGAAACAAGGATATTACAATACCAATGGAAGGAGTGGAGCAACTGAGCAGAGAGAGATCAAAGACGGATAAAGGACAAAGAACAGGAGACAGCATCTAGCCTGGGACATTAA
Organism: Phylloscopus whistleri; assembly: GCA_017589585.1. Classification (NCBI taxonomy): domain Eukaryota; kingdom Metazoa; phylum Chordata; class Aves; order Passeriformes; family Phylloscopidae; genus Phylloscopus; species Phylloscopus whistleri. The sequence goes on along the minus strand of JADMLD010001284.1, from coordinate 44,315 downwards.
GAGTGCTCAAGCAGGTACTCACACCCAGGAAACCCTATTCAGATGGAAACCCCGCTCTCGCTCTCGGAATCCTGTCAGCCACCACACCGAAAGACAAAAAGAATACCTAGGAGCTTTGGAATCCAACGTCAGACTTGGCGGCAGAGAAGTCTCAAGCCCACCCCACACCTGGGTCTGGGGAACAAGCCTGGACATGCACACAGAAACCGAATCAAGAAGGGTATAAAGCAGAGGTGTTTCCCAGTGTACCGTGTGAGACCTCAGGCTGGCGTGACGCTGCGGAGCGCGCGTCGGGGTCTTCACCCGATGCGCATTGCTTCCTTGATTTGTTTGGCTTTGTCAATGTAATATTTGTTAATTCATGTTCCCAAAAATATAATGATTTCCTGACAGAGTGATATTGATGGAGAGTAAGAATATGGTCTCTATAAAGCTTCAGGAGGCACTGCCAGCTCAGGCGGGAACTGAATGGTAACCTCACGAGAGACTCTTTTACATTACCTTTGTGTATGTTTACGGATTATATTTTATACATGTAATATCCACGGGTGCGGGTGATGGTGAATTATATTATTTCTAAGAGTGCCAGGAAAATCCTTTGCAGCACAGAATGCTACCCGAGTCCGGGAAGGAGACAAAGGAATTAACATACCAATACAAGGAACAGAATGCTGAAACCAGGTGCGGTAGATATCTGATAAAGACTAACGACCCAATAGAATAGGACCCAGCTAAGCCATCAAGGATTCCCGGAACCACCTACCTCACCCAGGAAATCTATGCTAGACTGGTTGATCACCGCAGCGATGCTATCAGCAGAGTCATCGAGAGATAAAGAAGCTATAGAAATTCAGAACTGAGCAGTGGCACCAACACCAGCTCAAAGAAATTACATATTCCCCCTCAATATTTGGACTTTTTTAAACATGTTTTAACTTGTTCAGTGAACTAAGGGTATAAAACTGGCAGGCTGAGACTCGGACATTTGTGAGATCTGGGAAGGGAGTGTCTCGTGACACTCCAGGGAGATCTCACCCAGGGCAGCCCTGTCAATTTCCTTGCTCCGCAGACTTTGTGAATTTCGGTGCTGTTTCTGGTAAATTTCGGTATTGGCTTTGTCAATTTCGTGCTCACTGACAATCTGGTAATAAATTCTTGTTTATTTTAAATTGACTCTATTTATTTATAACAGTCAATTTCTTGTCTATTTCGTGTTCTAAATTTGTCTTTGGCAATAAACTGTTTTTGATTTAAAATTGGCTTCAAAAATCTATAACAGCCATGCAGATCAGCTGTCCATGCCAGCAAGTGGCTGGTGTATACCCTGCACAGCAGAGGTGCCCTGCAGGCACAGCTCCAGCATGGAAAAAGAGTTGTGGTGCACCAGCAGTGAGAAAGGTTTGGATATGGAACTTCAAAGATCTTCTGTTGTCAGGCAGTTCTTCTGTGTCCCTCAACACCGCTTTGTGTGCCTACGTTTCTCTTTGTGTCCCTGGAACCATTTCCATATCCCTGCACTCTCCTTTCTGTTCTCTCACATCACTTTTTGTCCCTGAACACCCCTTTGTATCCCTGCAAACTACTCTGTGTCCCTGGAAACAGCTGTGTCCCTGCACTCTCCTTTGTGTCCCTGTTTCTGCAAACCTGTCTGAGTCCCTGCATATCTCTTTGTGTCCCTGCACATCTCTTTGTCTCCCTGCATATCACTCTGTGTCCCTGCACATCCCTTTGTGCCCTGCAGACTGGGTGTCACATTGACATGCAGAACATTCTCCTCTGAATAAGAACCAAGCTGCGAAAGACATCATGTACTTCTGCCACCCCTTCCCACAATTTCCTTTCTTGATGCTTGGAGAGGAAACACCCTTAATGAGATGTCATATGAAGTCCAATTCTGCAAATTTAGCTTTACACGTCTCAAAATGCTGCTTCTGGGCTTGAATCTGATTTGCCAAAATTTATCCAAACTCGAAGAAATTTTTTTTTTAAGATTTAACTGAAGATGCACAAGATTCATGGTGATCAATACACCATCCCTCGAGATACTTGGTTATGCTTTAACAGTATTTTCTGTCCAGGTATCTAGTTAATAATGTTTTTATCTGGCAAAATGTATAGCACAAAGTTTTAGCCTATATCAATGCCATAAAGCATTTTAGTAATTTTGGGTCTCTAAAGTTTGGCTCCAAATATGGGGGCAAAATATAATATAATTTTAAATTATTTGATACATCCTGAAAAAAAATTTTTGAGGTTTACTACATTGCTGAGAAGCCTATCCACATTTTTAGTCAGAAGAAATGTTTTCCTTCATCTGAACCTTTGAAAATAAAAGGTTTTTTTCCACCACTGACTTAATAACAAACCTGTTGCAATGGCAATTTGTGAATTCTGTTAGGAAACAAAGAAAACAACACTAATGCTTGTTAAACTTTGAATACACTCACAAACTTGAGAAACTGTTGCAAGCATAAGGGTCACAGCAATTTGTGTGGGACTATGTCCCGTCTTGACAAAAAAACCAAGTAGTTATGTCTGACTAAATATTGATGATTGTGGGTAAACAGTCCTTGCCCTTTAGAGAAAGCTTTTTGTATTGCATTTTCTGTAAATGCTCAAGGAGTCACAGAGTTTGTGTACAATGCAGACTGTAGTCTTAAGGACACTGGAGGCTTTGTTCCACTCTGTCCCTTTCCTCCTGCAGCTTTCTGTTTTTCCATTCCCCCACTGGAGCTATCAGCAGTTCTGTAACTTATTACCCATGATCTGTGTTGCTCTTCCCTTAGCACTTCTGCATTTTGAGAGGATTGTGCACTATTTTAGCAACTCTTACACATCCTGTTTGGGGTCAATTAATAAATCAGATAGGCAGAACATAAACTAAAATACCTCATATTTAAAATATTACAGACTTAGACTGCAAAATATTAAAACCTTAAACAGTCTACATTTTCCCTCGTTATGTAAAAAATGTGGTTCAGACAAATGGAGACTACACTATTTCTACAAACTGACTCAGGCACAAACTGTATTTGGTTGTAGGAAGTAAGAACAATGAACATAATCTCAGTAGGATCTGAGGGACTGCACACCCAGTCATGTGGTTTGATTTTAATCACAGGACACTGGCACCCGCATAACATACATGTTTGGTGCTAACGATGGCTTAAACCCACTTCCCCCATCCTTCTTCCCCTGCTGAACACATAGTGTAAGAAGAAAACAGATTAAGAGATAACATGTCTAACAGCTTACCACACTGAAAACAGTAACACTGACAAAAAAACGGAGGTTTTTGTTTTCCTAGGGAATGACATTATGCAAACGAAAACAGTAAATCTGAAGAACTTCTAAGATGTTTATTCTAGTACTTACAGGGAAGTTTTCAATACAAGCACTACTCTTGCAAACCATTTTCCCAGTGTGAAAAATGCATATTGGGTGTTTTGGCTCTACGCAAATATTTACTATATGTAATATGCTAGTTAGAAAAGTTATGCAATATTAACATTTGAAACAAATAGTAAATGTAGTTTTTAACATTAAGTTTTAGTAAAAATCTGTGTGTAAGGTTTTTTTTCTTAGCTTAAGGGAGAGGGGCTATTCCAGGTGAATGTTTTACAGGAGATAAAAAACCCCCCTCTCCCTCTTCAGACAAAAGAATGCATCTCTCAGAACGCAGACGCTCCCAATCAACAAAAGCACGATCCTATGTCGCCAAAAGGCTTAAGCCAAAGACTCTTGAAAAACAAGTTTGTTGATAAAGCATGCATAATTATGAAGTTTCAGTCCTCAAAAAGGAGCAGTTTTCGAGCAAAGATTGCCTTTCTCTGTCCTGACATGGAGTCGGGAGGAGAAAGGACATTGCTTACCTATTTTCTTTGCCCCTTTTATTGTTTCCTTATTTGTCCTGTCTCTAAAACTTTTTAAACTTTTATTTGTATTAATTTTCTTTTTGTAACCAATTTTATTCTTTATTAAATTTTCATAAATTTCTAAAAATGAGTGATTGGCATTTATCACACCAGTGAGCACTCTTTAGATCTTGACAGACAACCTCAAATGCACTTTGCTGCTGCTTGAGACACTCATCTCGTTTCAAAGACAAAAGAGAGTTGAGGCAGGACATAAAGAGTGAAGAGTGGCTTTCGACTATGGATATCTAATCTAGGTCTGAAAAAGAGTTTAGGTCAGAAGTGGGACGTGGTGATGTCATGTAGTTGTATTTGTGGACAATGACTGCACAAGGTAGACAAATATGTCAGTTAAAGAACAAAGCATACTCAAAGCAATTTAAAGAGCTGCTGTTCCAGGGTATAGAAAAACTGTGTAACACCTGTATAGCTGTTTCTATTTCTCTATTTATCGTTCAAATGAATAAGCGATAAATTCACTCCAAAGAAGGTGCTACTGAGAAGTTTCCACCTGTTACATATTCCTGTTCCTACATGAAGCTAATTACAGGCATTACAAGCTACTTAGAAGCTTCAGGTCATATATGTAAAATTAATTGCTTAATTTCTCCATATTCTTATGTTTGAGGAGGACTCTTCAAAGCCACCATCAGTCTCCCCAGGAAAAAAAAACTGTTACCTGAATAACACACTACCATCATGCACTTACTACAACATCCCTGGATTTATCCTTATTGCTGCATTTAGCTAATTAGAGCTTCTTAAGCTCTAATATTTCCCCTTTCTTTGGTAAGCCTTTCTATAGCTGCAAAAATGCAAAATTTATCTACAGGGAAAATTTGCCAGCAACAAATGAGTAGGACTGGGTCCTAACTGCAGAGTGCTGAAGCATAATGTCTGTGAAGAGGAGTAATTAAAAGTCTTAAATTTCTGCCATCATTGCTCCAAAAGTAAAAAGCAAAATACCTTCCTTTGGCACCATCAGTTTTCTAACACAGAACTACTACGGCCTTGAAGAAAAAACCACACACACACAAAAAAACTCCAACAACCTGCCCCTCTGCTCCCAATCAAACAACGAAAAAAAACCCAGAAGAGGGAAATGAAAAAGAAATAAGACATGTACTTCATGTATCTCTTAGCTTTTACCAAAGGGCAAAGGTGATAGACTTCACATATATCTTCGCTAAGACCTAAGTTTACTGTGGGAGTCGTTTTGCAGTGTAGAGCTACAATAGCAGAAAATTAAGTACATTTCTTGAATTATTGCCCCAGGGCAAAACCTCTCCGTTTTAAAATAGAGGATTTGTGCCATTTTGTGTCAGGGATCTTACTACATGAGAAACTGACTTCCAGGTGTGGCATTAGTCTTTCATTTTTGTTCTCTCTGGGGAAGTCAAATTAAGCCAGAGTTCTTAAGAAGTGGCATATTTGCCTTATTGAAAGGTAAATAAACCCTAGGTACTTAAACAACCATGTGCTGCAACTCCAGTGAGAATTCCTAACTTCTGACATAGTCCATCTGCTAATTTTTTAAGCAGGGTGGGCCTGGCTATAGGCAGAGAAATCAGAAGCTGCTGCTGTTGCTGCAGAGATGGTGAGATAGCCTGGCCATATGGTGAGCTCTGGAGAGAGAGACAGAGAAAAATTCTTTAAAAGGTCACCCTGACTTAAAAGACCCACATTGTTCTGGTTGATTCATCTGGGTCCTGAAACAGCTCCCAGGTATGGTCACAAGGTAGCTCTCAAGAGGTAGGGGAACAGGACAAATATTATGAAGTTACAGTCAGCAAATTCTTTCATATGCCATGATTCCAAACAAAATTCTTATTATTTACGGCAAATCCTCCCTCTCCTCTCAAAATAAAGAAAGGAAACAGGACAGGTGGAATTAGGATATTTCTAGTGTGTTTATCAGCAGGAAAATTGATGTACATTTACAAATAGCCCTCTTGCCAGCCACATAAGGGAAGACAAACTGTATTATTTGCACTAAGTGAGACATTATCCCTTTGCTGAACTGACACCATATTGCCCCTGCTTGGGAACCCACTCTTGATCCACTGAGCTCCCAACCAGTGGCTCACTGCCCATGAATTCAAACGGGTCCCCTTCACTGCACAGCAGCACTGTCAAGAGCAGAGAACTCAACCATGAGCTCCAAACACTGCCAGGAGCTAAATCCATTCTTCACTGCAGCATGGAGGGCAAAACATCTCACCAACACACAAGGACTGAACATAGTACTTTAAAATCTGGGTGCATGATTTTTAGCCAGAGATTTTTCAATCCTGCATTTAGCAAAGATCAGTGCATGTTGCATTGCCATTATCAGACTACACAGGAACAAAAATGCTATTGTGGGCCACAAGAGAGTGAGAAAACTGTGCAACATTCCTAGTCAAAGTGCATTTTTCCCTTATTTCATTTGCACTTTCAAATACTGAGCTATTCCCCCCAAATGGTAATCTAAAGAAAACCTCCCTTTGTTTAGTGATAGTGTTTTGCCATCACATAGTCTCTAGAAATCTGCTTGATTTCCCAGACGTTGGTATTTACTGCAGCCTTCTGTCTCCTAGAAAGCACACATGACCTTCTAATAGAGAATGTCTCTTTTCACAGAAGGTAGGATCTTGTACTGCAACACTTAATGGATTATTCTTCAACCTCTGCTAATTTGTTTATGCCACAGTATTAAAGTTTTTTGAAAATCCCAGAACATAAAATGCATAAAAAAATGCTCTGTATTAAGCTTATAATCAGTTGTAGTACTTCTCTGAAAGGTAAAACAGAATTATAAGCCATGTCACAACACCACCTTTTACTTGTATTTTTCCAGTATTCAAAATTCAGAGGAATAATCTCCACAATCCAGGCCACCCTCAGGAAGAGAGGGCATGGCACAGCAATGCTGAAGTGCCCTCTGATGAGTATTTCTGAGACCTTAGGAAAAATGAAAATCTATGCAGAGGAATTCCCAATCATTCAAATCTGAAGAAAGATATTTGCCGTGCAACCATGAAGATAAACGGTAAGAGTAATCAGTCTTTGATAAAACTGCTAAAGCTATTCAGGACTTAAACAAGGTCCCAGCTTGTACTTCAGACAATGATTTCAACATATATATTATATGTATATTTTATATGCAGTTTCATGAAATTAAAGTAATTACAGAAGTTATCCTGGATTAGTGTACCATGGCTTAATATGTTACTTAAATGTACTCATTCACTGCAGTCATACTACAATGATGTAGGCAGCAAAAGCAATTCCCAGTTATGAGACTTATGCGGTTACTCATTGATTTCTGTGAAATAACACAGATTTTGTGAGATAGGACCCAGAAGACCTAATCATTCTAATTTTCTTCCCTTATTTATTTTTAAAAGCAAAGGATAGTTGGAAAATATTCTGATTTGCAATGTCTCGGCAAATGGGCTTAGCTTCCTCCTGAAATTAACAACTATCACTAACTTATGGCTCAACATAATTTTGTAAATATTTAGAAAATATAAAATCAGCAAACTTCCCATTTAGCACATCACACAATAAACCAGCCTGTTTTCATCTTCATTCCCCTTTTCTCACCAAAGGGCCTATGAAATTTTTTAAGTACACCATATTTTTTCCTGATGGAGGAGCACTGCATTCAACATATTTTCTAGTCAGGAGGTCTAGTGCCAGTACTGTTAACAAAATGAAGAGGTAGCTTGTTTTTTCCCAGTTTGTGCAATCAATCTGCCTGACTATAATTAAAAATGTGAAATTATTTTCCAGAGTTTCATATCTACTACTATAAACTGCAACGGTAGAAAGTCAGAGCTTCACAGTTTGTCTATCAGAGTGGATTTTATTTGCAAAGAGTTAACAGTAATTGCCTGTAAAGAGAGATTTAAGGGTGATTATTTTGCTGCCTGGTTTATAGGCAGCAAAAAGAAAGTCTGTAGTCTTTGATAATAAAAAACACTGACTATGATAAATGAAAGTTCTTTGCCTCTAGTAAAGTAAAAGAAATGAGGACATTACTAAAAAAGAGAGAAGATTCCTGGCTTTGTAATTTCATTAGTCCCTGATCAGAAAGATGCATCCCATTAGTCTGAGACAGGAGTGGTACCCCAAGAGGCATCACCTGAAGAGAGGGGAGAGTTGATGTGAGAAGCATGGTCTGCTCCCAGTGCAGAGAAGAGGAGGGGCCACTATGGCAGGGACCAGTCACAGCCCCAGGGAGGCAGAAGGCACAGAACCAGTCTTCCAACCTGGGACCTTCTTGGACTTACTGAAAGTTCGCTACATGAATCACTTGTAAACAGAATGGCTTAAGTTAAAGGAACTGCAGAAAATACAGTTATTTACCACATGGTTGCCTATAGCAAGTTCATAGTCTTTTGGCATTTTTCTTTTTCTTTTTCCCTGGTTTGCGGTTGCTTTTGAATATTTGTTTTAGAGGTTTGTGGTGATTTCTTTTTTAATGTATCCTCAAAACCTTAAACTTATAAGGGCTATTAATAATGAACATGCAAGGCTACTTTTGTACTATACAGTACTAGAAATAGGCAGTATATAGCAGTAATGTGAAATTACTCCCATTTATTCAAACACTGCAATAGAGCTACACAACTCTATAATGAAAATTGCTGCTCTGGTTGTGTTTCATAAATTTACGCATGAGTTTAAAAAAAAGATCTTGCAGCTATTTTAAGTAATTTTCATATAATAAAGTGAACACCATAATCCATCCAGTAATTGTAAGTGGTGTAATATTATTTCAGCCATGTTACTCTAAAAGGGCAAACTGCATGAGGAGGTAATATGTTATTAAATATACTGACACTGTGGAAAAAGCAGACATATTTTAGTTCTGTCTTCAGATACTACTTCAGTAACATAAGCTGATCATGTGGTGAAAATGCCTAAGATTTTCTTTTTAGAGACCATTTCACTGAGCACTAGAAAATATTTAGCAAATGGCAACATTTCCAAAATTGTCTGTCCTACTTATTTTTTAAAACATATACCTCTGTAGCTTACATTAATCTTAAAAAGAACCAGTTCTTCATCTTAGTGTTGAGTTAAAGTGATTGAAGAGGTTACAAAATCAGGAAGAATTTGGCCAAAGCACATAAGATGTCAGCAACCAGCACAATTCTGGCAGAATAGTTAAAACCTCCATGGGCATCAGAAGAACAGCCTAAAACCAAGCTTGGCTCTTTTCAGATAAATTTTGCTCCCTTGGCCATTCTCAGGTGTAACCAAGGAATTATTTCTTTTCAGAGAGGAAAAAATGTGTAAAAACTCCAATGTCCGTTCAAGGGAACTAGAAAGATCTTTGGAAAGATGTGATATTGAAAAGTTAAGACCAAGACCTGAGACATTAAGTATTAGACACTTAAGGCTAATCTTAGCTCTGCACAGTACTTACATCAGCTTTTGGTAAAACACAGGACTTTGAGCAATTTTTCCTTATTAGCAGACTCATCAGATGTCTCATTGCCACAGTCTTGCTCTGCTTTGGCTTTACCTCCCCATTTGTCTAACAGTTTGTGATGCTAAAGGGAGTGCTGAACACTTTTTCTGAACCACCAAATTGTTTGTCTGACTCAATACAATTTTTTTTCTTTCCATCTGTATAGAAACAGGGAGCAAAACTTGTCGCTGTGGGACACGAAATGAGGACACGGACTCTGGTTTTCAGAAGGCTGTGAGACTCAAAGTCTAAACTTTATTTTTCAAACCTGCCTTATATACTTTTTTACAATGAGCCCACCTAAGAGGTGGGATCCTTTGGCCCATTGGTCACCCCAAAGGGCCATCAAGCGAAATCCCTCCTTTGGGAAAGAATGGAGAAAAACAAGATAGTTTATAATAACATGCTCCTGTTTACAACAGGTGCCTGTGGGAAAAGAATTTCCCGAAACCAAAACATGGCAGGCACAAGCTGTGGCTACATAAACTCATCAAATGTCAATGTGTGCCTCTCTGATAATTATCTGAACTCCCTTTGCAGATAACAGAGAGCAATTGGCAGGTTTGGAACATGGTTCATTCCATCCTAAGGGCATTTTGAATAGGTTGGGTATAACATGACCTGAAAGGGTTTTAACTCTGAGCACCAATGAAGCCTTATATAGGTACCTATAAAAGTAGCTGTCTTTGATTTTTACCCAAGGGGAAATTGCTCCCACTCCTTCTAAGTACAGCAGTCCATAGAGAAATGAGTTTTCGAATGCAGGTCATGGCAACCTCTTCTCAAGACTCTCAAGAGCAGCAAAAAATGTCACCATGATACCCATCTCTCATAATCCAGAGCCCTTCCATGTCTTGGTCAGTGAACAGCATTTGATACTCTCCTGATGTAGTCAAATTGAAAAACAATGGATCTCTCAATCCTCTGCCTCCCCATGTCCCCCCAAAGCAGTACAGACTAACACATGTGATGAAACTACTCTGAGAAAGCAGCTATGCTGTATCGTGGGGCATGCACAAAGTTCCCCACAGCACACCACCATTTGAAGCAGAAGGTGAAAGAATACAGGGAAGAAAAAAAGAAAATAGAGAGGCCATCTCAGAGAAAGAAATGGAGAAGGACATGTATACACATATCTATATTTATTTAGATATCTGGAGATGAGATAGGCAGATATGTCGAGACACTGAGGGAGGCTGAGGAGGGACAGATGCTGAAGTGAGAAGACAGGCACATGAAGATAAGGTGATGAGAGAAGGAGGTGGTGGGAGTGTGCAGAGTGGGTCAGGAGACATGCCAAGCAAAGAGCTGCATAGCAAGAAAGGAAGTGAGAAAAAGGAATTCAGAATAGAAGCAGCAGCAAATAGAAAATAAAATAAGCACATAGGCTCATGGTTTCAGAGTCTGGGGACACTGAGCATGCAATGACATAAAAAAACCCCACCATAGTGGAGAAGAAGAGCAAGAGAGAAACTGCAAGTTTGAGGAGAACAACTGTATTGCTTTTCAAGCTCAGGCAATAAGTAATAGTACAGAGACACATAAAATGGAGTGAAGAATACCTTAGGTCTTTATTTTTTCGTATTTAATGCCTTAAGTTAATCATGAGTGTCTTAGAGAAGATGCAATACTTGCTGAACATAATTAAATGTGATGCCGATTTTTTAAGGCTCAATGCAGCATCAAAAGTGGTATGAAACAGCTCTGTAGACTTGCTACACCTAATGCCATTTCAAATAATACACATTCAGGAATTGAGGGAAAAATATGCTAACTATGGCAAGCTGCAGTATTGCACGTGGGCGTAACTCATGCCTCACTAAAATATGGTCTTAACAGGCCTGTGCCCTTTCTACCCACCTTGTGTAACTGAGCAGTCTGTGGTCTGACAGATGCTACTGAGACTAATTCATAGTATTCAAATTTCAACCCTGAGAAACCACCATCCTTAAAGACTGTTTGTCTCTCTGTCCTTCATATTAAACTCATTCTTTAAAAAAAAATCTGAAAAAAATCCCATCTTTTAAAGAAGAATGCATAAAGTAACCATGTAAATCCACCTTTAATAGGCTGCCGATAATCTTTCCCCTCAAGCTCATCTTCTCTTGTAAAAGCACTGAAACTCCCTTATGCACCTATGCATAAACATAAGAAAAAATAAACCATTTTTACTTGATCTTTTACTATTACAATAGGTGAAGTAGGTGCATTTTGCCTTCTTGCAGTGTCCTTACCTGCCTACTGCCATTCTGTAAATGTGAGGTTATTTAAGTCAACCATATCACATAGTTTTAAATGCTCTTGCAGCATATCATTTAAATAAGCATGTAACTGCTTCTACTATTGCTGCTATTGATCAGCTACAGTTTTTCTGCCATGGTAATGAAAGAATACATCTTACAGCTGCTATCAATCACTCATGGCATGATGGGATCTAATAGCCCTAGACAAATCCTAGGTGCACACAACGGGCTATACAGGCAAACAGCTAAGAAAAAGCCATATACTCTTCAAACCTTATAACTTCAAGGAAAAACAAACCAACAGACAATTACTGAAGAGTGCTAGGAATGGCTTATCCACAGATCAGTGACAGGAAAAGTACACTGTACCTTCTCCTACCACTGGATTTGAAAAGAGCTGTCTGTGCCAGTTTCTTTATCCCTCTTACTCTGTGGGTTATTCAAAATCGCAACCTTCTATTAAATGTACTTTCTTCTTTTAAGGTTGTCATTTCAAGAAGCTCATTATGTAAGGGACCGACCAGTGGCTACAGCAAGAGCGTCATAGCTGATTTCTAAAAAGCCAGCTTCTGTACCTAACACTGACATGAAAAAGTGTACTTTGAAAAAAGGAAGAAAACAGCCCCAGACATTCCAGAAAAGCAATGCAAAAAATTCTTTAAAAAAAGAAAAAAACGTGCTGTGCAAGTTTAGATCCACAAAGAGCCAAAACATTGGTATTTTCTCTTTCCAGTTGATTAATGCAGTGTGATGACAAGTATGGTCTTTATAGAAAAATTATGCCTATTTGTATTGTTTTCCCCTACACCTCTGTTTCCAAGAACATCACCTTTCTAGGAAAAGGGTATGACCCAATTTCCTTTCTGACAAACAATCTACTTCCTTTGTTTGTTTTTTTTTTTCACTCTAGTTATCCCACAAGTGTTTCAAAACAAAGCTGTTTCCACTTGAGCAACATACTCTTTTCTTCAAGCTAGACATGGATAAAAATACCAGAATTCTTTAAACTGCTTTCAGTTCACCAGATATTTATGAACCAACTAATACGTGCTACCACTATTATTTGGGGGGTTATACTCTCCCTTTTGCCAGCCACTTAATTCTTCTCTGTAACTGAATTCACAGACTCAAATCAACTCCTCAGTCCTCTCCACTTACCACTTGAAGGGAAAAAGCACTCTATTTTTAGCAACATTCTCTTTTCTCAGCCACTTTCTCTTCTGTAAAAATATTCTTTTAACAAGTTTCTGTTATTACATTGATGTGTGACAAAGACTACAGGAAAGATTTTGGTACAGGGAACACTTTTACTTCTTACCAAATTCCTCAAGATAACCATGGCAATGCACGTTTCTTCCCTCAGTAAACCATCAGGACTGAAGAGGTTAAGCTGTCAGACAGAATTACAGTAGTTTCCATTTCAGAAAGTTTCTTTTATAACCATTCTCTTATATTTGAGAGGAGAAGTGAACCAGACCATCAGAAAGCACATTTTAAATTAATGTTGCTCAGCACTAATTAGGTGACTGAATAGTTTCTGCAACCTTTTATCTGCCATGTTCTAAATTTTGTGCATTAATCAAGCAGACAGATATGGGGTTTAGGTGAAAATTCCAGCAGGAAAATAACTTGTGTGTGTTGGCAGAAAATCACAAAAATTTAGATAGATGAACTCCCCAATCTCACACCACACCTCTGCTTAAGTCAAGAAATTGTAAAACAATTGGAAAATGTATCTGAAATGGTAAGAAATAAATCAATGAGTTTATGAGTTGTGGCATGTATTTTCCATTTTTCTTTTCGCTGTGCTGACTGAGAGGAGAAAGATGAGAATCCGGCACTTGGCTCTGCATTTCTACATTAAATCCAAGTATGTGTTTCTGATGATTTTTCAGTTACAAGGATCCTGAGACTCCAAAATAAATAACTTTATTTTAACCATGTTAAGAGGGTAACAAAAATGAACAACCTTCCTATGCAGCATTAACATTCCAGGACAATACCTAATGGTTTTCTTTTTTAAAAAAAATATTATCTGAGGTCCTTTCATCTTTCACTATACTGTATTTAACTTATTATGACAATTTCTTGTTCATGTCATCAAATAGTCATGAAACAAAGGGTGAGTTAATTCTTTAATTCAGTGAATTATATGAATCATTAACTTTGTCTCAGACATCATAAATTCATAAAACAATAGAATGGATCCTTATTTAGATTGCTTACATTTCTTAAGACTGGGACAAGATTCTGACTGTGCAGCAACTCATTAGGTGATGCCTGAGTTCTGCTGTTTTCAGGCAAAGGCCAAATACTTCCTTTGTTTATATATATGCTGCAATACTCAAAACTTTTTCTAGGTCAACAACGAAGAAAATTAAATTTCTTGGCATTGGTAGAAAGCTGTCATTTATTTTCAGGCTCTCTTTCTTTCAATAGTGCCATCTAACAAAGAAGAAAAATATGTCTATTGTTGCCTAAAGTCTGTGCCTTGCAGTAATTTTCATTCACTGGAAATAACAGCACACCTTCAATTATGTTAGGCTCAGTCATTTCAGTAACAGCTCTTTTTTGCACCTACATTTTGCAGTATTTTCATAATAACTATTTACTATTAGCACTTGAAAGTTTGATTCAAGTTATTTATGTACACTTTGTTAATTGCATGTATGTTATCAAAAGAAGTTTATCATCCAATGTATCAAACATAAAGTTTCAAGATTATTGATATGCTACACAGAAATTATTGTCTATATTTTTGTATTTAGGAAATTCAAAACATTCCTCCAAGCACCTTGTGTTTTTCCAGCAACAAAACAGAAGCAACTGAGGCATAGTCAAGTTCTTGTTTGGTTGGTTTTGTTTTGATGAAAACTTTCCTTGTAGTTTTTCTTCATTTTGCCTCACAGGAGGAGACACCTGCCCAGAAACTATTTTAATCAGCCTGTTCCTGAAGGACTGCACTCCACGGAAAGGGACCAACACTGGCACAGTTAGTGAAGAACTGCAGCCCAAGGGAAGAACCCGTGTTGGAGTAGGATGGGAAGGACAATGTCCCAGGGGATGGGACCCCATCTCAGAGCAGGGGAAGAACATCAAGAGGGAGAAGCACCAGGGACAAAGTACTGTGAATTGACTGCAACCCTTCAAGTTGAGTCTTGTAAGATTGGGGGGGGTGGGGGGGCGGGGAGAGGGAAGTGGTTTTAGACTCACTCTCATTTCTCCCCATTCTAGTCTGATATTAATTTGCATTAATTAAAATCAATTTCCCCAAGATCATCTTGTTTTTCCTGTCATGGTAAATGGAAAAAGACTTCCCTATCCCTATCCTGACCCAAACCTTTTCACTGTGTTTTACTTAATTGACCCAGGGGTGTGGTAAAGCACCTTAATGGGTATGGCCGCTTAGCCAAGCTCAACTCACCACATCAGGCAGATTCAATCACCAGAGAAACCAGGTCTTGATCAAGCTTCCAGCAGAAGAAACAAATGGTATGAAATGATAAAGCCATTTTAAAACATAATATGACTGACAGGAAAAGTCTTATAAAATCAACACTAAAAAAAAGGTGGACTTACAAGGTACAGAAATAAGAGACAGGATGCTGGACTGAGACAGAATCTGTTCTTTCCTATTTTTTTTTTTTAATATAGTTTATATCTACATCAGGTGACAGCTGATGCAGGAAAGAAAGAGCTTCAGTTTTGGAAATTGGTCTTGTATTTGACGCAGAAAGGGCTGGGGGCTTAATTTAGCTCTGGAAGCCAGAACTTCTATCTTTATATTACAGAAAGTTCTGGAGAAGATGTGACCACACTAAACTCCCAATTACATAAATGCTTTCCAGGAGGGAATGTGGGGAAGTCAGTCAAATCTGCAAACTGTAAGCTCAGACTTGTTAACCTTCATAGCTCCAGAAATGAGAGTACCTGCTGACATTAACACTTCTAAAGATGGAGCTGGAAAAAGGCTTTGCAAGAGACTTTCCTTTAACTTTGAATTTAGGCTGCTGAAGATCATGTCAGAGGTCCTTGCACTGAAAGTTAACACTGTCATTTGCCAAACAAAACACCACATTAGATGACACAGGTGGCTGGGAGTCACTCCTGGTCCTTTCTGCATCTTCTTGCCCAGCAGTTCTAAGGCCAGACAAGCTCAGCCAAGTCAGGTGCTCACAATGCACAGCTACAACTAAGGAAAAACAAAACTCTGAAGGTGAAAACAGACACAGGCCACAGCTTTACGATGAGAGGCATTTGATTCTGTTAATTCTGTTCTTCTTGTCTTGTAATATTTATCTGCTTCACAAAATCCTTCCCAGGGTTGGGATGGCCTCCCATCTTACTACCCATGGCCTCCCATCTTACTACCCATGGCCTTTGTTGTGCCTGCTGCCTTCCATCCCACACAAGCAGCACAAAACACTCTTTTCAGATTCTGTGGTCCAGTTATAAAACACCAAAACCAGAAACAACAGCAACACAGCAGGGAGAAAAAATGAGCAGAAGTACTGCTGACCAGCAGAAATACAGACCTGCTGGAATTGAATACACAGGCTGTGACTGGCTTTGGTTGATTGGGGATTTTTTGGTGGTGGTGGCTTTGTTGTTGGTCTTTTTCTTTCCCTGAGACACATTTGGGATATCCCATCTGACTTTCAGTCTTCAGAGCTCATGGGCTAAACCCACTCGCACACTGCCTGCTTGATCCATGTTTCTGTGGGTTCTGCCTGTCCAGTGGACAGAGGGACCATCTCTCCTGTCACACAATGCTTTGTGCAGCATTAATGTTCTTAGACATGTGCTGTACACAGCAGTGTACAGTAAATAATTATACCAGAAAGATTCCCATCCAAGCATGAAGCTTATTTGTTTAAAACATATCTTGATGTAAGTTTTCATTCTAGTTTAAGGAAGTCCTTCTTTGCTCAGTTTTGGAGAGGCGAGGAGAGGAGAGGAGAGGAGAGGAGAGGAGAGGAGAGGAGAGGAGAGGAGAGGAGAGGAGAGGAGAGTTGAGTTTGGATTTGGGGGCGATAAAATGCTACTGGCTAAGGAGAACATTGAACTCACTGTTAAGAGGCACTATGAAATTGTAGTAGCATGTCGCATTTTATTTTGAAACCAATAAATATTCAAGACTACAGTAAATGAAGCAAGATTCCTATATTCACATTAAGAAACCCTAGCAATAAAGGACAGAACCAGCTCAAATGTCTACTTGTTATTATTTTGCTAACTGGTGGGGTTGTTTCTTTGTTCCTGCATGTGGCCACTCATTTAAGATTAAATCATTCAATAGAATTCCTACTTTATTTCCCATGAGATTTTCAGTATGCAACACATTGTGTGCACCACCAAGGCAAAGCTGTGGCTACAAAAGGATTTTGTTTGGGCAAAACATCTCCTTGAATTTACAAATATGTGTGGCACAACCATCTGTAACAAAACAAGCACCAACAATCACATTTTCTTGCCATAATGTATCCCACAAACAAGTTATAAACTTATTTCCTGAATCAGTAACAACTAATGATTAACAATATTTGACCCTCACTTTTCTGCCATAAAGATATGGACTTTTAAATACGTTAGCTTGTTGTTTTGTCATTTATCATTCAAGATAAATTTTACATTTTAAATTTAATTTTCTTAATCACTTAAAGAGTGGTTTTCTTAAACAGTTAAAGAGTATATTTCTACAAGATTTATTTGCTCAGATGTGACAATCTCTCATTCTTGACATTTTGTCTTGCCTAAGAAACCTAACTGCTATCACACAGAACAAGACAGAGGATTCTGATTCAGTCAAGTGTTCAGTAGATTAGTTTAACTGCAGTGAAACTGTTTCAAATATGAGTGAGAAATAAACACTATAAAAACAAAAACAAAACAAAACAACCAAAGCCAAAACAACAACAAAAAACCCCTCAAACCAACAATAATGATAATTCCAGGGAAGATGCAAAGCCTAACACGGCTTTGGAGATAAGGGTGGTTAGAATGAAGGACCAGACATCTTAGGCTGCATTAGGGAAGCATTGCCATCAAGACAAGAACATGGATAATGTGTGGTTGTTGGGGGTTGATGTTTTTTGGTTGTTGTTGTTTTTGGTGTGGGGTTTTTTGGGGTTTTTTGGTGGGTTTTTTTGGGTTTTTTTGTTGTTTTTTTTTCCTTTTCTTTACTTGTTACCTGTAGAATTTTTTCCCATTGTGTTGCTGATGGCTGGGTGCTTGAGACCATGGGACGGGCGGGGGAAACTGGGGCGGGGGAAACTCTCACTGGATCTGAGCCTTCAGAGGGGAGCGGTGTAGCTACAGCTTGGGGAAAGGAACTCACTCGTGCTACAGAAGTCCAGCATGGTCCTGCTTCTTCTGGTGTGGGGTGAGCCTCTGCTCCTGGGAGCAGCCACTGATCTGGGACCTTGTTATCTCCTGCCTCACTAAAGAGGGCCTGTCGCCGTGCTGGGGGCGGGATCGGTGTTGTCCCACCCCCGTGCTGCTTCTTCGGCACTGCTCTGAAGCTTGTCGCCACTGCAGCCCGCAGAGTGGGCTCTGGAGTTCTCTGATCATCTCTTCCCCTCTGGGCCAAGCCACCATTGCCACGTGCTGGCCGAGTCCATGCCACAGCGCCCCCTGCAGCCGCGACCACCGGGAGCCTGGCAGCGCCCCTGCCGGCTGTGACTGTAACTCCTACAAAGGGGAAAGTGCCTGCAGTCAGGGAAGCTGTTACTGGGTTCCGGGTTCTGTTTATTATTAATGCTGTATTGTTGTTTGTTTGCCTTGTTATACATACTAGTAAAGAACTGTTATTTCTATCTCCGTAACTCTGCCTGAGAGCCCTTTAATTTTATAAATTATAATAATTTGGAGGGAGGGCGTTTAAATTCTCCATTCCAAGGGAGGCCCTGCCCCTCCCTAGCAGACATCCGTCTTTCAAACTGAGACAGTGGTTGCACATCAGTCACTAATGATAGTATATGGAAAAAATAGAATATCTGATTTTTGAGATGCTTTTGTGTTCTTTGCACATCAATATCCCAGAAGTTCATATCACCCATATGAATTTAAAGGTTCAACTCTGAAAATGCATTTTTTTTTCTGGCTTCTCATGATGACATACAACAACATATAACAGAAAGTTAGTACATATTTTAGCAGTCATACAGATTCAGCTTAGGAACCATGCAAGGCAAAGAAAACATGGTCCTGGCCAGGATTAAAATGTTATTAACTCACCATATATTCAAGTTTACCATTGTCAACCTACACTTCATCAGGTCATATATCTGTTATATAGTATTTACAAAAAAAAGAGAAGCATCTATAGATAAACTTGATAGTTCTATACAGCAGAAAACAAGGCAATACATTAAGTCATGGGTTTAATTATCATATTCTGCAGGTTGAAAAGTTCTAAACAGCAATATTTTGCAAGTATCTAAACTGCCTTGAAAAAACAATCAGCAAAAGCTAACAGTGTGAAATATCATCATAGTAAAAAAAACCCTCTTAAAATGTAACTTTATTCTTCATAAATATGATTTTTATTAAAAGTATGTCATCAGGTAGCCACAAAAATAAGAATGGCAAAGGTATGGTACTTCCCACCACTAGGATGTGGTGTAACTTAACTTTCTCTCGAGACTATTTGATTCAGTGAGAATGTTTGAGAAGGAAGATATTTGACAATTGACTGTTTAATTTCTGATTCACCTATTACAGCTGTGAAGACACAGAAATAGTAATAAACAATGACAACTAAAGCCACTGAGGAAATAAACAAATCAGAGGCACTTTGGCTTTTAATACAAGCTATAACAACCCTCAGATTTTCTTTCAGCCTTATGCAAATACAAAAGCAGTGGCATGAGAAGTAGTCACATCAGCCTTGCAGCTGATAAGTCTCAGAAGAGAGATTAGAAAAAAATATATAGATATCCTAAAATGGAAAGAATGAAAACTATTTGAATGCATAGATGGGTATTAAGTGAAAATGACACTGCAAGTTGTCACTGTGAATGAATAAAATAAGCTTTCAGGGAAGGAGCAATTACAAGATGTGTCAGATACAAAAGATACTTGGAAAAGAACAGAGTTACCTCAATTTCAGTGTCACACATTAAGTCGACACGGGCATGGCCATGTTTTCCCCACAGTATAACTGGAAGAAATGCAAATTACGATCATAATAATCATAAGTTTATTTCCTTTTTTCACAGCTGCCCCAGCTTGTCAATAAAAGTTGTTGCTTAGTTTACAATACCACTATTCAGATCACAAAGCTTCTGCCACATAAACACTGTAAATAACTGTTTTAGAATGACATTAAAAACTTTGAAGATTAAATTTCTTTGTCAACACTCTCCAATTTTTGTCTCTGCATCTTCTGCATTCACAAAAGCAAGATGCATTTAGTCTTTATTCCATGGGTACTTGAAGTATTTAACACTTCTAGGATGATTTTCCCATTTTTACTGCTAGTAAAAGGCAAAATGAGATGTAGTACAATGTACAAAACTGTATTTCTGAAGAGAAGGTGCTTTTAATTTGGCATTGTCCAGTATATTTGATCTGTAAATCATAACTGACTTTTCTGCTCCCAGAGGAAACGGAACATTTGGACATTAGAAAAGTCTGAAATCAGGTATGCATCAGAGAAAGAAAGCAGATTTTATCCCAGTGAGTGCCCTAAAAATGTTAGCACTGAGTGATAATGAGGAGAGGTAAGGAAATCCAGTGGGACAAAGAAGAGCTCTAAAGCCATTCTCACACTGCTACCATTTGTGTGATAACGCCCTGTTACGGTTCACTTACCATTAAGAAGAACATGTGAAAAATTGGTCCCTAGCCTCAAGCCCACTCAAGCTGACTTTGGATTTAACATACAAGACGGTGCGTGAAGTTAGAAGGAAGAATGGCACA
Organism: Phylloscopus whistleri; assembly: GCA_017589585.1. Lineage (NCBI taxonomy): Eukaryota > Metazoa > Chordata > Aves > Passeriformes > Phylloscopidae > Phylloscopus > Phylloscopus whistleri. The sequence continues at coordinate 23,772 of JADMLD010001284.1, read as the reverse complement.
GCTGAGAAACCATTCTAGAACTCTGCTTCTCAGTTGGCGTCCCATCCCCTCTTTCAGGTTTCTTTGCCTAAACACACCACAAGCTGCAATTTTGAAATGCAATTTTGAAACTTCAGGGATGGTAGATTCAGTCCTCCCTTTGACATCACATTAGCAATTTCTTTTTTGTCTTTTCATTTCAGATAGAAAACCACCAAAGCAACCGATTACATGCCAAACAAGTGGTCTGGCATCACAAAACAATCAGAAGAAGCTGACAGACTCCTAGGTAAGACTGAGCAACAAAGGTTCTTAAAAGTGAAAACAAGACAGCAAAAAGAAGGCAGAAAGAAGGGTAACATGACCACCTATTTGACCATTAAAATAACATTCTGTGCAGAAATAACAAAGGCAAAACTACACTGTTAAGTTCAAAGAAAAATAATCAAGAAAAGATAAAAATGTGTGACTAGACAGAAACTCATACATAAAAAAACCAAACAAAAACCTGAAACAAAATGAACACCCACCCCCCCGCTCATGTCCAGAAGAGTTTAAAAGTTATGTAGAATACAGACCTGATGTTATCAGGAAAGAAGTAATGGATAAAACCTGGAAATGTTATTAGAATTATTAGTTATATTTAGCACGCACACAGAGAATGCCAGAAAAACTGGAGTTATTTATACCACAAGCACCTGCATATTTTCTAGGTAGTTACAAACTCTTGTTTCCATAGAAAGCAAAACCATTCAATTTGTACATTTGCATGTTCTGTTGCAAATGAAAATGCTAAATCATTTCTTCCTGGAGAAGTATGTGGTACTTTGGAAACCTTTCCAATAGAATATAAATTGAGTTTTCATAAAGTAGTATATTGACCTAAGTATACATGTAAAATAGTAAGCTAATTTTTAATTAAATAGTTTCTTATGCTGCTTTTCAATGACCTGCTCTGCATTTATTTGCCTCAGCAAGGACTCAAAAACATAATTTAAGAGAAACCCACAAGTAAAAAATCTGATCTTATTACCTGTGATTCCCACATTTCAAACACTGGTGAAGTTGGTTTAAAGAGCGATAGCTAGAACAGGTAACAAGTCAGGATCTTATAGAAATACGGACAATCAACTGGATTTTGGGAATATGATGATTCCCCTGTCACAAAGCAAAGGCTGCCTTCAACACAGGACTCAAAATCTGCAGGCATCCATGACACTTAATTGCAGGGATTTGGCAGGAGGTAACATTAGAGGGCCTAAGGACTCTTTCTGGCTTCAGACTGTACTAAACAGATCGAAAACTAAAACCCACTAATACAGAAAGGTTAACAAAACATTAGCTTTGAGCAACTGATTTTCCTTTTGACAGCATCATCAAGATTTTTCTGCTTGTCAAAACTTCAGCCAAAAAAATGAGTAATTTATTGTGGCTTGTTAAGTAAACTGTGTTCTGATCTCATAAGGGAGATGCTTGTTAGTAGCTGCATTACCAAAATTAAACTAAGATAAGCAGAATGCCTTAATTATGCACATTTCTAGCAAAACAAAAAAGCAGCTTGCAGTAGCTTAAAAGGATTTCCACCAAATATGACTGGCTGCAAAGGTGGCTATCAAAAAATAATGTTGACTACCAACTTATTAATGTGAGAACTTCAGAGCAGGCATGGAAAATGTAGAAGACTGCTAGAGGAGGTTCTTCCAAAATGTATAAACTTGTCTTTTCCATCAAGCACATTTGGATGCAATGTGATGGGACTTCTGCAAATGCAGCACACTGTGCAGAAATTTAAATTTTAATATAAAATCAGTCTTCTCAGGCTGAGAAAATAAACTCATACTATAGAAATAATTTTTGTTCTGTTGCAGGAATGAAGGATTGCTTATCATTGGCATAATTGTCACCAATATTGCAAAGAAATCAGCCTGTGATTTACAAACAGAGCAGGTCAGCAGGTCAGGACTCTAAATGTTTCTAGGCTGAAAGGGGGGAAATGGCCTACGTATACCATTTTACTATTTAACTTGGGCAAACTGTAGAAAAATTGTTCTTTCACTTAAAATTAAAAGCAAGAACAAGGCTAGACACTGAGTTTTCTCCTTTGCTCCTACTCCTTATAACCTCCAATTCCAACCAAATTTTTCTCCCACAACTAGCCACACAGTTCATAGCTTAAATGATCATAGCAGCAATTCTGCAATAAGTCTGAACAAAAAAACATTTAAATTCAATTAAAGCAAATTACCCAAAAGTTTGACAAAGTTCTCACAGTTTCCTGAACACTTCCACACAGCAGTGCCATCCTTACAAGGAAAATAAAACATGTGGCAATCTTTATTTTCTCAGTTTCTCTGCTAGAAACACTAGTCCCTTTCCCCTTTCTCCTCTAGCAACATCTGTGACTTTTCTTTTGCTCCAGTGTAAGGGGCCCACGACCTCCTCATCCTGTTCGAGACTGTCCTTTCCTGGCTCCCAGCACTCAGCACCATGGCCAGCGCCATGGCTGATTGAGAGGGTGACGTCCAAACCAAAAGCTGGCATCAAACAGAAACTGCTTATCTCTGCCCTCTCTTTTCCTAGGTGGTAGGTCAGACACACTAGTTATGACATACCGCTGCCCTGATGCTGTTTCAAAGCTACTGTTGTTATTCAATAACACTGCATAGCATTGAATGAAAAAAAAATACTCAGGGTAAATGTTGTTTGCAACAAGGAAATGGTTGTAGCTTTTGTAATTTCATTGTAATGATGGCAAAAGGACAAGCATCAATAAATGAGCTACGTGCTGTGGTGTTGTGATGGAATTTTGACTTTGGATAGGAAGTCTGCTTGTTGATATAAGTGAAGTTTGTGAAGACTGTGTGAGAAACATAAACTTTGATGACAATTCTGGTTTATTCTGGAAATCATAGCAACTGGTTTACAAAATGATGCTGAAGACAAGCAATTACTGACCTAGATTGTACAGAGCTGTAATTATTCACTATCTCTGTTTCTCCAGTTTATGTCTAAATTTCATTATGCTCCAAACAGTGCTCTTGGGAAAAGCATCTCAGGAGTCCAGAACAAATCTGTTACAGATATGCTACATAAATGTATATACAGCGTTACATAAACACACAATGCTGTAGAAATAAGAGTGACTAATCTCACACTTTGCTTCAAATACAATTTTCTGACATGTCTTTTTATGCAGGGGAGCCTCACTTCTAAAAATGACAAAACTGATTTTGCTTAACTTGAATTAGGAAAGCCTTATCAACATATCTTACTCACTCTCCTTTTAATATAAGAAACATGTAGGAAAACTCAGCAGTTGAATTAGATTCCATATCCAAATTTGGTGGAATTATAAGGTTTCTGAATGACAGGTATGTAAATGCTGCTGTGTTTCATATCACACATTTTCTAGACCTCTACTGCTACTCAGCCTCCACCCCTCCTCCATGCAGTTTTCTGCCAGTTACTGACAGAAAACACATCTGTAGATACTCTGACTTTTTAATTTCCCTGCCTATTTAAAGATCTTGCATTTGAGTTCATAAATAATTGAAATTATTTTTCTCCTTAGGGAAAAATAATGCACAGAAGCAAACAGTTAAATTTCATATCAGCAGAATCACAAGACGTGCTGAAAAGTTCCAGATGACACGTATTTCAAAGATATCCATACAAAATTAAAAACAACTGACTTCTGGAATAAAGTATGCTCTAGATTACTTGAAAGTACCTTATCCACAGCTGAGGCCTGGGATCTACAACCTTCCCAGTCTGATCCTAACATTAGCAACTTCAGTGGTATCATGATCTGCAGGAATTCTGCACAAGTCACCTAAGCTGCATTTGTCCCCAGTAAAATGCAAATAATTGTACTGCAGTATACTGTTGGGAAAGGCAGGCCTAATTCACTTCATCAATCATTACAGCACCTTACAGACTAAAATTAAGTACACAACAGCAGACAACTGTGGCCACGTATCCTCCAAAGTTCCATTTTACTCAACGCATCCAGGTGCTGACGTTGGACATTTTGTTTCTTCTACGGACTCAGAGAAAGTGTGGCAGATTTCTACACATCTCCTCTGCAATGCAAGAGTGAACAGAAGGGAGAGTGAACTCATACTGTTTATCTGAACATCCTCCGGTGAACTGTTTTGTGACCGTGACCTATTACAGCTTTTAAACACATGCTTAATTTTAACTGTAAGAATTATATCACTGACTTCAGTTTTCAAGCTCTCTTCATCTTTCACAAGTTGAGTCTTCAGTAAAGACTGAAGAATCATTATTGTTGACCAAGTACTATTAGAAGGAGGTACTTCCATAAAAATCAGAGATTTAATCCAGGGCTTAACAAAATACAAAAATATCTTATATCTGTCTATACAATGCTATTCACAGTATTGCTCTTCAAAGCAGAACCACATCATTTTGTTTTCTTTTCTTGCAAGTTTCTATTTTTATACTATCCTCCTATCCATGAAGCCTTTCACTCCTATAGTAAGCTTATTTTGTCATTTAAATCCCCCAAATCTCCCTAATTTCATAGAATCACAGAATCACAGAATAGTCAGGTTGAAAGGGATCTCTGGAGATCATCTTGTCCAACTCCCTACCAAGGTGACCCAGAGCACGTGACACAGGAATGGCCTCAGGTGGGCTTTGAATGTCTTCAGAGGGGAAGACTCCACACTCTCCCTGGGCAGCTCTTCCAGTGCTCTGCCTTCCTCAATGGGAAGAAGTTTTTCCTCAAGTTAAGATGGAACTTCTTGTGTTTTAGTTTATGGCCACTTCTCCTTGTCCTGTCATTGAGCACCACTGAAAGGAGTCTGGCACCATCCTCCTGGCACCCACCTTGGATCCGTCTCACTATTTGCATTAATGAGATCCCCTGTCAATCTTCTCCAGACTAAATAGGCCCAGCTCCCATCTCTCTCCTTAAGAGAGATGTTCCAATCCCTTAATTGCCCTCCTTTGCCCTCTGCTGGACCCACTCCAAGACCCCCAAATCTGCTGTACAGGGGAATCCAGAACTGGATACAGCACTGCAGATGTGTCTCACTAGGGCCAAGAAGAGGGGCAGGATCACCGCCCTGACCTGCTGGCCACATTCTTCCTAATATACCCCAGGATCCCACTGTCTCCTGACCCCCAGGGTACACATGACCAGTTCATGGTGAACTTGTCACCCACGAGCACTCCAAGGTCCTACCCAGCAGAACTGATCTCCAGTGAGTCAGCCCGCAACCTGTGGTACTACTGGGGGTTATGCCTCCCCAGGTGCAGGACCCTACACTCGCCCTTGTTCAGTTTCATTAGGTTTCTCTCTGCCTAATTCTTCAGCCTGTCAATGTCCCACTGAATGGTAGTACAGCCTTCAGGTATAACTCAAGTGTAATTTCCTCAAGTGAAGAGCACTGGTTCAAACAAGCCAGTTATTTTCACAACTACAATCAATCTGAAAGATTTTCCTTTTGTTGCAAATTTAGTGAAGGTAAGTACACTTAGATAAACTTCTAATAAATAAAACAGATTTTAAAGGAAAGGAGAGAAAAAGATTGAAGTACAAAAGTATTTTTGAGTCTGCCCCAAAGCTTCATTCCTTGAGTGCCATATAACAGATCAGAAAAAAGAAAGGGAAGAGATGCATTTTCTACTGTGTTTTCTTGGTATGACTGCAATGTGCAGAGCATCAGAGTCCCATTATCCATCCCTTTTAAGTACAAAATTTCTTTGAAAGTAAAATTGGACAACTTGGACAGCATGAATGTGAATGGCCTCAGGCTGCAAGCATATTCCTAATTAATCTTTTGCCATCTGAGGGTTATACTTCTCCATGTATTTTTAGAAACTCAGTCAGCATTTCAAGAATTGTGAAGAAAGAATCAGCTGAGGACACCTGCAATCGAACTAAAAATACGTTCAAGTGTAACAGGTCAAAGAAAGAAATCTGTTCTAAGAGCAGACATTTGACGTCCACTACATCACATATTTGCTGCCTGTACTTTCTCAAGTGTTTCTATTTGTCCTTTTCTGTACCTTAATATTAAAAGACTATATGTCTCCTTCTCACAGTTAAAATCATCTGTCTGCTCTTCATGTCAACAGACTGAATAGACACCTGGTAACTACTCTCAAGTTTTTGTTTATAATCTGAATGAATGAGCTCTTTCACTTCACTATCTATTCTCTTGAAATGTTAAAAAGGTGCATCTCACCTTGATGCTATACTTTTATAAAACTATATGAATAACCTAATCTGTTGCTATAAACATGCCTCTGTGTTTCTCACTGCACATTATATCTTTCTCTTTACTTCATGCATGTGACATCTCCATCGTAACAATGTCCAATACAGACCAGATAATAGGGAAGAGAAGAAGGCAACTTCCTCAGCTAGTCATTGGTGCCATTATTGACTTCTTTGCATTCTTAACTGAAGAAGTTCATTTCTTGAGTAAAAGGACACAAACCTATACAGTCTGAGGGATATTACCTTGCAAGACACCATACCAATTATGAAATTGTAACTGAAAATAAACAATAAGTTTATTCTATTTGAGGTCAGAATTTAAAACCAGATTTATACAGTTTTTGGATTTACGCAACATGACTAAAAATGGAATTTGTATTAAGAGCCACTCCATCAGCAGTTATTTCTGAAAGTAAAAGCTGGTATAATGGAAGGGTTCAGCAGTTTTTGAAAACACCAACAGTACAGTTGTGTCTCATAGTAAAAATGTGAACTTGACTCTTGTAACATGAGCTCTCCTATAGAGATGCCGATGCCCATGTAAAAAAAGACTCCCAAATCCTGCAATGGACAGATTTTTAGCTAGATAAATGGTAAGATATATCTTTTTTTTTTTTTTTTTTTTTTTTTTTTGAAAGATCAGAAGTACAAACAAAAGCACTATCAGTTTTATAAGGATCAAAAAATGTAGTACTAAGAACCATCTGGTAAAATGTAACATTCTAATGTAACTAATGCTACAACTACTCAGATTTTGAGGGGTTTGGATTTTCTTCCAATGTGTTTTGTTGATATCAGATGTGGATACTAGCACCATTTCACCCTTGGGTTTTCTTGCATTTCTCAGATGAAACAAACTCAGCTGATTATATGAATTATTAAGAATTTGTGACATCTCACAGGATCTGGAATTCTTCCCGGTGAAGTGAAAAACACTAAGTCTTACTACTTAATGAATTATTTTCTTAGCAAGCATAAAAATATATTACCTCTGCATGTCCCCATTCACAGAAGGAATACTACTGCACCCAGTATCTCATGGAAAAGAACCTTAGGCTATTAAGTTTGAACAAAACTGACGGCATGCTCTATGCAAAAGATACCATGTGTTTGACTTTCTCACATTTGAATATAGCTGCTATATAATCTAAGTTTCTTTTTAGGGAAACTAGTTCCCTAGTTTCCCTAAAAAGAAAGAAAGAAACTAGGGGGAAATCTCCACATTTGTGAATGGTGTATTCTGCCATTTATGAGTAAATATGTCCACAAAGTGTCCACTTCTTCTGTCTGAAAGAACTCCACACTAACTCTTCACTAGACATTGCATGTAACTACTGATGTGCAATCCAATGCAACTAACAGTGACTACATTTACCTAAATAGCTAATATTTACTCTATTTGCAGTTGACAGCTCTGTTTGGAAGGCCAATTCATAGAAAATCAACTTTCCAGCTTCAAAGAGAAGGTACTGATTGGTATATCACTAAATAAAAGCCTTTTCAATGTTCCATAGGAATGGCTTTATTTCTGTTCCTCAATGTCTCTTGAAAATAATAGATATGAGTGATGTCAAATATAATTCAGTGTTAGTATTGTATTAGGGATGGCTGAATAACGACACAGACTCCAAAGTCTTCTCAGAAGGCATATATCTCACAGTTTATCAGAACTCACATCTTTTATAGACTGTTCTGAGAAAGCTGGACATGATCGGTCCCTCAATCAACACCACTCACCATTATTGGCTAATTAGAAACAACACCCCTTCATAAACATCTTGCAAGACAAGTGCAAAACAACACGTGCAAAGATTGTTTTGATTCCTTCATGAGTCTTCTCACAGCTTCCTAGAACAATGTATGGGAAAGTTATTTGACTTTCTTTCTCACAGGCCTTATAGCTGTCTGATACTTAAAAATTCCTCTCTGTCCAGACTGTCAGCATCCACAATTCCGTACAAAAACTTTGGCAGCTATGTGTATGTGCTATGTGACTTAAATACTACTACATGCAATGTTTAAGATGTGAATGCTATACAAGAGGTTAAGGATATGGTTTCAATGAAGAGCAATGCAAATAAATAAAATAAAAAAGGAAATAAAAAAGGGAAGCAACATAGAAAAAACAGAACAGTTTTCTATAACCTACAGTTGTTCAGTGCTGAATATGAATGGTTTTGAAATATTATAGGAAATAGTTATGTAGCCATAGGGTACAGGGTGTAATAGATAACTAACTGAACCTTGGATTTGCTGTTTTGAAGTCAAACTCAGAACCAGGAGTCTGGATCAGAGACAGGCAAGTTTAAGGCAAGAGCATCCAGGAAAGTATACAGAAAACACAGCAACAAGTAGCAGTGCAAACTAATCCAATGCAAGTCAGGGAGAGATAAGCCAACACAACAAATTGGACTTTCCCTCAACCACAATGAGAAAAAAGCAGAACAGAAAAAAACCCCAATCAAAACAACAAAGAAACAGACACCCCACCTCTCCAAAACAAAATTGGTCATTTCACTAATGACAATTGTAAAAGAAAACAAAGGCTTGTACAGGACATCTCTGAAAAACAAGGGCAAACATTAGGGTCAAAGGCAAGGGAGAGTTACAAAAAAGACCGGGAGCATTGTTAACCAGCTGTTTGGTCCAGAGGTGAAAAAAACCTGTCATAAAATCTCTGCAAGGCTCAAGTTTAATCTCTGTCTTCAACTAAAGGGTCAGCTTTTTTCAGGTGAGCAGAATAATTATAACAGCATTTTAACAGCTTAACACTGGGGAGAGATATATTACATATCAAATAAATTACATTATCACCTTCATTAGTTTTATCTCAGAATATTAAAAGCATGATCTGAAGACATTTCAAAGCCACAAGTGGCTGATTTTTAACTCAGGGGAAATGAGTGAGAAACTATTAGAAGTGTGAGAAAATTACGAGAAAGCCAAACTGCCACTCTCTCTAAAAGAAAAAACAATATGAGCACTGGTGAAATACTGGGGGCAGAAAAAACCATTAGGGAAAGTGTTTGTCAGCATCAGAGAATAAGGAGATGACTGGCAAGAAAGTTTCATTTTTCAAGAGCAATTCATTATCAAACATATAGTTTTTCCTTGACTGTAATAGGCCTCATTACAAGCAGAGGCAGCAGATGCCAAACACTTTCACCCCATGCAGCTTATGAAATTGTCTCACATAACCTTCTTAGAAATAATACAGGGAGACATTTTAGGACAAAACACTATAGGGTCAGTGAAACACTGGGTAAACACATTGAAATAATAGTTATAAATGATCTGAGAGTTAAAAGTAGTTAACAATTTCAAAGTAGTTCAAATGGACAGATGTGTCAACAGTCCTGTGTCTGCTCCTGTGTCTGATGATGCTTGGTGTTTTCACTATTACTGTAAGAGGTCATTAATAAACAGGTCATGATTGCTTTAGCAAGTCAAAAATAAGTGAGATTTTTTCAATACAGACACCCCAAATGTGAGAATGTATGACTGAGATCACACAAGAATTAAAACAGATCTGGACATTCTAAAGAACTAGTCAGGAAGACCCCTCCCCAACTAACTTAAAAGAGACAAATACCTCCCTCAGGGAAAGTGAATCTCCAGATGAAGTTAATCCATACAATAAAGCCTGTCTACAGCCCCATGCTCTACTCAACATGGAAGTGAGTCTTGGAAAGTCTGGAGACAACTGAACACATCCTCTGTTATTCCATACAAATATACATATATATAAATTTACCTTTGTCTCAAGTTTCCTGCAAATTACTGCTACACTTGATGCTATGTGCTAGTGTACTTTGAGCTGGTCCTGGCACTCTGGAGTGCTCTCAATTACTTTCCATTTTTTTGAAATTGTATTTTTCAGTCTTATCCAGCATAGAGCAATGGGCTTTTGTTGCTTTTCATGCAAGCACTTGGTAAGGGTAGCAAAGAACAGAACTGCTGGATATAGTTTAATAATGGTGTCCAAAACTCATTCTGAAAAGAAAATTCAAGACTCCAATATAAAGTAAAAAGAAAGTCTTTCCTCCCTAAAGATGATGAGATGGGTTACTTGCATTTTCAAAGAACAAAGCTTAACTGTGATCACACTATAAGCTTTTGTAAAAGGAGACTGGTGAGCTAGGGGAGTTACAGCATAGAAAAATTTAATGCACTAGCAAAAATCGTGGTCCTTAATTATATGCAAGAAAATATAGCTTCAAACAGTCAGTCATGACCTCCATTTGATGAACTTCAAATGCTTTTTATTCTGCAAAACCCCTGCCTTTAAACAGACCTGTATGCATGTCTGCTGACAGTTTATTACTTTGGCTTTTGCTCATAAGTACCTATAAATCAACATTGGCATTTACTACAAAATACTGCTAAAGAGCTAAGGGACAATGCCATAAAGATCTGAGTACATACAAACAACACCTCATAGACAGCAATCACACAAAGCAAGTACCTCATGGAAACATCTGGAAGGAAATACTTCCAACAATGGAGCATGACTTCTAGGAAGAAATCAAAATAATAGCATAAAAAGCAGCAGAGAGAAATGAACTACACATTTCAGAACTACCTTTAAAAGGTGTTGCAGTTTTTGGTATAAAACCTATATGAACACTGTTTCACACTGAAAGCTACCCTAAGACAGTAAGGTAGCCCAACCTTATGGGCCTGAAGTACTACAGGAAGGATAACCACACCTAAGTACAACATTAAATGGCTCTTTAAGCCATAGGAGCTTAAACAATAACATAAATAATACCATTAACAATAGCATGAACCACACGTTACGTCTTAGACTTTCAATATTTTATCACAGAGCATGCCCATAGCATGTTGCAGTTTCCCTAAAAGGAATTATTCAAGTTAACGTAACTACAAATTACAATTAATGTATTATCAAAAAACCCCAAAACCTGTTATGCTTCAGCATAATAGATTTGGCTTCCATCATTCTACCTGAAGCTGTTGTTTTTCTGTTAGGATGGCTACACTAGGATTATCATTGCTATTAAATCCCCCGATTTACTCGAGGGCCTTGAAAAAGTCCCAGCCTTGGCTGATTAATCTAATTATTTGTTGTGAAAACTAAGTAGATATTACATATACAGAAAGTTGATGTTTCTTTATGCATGTGTGCATATGAAGCTCTCAGGCATCCTGCAGTCAGTCCCACTTCAGAATGGTGCTGACAGAGGAAATAACAGTCTCTCCCTTTGCCCGCCTATGGCAACTTCAGACAGAAGAAACTCTCCAGAAGAAACCAGGTGACTTATTTAATGAGTTAGTCAAATGACTAACTCATTAAATAAGTCACCTGGTGAAGCTTATTAAGGAGAGCAGAGGAACCTTTCATCCTTGGCACTACTGAAATTTTAGTTCTGCCACTACTTCAGTCTCAATAAAACTAAAATAATTGAAACTCAGAAGCGCCTTTCAGAATATTAATAAAAAAATGAGTTTGCAATGGTGTATGTACCACTTGTCATGGTATATTTTCATTTCCAGCCTAATCATTCCCAAGAGGTGAGGCACAGCATCATCCTGGATGGGGTTCCAAGTGGAAGAGACAGCAATCGCCTATCTCTCTTTTGGTTGTGAGTGCAGGCTGCATGACGGGGCCAGAACTGCTGCAAGGACACAGAAAGCACACCTGAAAAGGGGCAGAAACAGCTTCTACTGAGGCCTCTGTTTCCTCAGTCACCCAGGGCTCCTGAGCCCATAGCTGAAGGGAACAGACAGAGGAGGACATCCAAACACTAAAGGTGCCTGGCAAGTCTCCAAACACCTTTCAAAACCATCATTATTTGGGCTTCCCATACAACTCACTTGGTGTTAAATAGCAGAAACAAACATTCCCCTACAAAAAATCTGCCAAGTATAAGGAAGGAATGATAGGATGACTACACAGGAAGAATCATCACCGTTTTTGAATCATTCACACAGATATAAGCACACAGATGGTACAACAAAGTTCTTACTTGCAAAAGTGGTGAGCAAAGGGTTTACTCCAGAGTAGCAGGCAGATGCAGCCTGTTTTCCAAGTACTCTGACTTCCACTTAAGTATCTGAATTTAACAAGAACAGCTGTGCCTACCCAAGCAATCACTTGAATGAATTGAAGACAGCTTTCAAACTAACAATTCCTTTCTCACCATCAGTCAGCAAAGTAAAAAACCCAGACTGTAGACAGTTTTTAAAGCTGAACTTATGAAATTTTAGGGAAATTCATGTTATATGAAAGCACATTTTCCGTTATTTTTGCTGTGTACCAAGATTTGCTCATGCTATTATGGGCAAAATTTCTTAAATGTTAACAAAATATGTGCTCTACAGTGAAAGGTTGGTTCCCTTTTGTAAATTTTTAAGAAATCAGGTTTTATGTCAAATATACTTTAGATGGAAAACAAAACAGCTTTGTTTCATAATGACTGTAATGGCAGTTTAATCTGCAAAACACTCTATATGGCGATGAAAGAACACTGACCTATCTGCAGCTTTTCAGACGTCAGAAAATACTGGTTTCAGTAGTAGATTTGGCTCATAATTGGAAATGGTGAACGAAGGGGTTGGTGATGGTGTGAAATCAGTGACCAACCATCCCATTAGTCATCCCAATCGTGTCAGAGTTTAATCCTATGAAACCCAGAGGCAAAAGTCTTCATGGCCAAGTGATAATTTTCATAGTTCATTTTATCTTTCAAGGTAGTTTCAACTACTTTGGTAGAGAGTCTGGCACATGAGAATTTTATGAAAGCGTATGCTCAAAGCATGTATTTTTGTACTGGAGTTTGAACAGAAATCATTGCCAGGGTGTCATATCTCTATCTCAACACAACAGGGCAAATTCTCATGAGACTCCCAGTTCAAGGCAGAGCCCTAAATGAAGTCTGACACTTCACAATAAATCAACAGTTTCTGAGCATCATAATGCTCATTTCATTTTCCAGTCTTCTCTTCAATTTTTGTGGCCAGTTCATTTAAGACAAGTACTCTTATTTTGGAGTCCACGAAAATGTTCATTTTTGAATGACTGAGGGATCAGGTTAAACTTTGTTACCTCCCAGCACTAGAAAGTTCTAATACAAATCAAGGTTGTGGAAAAGGCCAAATCAGGGATTACAGCCTTCTCCATTTTCTTTGAAAAACCTAAAAGCAAGGAAGAATATTCTCATTTGGCTTTCCTCTTTCCACTACTCACAGAGGCACAGTGTGGTAACAGGGGAGAAAGGAGAATTTTTATCCTGTGTCATGTTATTAGAAGGGTGACGCCAAGAAGATGCACAAAAAGAGAGTTTAGCTGGAGAAAATGAGAAAATGACAAGCAACTTGTAGCTACAACTAGACATTTGTGATCCACAATGGATGGCAGCTGTTGGCAGAAGTTTGGCCATCTGAGAACAAGAGCTATGGACTCAGCATGAAAGAAAGAACAGATTCAAAGCATCTCTTCTGAGCACCTCTGTGGGAAATGACACCACCAGTTGGGGTGCTGACAGTGCCTCAGAAATTTCTGATGCTTGGATCATCTCAGCTGTGGGGAAACAGAGGAGAAAGGCTATTCTGCACAACTGCCAGAGCTTAACACACTTTCAGACTCCTTCACCTAATGAGGCCCAGAAGCAACTTGTGCAGCCACTGTGCCCCTGTGGCCAAGAGCATTTGCACCACACCAGATGAGTTACCTTGGGGTACCTAGACCCCTGAGCTGGAAGACAGAGATAATAGGCAGAATGAATTCCCCAGAATCCAAGGGGAAGTGGTCAGCAACATGTTGTTTCAAAGACTTTGAGACATGGTTCTTGAGGTCATGGTTTGATAGTGAATGTTGCAGCCTTAGGTTTATGGTTGGATGATATGACCTTGAGGTTTTTTTCCACCCTAAATTATTCCATTATTTGATTCACGCATTTTATCATCTCTACTGGGCCTCAAGAACTATTATGAGCAACAGCTTCCAACAATCTTTGGGAAGATCTTTTTTACATAATTTCCAAATGCTGTGTTGCCCATCACTAATAGAAGACAGAATAAATAGTTCCAAAAAGAATAAGGGTTACATTAGGCTTCTAAATACCTACCACTCATTTTAACTCCATCAGTGCACCCTCTTTGGTGGTTCCCATTCACCTGACATCAAAAGGAATCACAAAAGTCACTACACATTAAAAGCTTGCCACTTATCTTCTTGTCCATCTGAGGCTGCGCCTACATGTATGTGCACACATATGAATTCATGGCAGCTACACAAATTATAGAGCATTCACAACAGCATCTTATTTCTTCAAGGACAATATAAGCATGATTTGTTTTAGTCAACTGTTTTACCTCCTAGCAGTTAAACAAAACGGTGTTTTTCTACAACAAAACAAATGCTGTAATGTAAGGTCACAGATGAATGCAGAGACAATGGAAGCTGACAGAAAGGACTAACCAGCCAAGGAGCCATCAAGCCATCCTTCAGATAATTGATTAGTAGATATTGACACACCCTTACATAGCTTTGTCAGGCTAAATGGCAGTCATTTAGGCACACATTTCACTGTTCAATAAAGACAACATATTTTCCAGCCTATTCCAGCCACATATATTTCTCTTACAAACTATAAAAAAAGAATTGTTACATAAATAACTTCCAGAAGCACTGAAAAAAAAAAAATTGATGCAAGACTCGTAATTTTCATTCACAATTTCTATACCAAAAACTGTGCCTGTAACAGAAAATAAATTTTCTCTATCTGCCTATTAGTCTGGGACTCAACTGCTATTCCTCAACTTCCCAAAATGGTCTGTCCCTTGCACAGTTCATCAAAAAGAAAAATGGATTGATTTGGCACTGCATGCAGATTTAGAATAACTTAATAAAATTTTTGATTATCTTTAGTCATGTACATTTCTCCTGTGCTGGACTTAAAGAGGCTAACAACCATGTGGTCAGACATAAAAATAGTAAAAATATATGAAGACTTTCACTTTACCCAATCTGTGGTAAGGTACAGCAAAAGGAAGGTGTAGGATGAAACCTTGTAAGGATGAACAGCAGCTTCCACAGCTTCACTCCTCCCTAAGATCTACTGTTGATGGGCTTTTGCATCAAATGACAGGAGAGTAACATCTTACCTGTTTTTCACCAAATAGAAACATTCTGTTTTGAAGGTGATCTCTTCAGCAAGCACAGAATGGCCATAATACACTGACAAGTGGCTGCAACATGATTATACAATTTTAATTCTGTAAAGATCTTGTGTCTACTGAACAGCCTATGATAAATCTGACATTTTCCAATGCCAGAATCTTTCTTTACTCAGAAGAGAGATGGAAAAAATAAAGGTCTTTAAAGCTCACATAAACAGAGAGAATGAAGAGGCAAAAAACATTATCGGAAAAACAGATAAAATTACCAATAGCACATTATGGGCACTGGATGAGACCCAGTTAATTTATAAACTTGAAATCATAGAGGAAATAAATAAATTAAAGTAACTAAACTCTGTACAATACTGACTTACAATTTAGACTTAAGAAAATTTAGACTGACAGCAAAATTAAATCATGTTAAAGAACTGAAAGACTGTACTGTTGTTCTATATTGCTGAAGTCATTAAAAGCTCTAAGAATATGAACTGTGGATATATTGATACATACATGAGCCTGAGGAAGAGTTAATGTGCCTTCTGTAAAGGGAAGTTATGTATCAAAACCACAGAACTCCTTTGAAAGATTCAGCAAGCATTTGACTATAAAGTAGGTTTATAGTAGATGTATTTTTATACTTGGATTTTCAGAAGTTACTTGACAAGGTCCCTCAAAAGAGGTGCTTGAAGAAACCACAGAAGGCACTGAAGAATTAGTAGTTGGTTAAGAGACAGAAAACAGGGAAGAAATAGAAGTTTAGTTTTCACAGTGCAGAGAGGTCATCAATAAGTCTGACCAGAGCTGGTGTATGCTACACAGCAAGCTAAGATGAGAAATCAGGTGAAAATGGCTGGTTGGGATTTTTTTAATAATCCAATTTCTCCATAATAAGTCTGTGCCCAGCTGCAACAGGTGTCTACTGAGATTCAGTTAGGGGGAATTAAATGGCAGAGAAAATTCCCCGTAAATAAATACTAAATTATGAATACTGAACACAATCATAATTTCTTATATTAAACCAAATAATTGGCCTATTATCACAAGAAAAGACATCTTGAAATACAGACCAAAATTACACAAATCAAGCCTTCAACTGGAAGGAAAAAAAAAGGCAACCCCAAACCCAACAACTGTTAAGAGGTATTAAGTATTAGCCTATATATAATTTCACTGGGTGAATGTCTCCCCTGGTTTATCTCCATCTATTCAAAACTCTGCTGGACACACTGCTGGGAAACCTAGTATTACTAACTTTTTTAAGCAAGGAGGTTGGACTGGATGATCTTAATAACTCCCTTCCAATTCTATTAGTTCTGTGATTCTGTGTCTCAAGCACTGCATGCAAATTTACATGACTATTCTGTTACGAGGAACAGAGCTGAAGGTTCAGATTTAGCTTCAGATTTCTGGAGGCTGAGGGACTGCTCTGGGCCACATCAAAGGATGGATGTTCTTGCACCCCTCTCTAGGCATGTGCTTCTTACTACAGATGCGAGATAGGATATCAGCCCAAACAGGCCTTTGATCTGATCCAGCACAACACTTACATCATGAAGACTCAAATGACTTAGGATGACCAATTAATTTTAAATTGTATTGCCAACACATATGTATATTTGCATTAGCAGATTCTGAAATGACTTAAAGTTCTGGAAACAAATACTGAGTGTTTCCAAACAAGATGTCTCCACAAACAAAATGAAAAAACACATTCATGGCATCATTAGAATTGATTCTTTCTGGAAGGCAAATTTAAGTTGCCTTTAAACACTAAAATACACATGCCCAGTGCACTGCATGCTCATCCGAGAGTAACAACTGCATTTTAGGTATATTTTCCACTAGCCAGGCATTAAGGATGTAGTAGAGTACATTGGCCCCCAAAGACATTTTAATTTCAATTTGAGATAAGTATGTGACTAGGAGAATCTGGCTGATCCTTTGGTGGTGTCAACAGATCAATACTGAACTTACTGCTACCAACAAGAGGACACTGAAAAATCAATGCAGTTATTCTGGTGATAACTGAAAAGAACTCTCCTGAGTCATAGAGACAGCTCCTGGTAACATGGGCAACCATGTCTCTTCCGCAAAATTATCACATACCAATTTTAGGCACAATTCTCATCTGTCTTTCTCATATTTAAAAGGCTGTTACAGAAGTACAGATGGTTACAGACTTTCTTCTAAATTATAATTTTTATTGTAGTCAGGGTCAAGGTAGTTCTCTTCTCCTTTGAATGCACAAGGAGTCCTTCAATTTAAGTGAATTATTCTAACTTGCAGATGTGATCCTCTGTTGAAGAACTACCATAACCAACCATCTGGGAGTAAAGAAACCAAATTCCTCCACAGTATATTTTCAGATGAAATGTTTACAAGTAAGTTTAAAAGAGATTTTTCATAACACATATGAGGGCAAGTATTTTATATCAATGTTGCCATCACTTTTCACAACTGCAACTATTATGCTGGATGGATAAAAAATTAGGACCTATCAGGTCCCAGATAACTCATAGACCCACGTAATTTTCAAATGCCATCTAAAAACATTCTTTTTTGTTTGACAGACTTACTGGAGATGAGTCCTTCCACATTCAGAAATCAATAAATTTATACACTTAATCCACATTTCAAAAACAGGAGGAGAAATATACCTATCTGCATATTAAAACTTGATCTACAAAACATCAGGATTTTTGTCAGGTTCCTGACTAGTACAACAATTATATTATTTGGCACCCATCATAAGAAGATAGGTGTAGAATGACCAATTTTGCAGCTTCTAAAGGTGTGCCTATTAAATATGTGGAGATTCTTTCTTCCTCTTTGCATAAAGATGATTGAGAGTGCATTCAAGTGCTTTCTCTCTCTAAAGAAAACACTGGGAGCTGGGGCAAGGGAAGGTGAAAATAAACTCCCTTAACTAAAGAAGCTAGGAAGCACCAAAGGAATATAAAAGAAGAGATTCATCCTTGGTATGGGCAATACTGCAATTCTGATTTGTTTGAGTTTCAGTTGTAGTGGAATAACAGTATAGAGGGGAACAATTTTATTAGCTATTTGCTAATGGATTTTTTTTTCTCAGTCTCAAGAAAATTGTTTGCATCTAACCTTCATCAAAACTTGCCAATAACACACTGCACACTACTTCAGGGTTTTTTTGCTTTTATCGGACATGCATATTTGAGCACTATGCCTTTGGTTGGTTCTACATCTTATTTAGTTATCTTATTTAGTTATTTTGTTACTTGAATTATCTTCTTTGGCATAAATTTTGGAGTATGCTGAACCAGTTTGCTGATGATAAAGGTTGGGAGGCATTGGCAGTAGTGCATCAGAGAGCTATAACACTAGTAAGAAAAAGCCTGTACTTACTACCTGGGGAGTAGGATCAAGAGAAAAATGATAAAATTTAGCTGCATTAACTGCACAGTCACAAAGTACAGACAATTACAAGAATTCCACTATAAAATCTTATGAAACAGAGATGAGAAATGGACAATATCTTGGAAACAGAGAAGGAAAATGGAAAACATATAGTTTGGGCAACAAACAATCAGACAGCTATAAGCAACCAAGACAGCAGCTGTAAAAAGGCAAATGTGATCCCATCCCGTCCTGTGGTGATTCATTTTTCCTAAATGATTGTCTTGGTTTGACAAGACAGGTGTCTGCCAGGGAAACTGGGGTTTCCCTTAGAATAGAGAATGCAAACCCCCACCCTGCCAAATTATAAATTTTCAATTAAGGGCTCTCAGGCAAAGATTTGGGAATAGGAATAACAGTTCTTTACTAGGAATATCAATAATACAAATGTGGTAGGAAACAAAACTACCCCACCAAACCAGCAAACAAACAACAACAATTTGGGAAAGCCCTGACAGAATCAGAGCTGCCACCTGGCACCCTGTTAGTCAGGGTGTTGGAAGCAGTCCAGAAGTGAGTCCTGGGATGACAGACGTGGCTCTGTTGGAGCAGGGACGATCCTGTAGCCAAAAAAGGGTCTAGAGTGATGAGGAGGGTCTAGGAGTGATGAGGAGGGGTCCAGGGGTGAGGTGATGGTGAGATGGGGTCCGGCGATGATGAGATGGGGTCTGGCGAAGATGAGATGGGGTGCCGTCTTCCTCCCAGGCATCGGGGTGAAGCAAGTGAAGCCTGTCCCCGGCGGCTCAGTTTTCCTGGCAGCAATTGTAGACTCCCCCCACTGGGTGGGGCATCCCACAATAGGACCATGCATGCAAATGGGGCTTCTGGGGCTCTGGGGGGAGCGGGTATAGTCGGGGGTATAGTCTGTTGATGGCCCATTACCCAAAAGGCACCCGCCCCTCCCCCCCGTCCCCCTCCTTCCAAAGTTACAAGAAATAAAGAACAATTCCCCAACTGCTTTCAGCAGATGAAAATAGAATACACATATTTTGATTCCATAACCCAGGACATTATCCACCCCTTATTCTATTATCATCTGCATCATACCTAAAGCAATAAACTACTATGCAAAATGAACCCCTACACTCAGTTCTTACTTAGGATTAGGTTTTCTTGGGGTACACAACTGGTTTTTCCATCTTTCTGCATTACCCACCAAGTGTAACCAGGTCCTTGAGCAAAAACAATCCCACGGATGGGTTCGCCTTTGCCTGAGGTGGGGTTAATCCAGACAGTCTTTCCTAAAATACCTCTCATGTGCACCACAGGGACTTTATCTCCATCTACTGTGTGCAAAGGGGTAGACTGGGCAGGACCAGCTCGATTGATGGAGCCTCGGGTGTTGACCATCCAGGTGGCCTTTGCTAAGTTCACTTCCCAGTTCTTAAAGGTCCCTCTGCCAAGTGCCTTCAGAGTGGTCTTAAGTAGTCCATTGCACCGTTCCACTTTCCCGGCAGCTGGTGCATGATAAGGGATGTGATAGATCCATTCAATGCCGTGTTCTTTAGCCCAGGTGTTTATAAGGCTGTTCTTGAAATGGGTCCCGTTGTCTGACTCGATTCTCTCAGGGGTGCCATGTCTCCACAGGACTTGTCTTTCAAGGCCCAGGATGGTGTTCCGGGCGGTGGCATGAGGCACAGGATAGGTCTCCAGCCACCCAGTGGTGGCTTCCACCATGGTCAGCACATAGCGCTTGCCTTGGCGGGTTTGGGGCAGGGTGATGTAATCAATCTGCCAGGCCTCCCCATACTTATATTTGGACCACCGTCCACCGTACCAGAGGGGCTTCACCCGCTTGGCCTGCTTGATGGCAGCACACGTCTCACAGTCATGGATAACCTGAGAAATACTGTCCATGGTTAGATCCACCCCTCGGTCTCGTGCCCACTTATAGGTGGCATCTCTGCCCTGATGACCTGAGGCATCATGGGCCCACCGAGCTAGGAACAACTCTCCCTTATGTTGCCAATCCAAGTCTATCTTAGACACTTCTATCTTCGCGGCCTGATCTACCTGTTCGTTGTTCCGGTGCTCCTCATTAGCCCGACTCTTGGGAACATGGGCATCCACATGACGGACTTTCACAGGTAGTTTCCCTACTCTGGTGGCGATGTCCTTCCACTCATCAGCAGCCCAGATTGGTTTTCCCCTACGCTGCCAGCTGACCTTTTTCCACCTTTCCAGCCAGCCCCACAGAGCATTAGCTACCATCCACGAATCGGTGTAGAGGTAGAGCTTTGGCCACTTCTCTCTTTCAGCAATGTCCAGGGCCAATTGAACAGCTTTGAGTTCAGCAAGCTGGCTTGACCCACCTTCTCCTTCAGTGGCTTGTGCAACCTGTCTTGTGGGGCTCCACACAGCTGCTTTCCACTTTCGGTTCATCCCTACGATGCGACAGGAACCGTCAGTGAAAAGAGCGTAGCGTGCTTCTTCTGCTGGCAGTTGGTTATATGGTGGAGCTTCTTCAGCCCGGGTTACCTGCTCTTGTTCTTCTTCCTCGGTGAGACTGAAGTTCTCAGCTTCCGGCCAGTTGGTGATCACTTCCAGAATCCCAGGGCGATTCGGGTTTCCAATACGGGCGCGCTGAGTGATGAGGGCAATCCATTTGCTCCAGGTGGCATCAGTGGCGTGATGGGTGGAGGGAACCTTTCCTTTAAACATCCACCCCAGCACTGGTAGTCGGGGTGCCAGGAGGAGTTGTGCTTCAGTGCCAATCACCTCTGAGGCGGCTTGAACTCTTTCATAGGCAGCCAAGATCTCCTTCTCCGTGGGAGTGTAATTGGCTTCAGACCCTCTGTAGCTTCGGCTCCAGAATCCCAGTGGTCGGCCTCGAGTCTCACCAGGCACCTTCTGCCAAAGGCTCCAGGACAGACCATGGCTCCCAGCTGCGGAGTAAAGCACATTCTTTACCTCTGGTCTCGTCCTGACTGGGCCAAGGGCCACCGCATGAGCGATTTCCTGCTTGATCTGGGCAAAGGCGTGTTGCTGCTCTGGGCCCCAGTGGAAATCGTTCTTTTTGCGGGTAACCAGGTACAGAGGGCTCACAATCTGACTGTACTCAGGGATGTGCATCCTCCAGAAACCTATGGCACCTAGGAAAGCTTGTGTTTCCTTCTTGCTGGTCGGTGGAGACATCGCGGTGATCTTATTAATGACCTCTGTGGGGATCTGACGCCGTCCATCTTGCCACTTCACTCCCAGGAACTGGATCTCTCGGGCAGGTCCCTTGACTTTACTCTTCTTGATGGCAAAGCCAGCTTCCAGGAGAATCTGGATGATCTTTTCTCCTTTCTCGAAAACTTCCACTGCCGTGTTTCCCCACACAATGATGTCATCGATGTACTGTAGATGTTCCGGAGCCTCACCCTTCTCCAGTGCAGCCTGGATCAGTCCATGGCAGATGGTGGGACTGTGCTTCCACCCCTGGGGCAGTCGGTTCCAGGTGTACTGAACGCCCCTCCAGGTGAAAGCAAACTGGGGCCTGCACTCTGCTGCCAAAGGAATGGAGAAGAAGGCATTGGCAATGTCAATAGTGGCATACCACTTTGCTGCCTTGGACTCCAGCTCATACTGGAGCTCCAGCATGTCCGGCACGGCAGCGCTCAGTGGTGGAGTCACTTCATTCAATGCACGATAGTCCACAGTCAATCTCCATTCCCCTTCAGACTTACGCACAGGCCAAATGGGACTGTTGAAGGGTGAGTGGGTTTTGCTGACCACCCCTTGGCTCTCCAGTTTACGAATCATCTCATGGATGGGAGTCACAGAGTCTCTGTCAGTACGGTATTGCCGACGGTGCACTGTTGCTGTGGCGATTGGCACCTGTTGTTCTTCAACTCTCAGCAGTCCCACAGCAGAGGGGTCGTCGGAGAGACCAGGCAGGGTATTTAGTTGTCTGATGTCTTCCGTCTCTACAGCAGCTACTCCAAAAGCCCAACGATATCCTTTTGGGTCTTTGAAATGTCCATTTTTGAGATAGTCTATGCCAAGGATGCACGGGGCCTCTGGACCAGTCACAATGGGGTGTTTCTGCCACCCATTCCCAGTCAAACTCACTTCGGCCTCCAATACAGTCAGTTGCTGGGACCCCCCTGTCACTCCAGAAATAGAAATGGGTTCTGCTCCCACATACCCCGATGGCATCAGGGTACATTGGGAGCCAGTGTCAACCAAAGCCGTGTATTTCTGTGGGTCAGATGTGCCAGGCCATCGGATCCACACAGTCCAATAGATCCGATTGTCCCTCTCCTCTACCTGGCTAGAGGCAGGGCCCCTCTAGCACTGGTTATTCCCTCCCTGAGCATACATACTAGAGGTTCCAGCATCCTGACTACTGACAGCCTGGGCATAGGAGGTTGAGGATACTTTCATTTTAGTGGCACCCCTTTGGTGAGTGTTCCTCTCCTTGAGCTCACGCACCCGGGCTGCCAGGACATAGGTGGGTTTCCCATCCCACACTCCCATGTCTTCCCCATGGTCACGCAGGTAAAACCACAGGTCAGCTCTCGGGGTGTACCCTCTCTCTCTGGCTGGGGGTCGTTGGGCTCTGACTCTGGGGCCTGTGACTCGCACCGGTGCCACATTGGAACTGCTCTTCCTCATCTCCTCCCTCACCTCCCTCATTTCCTCTTTGAGCTCTTTCACACACGGCAGAGATATGAGCCTGCAGCGGGCCATTGATCATGCTCTCATAATTCCTAAGCTTAGTGGCAACAGCCCCCACTGTCACTCGGTTGTCCTCAGCATTAATGGTTGCAATGAATGTAGTATACTGAGATGGCCCCAGATTTGCCAGGTTCCATAACATCTGCGCTGTGCATCTAACCTTGTCAGGATCATTATCATGCTGTCCACTCCTCCCAAAAGTACCTCTAGTACTGCCACTTCCCTCAGCTGTTGGATTCCTTCCTCCAGAGTTTTCCAGCGCATTCTATGGTGGTGCTCCTGCATTCTTTCTCTGTGGACAA